>JAFMSR010000017.1:13054267-13090378 GCA_022818135.1 Saxidomus purpurata
ACCTTGACCTTTGATCTAGAGACCCGAAATCTAGACCATGCACAACTAGGCATTGTACTTATCACTTGTGTGAAGTATCATTAAATTCTGACCAGGGGTATTGGAAATCTAGAGTCCACAAGATTCCGTCTACAGACGGACGGACAGACGGACACACAAGCTGAATCCAGTATACCCCCCTAACAATTTGTGTTCGGGGGTATAATGACTGTCATTAAAGCTATAACGTCAAAACCTATAATTAAGTGACAAAAGAATTTAGTCCTCACAGAATAAATTTATCTCTTGTACAACTGTAGATTAAGTAGCAAAATAGAAATACTTAATAATATGTATTACAATAGTATATCGCAACATACAAATTGCAGTAATGTTTGCCTTTTTCCGAAATAGTTCAGTCTATCTATTGAAATCTTATAAAACAAAGGTACAATGACCAACAGGCAAAAGTAGTCATCTGGAGGAGGAAAATTAAGACCACGGAGAAATAAAATATGCGAATAAGGTCATTCATAGACTAGGTTTTGCTTTCATATAAAATATAAGGGAGCATGAACTGGTAGCAGTCATTTAATCAAAAAGGTAAAATTCCTGCAATGTGACCGTAGTTAACACTTCACAAACACATGAAAATATTATTTACACGCCATCTGATATAAGGACATAACAATGTGGTTACATTTGGAAGACTTTTGAGAACTATTGAAACCACTTATGAACTACTCGTACGGGAGACACTCAAAATCCCCTTAGTCATAATCCCCTTGGTCCAAAAATGGCATAGTAGTCAGAATCCCCTTGATGAATTTTACAAGGTATTCATAATCCCCTTGATGAAATTTACAAGGTGTTCAAAATACCCTTGATCAATTTGACAGAGTATTCATAATCCCCTTGATGAATTCAAAATCCCCTTGTACATATATTTTATGGGAGACATTTATACAATTTGTATCTATATATAAAAACAGATTATATAGTGAAAACATTGTGTGCAAAGCTTGATAGCCTGGCATTCCTGCCACCCAACGATGTGAAAGACGGCATGGCAATACTCTGTGAAGAAGCTACTGATAACTTACAGTGCCTGATAGAGTATTTAGACTCAAATTATGTGCATGGTGCATTCCGTGCAATTGTAACAGTTGAAGACCAAGACAGAACTAATAACCAGTGTGAGTCCTGGAACAATGCCTTTAAACATCTTGTTGGACATACTAACCCTTCTCTTTGGACTGTCATTGAGTCTATTAGTGAGGATGCAACTGTGGTTGCAGCTGACATTCTGCTGCGAAATTGGTGAACCGCCGCAGAAACGGGTGAAGAAGGCCACGAAGGCACATCAACAAAAATTGAAAGCCCTATGCCTTCAATATAACACAGGAGTTAAGTCACTTGAAGATTTTTTGTCAGTGATTGGACGTGTTATAAGAATTAAATAAACTCAATTATTTCCAGTGAGTAGACTGTGTTTGAAAATGTGCGAAAACAGTATGATATGTACATATTGTGATTTCAACAAACTATGTGCTGCATGTTTACATTTTTTGGAGGGAATATCAACCATTTCCCACTTGCAGTTATATACAATTATTGAAAACAGAGTGGCAAAATGAAAATATAACTCATTGCTTTCAGCTAAAAAATTGTGTAGATTGTTAAATGATAGAATTATGCTAAAAAGTATGTAATAAAATATTGTGATTTTAACAAATTGTGTGCTGCCTTTTTACTTGTGAAGCCTATCTTACTTGCATATGTAAACAACTTTTGAAATCATTGTTGTAATTTCTTAGTGGAAAAGCTTTATTGTCTCTAGTTTTACTTTACTAATAAAAATGTGCTAATTTCCCTACTCAACACCTTTGCTGTCTTATAATAACAAAGACCACAGTAATCAAAGTGAAGTATTACTTAAATGTTTTATTTGTCTCTACATTAACTTCACAATGGTAAATCATTGAAAATAACTAAAATTATTCACACTTCTTTCTCATAAAAATGTGCTAATTTCCCTACTCAACACCATTGCTGTCTCATAATAACAAAGACCAGAGTAATCAAAGTGAAGTAAAAAAGAAATTGAGTAAGGGGATTATAGCCACCCAATTGAGGGGATTATGAATACTCTGTCAAATTGATCAAGGGTATTTTGAACACCTTGTAAATTTCAACAAGGGGATTATGAATACCTTGTAAAATTCATCAAGGGGATTCTGACTACTATGCCATTTTTGGACCAAGGGGATTATGACTAAGGGGATTTTGAAGTACACTCACTCGTACAAGTATGTGGTGATATTATGTAACACATTTAAATTCAAAAGGTAAACAGATAGCATATCCAATTTTATCAGAAACCCTGTGAACACAAAATCTTACATAATATAAAGATTAAATTATTTTGTTTTAAATTAACACACAACTAGATCGCAATATCTTACATGTACCATAGCTCTCAAGGTATAAAAATATTTGGTCTCATCATTATGGAAAAATAATATCAAAATATGATGCACCACATATCAAATACTACTTTATCAAATACAACTTAATGGAAAAAGGCCCGAACTACAACGCTGTGAGCATCTAAAAGGGCGAAGAGGAAATGCCACAATGAGAAACAAAGCAGCCGTGTCATCAATTATGTATTGAAAATAGAACAAAAGACAGACAAATATTTGTAAAGACTATTTTGAACTATTACCACTCAAGATAATGTATTGCTTGTACGCTTGAAAAGACCGACAATTGGAAGATCCTTAATGAAATTATCCTAGTCGAATCTGGACACCTTGTCACACATAGAGACAAACACAACAGTTTGCTAAACAGTCAGAGTTTAAAGGACTGACTGCATATAACTTCCAAAGTGACAATGAAGAATTATTGGCCGTCGATAAGGTTTATATATCCTCAAACTTAAATGTCCCTCAAACACCGAAAAAATATCAAGCAACAATTACTGATAACGGGGAATTTGAGAAGGTTCAAAAATGGAAAATGCCATGTAAATCTAAGAAAAGTAAACCAAACTAGGTAAAAGTGAAATGACAAGTAGACAAATGGATTAAAGTATTGCGAGTTAATTACAAATCAGATATACAACCTAGAAACATACACATACCAGGGCTACAAAGGTCAAAGCAGCTATAGTGGAAGCAAACATAACTCTGAGGCATTCATAAGAATGGATATAGTTTACCGACAAAATATGTGACACTCACTAAATAATTAATCAAAGACGTTTCTAGAATAGTTGCCTTCATAAAACAAAAGCAATACTGTTTAATTTATATCAAATACTAACAATCGTTCGTTAAATCATTTTGACTGGTTTTCGACAGTTTTTGCGATTGTTTCAGGTAAATTAGACTTATCAACGTCAATATGAAACTGAATTGTTCAATGGTTTATGTCATCAGTGTATGCATACAAATGTACTGCATATAACTTAAAGCGTGTCTATTACTGGTAGAACTTGTTTATTAATCAATACTTGTTGATGAGATAAAGGTATAGTACTGATAAGTATTTTGCTCTTAGTACATTTCCGCTATTGCGAAGAGTAGATTGAACAGATAAACAACTAAATTGTATTTGTCCATATCAAAACAACTTGGTTTGTTTTATAGTAAACAGGGTGATAAATTTAGATCATCATTTAGCTCGCACTTAAATAATGAGTCATGAAGCTGATATGGAAAGTGAACAAGTATGAACACCACTGACGGTTGTCTATGTGTTTCTAAGAAACCAGGGGAAGAAACTCATGTCAGCTTAGCATGTTGTTTACTAAAATAAGTCTCCCGTCTCCCATACGTTGCTAGGAACAAATTTTATTCAATACTATGTTCTTTTAAATTTATAGGTAAAGTACATGTATTTGAAGAAGTTAACTTATAAAGTTTGAAAGTGAAATAATACTTTATATGCTATTAAACATTCATGTAACAACTAGTCACGAATAAGCAACTGGCAACAGGCAGTCAGATGCAAATTCGTCCTGTGTCAAAATCGTGGATAATACGTAAAATGGCAACTGGCAAATGTAGCCAGATGCCAATTTATTAAACTTCGCGAATTGGAAACTGACAGCTGGCAGCTATATGTCAATTCGATTTGTGTCATAAATTGTGAAAAAATAAATTAATTAATTGGCAGCTGGCAATTAGAAGCCAGAATCCAATTCATAAAACTTCGCGAATTGACAACTAGCAGCCAGATGCTCATTCCACATATGTAACGATTTCTTAATAATCAAAAAATTGACAACTGGCAACTTGCAACTTGATGCTAATTTGACTTGTGTCAGAATTGTGAATAATAAGTGAATCGTTTATCAGCGCGAATTGGCAGCTAGCAACTGGTAGTCAAATGCCAATCACTTGTGTTAAGAATTGTTAAAAATAGCTGAATTGGCAATTGGCAAGTGACAGGCAGGTGCCAATTCGTTAAACCTCCCAAATTTACATCTGGCCACTGTCAGATAGATGCCAATTTGACTTGTTAACGAGTTCCGAAAAAAAAAATAGATTCTTGGTATTGAAGGCAAATGCAAATGTGTGCAACCTAGCGAATTGGCAACTTGCAGGCAGATGCCAATTCGACTTATGTCACCAATTATTAATAATTAGTCAATTGGCAACTGTTAAGTGACAGGTAGATGCCACTTCGGCAAAACCTTGTGAAGTGGCGACTGCGAACTGGCAGCCAGAGTCAACTTCGGCGTGTGCAATTAAGTGAATTGGCAATTGGCAAAGCCAGATTACATTTCGATAAATGTCGCAAATTGGCAATAGGCAACCGACAACCAAGAATTGTGAATGCTAATTGAATTGGCAACTTGCAAGAAGATGCCAATTCGTTATACCTCGCGATGCCAAATGACTCAACTTGTGTCACGCATTCAAGAATGCACATCTTGTGCTACATCAGATCTCTATTTAAATATTGGAGTTCAACATCAGTTCTGCATTCAGAAAAGGAAATCTAGATCGTAGTTCTACAATTCGAAATACAGATCTAGATGGGAGTTTGACATCATATCTGCATTCCACAATGCAGTTTTAGATAGTAGTGCGACACAAGATTTGTATTTAAAATGCAGATCTAGGTGTCGAAGAGTTCTTTAGCAGTTGTATGACCATTCATACATAATCATTTTCTGAAATATATTGTTTTGCTCTTTCTTCTGAAACTGTATGAAGTCTTCCAGAAAAAGTTGTTGACTACTATAACTGACTTTTCACATGAAATGAAAGAGCACATAGGAATAGTGTTTGAATAACTTAACTATGAACTGACTCGTGAAAATCTTTGAGTCCTGCGTAAAGTATCTCAGACAACTCTAGACTATATGTTATTGACTTTTTATTATACATGTAGATATTTCATACAAAATCATTTGTGGTAGAAATTGTTTGGCAGATCGGCTTAATACGCTATGAGCTTTCCTGAAAGTGTCCCAAATCAGTTCAAATATCTTAACCTTTTTCTTACATGATAATTGGAGACGAACTTGTTTGACGCCATATCCATAAAGTACAATGTAAGCAAGCCTTTAAGAAAGTGTCACATACCATTCTAAACGAATTTAGACATTATCATACATAAAAATTGACTGCTGAACTCATTTGTCATCGCGTCCTGGAATTATTTGAGCCTTTTAAGTGTTGCAGACTATTTCAAATGCCTTCAGATATTTGATAGATGAATATCGACAGATAATATTATTTTGCATCGCTCCCTGAAAGTCTATGAGTCTGTCTTAAAGTGTCGCAGACAATATTGGATGACTTTAGACATTTCATTCGTGATTACTGGACAAATAACATTCTTGTTATCACATCCTGAAATTGTATAAGCTTTCCTGAAAGTGTCGTATCTTAACACCTGTCATACATCACTTCCTGAAAGTCTATGAAAGTATCACAGACTAGTTTAAATGACATCAGACTTTTCGTATAATTCATTCTTCGATAAAGAACTTGTTTTGCACCGCTTCAGGAAAGTATATAAACATTCCTCAAAGTCTAGCACGAATTAAAATGCCTTTAGACCTTTCAGAGTCCTTTCAGACATGTTTATTGGTTGAATAACCTGTTTTTCACATTGATTTAAAACCATAAACAATAGCATTTACTTATTCGAAACACAACGACAGAGAATGAAGTAACATGACATGCATTTAAGTATGCGTATTTTGATCGGAGGTCGGCATCGCAGGATAGCAGTCTAATAAATACAGATCTACAGGCAAGTTTGAAATCTCACCGGCGTTCAATTACATAAACATCAATTTCTAACGATTTGTTTGAGAAAGCTCTCGTCACTAAAGTAAAAACCGTAAACGAACTTACTGAAATAAATGTACTAGGATTGGGAGCCGTGCGCGGTATCAGTTGTATACAGTCGACTTGAGATTGCTAAGAAATCAGTACGAATCTGTCAATATATATTCACATATCGTTTTGACTAATTAAACTACCCGCACATACATTTGTTTATGTGGAGTGTGTACATTTATTGCTATTTAAATTACAATTTCTGTACAGTTTGTGGTCTTTAGGGTAACTGCTTTATCTTATCAAGAGCTATAACACTGCAGTTGCTGGTCCGATATAAACATGAACCCTTGATGTACACCTGATTATCTGGCTGCCAGTTGCCAATTCGCCGTGTTTAACGAATTTACATCTTCCTGTCACTTGCCAGTTGCCAATTCGCTAATTATTCTCCGTGTTTGACAACAGTCGATTTGGCACCTGGCACCAGTTGCCAGCTGCTAATTCGCGAAGTTGAACATACTGGCATCTGGTTTTCATTTGCCAATTGCCAATTCACCTTTTATTCACAAGGATCGAATGGGCATCTGGCTGCCAGTTACCAATTTCGGAGGTTAAACTTAGCATGTGCCAGCCATTTACAAGTTGTCATTTCACTTATTATTCAAAATTTTTCACAAAAATCGAATTGGCATCTGCCAGCTATTTGCTAGTTTTGAATTAATTCCTTTCGCGCAAATCATGACACAAGTCGATTTTTCATGTAGTTGCCAGTTGTCAATTCACCTTTTATTCACAACGTCGGACTAAAGTTGAGTTGACATCTGGCTGCCAGTTACAAATTAGGGAGTTTAAACGAATTGACATCTGCCTGTCATTTACAAGTTGTCAAGTCATTATTCTCAATTTTCGACAAAAGTTGAATTGAAATTGAATTGGTTGCCAGTTGCCAATTTACGGGCTTGATCGAATTGGTACCTGCCAGCTATATGTTAGTTGTCAATTCAATTCTTTAGCGTAAATCGTGACACAGGTCGATTTGGCATCTGGTTTCAAAAAATTGTTATCTGACAGTGAGAAATTCACTTATTATTCACAAAATTAGACAAAGTCAAATTGGCATCTTGTTGCCCTTTTCCAATTCAGTTTTTTCATAATTTTTGACTCAAGTAGAATATGCATCTGGCTGCCAGTTGCCAGTTGCAAACAAAAGTTAAACAAATTGGCATCTTGTTGCCAGTTGCCAATTCACTTATTGTTCAAACTTCTGACTCAAGACGAATTGACATCTGGCTGTTGCCATTTCGTGAATAATTTTAATTGGCATCTGGTTGTCATTTTTCAGTTACCAATTCAGCTTTTTATCACAATTCATGACACTAGTTAAATTTTCATCTGGCTGCAAGTTGACAATTCGTGATGTTAAACGAAGTGGTGCTTGCCTGCCAGTTGCTAATTTACTGATTATTCATAATTCTAACACGAAGTCGAATTAACATCTAACTGCCAGTTGCCATTTGCCGATTCGCGAGGTTTAACGAACTATCATCTGGCTGCCAGTTGCCAGTTGCCAATTCACTGATTATTTACAATTCACTAAATAAGTCAAATTGGCATCTGGCTGCCAGTTGAAGTTTTACTAATTCAAATCTGCCTGCAATTTCCATGCATCCATTTTATTTATTTTTCACAATTTGTGACACAATTGGAATTGGGATTCGGCTGTCAGTTGCCAAGTCGGGAAGTTTGACGAAATGGCATTTGCCTGCCATTTGCCAGTTGCGTATTTACTCATTATTCACAATTTTTGACATAGTCGAATCGGCATCTGGCTGTCACTTGCCAATGAATTAATTTTTCACAGCTTGTGACAGAAGTCGAACTGGCATCTGGCCAGTTCTAGTATTATTAACAATTCTGACACAAGACAAATTAGCATCTGGTTGCCATTTACCAATTCACTGATTATTCACAATTAAGACACAAGTCGAACGAATTTACACCCAGCTGCTTTTTGCAAGTAAAATCGAGTTGGTAGCTAGAGGTATTTTGTTGTGAACAGATATGTGCTGAAACTTGGGAAGACATGGGAGAGTTCAAGGTTGTTGAAATGCATGTAAACGATATACTATCATTTAATACACGTTGAGTTTACATTATTTCACATCTTTGTTTTCTATGCTAAAACATTTTTATAACAGCAATTAATAACAATTATTTACTTTTTACCTTTTTTTATTGAAAGTAGATTTTGATGTTCCAAAATCATTCGTAAAGTAGTTTCGGCTCAGATTTACTACCTGTAAAATTCTAACTTTATATTTAGAAGTAAACGCTGTCTTCAATTATTGTGATTCTTGTAATATGAATCTTTAGCACACGCCTATGTAGGACTCCCAAATGTGAACATGCTTATTAATGTAAAAAAATCACAAATGGATATAACGTTATGTAAAAACCTTCGACAAATGTGAATTAGTCAAATGCGACATAATTTTATCCTATTTGTAGAATTGACAGTCGTTAAGTTTTTACGTATATGGTCAAACTATTTCACATTTGTCACCATTTTAATATTCGGGAGTACTAAAAACCTTGTTCAATCTTTTAAAAACATTTACCAAAATATTCCGCACCTTAAATCTTATTCAAGTTTTCAATTTCATTTCTAACCTAAAGCGCAATCTTCTGTATTCCAAAATGTTCCTTTGCCGTACAAAACAATGTCTTTGTATTTAATGGTGTCTTAAATGTATGAGAAATCGGTATTGATCAACAAATATAATAATTAATAAAATAGATCTACTAAATTATCTAAATAATTATGTAAATTATCATTATGTAGAAAATCTAGCGCTTGTTTATTTACACTCCCATTTATGTATTGAATTTAGTCGGAAATATTTCTAGTGTTGTAGAATATTATATCATGCAAAATCATTTTAGCGTAAAAGTATCTTACCTGATGTTCTTGATTGGGTTGGGCCGGACGTGTGAGATGTTAAGTGTTCCCTCTTGTCCTAAACGTGTGGTAATGTATTCCTTATTGCCTACAAAATAGTCAAAACAGAAATTAAAAGTTGCTTCCTTTCATAATGTTTACGTCAAAACTTTTAGTTGGTTGTGCATGCTGCGCGCATTATATTACCGCGTCAGTGTTAAAACGGTTGATTTATTTTCTAGAACGTGAAATTTGTTTTCCTTGTTTATTCAAAAAAAGTTCTTTAAGTGAAATACTGGTTACTGAACCAAAATAGTCTTCTATGAATATGCAGATGAAAGTAATTCAATAGCTTGAATTCAGCGATAATTTTGCAAAAAAAAACCACCAGCAAGTTAGAAGATTGGTAATTTAAACAACACTTTTCAAAAGAAAATATTTTGTTCTAATATTGTGTCCATGAATGTGTAATCAAACACAAGTATGCTTCTTTTAAATAAAAGAAATCTAAGATAGGTCCATGTTTGTTAAAGCTTCTTGACAGGTGTTTGAAAAAACTTTAACGATAGAGTCATCATTTTTTTCAAGCAATGAGAATTTTATGAGATTTGGTTTGTTGGTTGGATGTCAGAATATAAAATAAAAAAGGTAGGTCACCAGCCTTACTTATAAGTAATTGACACTTTTTGAAGTATACCCCCGAAAGCAATTAAAATGATCCCTATCTCATGTTTATCAATAATAAAATTCTAAATTTGGCAACTCACCATTGTTTTTTTTTATTTAAAATGTTAAACAATTGATCCTGGTACACGAAACTACATGAATTGAGATTTCAAAATGTATTCACACTGAAAATATACCATACAGACAAACTAGTTCTGTACAAAAATATGTAAAAATTGGAGTCATTTGTCTTTTTTTTAATATTCAACTATATAATTCAAGCAATGAGAATTTCTTAATTTTTTGCAGAATAGTTGTTTAAACATCACTTTCTTGAAAACTAATTTAAAATGATATGTCACCAGCCTTGTTATTGAGAAAAATGAGCTGTTTTCTCGGGTAGGAGGGTGGTGTTGGAGGGGAGGTAAATAATATGTAGCAAAAAATTATCCTTCTAAAAGCATTTAACACAGTTTAAAATTCAAACCTTTGCTAAACACTGACTTTTTGGGTGCTTTAAAAGGGAGGTGATTAATTTCCTTGATATACAGTCAAACCTGTGTTAAAGACCTCCCCCGAATAAAATCTGAGTGCACTATTCATCTATAGTAAAAACAACTGTTAATTAACACCACCTGCAGACAAAAACCACATTTGTGGCTTCCCATTAGTGGTCTTTGTTCACAAGTTTGACTGTACTGCTATATTTGCTATAGTTATATGTATTAAATATAATACAGTTAAAGAACTGCTCAAAATACTCCTTTTGTATGATTTAAAAAAAAAAAAAAATTTCTTGTGACATTTGATTAAACAACATTAAAATATAAAATTATTTAATATTTAGCCAAAAATTAAACTGTAGCGATCGTCTTTAAAGGAATAAGTCTATCCGTTAAAGTTTCCAGTGTTACGGAGACAATTTTATAAAGTGTTGTGCTAAAATTCATCATGTAAGAGAAAGCCTATCTTTGACTGATACACCTTAAGTTGGTGCTATTTAATCCGTTTTTAAAAAATAAGAAAGATAAAAAAGTAATTTCCGACAGTTCGCAACTATCGCACTCTTGTAAATACAAGTGACAGATGAATTATCTCAACGATCCTTCTCCTCACCCAAAGTTTGCTGTAATACAAAAAAAAAGTATTAAACAGAATGAGGAAGAATATGGGTAACGAACCAAGTCTTTATGCACTAGTTCATGTTCTAACGGTACAGCTTATTTAAGTTTCGTTTACTTTTATTATGTGTATCTATTGTGTCTATTAATTCTAGTTTGTAATGTTCCGCAAATAATGATACATGATAAAGATGAAGCATTGTATTTATGTACCTAAGTTTGAAAGACGGTACATAATCATCGCATTTTCAATGAATTAATTTCTTTTTAAGTGGAAAACGTTTGCTTGCAGGAAAATAAAATATTTATGAGGATATTTTTTCATGCATCTTGTAATTGTTACGTGGAAGAGGTGTCTCTATAGGAAAATAAAATATTCGTAGAATATTAGGCATTCTTAGTAATAAGATTTTTGCAATCCTTGAAACTCATGGTTGCTATATTGTAGTCCTGTAGGTTTGTTTTGTTGATGTTAGTCATAAGCAAGTCGAAGTTTCGGTGAAAAGACTAACTGTTTATTTATATTCAATTGTTTATTAACGCCTCTCTCCCATAGCCAAAGCGACGAAACGGTTTTTAAATTAAGCAAACGTGCGGCAGAAATATGTATGTGAATAATAACTCGAAAATAAACTGAAACAAATCAATATATTTACTTTAACAGCCTGGCTCAATGACCGCACACGTCAAAACAGCGTGATCTTTGACACACAATGTAACGCCCCCATCTCCATCCACCTCGCATCCTAGAAGAGGTTTCAGTATACAGGACACCGGGATTAGAAACGCTGACATAGTGTCCGCATTTTAATTTGACATACCGCTTTGCACGAACTTTATCAGCTGAACAACAGTTTTTATATCCTGCAAACACAAAGTGTAAGGGGGGTATACTGGATTCAGCTAGTCTGTGCGTCTGTACGTCCGTCCGTCTGTCTGTAGACGGAATGTCTTGTGGACACTAAATCTCCAAAAGCCCTGGTTAGAATTATCTGATATATTTCACAGAAGTGATTAGTACAATGACTCGTTGGGCATGGTCTATGTTTCGGGTTATTAGGTCAAAGGTCAAGGTCACAAGAGCTCGGGATAGTAAAATATTGTGGACGCTAAATCTCCAAAACCCCTTGTCAGAATTTAATGATACTTCACAGACGTGATAAAAACGATGCTTAGTTATGCACGGTCCATGTTTCGGGTCACTAGGTCGAAGGTGACAGGGGCTCGAGATAGTAAATTATGTGCGCTTTTAATCTCCAAAACCCGTGGTCACAATTAAATAATATTTTACAGAAGTAATAAGTACCATGCGTAGTAGTGCATGGTCGATGTAAGAAGGGGGGAGGGGGGGGGGCACAACATAGACTACCTGATTATAAGGGGGCGGAAGATAATTTTGCTAAATTTTGCTACCTTTGCCGCCGGTGGTTCATATCAAATCGGTCTCAATAGCGGACCTTCTTGTTAAAAAATTTAGACTTTTGAAATTTTGAATTTTTTGCATTATTTCGAAATAACTGTAGTGGTATTAATAACTAAAAAGCTATTAAACTTTATTTGTATACAGTGAGTCATCTTAACACTTTATTACAATATACTGCCCAAATGAAACACCTGTCAGGCAATACACCTCGTTCTAATCTAAACGATTTTTCAATTCTGCACGTCTTCAAATCACGATTGTACATGTACGTTGTATTTCATTATATATGCTTATTTATTTATTCTCGATTTACAACTTAGATTAATCGCTCTCGAGACTCATTCCAGATGGAATGGACCTGGAAGAGAGACAGACAGGCAATGTGAAATTATTTGTGTCTTGCCTAAGCTCACTACCGACATGCGCCCGAACGCGCTACATGTACCACTGCATCACGGAGGCTCCACATCGTATTTCATTATCCTACATATTTGAGATAAGTTTACAATTTCTTTATCAAGGGTAACCCATCAGGTTTTATGTAACGGAAGTCTATCGTAATACATGCACAAAACAGTTTTGGATTACACGTCGCATTAGCTTGATAAAACCGCATTTCACCAAACCATTCAACAAATCATGAAAATCAGTGAAGTAAAGCATGTATCCGTAAATAGACAACCTTACAAATGATCAGTATATCAAGGTTGCAGACAATTTTTTACACAGTTTACCCATTTTGTGGTATAAAAATTGGTATGGCAGGTTTACTTCCTTAACCATCTGCACCATTTACTACTTTATCTATCGCGCGAGTACCAAACTAGACTGTCTGTTTACCTTTGGGGTGGTGGCCATTTAACAGCTCTTATGATTGTGGCAAGGAAATTAACAGCAATATCCTGATATCAAATCTGTCTGTCAGTTAAACAGTGTGAGTCTAAATGAATGTAAAGTATATTCGAACTGAGCAGCTACCTGGGCTGGCATCAGCTCGTTGACTGTGTCCAGAGGGTGATAAGGTAAAAAAGCAAGCACAAAGGCGAAATTTGCTACAGATCTATGGTTAGACTCATTTGTGAAGAAGTCGATCAGTAATAAGTTTATCCTTGCCAGATTCAGGGAAAATATCATCTAATATCAGTAAGGTACTGTCTCAAGGATGAAAGAAATAGTCGGCATTTAAATCATCAAGAATTTCCTGAAGAAAATTCACTCTTGGAGCAACTGTTGATTAAATAATTGTCCTCAATGTTTGGCATCGCTTGTACAGCCGTACTATTTTCTGTGTCTTGTACCCAGGTGGAAGGAATATACCTTTGACTTTTTTTCTTAAGCTAATGTCTTTTTCTATGCATTTTAAAATTGATATCAGAATTTAAAAAAAAAAATTGATTTTTTTTCTTCATAGCTCTTTACTATAGACAAGGTTCCCAACACACTCTGTATGAAAACAAGCATGTCGCCCCGAAAAACTTCCATTTCTTTCAAATTTGAGTTACGTTAAACAAATTAAACGAATTTTAGAGGGAAATGATAGAGCTTTAAGAAAAAGTTTACTTCAATGGAAAATTCCAAGCCGTGTGCTGGGAAACTTGTCTATAGTAGAGCTATGAAGGAAAAAAAAATCAATTTTTTTTAAAATTTATTCCGATATCAATTTTAATATGCATAGAAATTGACATTAGCTTAGGAAAAAAAATTTAAAGGTATGTTCCTTCCACCTGTGGTCTTGGGTTGAATTATAAATTTATGATACGAATCCTTTACAAAGGTTGTCTTCCTACAAGCTGACAAAATAGTACTCATGAATGACTAGATTCTATATGACTTTTTTTTAAATTTTCAATATTTGAAATACATTGTAGTTTGGCATTTAAAACACGAAAGAAAGTGACCTGTTGGTTCCCAAATCCACATGGTAAACGGTTGCTGGATAATCATAGGCTGCGTTTTCTCAGGCCTTTTACCATCTCTTTGTAGCGGCAATGGCACTCCGTTCTAAGGTGGTGGTTATGGTTGAACACACCCCGTAAATGGTGGTAATGGTGGCAATCCCACCGATGGGGTAGTTGTGGTGGTTGTGATTGCATTTCCAGTGGTGGTTGTGTTGGATATGCATCAGTGACTTTTTCCCAAGTGTTTTCGTTGATAATTTCTCAACATGGCATCCTACAAAATCCTAATTACATTCTGTGCACTTCGATGAGTGCATGTATTCACGGATGGAGGTTCTTTTATAAATCACCATCTCTTTACTAACTGAGTGTCCTTAATCAATCGGAACAATGATGCAGAATCCAATCAATGCATCTTTAGTATTGAGAGAGCTAATGAAAGCTCTGTCAATTCGACCTGTCAGTTGTAGTCTACAAATATCTGAAATGCAAATTAGTTTCACTTCAGATACATACCAGGGTGAAACTTGTTGAACATTATTCCAAAAGCTAAGTCGGCTAACATCGACGGACTGAAAACCACTGGCAGAGGAAAACCTGTCTGAACTGTAAAAAAGTGTTCAACAGAAAGAACATTCACCATTTTTCGGAGTGTATTTACGTGTTTACTAGTTAAGATGTCCTTGATAGGTACTTTTTACAGCATGACAATCAAAGTGCAAAATTCAGGAACGAAATATTCTCCATTACAAAAATGACAGTAAAACATGAAAAAAAATATATGTAATGATAACTGATATGAAAGACATTTAAAATATGACTAAAGTTAATTTTGCATTTTAATAACGAAATATTGGTTTAACGTTCTAGATTCGAACCTTAAAATGTTCTTTTATTGCAGGGCTATGCTGTTAACAAGTACGCGGTTTTTTTTGCACTGATTGAGAAAGTAAAAGTATGAAAAAGTAATATTAGGGGGTCGGGTGTGATTCGTGTATGTTGGAATGTGAAACTACGCAACATATACTAGTAAAATTACAGTTTTTGTGGTACTTAACAGACACGGAACAGAATGAACATACAAATATTATCTTTAACTGTTTATTATTTCTTCTTTATTATTTGTTTACTACATGTAAGTTGCATAATGTTTTATACAACTCGACTACATTTGTTCAGTAATAAATACATTCATTGTAATTGCCTTAAACAATTCAATATGTCCATAAGCTTAATTGCTGTTTTCAGGGATTTTATAGTAAAGTTTAGTGTGTTAAACACGGCATGATTTTAGTTTCATTATAGCAATCACGACATGTATTCTCTGAGCTGCTATTCTTCTTTACTCAATCATTTCCTGTTCCGACAGCCTTTTTAAGAATAAGGGAATATTAAACTTTACTCGCCTTGCACATACATGTAGTTCTTCAGAAAAAGTGCACTTGAAAACCCTAGAGACATGAATCACGCCCGACCCCCGGATATACCTTTTATACTTTCTACTTAAGAACTTATTTGATAGATAAGAACAATAGAAAAAAGGCATTTCAAAGCGCTTAGTTCTTGCTTGAAATAGGGAAGCAATCAAAACCTTCACAATAAACAGGCGCAGTATAGGCCCACACGGAGGGCCATTGAGAGAGTCACAAAGGGCCATTAACTAATGATGTAAAGCAAATAGCATATAAGCAATTAGAAAAAAAGGCAATTGGCAAATACCAATTAGCAAATAGTAAAAAGCAATTGTCTAATAGCAAATAAGCAACTGGCAAATAGCTAAAGGCAATTGGCTACTAGCAATAAGCAATTGTCAAAGAGCAATTGGCATGACCCAACCGGCATTCCATAATAATACGGTATTAAATGTGAAATATAAACTTTTGATAATTGCACTATTTGTGTGTAGAATAACATCATTATTCAAACGTTCTTATTTGAGCACAAAGCATCCGAATTTTAAGAGTTTTTGTCGTCCGCGTTACATGTGTAGCACATACCTGAAACATTACCTGCAGTTTGTATGCAAACACAATTAAAATATCTTCGTATCAGATAGCAAGTCATCTATTAAAAGTACACCGTTGTACTGCAATAAAACTTCTCTCATCATGGTTAAAATTTGTTTTGAATGCATTTGAAAAGAAAACAAGATGCTTGTTTATGTAGTTTATATCCTGAAAACTGTAACATGATTTTAATATGTTTTATATTTTATGGCCACTTTGATATTCTGTAATAAACCGGATTTCATACGGGTCCAAAATGAGCCATACTTTTGGCGAATGTCGCAGAAGTTTTGTTGTCATTCCATTAGTTTGGGGGTATTCAGCTGGTCGGCAGTTCGTATATTCGTATAACAATACTTGAAATAGCATTAGTCCAAGAGTCGAATGGCGAAATTTCATTCATAATAAATATATTGTAAGATTTAGTGCTTTTCAAAATAGCGGAAAGATATGGGAAATATATTGAACAATAAATCTATATTTTACTTTAAATGGTTTTCATTTATTATGAAATGAAATGAAACTGCTACATTCAAGAAACTTTCAATCCAATTCCTTTACAACTCTGCGGGGTCTGTATTGTTGAAATTGTCGTTTTCGGAATAGTAGTACTAGTAGTTTCTTTCGACATTTTATACAATTGTCAAATTTAGATGTATCTATTTAAGAATATAAGAATATATCTGCCCTTCTGACCAGTGTATACCATGATCATCAATAACTTGCCACCAGAAGAGTAATGCTTAAATGAAAAAATGAGATTTCAAGATGCAAAACAAAAGCACTTGAATTTACAGTATGCTCTGTTACTCTAAAATGTTGCTCTTTTCACTGGTACATGTATACGATTAAAATCCGTAAAAGAAACAACAATATTGACTTGTAAACACAAAGTCATGAGTAACCTTGCAACATTTTTGTTTTACACATAATGTGCCTAAAGTATAAGCCTGTAATTGCCTAAATAAGATCAGATGACCATTGACCAAGGGAGCTAATCTTAACTAATGCCTGTGTAAACGAGTTTTGAGATCGCATCAATTGTCTGAGTCTTTAGCGGAGTAGCATACGAGTGCATTTTTGTGTAACATAGACCTCCTGAGCAACTGAGTCTGAAAACAAAAACAAATCTTATAAATGCAGTCTTTACGAAAAGTTAATACATGTACACATTACAAAACATTGCAGGGTATGGTAGCGTTAATTTCATCTATCTAATTACGTGGTGATCTCACGAAGAACCTTCTAATAAAACCACACTATGTGACGGTCTTTTAGGATTTACTCCCGTCTTCCTTGGTCTAGTGGTTAAATTAAAGTATCCGCCGTGGGAGCAGGTGGTCGGAGGTTCACACTCCAGTCGGGGTGCGTACGCCTACTTACATGGTATTAAAGGATATGATTCGCGAGGTAAGTATGTTCAGAGAGAAGGTGTCTCATAGGTCAGAAATATGGCTGGCCCGTTAAGTATGGGTGACACTACATGTATATGTATAATTAACAAAACCTTTAACTTTACCTTTTTACATGACATGTGATGAGATTGTGATTTGTATTAGAACTTAGTCAAACAATTACTTTCAACAATTTCCATATTTAAGTTGGTGGTAATTACATTTTATCATCATATACCTAATTTATGAATACAAATATGAATTGTTTGTGGTTGTCTGGTTAGCACAGTATTTAGCGTACTCGCTTCTCATCAATGTAACCACGGATCGATCCTCGTCCTGGGTAGTATGTGAGATGGTAGGTGGTCACCAGATCGGACAGGTGGATTTCCCCGAGTTATTCAAACATGCCAACATCTGTGCGACCGATTCAACAGCTCGCATGTGCTTATGTGTATTTGTATTTGCATCGACCATAATTTTGTTTATGTGTTTTTTTTATTTGCTTGTTGTCGACTTTAAATAATAATTATCATTATTAAATAAGTTGGAAATTTGTCCAGCCAACGGGGTCACCAATCCAGCCAACGAGGTCACCCATCCAAACATATGACATACCAAACGTTGCTTAACTTACTAAATCTGCAATATATCAAACCGTGTCGCTAAATAATAACGCCGTCGCCATTAAAAATATTTGCGACCATTAAAAGCCGTATATACAGTCGCAAATATCAAAATTACAAAACAGTTATTCCTATAGTATAAGATTTGTTCTTAGCCGTAATTTAGTCGTTAATCGTATCATGTTGAAGTTTAATTGACATGCACAGTCATTGAAGCTTAACATATATTATATTACTTCTTAGTTATATTTTTTCTTGTCATGTAATGTAGGCAAGTGGTTCTTTATTATAGTGTCACCCCTACTTAAAGGGCCAGCTATTTCTTACTTATGAGACACCTTCTTTCTGAGCACAGTTACATGTACCTCCCGAATCCTATCCTTTCAATGCCAGGCACCAGACAATCCAAGTTTCTGACTCCATAATGTTTTTTTCCTAAGTTCTGTTTGTACTAAACGATATTAAGGCTGGAACATTTTGTCACTTTCTTACTTAGTCGTGTTCTTAAAAGTAAGGTTCTTGGGGCTATGGCTGTAAAATAATATTGATTACATTAGTAAGCAGTTTTCTCCGTTTGTTTTTAAGTTTCATACATGTATTTCATTTAAATTTATTTCAATTTGTTGAATTCCTCATCCTATTTAATCCAAATTATATGCAGTTTGATTATCCATTCTAAAATCCGCCATGTTTACCCATGGAACTACAGGGATAAGGATGGCTGCGAGTTTAAACATGATTCACAAAAGGACTAATATCTTTCTACTGGACTGCCTGGACAGTTCTGAGTAAGTTTTGTGAAAATCTTTCTATTATTTCATACCTGAAAGAAGCTACATAGTGTTTGGAATAAAAAGAAATCACCGATATCATAAGATGTTGTATCAAATGCTATCTCAATCATACAAAATGCACACAATACATCAGAAAATCATAATTTACATTTTGGGGTAAATAGCATGTGTTCACAAACGGTGTCTTGTTCAGTAGGTTTTGCAGTTTTAAATTATAATGCATCGGCGAGACAGTTGTTTTGTGATAACAATCTTCTAATTGCTTGTTATAACTAAATCTAGCAGGAAGTTATGAAAGAACTGCAGATTGCGTACAGTGTAATACCCAGAGCACTGCAAAATAAAAACAAGCTAACCTTGAAGGAAATATTTTTTGCTCATTGTTCATGTAACTGTAGCATTGCTCCAGAACTAAGGTTTTGCAAATAATGTGTTTGTTTCACATGGCTTTTACAGTCCAATGTATATATATGTTTGGTGCTGTCCGGCAGTCTTTCCGCATAGTCATACATGGTATGAAATTGTTTTGAATAACATTTATATTTAAGATCTTAACTGCTACGACAAAATGCAGTCTTGCAAGTTAAAGTCAAATTGCTTGTAAAATACCATAGTTTCGCCTCTGAGTACTTTTCTCTTTTATTCCAGATGGAAACCTTTCAGTTCATATTCTCTGAAAATGGCAGTCATATTACACAAGTAATTACATGATGACTCTTTACCAAACATTTATAAATAGGCACTCTAAACAATCGGGCGATCAGGAACAAATGCAGCTGGGTTACTTTCCTTATACTCACTATATATACATTTACTTTCTCACAAATATAAAAAGCTTGATAAAAGATCATTTACACTGTCAGTGAATTAGCATATAGACTCAAGTTTAAATAAGATAACAAGAGGGCCTTGTAGATATTGGATCAAGTATGGAAGATTGTTGTTAATGTTGACCCACTTCATCTTGACCAAGCAAGGATTCGCCATCGCTATAGTAGTTATGATAGTAAAATGTACTTAAATTTCCAACATCGAAGACCTTCTAGAAAAGACACAGCCAACAATAAAGTTCCAAATTTGCTCATTAGGCTAGAAACTGAAGAAAATTCCTTTTAAGTAACATATATTTTTCATCAGCCAGTCACTTTTTCAAGCATTTATTTTGAAAAACTTGTTGAAGTGAATGCAACATATGCATTTAATAGAACATTTATGCCTGTACAATGAAACTAAATTTATTCAGTTTCAGTGCAATCCTACTCGATTTATAGTTATACAATATGATATCGCCTTTATACCATGGACTAAAAACTATGTTTATCAACATATCAAAATAAAATAACATGTTAATAGGCCATGAAAAGCACATAAATAACAAGGATAACACAAAAAAGAGAACAAGTTTTTTTTCTTAATTCCATTGTGGTGAAGCAGTGCTTCTCATAACCAAATTCCTATTTAAATTGATATACTTGAAACCAGATCATTAAGAAACTTCAGAAAAGAACTGCGTAAAATCTTATAAACTAATGAAAATGGTGAGGAAGTTAAAAAGAATATTGCATGAAATCCCCTTAAACCTTTTAACTGTCTATTTTGGCGTTTATTGCACCATTGT
Source organism: Saxidomus purpurata (assembly GCA_022818135.1). Classification (NCBI taxonomy): domain Eukaryota; kingdom Metazoa; phylum Mollusca; class Bivalvia; order Venerida; family Veneridae; genus Saxidomus; species Saxidomus purpurata. Next base: position 13,075,042 of record JAFMSR010000017.1, read on the forward strand.
TGCATCAAGCAAAAAGCGTATAGTTATGCACGTTTTTAGTTCTTGAGTGATATTTTGGCAAACAATAACATATACATAATCTCGTTAGTTGCATGGTAATTTAGCTGCAGGTAAACTTTAATACATGGTATATACAATTGAAAGTCAAATGAAATGAATCATTAATGTTTTATAGGCCGGTTTCTATAGACGGGACATTCAGTGTGACCATCAACTGTGTGGCTTTCGCTTAATTTTGTCCGCTTTCTTACTCGAATTGTTTTATCCGGTCATCACCATATTTGGTCACAAAGTGTACTTGTTAATATTTCGGACATGTTTGATAACAAAAATAGTCGCTCGGAGATGTTGCCGCCGAGTAGCAGAAAGTTTGCCAAATTAACATTTATTCTACCTCGGAGTTTATTGGAGCAGCACCAAATATGGAAGCAAAGTTTACTGATCATATTTGTTTGGCAAAATTTAACAATTACCCAGTTCATTAAGGTACTTATTGTCATTGGATTGTTAAGTTCTCACCAAATTAGCGCAGTCCGCTCTTTGACTATTAATTTATACATTAATTATCAAAACATTTCCAAGAACTGACATATTGTCTACTTACCGTTATTCTATGCGCTGCTTATTACATGAACCACTGAATCAAATAGTTCTCAATTGATTTTAACGTCTGGGTTTTTAGATAGCTGCACTGTTTCTCTCGATTTTTTATTTTTTATTTAGAGAAGAGATACGTTACACTGAGGGTTACATGTATTTCTAACTGTACGTGTAACTTTTTATCATCTTTATTTTTTCTCTTTTTATATAAATATATGTAAGAAAGTATCAGACAAAGAAAACTTAACTTTTATAAAATGTAACGTATAAAGAACATGCTCAACAGAGTTGTCTCCCCTACAAATTATTGTTACAATTTACTTCCTGTATCACAAAGTATCTAACTTTTTGTCTTTCGCTTCATTTCTGCAAGAGGAATTCATTTCAATTACTAAAATGGAGTAAAGATGTATACACTGTCACAGAAAATATTCCCTACTTGTACATTTTACCGTGCCTTTTCGTTTCTCTTTCTTCCGTCGGCAAAAATCTCGGACGTTTTATGCGGTCGTATAAATCATTTCAATTTTGAGAATAGAGAGTTAAGTTCAATACATTCTTATAAGCTGACCATGTCTGTGTTTTTGCAAAAGCGTCATTTCCAGATGTCATTTTTAAATGTGAGGATTTTCAAATCCTAACATTTATTGTACCCGGTTTCTGAGAACAGCAGTTTCTACTTTTAAAACCGAATTACCCCTCAATTCTAAATAATCCTTCAGATTGATCACCTCTCACATTTATAGAAAGTAACATAAGTAATCAACAGTGATTGCAAAGATTAACATTGTTTCAAAGATAAGAAAAATATGCGAAAATTTATCATAAAAAAGAATTTAGTCAACATTTTTCTAAGTTAATGTGCATAGGTTGTAAGTACTTCTTAAAGGTTCGACAGATACAGCATAATGGCACTTAACTGGTCTGTTTCTTACTACGCAGATTAGACTTGCACTACTTTAAAAAGCAGCCGATCAAAACGCGCTGAAATGGACACACCTCATATACATTTATACGGAATGTCGTTCTGGTAAAGTACGCGGTTACGATATGTTTTCACTCCAAAATCACGAAGATACTACGCTGTTGGGAGTTTAAAGATGATTGTTATTTAACTACAGTATAGACTTTATGAAGAAAAGAGCCAGTTTTTAAGTTACTGTCGTTAAAAGCGATAATTGTGAAATATACCCTTTAACTGCCATATTCAGAGAAGCACTGTAGTGTGCATTTGTTAATATAGTTGAACTTGCGAAATATACTGTAAAAATGCACCGAAGATTTTGTTAGTAAGCTTGACTAGTAGCAAAATAGTCTAAACCACCTTTTCAACAGTGTTTCAATTGACAGGTTTCCTAAATATCGTTGAATGAAATTATTGATTGATTATTGATTATTTACAATAATATACAGTGATTCATTCATTTTGAAATACATGTACCTACCATTCGTGTTTTTTGCATGGTTCAGTGTAATGAAATAACAAAATTGAGCTGCATCATGGGAAAACCAACATGTTGGACTTTGCGACCATGCCAAGGAGGCTGGTCTGGATCGATACTGGTCGCCCATCAATGTGTAAGCAGTTTCCGTTAAATGTGGTGTTTTAAGGTACATGTTATATGTGTTGTTTTGTTATATGGCGTATATTATGTAGTATACCATGAATGCAATCGATCATTAATTTTCATGTCGATATTAAAGAAATGTTATGTTGATGTTTACAATAGTGAAAAATGACGTTGTTAGCCATGCGCACGTGCTCAGTACAATATATACTATGCATTACATATTCAGACTTTGTTCTTTATTCATTACCTAAAATTGCAACTTTGTCACATAAAGAGACGTGGTCAGTAGCGGGGCTCAATCCAAAGACTCTCAATAATTGAGAAGTTTCAGCATCTCTAACCACTTGACCAAGGAGGAATCTCACGGTCCGTAACATTGTTCAATATGCTGTTACATCAAGTGGTCATATGTTCCACTTAAAACTATCAGACATATTGCAAACCATATGCGCAACATTCCTCTCCTAAGTACCAATCCTTACGATAATCTATGTTTCACACCGAACATTTTCAGTGCCTTCAGCGTTTTGAGTTGAATATGGGTGGGTGATGATATATTCTGGAATAACCCATTTCATGAACAGATTTTTTTATTTTTTTTTGATAATAGCAATAGCTGTTGCCTATTACTTAAAGCATATAGGATCTTACCTTATGTTATAGCGTTACTAAAACACACATGAGTGAGTAGAGATTTTAAATTGTATAATCTAGGTGGATGTTACCACTTGTGCCCTTCCTGTTACTAGAAGTATACAGGCTGTCACCTTGTGTTACTAGTGCTACTAAAAGACACATAAATTGGCTGATACTTTTACTTTTATAACGTAAGTGGGTGTTTCATGTTAATTTAAGTATATAGGTTGTTACCTTTTGTTACTAGTGTTACCAAGAGACACAGGAATGAGCAGATATTTTAAATTTTATAATACAACACTTGGTGTTCACTTTGTTACATGTTGATAGTTGATGACGTTACATTTGTTACTGGAAAGCAGGTTTGTTACAATGAACTGATAACAAAAAAACTAGTGTATTTAAAATAACTTCCATATTTTAGCCATATCATGCTTATGCTGTCAGCTGGCCAGGTGCTGAATTTGCTACACCCGACTTTTTTTATAAATTACTAGAACTGCAATGTGTACATGCATATATAGGTCCGTGTTTCGGATGTTTTGAAACTAGATCCCTTACCTGAAACGTATGTAGGCTAGGCGTACATATGAATTGTATTGTAGACCGCCATCCTTTTAGCTGTCTAGAATGTCAACATCATTCTCGCTGTTGCTGTATGTTGGGACACGGTATACTATCGTAACAAATTGATAACTGTGTTCTATCGTAATCATACACGCACTTTACTTTATATAACTTAATCAAAATATCATAAATGACAAGATTCTTATCAGAGAAGTAGGACCGAGAAATAATAAACGAAAACTTGAACTGGACATAATTCAGCATTTGAGGGAGATACATGGAGAAATCACAGCTTGCTGTTTTATGTACAGTAAAGCATAGATCTATGACATAATGCTGTCAATGTCAAATACGTATTCACGATTCAACTTGTTTATTAGATATAAAACAAACATCAGCAAAAAACGTCTATGCATAATAGCTAAATTTAATGTACATACAAACAAGGACGTCGATAATAAGCTACTGACAAACGCACACCCGCTGCTGGTTGGCTAAATGGGTAAAAAAGAATTGCTTTGGCAACGTCTTTTTACCTGGCTTCTACATTGTATATCCATATTTGGAGTTTAACGGGGTCTCACGCGTTTAAACAGGAGAATTTAAACAGCGTTTACCCAGCGTTTGCAACGAGGTACAAATGCACATGTTTACGAACCATGATAAAAACGCAACAAGACAGTGAGCGTCACTGTCCTGGATATGCACACTCACATTTTGAAAGCTCACACTTACCTGAGTGTATTTTGCAAATCGTCTTTAACAAAGCACATTATATATAAAAACTTGTTCAATATAAAACGTAAAATTACAATAACTTCACAATAAGTGTATAAATTCCGCTAGCAAATGACCTTGTCCAAATGGTCTTGATAATTGTATTTGAAATTATCAATAACAATTTTTCTCATCCCTGACCTTAATGTTTAAGGTGGGGGTGTAATGAGTATTTCCTTTTTAGTGACCATTTGGAATACTTTTGATTTTTTGCTTGTCACTTTTTTCAACTGTGGCGCAGTGGTTAGACCGTCTGCCGAGCTGAACACTTACTTGAAAAAATAAAAATTGACCGTGCTCATATTTAAGTTCAATATCTCAACAAGTAGACGGTGAAACAGTTTCATCTTTTTTATATTTCAGTTCATACCACTACTACCAAAAGTTTTATAATAAATAGCGATGCCCCTACTCCGAATCTTTGGTCTGATATATTTACATGTGTGATAAGTCTCGGGGCAAATTAGGTAAATCGCTATTTTAGGGAATATTGACATAAGATAAGATTATATTGCTTTATCTAAAGTGGTTTACGACTACGGATTTTTATAATTCACAAATAAACTTAAGTATATTGGTTAGCTTTATTTTACGACCAAACTACAATTTTCCCCTTAAAACCCCGTGCCCTCGAGGAAATAGACCATGCGGAAACGTAGGTTTTAATATATGATTTTTGGTTATCAGTTTTGAACGTATTGCGTAGGTTTAAAGTCGGTTTCCTTGGCTGTGTTCTTTAGAAGCGTGTCCGTGCTCTAATGAATAATTCTCCACGAATGGCATGTTTGAACTTTATGCGTCAACACTAACAATACTAAGATACTTTTATTCTGATAAGAATAATATACTGTTGAATAGATGACTTAAGCCCCCACAAAACCACGCTCTAAAGCTTGGTAATGTTCTTGATGTCACTTCTGTTCCACATTCATACCTGCCCCTGGGACACGGGAAGATGAATATTCGGACCCAATATTTGAATCTTATTTGCATATTTTGAACAAACAATCTTTCAATATCCATACACGCCAAGTTTACTTTTCCAATCTACAGTAGATTGAAATCTACAGACTGAAACCGCCTGAATACATTTACCTCAAGCTTGAATGCTTAGTCATAAAACGACGTTAAATGCCATGATTTGACATCAAATTCCTATTTTGGAAGTTTTTTATTACATGTATACTCAGGGCACTTCTACTAACGTATTACATATTTGATGGACAATTTATTTATTCTTTCGATGTATATCATGTCTGATGAAAGTGCTGTGCATGTTCTAAATAATCCTTTATAGTTATTGTCGTCATATAGATAGTTTGCTAGAATTTTGAAACAAGACATATTTTGGGCAGAAAAATATAGTCTTTATCAGTTTTTAACTTGATTTTACGTTAAAGAGGATGGCAAAAATGTCAATAGTATGATTACGTTCTTGTAGTAAGATAATGTTACAAATGTCCGAAGGCTCAGTATGCGCATTTGATAACTTTAATAGTGTCATATGGTGACATAGTAACCTTGTTTAGGACAATGGTGCATGTCCGTCCTCCACAAGGCTGTCTGGCGGTCATAAATGTATGCAAAGCAGTCATTATGTAATATCCAAACCTTCTGCCTATAGACATTCGAGTTACATGAACAGACTAGAATTTATATTCTACATAATTCTAATTCAAAGCTGTAGTTTGTTTGTTCTTCTATAACCGTAAATGTACAAGAAAATCTTAAAGACAATTAAAATCTCCTTCATAAGTTCATAAGTGACCCCCCCCTTGTTAATTAATATGTTAATCGTTTTATTGCCCCTTATCAGTTATAATCCTGTCTGATAAGGTCCAGCAATGTGTCTGTAGACCTGACATGTAGTACAATAGTGGGACCATATATTTCATTCATTTGTACAGATAATTGTTTTATAACTTATATATTGTTTATATAAACAGTTTTATATGATCGTGACATTTTACTTTTATTGCATGATATGAAAAATATTTTTAAATAAATGCAGTATAACTGTGATTTTAAAGTTAAATTGAGAATGTTCATATGCTAAAGTAATTAAGCGCCTTCCCGTGGTGTGGCCTGAATGCATTTTTAATTTATAAAGACTCCTTCTGCCTGTATTTATTTCTTTGCAAATTAAAAGTGCAACTGGACGCTTCTTCTAACTGTGAAATAAGCCAAAACTAAATTTATTTTGTGTATGAAGTGTAACATCTAATCTTAGTGACAATTAGTTTGAAATAATAACTGTAAGTGTTGATTTGTTTATAATCTTTTTTGTTTGGGAAATTACATGCCTAAAAGGTAACTGATAAAATAAAATAATAACATCTTATAAAGGTCTTAAAATTTATGTATAACTAACATCCCTTTTCTACATTATCTGTACATAATGTAAGGGAGATATACAGTAGCTGAATATGATAAACAGAAGCTAGTCGGCCAGTGACCAGTCATGTTAATTGACCCCTGCTGTGAATTCGCTGTGAATTCGCATGGCTAACTGAACCCCTGTGGTGCATACCCCACATTTCTGTTCAAGTGTCTTCAAAAGATATAACTGACACGTTTTAGCGGTGCGTCAACGCAAGAACATCTTACTTTGCACTTCTTATCTTGCTTTGTGTAAACAGTAGTTTATCTTAACGTTGAATGTAAAACCAATTTTAAAACTGATGAATTGTTTTACATGTTCATATACTGTGTCCGAACACAATTAAATCCAGGATTGCATCAAACAAAGGAGAGATAATTTGCACTGTTTCCATCCTATGTTACAGTTTAGGTTATAATTTTAAATAAAAAAATAACGTTAATAGTTCCCTAAACTATAGAACTCTAAGACGGTCACGAGTACTTGCTGTTTTAAATTACTTACATTATAATTTTGCAATATTTCAAATGATTCTGGGCTTTTAAAGTTCTAAATTTTGTGTTTTCTCAATAAAAAGTATGTTCGTTAGATGATAAAACAATTATTTACCATCGATGTACATGCATATTTGCTGTGTTATGTTATATAAATTGCATAATATTTCTAAATTTCCTTGTAATAATTTGTTTCACTATATTTAAGGTCAACTTGACAAATCCTGAAACAGGAAACTTGCATATTATTGATAGTGTCAACAAGGACTGAAAATCATAAATTAACTCAACAAGGCGCTTGTACATTACAGTTACCTTAGTCATAAAAATGTAATGTTGTAAATCATTTGGCAGTATATCATGCCAAACAGTTATGCTAGCTACACATGTACTATTGTACTTCTTTAGCGAATAGTCAAACTATATACAATAAAAATGTATATGTATTTTTTTTTACCAGGTGCGTGTTCATTTAAAAAGTATTTGTTTGCGAAACTAATTTTGGAAAGACCTCACGCAGCCTAATGCAAGTTCAAGTGTTTAATACTGATAAATAAGTTTGATAACAGCAATACATGTTTCAACAATGCATGTTAAATCTTTAATGTACTGCACATTTAAACATAACGAAAAGTGGAGACTTTGGTATTTAGTATAACAACGTAACGCAAACATATATGGAGTAATATTGCTGGATCAGATGCAGGTATGTATTATATACACGTATTATCTTGTTTCAATAACCCTAGCAATGAACAAAAATAGGAGAATGTAACCGCGCACCTGTTTTCTGTTAAATAGTAAGGTTTATTATATATAAGTGTCTTGAGTTTTATCTTTGACTCACTAAACTCACTCTGTATGCCTTAAGTCCCAAGTCAATAAATTGGAGTTTCGTCTAGCAATACTATAAATTTCAAACTTTTATTGTTGCTTTAAACTATTGAAAACCTCGTGCGCATACCACTAGTGATTTCTACGGAAGAACGTTAGTCTCAAAACTTTTTGAATCCGAGTAAGACAAAAGGCAACCAACTAGATACAAGGAAGAGAGGGAGATTTTACAATTTAACTAGAATAATAAAGGGATATATTGGTAGCATATTTAGACAACGACAATTTCTTAAATGAAATTCATAGAGAAATATACATATTACATTTAATTATGTTGTCTTTATTCTAGCTATATTGGCAGTCAGATTATCTACTTCCGATATTTTTCTTTTGTGGCTCAAATCTGCAATGCTAGCCATTTCATAATGCTTACTACAGTTGAAGACATAAAAGGGTAACTAAATAACTCATACTAGTAATCAAACTTCTTGTTAATTTCCTTTTCCGGTATTGTTAACATATAATCCCAAATCCTTGATTTGCTGGCTAATGAAAATCACCTTTGATCAGTAGCTCAATACTTTGATTCTCAAATACTCTCGCAGTCTGCTCACAATATATTATAATCGTGTTTTGATAATCGGCAGCTTAGAACAGTTTAGTCATTTTTACCTATCAATCTCAAGTACATGTACGGAATAACTAATGTAACTTTGGTGAAATTGACAAAGTGCAAGCCCATTAATTCATTCCATTCATCTGCCACGTGTTTGGACGAATTATAAACGATACCGGAGGTCAAACTATTTATCATTTAGGACTGCTTACAAAACAGCCTGTGTCGGGCTGTAGTTTTCACATATCTTTCAGGGTTATTGGTATATGCTAATACATTTATTGGGACTTTCCCAAGGAAATTGTCGCAACACATACATTTTCTTGACTACAAGACACTTTTTAAAAGACCCCTCATTCCGATAGCAAAGTTAGTAAAGTTTATCCGGCAAAGCTAGTGAAAGATAGACGTGTAACGTGGTATTTTTCCACAAAGGAATGTCGTATTTCAGCAACTGAAGTTCTCACCGCATGGACAGTGGCGTAGTGGTAAGATGCCTGACTTGTATGCAAGGTTCCCTGGGTTCGAATCCCGCTCAGATAGTTTAATTTCTAAAGTTATTCATAAGACGATGGCTATTTTTGCTTTATTTGTGACACTGTCTTAAGCACCGTTTTCGCATTTTATATATTTTATGATTATGTTTTTTGTGGGTTAATTTTGCGTTGTATTCTGTGTTTTTATTTTTCATAAGTTAATACTTTTATTGGAATTCAGGAATTCCATAAAATTTAATAAACAAGAGGGCCAAGATGGCCCTATATCGCTCACCTTGGTACAAGTCCACTTGCCTGGTGGAAGATCACTAGATAATGTTATATACATTGTACCAAATAAGTTTTCCTATATACGCCTTTGTAAAACAAATGATCCCCCCGGCAAGGTCAATTTTGACCCCAGGGGCATAATTTGAACAAACTTTGAAGAGGTCTACTAGGCAATGCTACATGCCAAATATCTAAGCTCTAGGCCTTGTGGTTTCAGAGAAAAAGATTTTTAAAATTTTCCCTATATAAGCCTATGTAAAACTAAGTGACCCCCGGTGCGGGGTCAATTTTGACCCAGGGGTCATAATTTGAACAATCTTGGTAGAGGTCCACTAGCCAATGCTACATGCCAAATATCTAAGCTCTAGGCCTTTTGGTTCCAGAGAAGAAGATTTTAAAAGTTTTTCCTATATATTCCTATGCCAAGCTAAGTGACTCCCGGTGCGGGGTCAGTTTTGACCCGGGGGTCATAATTTGACCAATCTTCCAAGAGGTTCACTAGCCAATGCTACATGCCAAATATCTAAGGTCTAGGCGTTTTGGTTTCAGAGAAGAAGATTTTTTAAGTTTTTCCTATATATTCCTATGCAACACTAAGTGACTCCCGGTGCGGGGTCAATTTTGACCCGGGGGTCATAATTTGAACAATCTTGGTAAAGGTTCACTAGACAATGCTACATGCCAAATATCTAAGCTCTAGGCCTTGTGGTTTCAGAGAAGAAGATTTTTAAAGTTTTTTTCCTATTTGTTGCCATAGCAACCAGAGTTCTGCATGGAATGGAATTCTTTGAACAACTTTGATAGAGATTCATGCAAGGAACATCCCTGCAAAGTATCATCAACATTGGCCCAGTGGTTTCAGAGGAGATGTCGTTTGAAGGAAATGGTGGACGGACGTACGACGGACGCCGGACGGAATGCGATCCTAATAGCTCACTCTGGCACTTTGTGCCAGGTGAGCTAAAAATCGGTCTTGGTAGCTGAGTCAGTTTCGCTGAAAGAGTCATTAAAATTCTTGAAACAAAACGTTCTGAACGAGGACTATAATAAAACGTAATATATTTCATGCAACGAAACGATGTAAAACAAAAACAGCAAGACTCGAACCTGCATACGCAGGATTAGTAGTCAAATGCTTGATCCACTACACCATTACGGAATGGGATATCTGGTACAGAACAAAACTGATATTTCATATCAATTGCTTGTTATATTTTTATCCGTACATTACCGACCGTAAACGAAATATTCATGAGTCCCAGCTAAATATTGTGGCACAATAATGCAGGGTGTTCGTATTCCAATCAGTAAGCCGGTGTTAACAAACATTCCGACCGATCTACATGTGCCAAATCAACAAATATCCAATGAGATAAGATAAGATAAGTTAAGATAAGATAAGATAATCTTTATTTATAGTCGGTTTTGATAAACAAATTAAAACTAGCTGAAAGCTATTTTCCGACATAACACAGATTATCCAATAACATTCAAACAAATAATCTAAGGAGAGAAGTAAAGTCTATTAATTATAACATAAAACATTGTATGGGAAACTAGCACATGTGTATCTAATGAAAAAAGAGACAAGTTAAATATTATGGGAAGTACATTAAGATATAAAACAGTTTTTAAGAAGAAGCATTTAAGATTAATGCTGGTACAAAATGTATTTAAACTTGGGCAAAACACATTAAGAAATAAAAAGGCACATGTAAGAAAAAAGCATATTAACATTTAAGACAAAAACATGTGAGGTAAATCATACATAAGATACACACAGATAATAGAAAAAGCACATGAAGCACATGCAACAGTGGAAACATAAAGTACATGTAATAATCTATAAGGGAAAAAAAGACTGAACAATTCTATACTATGGAATGCAGGGGATATTTAAAAGATGTGTGGGGAGGTTGCTGATCTTGGCCTACAATGTGGATCTAAAAACTGCCATAAAAAAGAAAAAAGAAAACTCTCAGTACAAAAAGAGACACAAAAGTGTGACCGATAAGAAAGATTTAAGAGCATTTATCTCCCCAAATGGGATTTCGGAAGAACTGATCAGCAACTTCCTCACAATAAAAGGCTTTACAGACACAATGCATGTACACAAGCTATGGAAGCAAACCAAACATTGACATAAGCATGAGATGTACAATAAGAAACAAATCAGCTTGGCTACGCATACAAAAAAGAAACATAAAATAAGGCTATGCCAAGCAAACGTAAAAGCAGAGGAGTAAAGCTATGCACACATGGAACATTTGCATTTGTAGCCACTCAAGGTATGGATCAGTCTTTTAAATTCTTTAAAATCAATAGTTGTTCGAAACTCGTTTGGTAGATTGTTCCTAACCTGGGTGGCTTCGAAGCTAAAACTCTTCTTACCATAAATCACCGTGTTTTTGCTTGGTACATCAAGCATGTTGCTATTTCTGAAAGAATAATGTTTAGATTTAACAGAGACAACTTCTTGAATGTAAGTTGGTGAAATTTCTTGTAAGCATCAGCTTCAGTAGCTAGTTGCCTTAGGCGTCCAATATGTAGGGTCGGCATATTTACTTTTTCTAAAAGTTCAAAATCATTAAAAGCAAATTTTAAGGTTCTGAATGGTAATTTTTCTAGCTTTTCTGTATTTTGTTGGCTACAAAAATGCCATACAATTGGGCAATAGTTAAAATTGGAGCGGACAAAACATTTATAAATAAGTATTTTTGTATCTTGATTGAGGTACTTAGATATCTAGATAAATCACTTATTTGTCTTGCAGATTGTTTACATATGTTTGCAACACGAGCATCAAAGTTTAACAAAGAGTCAATTTCTATTCATAAGAGTTTAACACTATCTTCACATTGTATTTCTGTATTTTCAATGTTAAAAGACTTTATATTACCAGCTGTAGATTTGCCAATACAAATAGATTGAAATTTATCTGGGTTTGCTTGCATAAGATTACTGTCAAACCATTTAATCAAAATAACACTCTCAGATTCTAAAACTTCTTGTAGCCTTTCTATGTTAGGATAATTTTTCTTTTGGAATGGGTCATCTTTTTTACAAATGGGTGTAACCTGAGCAAGTTTAAGTGCGTTCGGGAAGTTTCCTGTTGCAAAAGAGTCATTGACAATCATTATGTTCATTAGTGGCCCTGTCATTGATTCTGCACCTGCTTTAATAACCCTTGGTGGTAGATTATCAACACCAGTGGCCTTTTAGAGTCAATAATGTTTAGAAGTTTGTGCACAAACTTAGTATTTATAGGTTTAAAATTAAAGACTTCTACATTTAGATGTTCTTGTTTGATTGCTTCTATACTAGTTTGAAAGTTGTCGCTGTTTATGCCTATGTTGTTGGCTATGTTCACATAAAAATCATTTAACATGTTACATACATACTTTTGATCAGATACAAGACTGTTATTTTCATTTAGGATGATTTTGGCCTGAGATTTTTGTACATTTTTACTTGATAGAAAGGGTTTTATTGTAGGTCAGACGTGTTTTGATTTGGGTCCAACTCCACATCTATCTTCAAACTATACCTGCATTGATTTACGTTTAATATTGGTTACAAGGTTTCTCTGTTTCTTAAAAGCATTCCAGTTAAAATCATTTTTACATTTCAAAAACTTATTTCTTAGCTGTTTCTTTTTATAAATAGCATGTCTTAGGTCACCATTCATAACAGGGGTGCTTGTTTCTTCACCTTGGTTTGTTTAATAGGAGCATGGTCATCCACAATTTCTTTCAATAAATATTCACTGGCCCAGTAGATGTCGTCAATATCACCAAAATATGTGCTACATGGAAGGGTGCGGTACTCAAATCTGCATTAAAAGAATCTGGGTTAAAATGCTTGTATGATCTGAAATTGACATATTTTGGTTTTACTGGGCTACACTGTTCTTTTAGAGTTGCAGCGATGAGGTAATGACAGTCACTTAAACCTGAATCAGAATTAATGGAGTTGCATGTCAGGTTTGAACAATTTGTTAAAATAACATCTAAACAAGATGATACATTATTTTTCATATAACAGGTAGAACCTTTAACTACATCTTTAAAATTGTATGTGTCACAAAATTGTGATAAAGGTTTGCACTTATTTGGCTTATTTAAATCATAATTCAGATCACCTAGGGTTAAAATATGGTCATAATTTATAAACATCTTGTCAAGTGAAATTGCAATATCCTCTAAAAATATATTATCTTTTGTACTAGGAGGCTTATACATGTACAAAGCTAAAATACCCCATTTCCTATTTGCCATGGAGAGTTCAAAACACATAGATTCAATATAACTGCATTCATATTCAGTTCTCCTTCTAAATGGTAAATCATCTCTTATATAGACTAAAAGACCTCCTCCAAATCGGTTTTTGTCTTTTCTTTCCATTTTAAATCCTTCAAAATGATATATATTATAATAAAAGATTCATCTAATTTAGTTTCTGCTAAGATAAGCATATCTACTCGTTTTTCACATAAAATTTGATGAACTTCTGAAAATTTATTTTTCAGACTATTAGAATATTATCATCTAATATTTAAATGTCCAGTGGTCGTTTGAGATTACTTTTTCGTAAAGTTCTAAGCTCTTCATAACAGTTGCTAGTGTCCTGTGAGTAGGTGCTCATATGTCTGAAGTTGATAGGTTTTGGCTGCAAAGGCTTGTATCCGGTGAGTTGAGCCTGTCCATCAAGACTTCTGATGTATCTGATATATTGCAAAATTCATCTGAAACTGATAAAGATAAGTGTTCTTTTATATTTGCCATAACAGGTTGGATATTTATATTCGACGAATCACTTTCACGGATGAGAACAGGTTGCAAAGATAAAGTATTTTTCACTGTTGATTCTGAGGCAAGATGTTGAGAAATAAAAACATAAATGGTTGTAGATCTTGAGTTTGGACATCAGAACGTGTTGTATTTATTGAGCATAAATTACATTGGAACGGTTTTTCAGCTTCTGATGATTTGTACTGTTTATATATGCGTTCAGGTAATGTTTTGTGAGTCCAGTGTTTATATTCACAGCAAAGTAAAATTTTGTGTTTTTTATATACTTTGCGATCACATACGCCACACTCATTACTCACAGGCACATGCCCGGGCTTGAGAGCAACATCTCCACTCAATAAAAGTGTCAAGGTTACTTGGTATTTCAACGAACAGTTCTTTCTTCCCGGGGGCCGCCATTTGTAATTTACCCCACCCGCTCCCTTGAGTAGGTCAAATCGCCATTTCATCGAAAGTATTGATGGTCTCACTGCATTATCGGTTTAGTTTGATAGAGTAGCATTCTATGCACAGTTGTACAGTTCTGTTATGTTAAGATGTGAGTTAAATCTATTAAGAAAGGCGTATAAAATCTATGTTTAGAAAGTGCGCCATGTCCAAAAACCACTACCATACCATCCAATGAAAAAAATGATGTCGTCTGTTCATAGCGGTAACCACACCGCTATTTTCCGTCATTTACGTGTGCAAAATGCTTATTGGGATAAAACTAGTCCAATTTAGCTGACGTATGCGATAAATCATGTTTCTGATGATTGTTTTGGGGTAAGACAAGTTGGAGAAACAATAAATTTAGGGAACGGCTTTTTCTTGAAAAAAGTGAGATGATGGACTCAATTAGGTAGTATTCGTTAAAGGTCCAATACTAAGGAAAGCGAAAATTCAAATATACTTTAAAAAACACAGAAATCAGTTATTTTTAATAAAAAATGAAAGTTGGTATGTAAACATTCTAAATAAACCACAGTACATGTACATTTATTTTACTATGCATTATGAAGAAAGTTAAAAAGACCTGGGTAGTCATTTTGTCAAATCACTGAGATTTCAATATAATACACATACTTTTCTTCGTGTTCCAAACACTTTCTGTAAATTTTAACCTAACAATCTTCATTATTAAGTGTCTTGCATAAGGTAATGTACTTGCCATTGAAATAACTGTCACTTGATTTTCGCTTAGTAATGGACCTTTAAACAGTCTCATCTACATCTATTGCAACGACCGTGGTGTCAAAGCAAGTAAGCAGGTAGCACGGGGTTCGCGTTTTTATGGAGTTAACC
>JAFMSR010000017.1:13104601-13174836 GCA_022818135.1 Saxidomus purpurata
ATTGCAAAAGTCAGGGACTCACGTTTACTACCTAAATTTTATGCAGATTACGGTTAATTCCTATCCATTACTTGTCATTCTAATTGACTTGATTTCCCTTTGCTCCGGAGACGCCATTTGCAGACACCAAGGCAATCACTATAGCTGACTTAAATTCAAGACCTTTAGATTAACGTCCCTTTTCTTCGATGATGTCACTCTTACCGACTTAATTTAAAGCATCCAGAGTAACTTCCCTTTGATCTTACAACGCCATTTACAAAAATCAGGGGAGAACACTCGTACATTATTTCAAGACACCAATAGTTACTTCCCTTTGGTTCGACGATCCCCATTTGCGAAAATCGGGGATAAATCATTCTTACCAACTTAATTTTAAACATCCAGAGTAATTTCCCTTTGATCTAGACACGTCATTTGAGAAATCAGGGGAGATCTCTTTTACCGGCTTAATTTGAAAACATCCAGACTGACTTCCCTTTGATCCGACAACGCCATTTACAATATTCAGGGGAGATCAATTTTATTTACTTAATTTCAAGACACCCAGAGTAACTTCCCTTTGATCCAACGACCCCATTTGCAAAATTCAGTGGATTTCACTCTTACCTACTCAATTTCAAAAACATTCAGAGTACCTTCCCTTTGATACGACACCGCCATTGGCAAAAATCATTAACTTAATTTCAAGACACCAAGAATTACTTCCCTTTGCTGCGAAGACGCCATTTACAAAAATCAGAGGAGATCACTCTTTATTAATTTCAAGACATTCAGAGTTGCTTTCTTTGCTCAGACGACGCCATTTGCAAACATCTTGGGAGATCATTCTTACCGACTTAATCTCAAAACATCCAACGTAATTTCCATTTGATCTAACGATCACCCTTAACGACTTAATTTTAAACGGAGGTTGCGGGTTCGAGCCCCACCAAGGTCACACCCGTACCTCCTCATATGACACCAGTACTGTTTTTTTTCCAGTGAGCGGACTCGAGAGTGACTCAATAAGCTCAAAACTTTCTTCACAATCGAGCTAAAATAAATTAGTTTAAACTAATTCAAAAACATCCAGAGTGACTTCCCTTTGATCCGACGACCCCATTTGCCAAGACCCGGGGAGGTCACTCTAAACGCCTTAATTTCAAGACACCAAGACTAACTTCCCATCGCTGCGACAACGCTTTTTGCAAAAATCAGGGGAAGTCACTCTTACCGATTTTATTTCAAGATATCCAGAGTAACTTCCATTTGCTTTGACGGCGCCATTTGCACAAATCAGGGGAGATCGCTCGTACCGACTTAATTTCAATATACCCAAAGTAGCTTCCCTTTGCTCCGACGAAGCCATTTGCAAAAATCAGAGGTCACATATATTTCATACGGTCTTAATATCAATTTAACAGTTTAATACCTTCCCTTGTAAAAATTGTGGTACGAGGTACACCTGTTAACGCGACCTTAATATTAAGACCACATGAGTCACATCTCTTTGCTCTGACGAATCGCCATTTGCAGTAATTGACTGTTCTACGTATTTATAAGTAGTTTTTGTAGTCTAAACCTTAAACATATGTTGGAGGTAAAATTATAGGGCTATCTTGCAAGTTTATACACTGCTGAACCGATACAATGGTTATTTCCAACTTGTCATTACCATGTCACTCTCAGTCGGGAGAGATTACTTTGGACCCTGTCGGTAAGGAATCGGACAAGATGCAAACATCTTATCAATTTAGTGACAATGCAGTTACGCCACTAAATGATTAAATTTTACTAATTTGTGAATATGAAAACAAAATAATCTCAAACAGTTAAAGCCACGTATCGAAAAGCAGCCTATCCGAAACAGCCCACTTGTTCTGTTTGAAAAAGAGTAAATTATCCGGCACGCACGTACACGCAGGCAAGAATATATTAAAATACACACGTCACACACACATATTCATTATTAAGTTTGATGAATATTCAAAATGTTTGGTATCAAATAAATGTCTTAAATTATTAACTTTATGAATATGTAAAAAAAATTATCATATAAGTAAAACTTCGATAAGTTCTCTTAGATACTTGAATGAATATCTGTCAATATTAATAGTTGGAGCATATTTAACTGGGAAGGGTAACGATAAATTAGGAAGCACGGAGTACTGGAAGATACGTTTTTAACATTAGCAAACATGTAATACATTAATACGAATTATATACCTTGATGAATGATTATTTCAATACCGATTCTGACGAGATGCGTATTAAATAAACTGGCGATGTTTCTCTGTTTATCTTAACGCCGGATTCGGCGAAGGAATAAAAAAGGTATGTTATATCGGATAGATTGTTTTAAAGATGGCTGCAGTTTACTATTAGCAGCGTAGTAGCCCCGCTTTTTATGGAGCAACTTCTCATGAACAAAGGTGTAAGACGGTCATAAAATAAGCGATCCTTTGAAATTATTTTAACATATAACATTGGTTCTAGATTTTCTAGATCAATATGAATATATATGGAAATGAGCTATGCCCTCTACTGTGCAGGTTCGTTAATAAATAAACATTTCTGTGAATTAGTAATGAGGTTACTGATCGACAAAAACATTTTGCTAATGATGTATTGCGAAATGTTTTCTTCTTGCCCAATTTTCTGTTAGGTTGAGTCCGGCATACTGGTGTTACAAACCGCTCTAAAAC
This sequence comes from Saxidomus purpurata, assembly GCA_022818135.1. NCBI lineage: Eukaryota > Metazoa > Mollusca > Bivalvia > Venerida > Veneridae > Saxidomus > Saxidomus purpurata. The sequence goes on from JAFMSR010000017.1 coordinate 13,107,289, forward strand.
CCCGTTAGGTAACCAATACTTAATACTGTAATCTCGGGATTGAAACTATTATTTGTATTTGTATTTTTCTATGCCTTCAGTATTGTGGAAGTGTTGTCCTATACTTTTGCACTTTACAAAATCGTTGCTTTTATGTAGCTAATATTGAGCTGCAGTGTGTACAAAGGTACCTCCACAGCTGCCTTTTCTCAGAGCTGTGGGATTCATTCTGCTGCGTGTACATCTGTTAGCGATTGCTTCGTTTAAGGGCATTAAGGGATTACGTTATCTAAGTTTATACTAATTTACTTTAGCTCGATTATGAGGAAAGCTTGTAGCTTATCGAGTCACGAGTCTGTTTCCTGGAAAAACCAGTACCGTTGTCATATGAGGAGGTACGGCTGTGACCTTTGTGGGACTCGAACCCGCAACCTCCGGGATGAGCGGCAGACACCTTAACCTCTAAACCATTTCTCCCTCTTATTTTATCCTAATTTTACCACCAGAAAACAAGTGTACCTGATTGAAGCCGACCAGGCAATAGTAAATAAAAATTATCTAAGCTCTGTGTTCTGTGGTTCTTGACAAGAGTTTTGCTAATTTATTCAGTATTATAGCAACCATGTTGTTTATTAAACATAAATTATTTAAAAGAGTTCATTGCAAAGATGATTCATGTAAAGAAGCTGTGAATTAAATTGTGATGACGGCGAACAATGGGAGGACAGATACCGAACAATCCTAATATCTTACCATGATCATTCTGTGCTCTGGTAATTTACATTTTATAGTCTTGGTAGGACACCAAAATGGAATAAAAGAAATAACAACATTTGTATTTTTGGTGTTTATTTTTTATCAACAAGTAACAACTTGCATCACAATTTTGAATCAACACAGAATGCACTTTCATATTTACTAAATTAATGGAGAGCATTATTCTACATATTCAAACAACAGACTCTATGTCCTTTGTGAAATTCAATTTCTTTCGTGAATCACGTTTATAAGTTACACATTACTCAGTAAAACTCTAAATTTACTATATATTTCAAAACAGCACTGATAACTAGTCACAGTAAGATTTTAAATGTTTAAACTGTATCATCTACTATAACTATGTAAGGTACATTTTCACGTATAATAAAAAGACATTTTCAATAGACTGCCATGTAGCGAGTCCATCCTGGTGGAGATTCAGATAATTACTCAAATAAGTTCCTATACAGGCTTGTTTAACTTCCGGGAGGTCAACGTTTTAACCCCAGGGGCATAATTTAACATGCAAGGCTAGTAGTGAATGTTTTGTGTCTTGTTACTTAACATTTACACACAACATAAAATTTCAAATGTTGTTTACATTATATTAACCTGTCAATATCTAGCCTAAATGTCATTATCATTCTATATAGCATATAAAAATGTATAAACAAAGTCTAGTTAGAAAAAGATTTTAAATTCCACCTGTTTTAAACTATTCCGGGTTTTTTTTGCCAAGCTCATAAATTAACAACCCACTAGCCAATGCTACATGACAAGGTATCTGCTGCAATAAAGTTTTTCCTATTTTTCAAGCACGAATGTACACTGAATGGAGAGCTCATTGCAGGCTTCCGCATTATCCTGGCCTAGAGGTTTCAGAGGAGATGTCATTTGAATCATTAAATGTTCAATGATAAGGTACTAAATGAACACTGACATGTAATTGCTGTTCAGATTGCAAACTATATAAGAACAGTTATTCTTGAATTTTTAACATCAATGCAACAGTAGTGCATGTCTATTGCTGTTACTTAACATTTAAACCAATTTCAAATGTTGTTACATGAACTTCCTGTCAATGTCTAACCTAAATGCATTGTCATTTTATATACATAAAATGTATAAAAAACTAGAGAACAGCACTTTTATTTTTTCTTTTTCCAAAATCACCACAGAATGTGGAAGGTGTCTTGTCTTTCATGATGTCATTGCTGTCTTTGTATATTACATTTCAAAATGTACAACTGAGTGTCATTGCTGTCTTCTGTATATATTACATTTTCACAATGAACAATGCATGTTATTGCTGTCTTTTAAAATGAACTCTGAATGTCATTGCTGTCTTGTGTATATTATATTTCAAAATAACAGTTACACTTAATGCCATTGCTGTCTTATATATTTCATTTCAAAATGAACACTGAATGCCATTGCTGTTTTGTATAATATAATGCATGGTTTCTCGTGAAATTACATTTTAAAAATAAACAATGTCATTGCTGTCTTATAAATATTCATTTCAAATGAACACATTAATGTCATTGCTGTTTTTAAACATTAAATTCAAAGTTTGAAATAACAAGCTACTGTTCTTAACTTTTCAATTACAGTTGTAAAATCTTCAAGTAACATACATAAAATTATTTTTAATCTTCAAAGAATGTGTCCACTATTCTCAATTAAGTGGAAAATGCAAGTCACATCACAACAAAGATCAATTGATCAATTACTCAATAAATCAATGATGTGACCTACCCGGTAGACTGTGTGGGAAAACAAATGCACAGGCTGGTTCCATGCTGCTTACAAAGAAATAAATGCTAATTTTCACATAACAGAATTTAAATTACTTTCTTTCTATACACATGTACATGTACATTGCATTTTAACAATCAAAAGATAAGAAAAACAATTAAAAACAATTTCAAGAAAGGTCTTCGCTTTACAAAATAAATTGTGGAGCAAATGTAATTCATCTGAAAACAATCTATGTGTAAATATAATAATATAATAGTTTAACCTTGACAATGTGAATCTGATTTCAACTCTTTTGTTCACTGCTCAAATGACTCTATGTGTATTTATAAATTGATCATTTCAGCTCATACACATTTTGTTTATTCCAACTATATCCCTTCCACATACTGTATAAATGAGATTTTCCATTGAACTAGGACCCTCCACAAAGTAGTTCTTATAAAAGAAAATACTGTGAATCAATTAGCACAGATCTTAGACAACATAGGGCATTAAAAACTATATTAAAATTATTTACATGCACACAATAACATTCTTGTACTTTTATCAATTGAAAGTGTTTGGGTTAATGCTTTATAAAAATATGATACATACAATGTAGCATTGCAAATTCAAATGGGATTCTCAATGAACATGGCTGCCCAACAAACAGTACCTGCATCAGTAGCAGTGATATCTTAAGCAAAAAGTACTAGTATATGAAATTAAGTTTTTTTTTCTCTAAAATACACATATCCACTTGTTTTTTCTACAACTGACAAGCAGTTCCTGCACCAGAAAACAGCAAAAAATTTTCACTTGCACAGCTGATGCAGGCAATGTATGTTCAGCAATACACGACTTTACAGTTTCGAGACTGTACAGCGTAGATATCCAAAGGGTATCAAGTGAAGTTGAGAGTTATCTCCCTTGAACTTCAAGTAAACTATATGTGTTCATTTATAATCAATAGAAAATAATCTAATTGTTAACTGTCCGTCTGACATGGTTGCTCGTAATATTGTCACAAAATATGCATCATTGGAAAGCTTACGATCTTAGTGTTCTAAATATATGCAATTTGATACATTTTATTTAACCACAAACATTAAATCAGTTGCTAAGCCTGACCATACATCGGAAATTTTACATAGAAGTTACATATAGTGATAAGTAGTCGGTAACACTTACTCAATAAAAATAGACGGGAAATAGCCCCGTTTGAAACTGTAAAGTCGTGTATTGTGATCAATGCCCGATCATATTAGCAATTCATTTAGTTATAAGTTTTTTTTTTACAGTATTCTGACATCTTATTTGAAACATTGACATAAATAATGGGCATTGCCCCGACAGTAAAACCCTTGACAGCTTAAAATATCAGTGTTATATGAAGGGTTAACTCTTTTCATTTCATAGTCTTGATAGAAATGAAACAGCTCGGCAAAGTCTAAAGATTACAGACAAACCAATTGTCCCTCCTTTTCACATTCCTTCCAAATCTTTAGAGAAAAATGGGGATATACTCATGTTAATAATTAATATGAGTTAATGTCTTCGGGCACATGGACCTTACTAAATGCCTACAACACAATTAAATGACTAGATGTCTCAATTTTCTCATTACTGTATACTAAAACTGTTTAAAAACATGAATTATTGTTTATAAATACACATTGCTTTTGGCAACACATTACACATTTCAATCATCCATATAACAAATACTCAGAAATACTTTTCACAGCTCAGAGAACGTAAGAAATGGTAATCATTTAAGGCAATTGTAATTCAGCTGAATAATTGATCTAAAAAAATTAATGTAGTTTTTTCAGTAAATTTTGTAATAGTAATTTAGATAAGTGATTGCCTTAAAAAAGTTGCCTTAAAAAAGATACAATTCTTTTTAGTAATGTAATTACAATTTGCTAAATAAGTGCTTTTAAAAGTTAAATATAATTTCATAATTTAAAAGAAAAGCGCCGTGAATTTAATTAGCTCAAATGTTTCCACTATAAGGGGAGTCTACGGAAACAGAAAAAAAAATCAAATGAATCTTACTACTTTTCTTAAATCTCTTACATTTTCTTCACACTTCACACATGTAATAGCTGAATATTATTGTACAATAAACAAATGATTTTTTAACCGATGGTGGGCTAGAAATATTTACAAAAATCATGAACAAAAAATGTAGCATAGATATACAATTACTAAATTATACCAGATAATTTTCTACTCCAAACAGCAATGTTCAAAACACAAAATAAAATACAAAACTGTACAAAACACGATTAACATTACTTAGGCCTAACAAAATGAATCTACAAGATTTTAGTATATCTAACCATGTAAGAAAAGGCTGGTTCAATGCAAATATACAAAGTAACACAGGTGAACACAAGAACACATTCCATTGATACTATGGTATTCTTTTGACCGAACCCTGATAAATTGCTTCACAAATTGCATGAAAGCAAACTTTTATGGTATCATATTTAGGAATACAATGTATTGATTACTGAGAAAGTGCAAAAGTTTCTTGATAAAGAATGATGCCACAGGCTTGTATAGGCCTACATAAAGCATACAAATTTAGGTCAGTTTTTATATCCACTGAGAGACAATACATTAAATCGGGGTTAATTTATGGTGTATTTATAATGCTTTAATTCGATGTGTCTGAAATGTGCGCCGTCCAAGATAGAATGAAGGAAATGAAAATAACTGCTTTCCAACACATTCGGAAGAAAAATAAAATGAGCCTCAATGTGCAAAAATCAAAAATAGTCCCTTTTGAAACAAGTATAGATCTTGATCCGTATACCTAACTGACAGTGTGCATTCTAACAAAACAATGGACCTAAATTCACAAATGGTTTCACAGATCTCATTGTATTTTTCCATAGAAAACATAGAGTTCAAGCAAACTGCAAGATTTTTTTGTATCCAAAGAAAATTATCACACTGACCTGAATGTCTTCAGCATATAGCATACATTCTTTTTTTTCTTGTTTCTATACAATGTCTATAAAAATAATAATGTTGGGTGTTTTGCATATAAGCCCTTAATTACACAGAAAAAAATAAAGCCACTAAGTTAGGCAATTAAATTACAAGTAGTCTTTATGTAGATACAGTCTCTTCTAGTTAGGTAAACTGCCCACCTGTTAAAAATTATCAAAATACGGTTGAACCCCTAGTCCCCTAAAACAACAAGTCTATTATTCTCCTAGATTTTTATCTAAAAATATTTTATACAGGTAATATACTGTCCCCACCACAGTTCTTTATTGATATTTCTAATTAAGACATTCCTCATAATTAAGATACTATTCATAAATTTGATATGTATGTCTACAATTACAAATATAGATTACCCATCTTGAAAGATTCCAAAATGTTTTGTGTTACATTGATGGACGGTTAGTAAAAGGTTGAATCACTAGCTAAAACACTCAAATCTTCATGGTAAAAAAGAGTGAAATCACCCCTTTCCTACACTGCATTTCATTCATAGTTTATATAAAATATATAATTAATAAATCAGCTGTATTTTAGCGTGCATTTGTGACTAATGAAACATAGAATAATCCACATGGTTGGAACCTAAATTCCTGTTTTTATTTCCTTAAACCATTACTGAAACAGTGCTGCAAATCTTTTATTTTAACAAGGCACAACATAGAAACTATGATCTTAAGGAATACAAAGAAACCTTATCTATTTTTTTTTTTTTTGAAGATGAAATAGAAATCTCAATCTGCAGACATCAACACTTGCAAAGCGTACAAGATGAGATGCTGAAGCCAGCAGTGCTAACTATCTGAGTGCAATAAGATAATATTGATTCCGAATTGTGCATACTGTTATACATGAACTTCATTCTTACATATCAGATCTATTATTCTAACCTATTACCCTGCTATATTTCTAACATACATACAGTGTCCATCTTCTACTCCTGAAAGTACAACTAATTATTCAAAGAAGGCTAACTGAAAATTTTGCTGACTGAATAGTTTACAGTGCAGATCATGATCAGACAGCTTGGATGAGAGGCAAATCATGATCTACACTGGTCACAATGTCAGAACCACTTCCCAACTGCAGGGTACAGTTTCATCTAAGTACTGCAATTCCTGTTTGATCTACATGCCAAACTAAACATAAAATCAAACTTAACTTTTTTTAAACATTTTAATATATACACTTATAAATTTACATACAGTGATTTAAACATGAATTTTCATCACAATAAACAATTCAGTCAAACACAACAGGTTAATAACTATAAACTTGTAAAATTGCATTGATTAGGGTAAATGAATACATATTTTAAAAGATAACATTTTTTTGATTTCACGGAAAATGACCTACTTTCATGTGTTTGGCAAGAAGTAGCATATATTGCAAGATATCATAATTCATACTGTTAAATACATTGCACATAAAACTTTGGGTAGTACGGTGTTTTTTCTACGAACAGAATTCTCTGTATCGAGGCATGCATTATAGATAATCAAGGTATAACCAAGGGAGATAATCTTGACAGATCTTCTGAAAATGCTGGCAATGTCAACAAAAATTAAGAAGTTCCAATGTAATGATAGGAAACTATTCCATAAAGCTCATGGCCTATTATCATATACCTCTTTCAGTTTTGGGTTAATCTGGGTTCTGATTGGTTACAAATTAACTCCATTGAAAAATCTAACCAATGAGATACTACCTTACAGACATATACAGTTTGGCTATATCTAAAGTACACTGTACATTTCCACTCCATTGCCATAATCTCAACATATAATACTGTAACAATCATTTGATATCAACTATTTATTAACTACCGTACTACTCTCGTTCATGCTGAAATTTCTTTTAAACATTTGGCAACATTTGCGCAAGTTAGTTTGAGTGAAAACCAATCATTTTTAGTGTTTAAGGGTCTTCCGTTGGTGTTAAAAACAGCATCACCATGTCTCCCCTCCTGACTTAAACAGTTTTGCCACTTAAGATTCATGAAATACTTCTCCTTGAGTAAAAGGAAAGGTGTGGTGATATGCCTTCTAGTATGAACATCTCCTTAAGAAAATATGACAAAAAAATATGATCAGATATGACCAAGTGATTACATAACAAAACATGAGACACATCTCAACTACAATATGTATCTTTGATAATGTCTGAATGCAAAATATGATTACATGATTTAAAGAACAGAATGCAATCTTGTGATATGATTCTTTCATAGAATTTAGAAACTGCATGTTCTTATATACATGTATAGAGTACAAAAAATATTTTCCTCATATAATTTTTAAATTTAAGTCCTTTATAAAACTGTGTTAATCAATAACCATGACAATCCAAGTCAAGTTTTATCATAATTTACTATGCTTAAATCACACTTAAGGACAAAAGTTCTGCACAGTATCTTTAAACTAACATTGAAATAGGATATATTTATTTGGTAAAAGTACAAATGTACCCATTTTAAAATTGATTTGCAAATTTTTAACTGATCGTGACGCTGATGTTCAGGGGGTCGTTGATAACACGTGCAACTTGTGTTGTCAGCTCAATGGCCTCACGTCGGCCTAAAGCTGACAAACTTTACACTCTGGAAAGTTCCATAATCACAATATACGTTGAGTATTTGTTGAAATTATTACACCTTTCGAATGGACCATTTCTCGGTAAAAAATTCACTAGAAATGTTTGTGATTATAAGCTTCATGTATATAAAACTGGGATAAACGTTTAATCTATGGTTTACGCCATCATGGTTGATTAGATGCTTTCGTATAGAATTCTAAACACCCTGTATTGTAGCAAGTAGTCTCAAAAAATAAATTTGCAAACAAAAAATTAAGAGTAACCTACATGTACAATTAAAATTTAATAAAAAACTTTCTGTGAAGAATTTTTGACCTTAAGTATATATTCAAATACATGTACTATAATATCATATACAATTTTTAAAAAAAGTTCAGTCAACGTGTTAAATACAACTATCCTGAACACACAATTCCTTTGGGGGGAAAATGCTATGACAAATTATAATGCAAGGCCATCCTTAAAAAATTTCAAGCTTGCAAAAAATGCTTAAGACATTTTCAAAAGTTAGGAAGGGTCAATAAGCTAAAAACAGTGCCTTTTCTATTTCAGCTACTAGTGCGAAATTTCGATGCTAAATTCACAAGTCACAATAAAGTGCAAACAGACATTTGGTGCAAACAGACATTTGGTGAACTGGTCAAGACATTGCAAACAAACATTTTGTTTTCAAGAATAGCCTGAAATGGACAAAAATGTACAGGCTAGCATTTAAATCATGCTGGTTAATATTTACAATTTACAAACCTCAGTAGTAAAATGGTCCTTTTAATACAAATCTGGAAGGATTTTGAAGACATGAAAATATCATGAAATGGAAAAAAAAACCTAAACAAATAAAAACCTGTAATAATAAAGAAAAGCGCTACTTATCCTGATCATTTCTTGCTAGTGAATGTTTCAATCAAATGCTGTGGTTTTAACTTTATTACGGTAATGACCAAATGAATAGAACTTTACATTCACCCAGCTCGTCTGGGGATGTTTTACTCTATAAAAAGTGGAATCAAATGAGAAAATGTAGGCGAAATACTGAATGCCAAATCTCCAACAGGGCCTTAATTGTATGGGATATTCTTACTGTTATTTACTTATTGGGGAACTTAACAACAGCGAAACGAAGTGCGTGTATTATGCATAAAACCACAGACTTCACATGCCAAAACTTTTCATGAATTCACTGTATCTGATGTTAACTATTTACAAAAATTTCAAATCATAAAGTTAACAAACATAAATTTCCTCCATCTTTATTTTACGTTAAGTCTTTACCCAAAAACATGAAAACAATAAAAAAACCAAAAATTAAACCAACAATGCATGACTTTTTCATGAGACTACATAAATAACTACAAAAAAATGGCCAACAATGATTTGTGGATATCACACATTTAAATACACAATATACTTATATTTACATGTATATATCTATTTACAATATAAAAATGGGCATAATATCAAGTTTTCTTTTTTTATTTTTCTGGCAAAACAAATACCCAACAATTACTTCTACATCACAATGTTTGGACAGTTTGGTTTTATTTGCTTCTGGTCTTCGGACAGGACCAAGCAATACAATAAATATTTCCCTCCCAAAATCTTTAGAATTTCCCAAAACTCATGTCTTTTCGTAAGCTGTATCTCACATTATTGCTACACTGGTGATTCTGCATGGTGTAAAAAGTGATTCAACATTTGCTAATTCAATTATAAATAGAGTACCTATGGTTTACTTTGGCAAGGTGCTAAGTTTTCTGAAAAATTTACCCAGAAAGTGCAAAATTGAACAAAAATGAAATAAATTGTTTCATTCTGCAGTTGATGAAAAGCTTATATTGCATGGAATTTTAAAAGCCACTGAATGATGTGATTTCTGAAGTGTATTCATACATGCTATACATATCAACTTTCTGCATGGTGTCACATAAAAGATCTGAAATAACATTAGCCATTTTTCTTTCCTTGTAATCAAATATCCCAACCCTGGTTTCAGAAAACCTTAGCTCTTTGAAAACATCTTCTGAGATAGTTTTAAAGATTCCAGAGGGTTTATAAAGCAAAATTAGAGTGCACACTTCATCTTCAAAGCTTTGATTCTCTTGTCCTGATTTGACTGTGTCCATCTGTACCCTCCAGATCATCCTGTTTGCCACCAAAAGTGAAGCCGTCTGGTTCCAAATCTGTGTTACCTGGAGGTCTGAAATACACATCTTCCTGATCCGATTCGTCCGAAGCTTGATCAGGGTTGCCTTCCTTGCATGTAGTACTTGGTTTGCTAGTTAGATCAAGCTTGTTTATGGAAACAACAGAATTCATCATCTCACCAACCTGAAATAATATACACACATTTACAGGACTGTCATTTTCAGAAGTTGTACTTACTTTTTTAAATAAAGCTTGGATCACCAATATCTAGGGCTATTACTGGGGTCCTTACACACCATGGGCAAGCACTCTCCACTGTTGGTGTGTATGTGATGCAGAGAATGATACCAGAGGAAGCAACATCTATAAATCTGCAATGCTACATTAAGCAGCAGAATAAACACCTACACTCTATCCTTTGTGTAAGCTAGCTGAAACTGCCAGAAATGACTTGCCATGACACACAGCAGGACAGTGCTAACAGAACATATCAAGTTTTAATGTTTGTAAGGTTAATAGTAACTCTGTAAAGACAAAGAACCAAGCAATCTTTCTTTGAAAACACATTAGCAAATACTTGAATCTAACGACAATAGTACAATTAATTCCAACAAATCCTGTCGTTTGTAAACTTTAGTGGCAAAACCATCATAAATACATGTTCTTTATGGTCAGCAAAATGGACTGTAGCTATTGTTAGCTAGGACTATACATACCAGTATGTCCATTGTAACCCTGTCATTATGCATTTTTGCATCAGTTTTACTAAAAATCTTACTTAAGACACATCATAAGTGAATATTTTCCATGTTTTCTAGTAGATTTTACATCACAAACATTTATGTTCATTTGATATTGGTACCTGCATTACTCTGCCATAACCGAGTCACCAAATCATTTCAATACCAAGGTCATACATTTGTACTTACACTCAGTCCCTTGTTATGTTTGTCTTCCTCTTCTCTGTTTTTACGACGTATCAATATCCAGACTATACCAAACAAGGTCCCTCCAAGCATCTTTAACACAGCAGATGTGCCTACAGTGGTCATAAAATACCCAATCAATACAACCATATTTTATGTAATAGTATTTTAAGTCACAAGATCACAAGTACAAGTAGCTCTTATTTTACCAAGAAAGTTGTCTTACTGGTAGAAATGACCATTATTTGTACCAAAATCCTTCCTAGCTTTGCTTTTTATATCAACGTACATGTAAGAAATACAAAAAAATAAGAAAGACTTTATGGCAAGGCTTTTTCAAGAAAAAATGACTTGAATACAAAAGAAAGACATATGTCAACATCGGCATAGCCTCGTTCCCGTCATAACAATTACTGTTATTGACGGATATTTCGATCTGAACCGCATGTTCCTGGAAGAAACTGATGGTCTGTTCAATGTCTGTCATATCAATGGAATATTGCGTGGGTGTTTAGACCAGTCGATGTTTTGTCACGTCTACCTTTTGTTACAAACCCTTGTCATACGTACCAACATAACGATGTCATACGTACCAACATAACGATGTCATAAATACCAACATAACGATGTCATACGTACCAACATAACGATGTCGAAACATTTCAATGTTGTATAACAGACAAGAACCGTTTCCACCACATTTCTGTCTCCATAACAAACAAGCTGTATCAATGATATGTCCGAACACCATTGGGGCAGGAATATAGGCTGAAATGAAATACAGTTCCCTTCACCAGGCTTCAAACACATTTTTTTAAACTTATTTAATTTCATTTAATATACTTTGGATTCCTACCATAATTATATTGCTTGGGAATTTTTACTTTCACTTTTTATCTTACAATGCTTTTATTGGATTTTATAAGAATTTTCAACAATATTCTACATACACGTATAAATTTCAGAAATGCCAAGCTCTTCTGACAACTCAACTTTAATGTAGCAGAAATGGCGAAAGGCAAATTATTGAAGGAGAAATAAGTCCTGTATGAGCTTGTCATAGGGAGCTGTCACCACGAAGTTCAAACCATCAAATAAGCCAGATTTTAAATCTGCAGGCAACTTATTCCATAATGTGCATCAAAAGCTCTATTAGCTCATCTGAGAAATTCATTCTTTCTTTCAGGTCAATATCGTACTCACCAAAAAGTCTTAATATCACAAACTGCATCCCTAGGGCAAAACATCTCTCCACCTCTCTTACTGACCTGCAATGTAAGAAAGGTACAATTTACTACACAAGTTTGACCTCCTATACCATACTCTTTTGACAACTTAAATTATTGAAGGAGAAATAAGTCTTCAGTGAGCTTGTCAGGGAGGTGTTAATCACAAAGTTTTTCACAATTTACTAAACTAGGTTTCACTACATCACCTCCCAGTGTGAACTGTAACTGGCTAAAAATAACTAATCAAAATTACCTTGATAGAGTTAAAACACAATAAAAGTTCAACTGAATGATTGGAAAATCTGTTTAAATTTTATTAGATTGTTGCAATTCAATAACAAATTTAATAGCACATGGTTGTACCATTTTAACTCCCAATTTTCCCACAGGGTATGTTAATTTTAGGATCCCTGCATGCTGAATAATATCATAATTTCCTCTCCAAAAATCATATACATGTACCATGCAGATAAACTCACCTGAGGGTAACCATTAATATAGGCATTTGTGTACCAGCAATAGAAGTAAACTCACCTGAGGGTAACCATTAATATAGGCATTTGTGTACCAGCAATAGAAGTAAACTCACCTGAGGGTAACCATTAATATAGGCATTTGTGTACCAGCAATAGAAGTAAACTCACCTGAGGGTAACCATTAATATAGGCATTTGTGTACCAGCAATAGAAGTAAACTCACCTGAGGGTAACCATTTATATAGGCATTTGTGTACCAGCAATAGGAGTAAACTCACCTGAGGGTAACCATTAATATAGGCATTTGTGTACCAGCCACACAAAATGTCATGAACACAAGTAGGATGAGGAATGGTAGAAGATTTTTACATGTAGATTTACATGGACCACTTGTTGCCATTGGAGACATAATCACTTCTGATGCTAGATGATCACCAAGGATACAAGAACAGCCAGTGAAATTCTATAAAAGAAATATCATTTAAATAAACTGAAATGTTATTTGTTTATATTTTGAATGATGTCTTGTTTTTTTTATACATTCCCTTCTGCTAACACAATCTTAATTATTCTGTACTACAGTTAACAACACTGGGTTACTTGGTTACTATGAAAGCACAGGCTAAGTTTGTAAGAAACTGATACTTTTTATATGTTTAATGCAAGTCTAGAACACGTTACATCACCAACAAGTTTGCAAGACCAACTGATTTGGTTCAACACACTTCTGCAGTATTTCGGTGACCTATTTAATTTTATAGAAAAGCAGTTCACTGACCTGAACCTAAGACTGGAAAACTATTTACCAAGAAAATACAAAAACGGTATCTCTGACTTCTGAATGATCAATTCTGAAACTAAGCTCATTCTAAGCCAATCAGAATCTAAAGTTTGGGATAGCGGGTTTCTGAATTTATAACATTACCCAGACTAAACAAGTTCACTGCACGTTTCTGAGAAATTCACTTGAAACAATGGTAAAGGATGAACAAGTTTATCAAAGGTACTTTGACTGCCTATCTAAACATTGCCACTACAATACAAAAACCAGTACTGAATTCTGACTGGTTGTCTAAAAGATTGTTGCTAAAATGCATACATGTGCTATTAAATAAACCAGTCTCGATTTCTGACTGGTCACTATACTGCTGCTACAATGAATAATCAGCCCCTACTCTTGGTCAAAATACCGCTGCTTCTTGTAAATGATTAAATAAAACTGCAAGAGACACTTCTTTTCAACATAACTATGCATACCAAGATCTATTTCACACCTTACCATAATTTTTTCATCCGGTGCCACTTCATTGGTGTTGAATTGTGTACATCCAGCGTGACAAGGCGAGAAATAGGTCAGTCCATTAATACCACAGATGGGTTCAAGGTCATTGTTGGAACAGTCACAGTACATGTTACACGTGGACGTCAAGTTCGCTTCAAATTCATAGTCTTCAACTAGATTATAGCCAGAACTGAAAGGAAACAAACACAAACATGGAACCAGTAGGCGAAATGGTGGGGTTTAAAAAAATTTTTTTTTTTTTTTTTTTTTATAAAAAATTTTAAAAAATTTTTTGGTCAACCCTTGAAATTTATTAATTTAATTTAGTAACCCCGGATAGAGCGCTGAGATGGCTGAAGTACGAGTTTACAATGAATAGTTATTGGGTCTCCCAAAATCTTAAGGCTGCAAATAGATATCCATAAATATAAAAAAAAATATTTTCTTGTATATAAGTTAACATGATCAATTACATCACATAGAACATCTTTAAAGTGATACAGCCATGAGCTTTTAATGTAAAGGATATCAAAGCCTTCCCTCGAAAATGTGTGTAAATAATAGTGGTCCAACACTAAGGAAAGTGAAAATTCAAATATACTTTAAAGCGACTGCACTCCAAATTCTTAGTAAATTTATTTTTTGGTAAAATCAATATATATCAATTTGTCAGCATCAAGATTAGTTTCTTGTGTAAGAGCTAAAAATAAAGGTAGAGGAAAAAAAAACTGGCCGAGCAGGTTTTGAACTCGGATCTTTGCGCTTACAAAAAGAGTTAACAGGGGCTTAACCTTCTCCACTACGGAGTCAGCTGATTTGATGCGAGTTAAAATTATTGATATGCCAATACCAAAGAGCCCCCCCGGTAGTCAAGGGGTGATATTTTCTACCATAAATGTAAGCAAAACAACACATTTTAATTGTTTCTTTTGTTAGAAAACTTGTCACGTTATCATAATACAATGCCCCTGATACAGTAATGACAATTGTTTTCTTGAAATTGAAAATTTTATTTTTTAGCGTAACTTGTGCATCTGGAGTGCAGTCGCTTTAAAAAGCACAGAAATATGTTATTTTTAGTAAAAAATGAAAGTTGGTATGTAGAAATTCTAAATAAATCACAGTACATGTACTATTATTTTTCTATGCAATATGAAGAAAGTTAAAAAGACCTGGGTAGTCTTTTTGTCGATTCACTGAGATTTCAAGATAATACACATACTTTTCTTTGTGTTTCAAACACTTTCTGTAAATTTTAACCTGGCAATTTTCATTATTTAGTGTCTTGCATAAGGTAATTTACTTTCCATTAATTTCACTTAATTTCTTATAGTGCTTTAAGGAGAAAGGAACTGTTACATATTTTATTTTTTATTATATAGGTTAAATACTTAATATTTTTCTTTTACTATTGCCATATTAATTTTGTCTTTTCCGTTTCATACCAGTGATGTTAACAGATCTTCTTACAATCTACTTCTCGTCTGGACAGTGTAGAAAAACATTGATTAAAGCTCTAGCCAAAGCTGTTCATTCTGTAAATGCGTTTTCCACCAGAAACATAATCCTAAATTAGTCTTAAAGTAATTTGTCATCCCTTCGAGTATTCTCTGACTCTATTACCACAATTTAATTCCACAAAACAAGGCAAGTATGATTAATATTCTGCCATTACAACACAGTAATTACATCTAGTATTACCAGCATCTCTGTTCTCTCAATCTAGTTGCAGTTTTAAACATCTTTAACTTAAATTATTGCAAACTACAGAAAACTTCCGCTATTAAGACCACACAATATGAAGACCGCCCTAGCTATTAAAAACAAACATTTCGTAACCAAGCGGCCCATTTCATAGTAAAAAGGTCTTGATAAAAAGACCTGTTTGATATTAAGACCGCTTTATGCCGGTCCAATTGGTGGTGTCTTATTACCGGAACTTCACTGTATTGGAATATCTTATCAAAAGATCGGTACCCAATCTTTAAATGTAGAATTCTCATGAAGACTTTACCTTTTAAAGTAGGTGAATGTAGATTTCTCATGAGAACTTTACCTGTAAAAGTAGGTGAACCATGACCAATCATGAGGACTTCATCTGTTAAAGTAGGGGGATGTAAAATTCTTTTGAGAACTTTACTCATTGAAGTAGGGGAATGTAGAGTTCTCATGAGGACTTAATCTATTTAAGCATAGAAAAGTAGAATTCTTATGAGGAAAAGTAAAACTCTCATGAGGACTTTACCTGTTAAAGTAGGGGAATGTAGCGCCTGCAATTTTGCGATTGTCACATCCAAGAAAGAAGAAAAATCCACAGCCGATAAGTGCCAAGGCATCAAGTAAGATTGTCAACTGGATTGCACCTGCAAAATATTAGTAACAGATTTAGTTAATAACTATTTGCTGCATATCTTATGATCTGCAAATACTAACTGTCTCAACAAAAATGTCCAAAAAAAATTTTTTTTAAATACCTTGAGCTAGTCACCAGTTTGATTTAATAGAAACCTATGTCAAGCAACTAGTATCATTTCTTACCCAAAACAATACTCGATACCCCAAAGGATGCTTTATAAACTGAAGAAGTTGTAGTAACTAACCTGCAAACAAACAAAAAGAAATGTTCTTAGCGTTCCTCTCATTGTGCTTGACCTTTATAAGGTATTGAATTCCAACTTGTAGTTTTATGGAAAAAGCTCCAGACAGGGAAAAGTAACAAAGGGCAATAACTCTGTAATTAGTCAAGATGGAGATATGGTTCCGTGCACTGCAGTCCCTCCGTGCTGACCATTGTATGAAGTGTATTGAATTCCAACCAGAAGTTTTCAAGTTTGCTCTGGACAAGGAAAAGAACAAAGGGTAAAACTCTGTAATGAGTCAAGATGGAGTTATGGTTCCGTGCACGCACTTCCTCTAAAGTACTAGACCATTGTATGAGGTTGTACTGAATTCCAAATATTAGTTTTCAGTATGCTTCGGACAAGGAAAAGTAACAAAGGGCAAAACTCAGTAAATACTCAAGATAGAGTTATAGTTCTTGTACACGCACTTTCTCTGAGGTGCTGATCATTGTATGAAGTTGTTTGAATTCCAACTAGAGATTTCAAGTTATGCTCCGGACAAGGAAAAGTAACAAAGGGTTATAACTCGTAATTAGTCAAGATGGAGTTATGGTTCTTGTGCACGCACTTCCTCTCAAGTGCTTGACCGTGTATGAAGTGTATTGAATCCAACCAGTAGTTTTCAAGTTATGCTCCGGACAAGGAAAAAGTAACAAAGGGCAATAACCTGTAATTAGTCAAGATGGAGTTTAGTTCTTGTGCACTGCACTTCCTCTTAAGTGCTTGACCATTGTATGAAGTTGTATTGAATTCCAACCAGTAGTTTTCAAGTTAGCTCCGGACAAGGAAAAAGTAACAAAAGGGCAAAACTCTGTAATTAGTCAAGATGGAGTTATAGTTCTTGTGCACTGCACTTCCTCTCAAGTGCTTGACCATTGTATGAAGTGTATTGAATTCCAACTAGTAGTTTTCAAGTTTGCTCGGACAAGGAAAAGCAACAGACCGACCGACCGACCGACCAACCGACCGACCAACCACCGGGTGACTCCTATATACCCCCCTAAACTTTGTTTTGGGGGTATAATAAGTTATACAATAAAATACCTGTAATAGGCTGTCACCTGTTTTTAACAGCCATTTGACTGACTCCCAAACAAAGCTTCTATCTAATTACCATAAAGTCTTGATAGAAAGCTCCATTTCTAAAAGGGAAGATTCTGCTGTTGTCTTTTTAAACTATGCTCCAAAGGCTTATCTTTCTACAGTTACAGTCATTTTTCAAACATTACATTGATCAAAAGGGTTAGATGAATGAGGGGGGGGAGTAATTTAGCAGTTTTGTGCCTAAGTTGAAAGATGTACCAGTCGATGTTAGACATTTAGAAGCATCAGAGGTAATCTAAACCGCGGATTAATCAGACAGGCAGGCTGGATTACAACTGTCCTATATACTCAATGTCTCATCTACTAACTTTCCAATTCCTTCTGCACGATTGCGTGAATGATCTAATATCAGGCACATTGGGATATATCAGGGTCTGAACAGGAAATAGAATGTCGGTAAATCTTTACACTGGACGTAACTGGAACAAACTGGATGCCAAAGTGTATAAGGACGAAATAACCATTGACAGGAGAATAATATAACACCTTGTGCTATAAAAGAATAAAACAGAAAAATTCCTTTGCCAAAGGGAAGTAAAAGCAAAAGTTTTAAACAAATCTTTTGGCTAGAAAAAAATTAACTTGTGAATGCAGTAATTCTGATACTTTGATTTAAAAAAAGCGCAGATTTTATACATAACAATTGCTGTGCAAAAAGTTACTGAGCAAATAAATTACTAAGACAAAATTTTTGTTTACAAAAAGAGCACTATAGTCGGAATTTGATCCTTGAGCTATGCCTTCAATGATGTCCTTGGTTTTTACTGTAAATTTACAATAAGCTTAAAGTAAATTTAAGGCTCAGTGCTTTAAATCAGACTATACAAGGTTACAGCACTGAATTGTTTATCTAAAAGACCATGTTGTGGCCAGGTAACTCTTTGATCAAAGTTGTTTATAGGTACACTGACCTGTTACAAAATCTAACACTGACCAAAAGTTCATGGCACTCTGGTACATAGCTGTGTTCAGTAAGCTCTCTTACTGGCAATGACCACTGCTTATAAATGCTAACACCTGGCAAATTTCCAAGGTGAAAAATCAGATATAAACTTACATAAGAATGTTTCCAAGAAGAAAACCAGCACTTAGAAAGTGCCAGATGGTGAACAGACACTGTGACCACTATGGAAGTCCTCAAACTTGTTTGTTCGGGATATCTATTTACTTCATGTCCAAAATGTAGAACATAGTGTACAGTCTTGACTCCTCCTTTTTTACACTTCTCAGCCGAAATGATGTGTCAGCAATTTTACCGTAAGTACCCTCTTGATTACTTTAACACTTCAGTACAAGACTTACGATCAATTCCTTCATTTCACAACATGCTGCGATACTTTTGGGACCATAAAATATATCATAAGAAAACCGATGATGGTAAAAAAACATCCAAGTCACATAATTAAAAGCTGTAAGCCAGATGTTAAAGTCATGTCAAAACACCTTACACAAATTAACAGCTTTATAACAACCTGATTGACAGAGTAACATCTGGACTATGGCTTTTGTGAAAGAATGGCCCATTTTTATTTGCAACTTTAATATGAAATAGTTAAAGGCTATGACTAAAAGGAGAACTTTCCTGGCTGGAACAAATGTACAGTCAACCCTGCCCTTGTGACCACCTGTATTAAGCCTGACATAATATACAACCACTTTCTATTCCTACCTTGTAATTTAAGACGATAGCAATAATTTATCCTGAGTTAAGAGACCACCTGTCCTGTCTTAAGATATCACAATATCAGCTTCCCCTGTGTGGTTGCGTAAGACAGGTTTGACTGTATATGGCAACATAAACGGGATATAACATGAAGTCAAGATTTTTCATTACTCATGTACATGTAGTACTCTTTTTGTTTTCTCATACTTTTTTTGGTTTTCCTGTACTCTGTTATCACTAAAAGACTGAGTTTAATATCTTCTAACCGATTTATCCCATGGCATAGAAAAAAGACTCCTTGGTAACATTATTTAGAGCACAGTGAAGTGTGCTGATAATGGGAGGTTAGAGAAAGAACACTTCGGTTCAAAAGGAGACTGACAGTATATAGTCCTATGAGAAACTCACTTTGAAGGTTGTACATTTTAAAGCTGCTTGCTCTCAGTTTCCATTGATAAAAATAAAATTTTCAAAAATGACATACTAAAACATAAATATAAAACTAAAGGCTAAAATCAACAGATGTAAAAATCTAGGTAGGAATTTGCAAAAATCCATTGAAAATGCTGGTTTTGCGGCACCGCTACACTACATGTTTATATTCGAATTTCGAAAGCGTTTGCAACCCTTTATTATTTGGTAGCGTATAATCTCAAATCTACAGAATATGCTTTACAGGAATTTATACTCGGAACCTTATTAATATATGATTACTATGTTCTAAAATATGTTATTTTCATACAGTTTGAAGAACTTTATTTTTTTACCAAAATCTGAGAGCAAGCAGCTTTAAGCCGGGAATAAAGAGTTTCTTAGTTAAGATGTATAAAAACAGAATATTTTAACAATTTACTTTCTCCTGAAAGCTTTTAATGTTAACAACTACCATTTAATTTTCAGTAGAACCATAATTTAAAGAGAAACTGACTGGCAATAAAAGTGGCTAAACTTTTTTCTTCAAATTAAGGCACTGTAAAACCTTGGCTTTATTTATGTGCTTGTATTGTGCACTATTGGTAAATATTCCCTGTCTAATTTTCTCTTTTATAATTTTCTGTACTCTTTGCTATACCATTGTTCCTGCCCTGTTGTTGTTTTTCACTTAGCAACCTGTACAGCAATAAACAGTACTGAAAAACAAACTTCAGAAATTTGAGGAGTAAGGTCTCACTGCTGTTGTGTTTCTTTTTTACCTTATACATTTTACTTAGCCTGGGAATTATCAAAGTTGTTCATCTATGACAGTAACAGCTAATACTTTGGGGCTTTAACAAATTATATCTAAAACAAAGTTTATAGAATTCGCAATTTCTTCAATTATCCCAGAAAAATTTATGGACGGAAAAACTATACAGCAAAATGTATTCATTTGTATGACCTGTGGAACTTTGTCTTTCACAGTCTTTCATTCAGCTAGTGGTTACAGCATCTAAAGGCAATGATTCTGGACAAAGCAATCACTGTATGTCTGTCATACTTGTTAACAGGGAAAGCAAAATTTCAAGAGAATGTACAATGAATTTATTCAAAGAGACAAGGACGGATTTCCCTGTAATATTCAATCAATTACCCGCATAAAATCAGCAAATCAACCATTTATTTCAGGAATAAAACACTCTTCGGTGTAGAGTACAATGTTCACAATAAAGAAGATTTGAGACAGATGCTGCTATAACATGGTCAAAACAAAAGAGAGAAACACCTAGCATTTCTGTTGACAACTTCAAACTGTCGTGACTGCTGGATAACACAGCATTTGTGTTGACAACTTTAAACTGTCATGTCTGCTGGATAACACAGCATTTCTGTAGACAATTTTAAACTGTCATGTATGCTGGATAACACAGCATTTCTGTAGACAACTTTATAATGTCATGTCTGCTGGATAACACAGCATTTGTGTTGACAACTTTATAATGTCATGTCTGCTGGATAACACAGCATTTCTGTAGACAACTTTATAATGTCATGTCTGCTGGACAACACAGCATTTCTGTAGACAACTTTAAACTGTCATGTCTGCTGGATAACACAGCATTTGTGTTGACAACTTTAAACTGTCATGTCTGCTGGATAACACAGTATTTCTGTAAACAACTTTAAACTGTCATGTCTGCTGGATAACACAGCATTTGTGTTGACAACTTTATAATGTCATGTCTGCTGGATAACATAGCATTTGTGTTGACAACTTTATAATGTCATGTCTGCTGGATAACACAGCATTAATTTTGTGTTGACAACTTCATGTCTTGTCTGCTGGTTAACACAACATTTGTGTTGACAAATTTGTACAGTAATGCCTGATCAGATAAAGATGTGATCCTAAACTGTCACCCAGCTTTTCTTAAAAAAAATCAAACGAAAAAACTTCAACATTTAAAGCAGTTATAATCTATAGACTGACCACACAAAGTTTCTAAACCAGGACTGGTCCAAATTTTTCACATTAGAACAACATCATAAGATATTCACAGGCCTGCTCTGCAAAAATTTACCGACTGAACAGAAAACAGTGCAGATCATGATCTATTAAATCTATAAACTGGTTTATTATGCTCATGATCTACAATTGTGGCAAAGGCAAATCTACTTGCCACCAGCAGACATGAGAATTAAATGTAACCCCTTAATTCATCTGGCTGAGCTACGGGGACGAAAGAATGTACTATTTCTTCTGCAAATACTTCTACAAATTTCTTCGATGGTATCAGAGTTCGTTTGCAATGGAGAAAGCAATTTCTTCCGCATTTTATCGGAGGAAATTCTCCTTAAAACCAAATAAGCTTTTGTTTCGCAAAGCACATGGGAATTAATGATATCTCCAATTCATAAAATTCTTGTTCAGCATTTAAAGTGGCTGGCTGTAGCCAATGGTTTTTGTTAGTCTTTGAATTAAATATTAACAAGACTTGAATCTTTTCCATTGGCACTTGTTGATTAAATTATTCCACGATGACTTAAAATAAATAAGAAAGTACAGAAGTTGCCGTTCAAATTAATTTCCTACACTTTACCCTGCAGAAGGCAATTGATTCTGCCGTTGTAACCAGTGTAGATCATGACCAGCTTATTCATCCGTGAAGTCTGATCATGATCTGCACTAATATGTACAGAGTCATGTTCTTAATGTATTATTGTCTTTACCTTTAGGTCCCATCTGGAATCTTTTTAGTAGAAAGCCTCCCATAAGTACACCAAACACAGCTCCAGGGATGGCAATACCACCTAAAATATAGACCACTCTTTCTTTGAACATACATGTTACAGAAACAGAGATCAACACCGTCTTTATTGCGCAAATCTTATACTTGTTACAAAACTCAAAGATCCTCTACTGTTTTTAAAACTTAAAACACATTTTACTAGTTCTTTCACCGAACTAGTTTGATAATCCAAGCTAAAGAATTATGCGAGAAATTAGCTTGGGTACATCTCAGACTCGCAACCTTGATCCTGGCCCAAGTGACCATAATGTTAAATCAAGCCTTCTATCTACGTAGTTACAATAGATCACTGTTACTGTACCTACACTTATAATAGTAAGAAAATGCGAAATTAGTTCAATTAAACTACGTTGCAAACGGCTTTCTTCCACCACAATCTACGTCAACTAGCTTCATACATTCAAACGAAATAATACAGTAAAATGAGTAACCGCAAAAAAAACACTGCAGTACATTTCACAGAATGGCAAAACAAAATACTAAATCTTCCCAACAAACAATCTTCTAGTGATTAAATCTGAACTGACTCTTTAATAGAGAAGGTTGATTACATGTACTAAAAATTTACAAGTCTCGGGGAAATGTCTAAATAAGCTGTCACAACACGTTTATTTTCTTTTCGATCTGAACGGGAGTGTTTCGTGATCAAGCAATACCATCCTGACAGTTAGAGTGAGCGTAGCAATTTTGTGATGTTTTTGCCCCCAGCATTTTTTCTTTTTAAGACTTTTCGTGCATATAATTCTTGTGTCTCTCCAAAAGAAAACTTCCCGCTTATTGGCTTTCTTGAATGACATGAAATTAAAGGCATCATGGATGTAAAATCATCATAGTAAGGATAGAGAAGACACTAACTGTGAGCAATAAAAGGTTAGATCCAAAATATTCTAAATGAATTCAAATAAATATGTCTGTTGATAACGTTATGTTTTTTCAGTTAGTATATTTCAGATCAAACTATAAACTTACATAGATTTTTGAATTCGTGGTGCAACTGATTAAAAAAAAAACTTCAAAATAAAAACTTATTTATCAATATATATCTCATGAAAGTTATAGTCTGGAGACACAACCTAAGACGGTCTGACAAACACACTGACACATATGCTATCAACAAAGGCACATCCTAACAGTTGCAGGTCCGAGCCCTACTGGGGTCACGACCATACCTCCTCATAATTATGACACTAGTACTGGTTCTTCCAGGAAGCTGACTCAACAGTGACTCAATTAGCTAAAAGCTTTCTTCACAATCGAGATAAAATAAATTAGTATCAACTAACAAAGCCACAACCATGCACTGTGCATGTGATCATGTCAAGCCACCTGCACATGGACTTGACAAAAATGCAAAAGAAAGAGAAACATTTACTGCCCTAACTAGACTTTTCTTTAGTTTATACTCATTATTTCAGCTCAATTGTGAAAGAAACTTGAAGCTTATCGAGTCACTATTGAGTCGGCTTCCTAGAAAAACCAGTTCTGGTGTCATATGAGGAGGTATGGTTGTGACCCCAGTGGGGCTCAAACCTGCAACTTCCAGGATGAGCGGCCTTTCTGCTGTAAGACCAGAAATATCAACCATACTTCAACTTGATTTTGCATTTGATACTGGTTATAAAAATTCTGGGCAAGCAATTTCTGGTTACATTGGAACCCACTTTGTTTTCATTAGCCTAATCTCATTGAATTACTCGCTGAAAAACTCCTAATTTGCATTTGCTTAGAGCTGATGGAAGAACTAATGTGTGAATTAATGCTTTTAAAGGCACAAAAAACCCAGTTTTCAATCTGAAGGCAGAATGACATTATCTGGTATTGGATCAACCAACCAGTATCACGATTCTAAATCTCCTGATAGCTGGCATTCTGCATGCAGTGTACTCTATGTATGATCAAAGTACACTGAACTTTAAATGTTATAGTGAACATGCAATTTGCTTAAATGACTGTCTGCAGGAAGAACTACGCAAAACAGAACACCCTATATCACAACACAAATCATTATTATTTAAAAGAAATTTCCAGGAAAATTTTTATTGTTACCTGGAATATGAAAAACATCATCAGCATACTACATTAGTAATATGTGTGCCTCATTTACTTTGATCAGACAGGTTTATAGTTAGGCATTTACTCTGATCAGACAGGTTTATAGTTAGGCATTTACTCTGATCATACAGGTTTATAGTTAGGCATTTACTTTGATCATACAGGTTTATAGTTAGGCATTTACTGTTTGATACATACATGTAGCATGTCTTTACATAACCATGATAGGCATTAGTAATTGATCATACATGTTTAGTTAGGAATCAGCAATGTTTCATACAACAGTTGAATGTCACAGAAGCATACATGTAATTTCATACAACATGTGGTGAGGAATCAGTAATGTTTTACAACAGTTGTATCAAGAGGTATCAGTAATTTCATACAACATGTGGTGAGGAATCAGTAATGTTTTACAACAGTTGTATGGAAAGGTATCAGTAATTTCATACAGTATGTAGTGAGGAATCAGTAATGTTTTACAACAGTTGTATGGAAAGGTATCAGTAATTTCATACAGTTTGTAGTGAGGAATCAGTAATGTTTTACAACAGTTGAAACAAGAGTATCAGTAATTTCATACAACATTGTGGTGATCAGAAATTTGGTGATGAGGTATCAGTAATTTGTTACAACAGTTAAGTCAATAGGACCTGGTATCAGTAATTTACACCACCATTCAGTTTACCCATCTACAACTAGTCTCTATATCTAGATTGACTACCACTCTTAAAACTTAAAGATGTGCATGCAGGCTAGAAATATTTTACACATAATTAATCAGTAAAAATAAGTACACTCTGCCTTAATTTACCTGTGAAAAGTGATGCTTCAGACTTCGACGTTCCGAACTGTGTCTCCATATATTTCGGCAGGAATACAACAAATCCACTGACTATAGAAATCTCACAGCAAATGCCAAAACTTGTAACCAGGTAGATCTTGTTCTTCAATAGGCTTAGAACAGACCTTGGAATGTCTGAAAAACAAAATAATCATGTAACAAGATTAAAGACACAGGCTTCGAAATGATCAGAATATCTTTGAATGTCTGCACAAGAAAATTAAATATGAATTCAAAATGGATTGTAAATATTCTGTTATCACTGAAAAGACCAACGACTGGCTTTTAACACTTTGAAACTATAACCATCAACAAAAACTGTCAAAATCTAATGAGGAAACTGTGTGCCACTCAGTCATCAACTAATGTAATAGTCTTTCTGTTACCTTTGGACTCGGGCGGCCCCAGAGACTCAAACAAGTTTTTGAAAAAGGCCTGCAATTCTAACTTGTTCAAGACCGCTATAAAGCAGTTCAAAATCATTTTCAGCCACCAGATTGACGGTTAAAATTAGCGCCAAAACTCGGCACAGCCTATCAACACTAAAACAGTATTTCTTTAACTTCACATTACAGTCTAGTTCTATGATAATCTATTAATAATACCCAGGAGTACATTAAACAATTTGCATTAAAATGATGCATTTACAAGATCAGGCCAGATATCTCTCATAGGACAGCTCTTGGCAACAAATCTCTGATTAAATGCCTATAGGACTTTATAGGTGCGTTCAAACTGTTTATTCCAATATTCCGGAATAATAAATTCTGATTCAATCAAATAGTTCTCCCCATCGGGAATATTTCGCCCATCATAAGCATGTTGTATAATGTCATAAAGTTTACTCACGTGAAGATAATAATGAGTTAGTAGCACGACGGAAAACAGAAACAATCCATAGATAAACACTACATCCATTAAGCATCGGGACCGGTTCATCCTCGTAAATATTTGTTCATTTGGGGGATATCATTTCTGTTGGCTTTACTTTAATTTGCAAAAAGTCTTGACCAAGCACGCGCACGGAAGTGACGAACATCCATATAGCTAAAAAAAAAAAAAAAAAAATTTTTTTTTTTAAAAAAAAATATATTAAAAAAAAAAGAGTTTTTTTTTCTAATTTTATGGATGAAAAATTAAACTGTTTTTATTGATGTTTATTTTTCCTAATGTGAGGCCCAAATAAAGTTGTATGTATGTCAAAAGATTGATTCCTTTTTATGTAAGAAGCTCAAAACAATGAAGTTGCTTATAGCTGTTTAGAAACTTGTTGGCATATACTTTTTCTTATCATATTTTATAATGTCAATGATCTCATTTTGTGTTCTTCGAGATATAACAAAGCAAACATCAATAAACTGTCAACCTAAAATGTTCACTAGTCTATCTCTCTGGTTTATTTAATGCCTATACATCTAATGCCTAAACAGCTGGGATGTACAACAGACAACAGTGACAGAAATGAAGTCAATTTATTGTAGAAAACAGACAAGACCAACCTGACAGTAATCTACAGACGCGCGAAAATGTCACTAACAAAGACTACAAGTAATTTTTTTCAAACACGTATCTTTTCTCACAAGGTAAAGAAAAACTGAATTACCTAAAACAGACAAAAACACTTTCCATAGACAGCATTATTTCTACCCATAACAATGAACCACCCCGTCTTGTAATGACGCAAGAGTGGAAGACAACTGTAAAGCTGACAAACTAACAAAGTAATCCATGTCTTAACATGAGTCTACGTACATTATCAGTACAGTTCTATCATTTATGTACAAGATTATTCGCTATAAGCCTTTAGATTTGTAGGCAATTTAGATGGAAATCCTCCTCTAACAGTAAACAAGCCTCGCCTTTGTGCCAGTTTATAGCTTAGCTAGATTATTCCAGAGAAAAGAAAATCAAAAGTTTTTCAAGAAATCATTCTTTTATGACCAAAACTTAGAGAATCTGTAAGTTGTATTTGCATAAAACTTTCCACTGGCAGTTCCTGGTCAAATATCTGCATATAGTCTATCAAAATAAAACATAGAATTTGTATTCAGGGAAGGTTACATCTTTGGGACATAAAAAATTTTCACTGTATGGTGTAAAGGTCTGCACCCTTGATCTGGGAAACAAAACACTGCAGGTACTGGGAGAAAAGAGAAATAAAATCGAGCAGACAAGTCAACTTTTTATGGGAAAATTTCACGTATTTAAATCAGAAAATGCCTGTCATGGTATCTTTTGAAAGAAGAAAACAAGTTAGAGCTCTAGAAAGACATTTAATAGCTGGTCTGAATACCTAATTGACATTTTTCTTGTTTAAATACAGTTTCTAAATAGTCCTCCCCAGGGGAGATGCAAAATTAAAAGGGGAGGGTTGGCGGGGGACTTATTGGAATCACTTTTGTAGGAGCATAAAAGAAAGACAAAAGGACATGACCAACAACTCAGAAAGATTCCTGTGCCTTGCAAATGCAGTCTTCTCAGACAAAATGAATCTTCTCAGACAAACGCAGTCTTTTCAGACAAATGCAGTCTTTTCAGACAAATGCAGTCTTCTCATACAAATACAGACCTCTCAGACAAATGCAGTCTTCTCATAATTTTGACATGAAGCAAATTGAGACTATTTACCATGGTTGCCAGTCACGGATTTTACTACTACTTACCCTTAGTTTTAAAGGACAGAGTACTCTCCCTTGACATTATCTCTCTCAATATTTTCTCCAAAGTATCATAAACTACACCATAATTCATTGCCTTGTGCAAAAAAAACTGGCACAGTAAAATGTATCGATATAAAGAAAATGACATTTTTTTCTGTAAGTAATAAAGATAAACGACTGTTCCTTAGATACATAAATAATTGATTGTATCACATACAGTATTCAATAAGACAGGTCGTCTATCTCAATTTACAAAATCAAGAACAAAGGTCTTTGCTGCATTCTTGAACTTTAAGAAACCTAAAGTAAGAATTCATAGCAATAAAGCATTGCAGACACCCATTTCAACAGTCTTTCAGTTATCTTTTATAGACAGGAAATTTTAACCTAACCACACTACACTCCAATCTTCCATAATAAACTGCTAATATATCAACACTGGAACACTTGTGTCTCCCCCATACACATTGTCAGAATAACGAAACATTTCGTGAAAAAAATTAAGTACAAAAAGGGGCATAATCTCCGTCAAATATAACCTTGACAAACAAAAATTGGCATCATCACAACCCTTTTTTCATAAGCAATACAATTTCAAAGATTGATGAAGAAATGGCAATGTTATAGCCAATTTAACATTAATTTTTTGTGGCAGACAGACGAATGGACAAAGCAATCCCTAACTCTATAATGTATCGCCTTTTCTCTGGAGGGTGACACATAAAATGGCATGATTCATATCATTATAACCCTTAATCAATGATGGTGATTTCAAGTCCATTAAATTCTATAACTACTCAACTTCTACTGCAGACAACTATTAAAAAGATTTATCATCATAGCTAATTACGTCATCATGTTTCCTTTGATGCTAAATATTCAACTGCTCTCAGCCATTGTTTATAAATGCCTGTAAGATCTCTGTTTCCTTGATGGACAATAGATGGGTCAGTTACAGTTAGGAATTTTATTATTTAGATATCATTTTTTTAATCTGATAATGTGAACTTGTTATTTGTTAGGTACCCATGCATAACAGTCTTCAGCTTTCACTTTAATCTTCAGAGATATTATTTGATGTAATATTAATGGAAGAAATCAATTAAAAATGTATTTTGAACACAGAAAACATCACATTCCATGAAAATAGAAATTTTCTTTCTGCTAATTTTTTTCAGGCTCATAAAACATTAATTTTGGGATGGGAGTAAAAAAGTAGGGTCGGTAGGGTTACATTAGAAACATACATTTTTGGTTTTTTTTAGGCGTAAATGACAGAAACTTAATAACTGTTATGTAGAAAGAATTAGCAGGGTCAGCCGGTAAATCTACTAAACAGCACAAGAATTTCTGTAAGTTGCAAATCTTTATAAAGCTGACATAAAATTAATTTTATTGGAGCATGGAGGCCAGGCCAATATCAGCATCTCCTATGAAACTGACAGTAAGATTAATTTCATAAGATACTATAGGCTAGCGCTATAAAGCAAGTGAGCCAAGTATCATATATTCCCAGTACATAACATTTTCAAGAATTAACTGCTGTAAAACAAAATCAGACACTGTTTGATGATCATTTTGAAACAAAATAACAAGAAAGACATTCCAAAAAGGCAAGGGTAGCATAACTTTATCGTTGTTATTTTAAACAAGGTGTCCGACATTGCCCTATACAGCCAGACTGAGTAATTTCATAAGACCAACTGCACCAAATGCAGTGTAAATGTTCCCATACAGGTCTCTGAGTACAGATTTTTACCACGGATTGGGTTACAAACTCAAACATGTTTTGCAACGTAAATTACTTTAAAGGCATTAAGAGCCACATAAGTTGACCAGTTAATACAGTAAGCTGAAACTCCCTGCAGCAGTCATAACCCTTCCCCTTAACCTGCTTACAGTATACAGTAACCATGGTAACCACTGCCATCATAAACTGTTGCTAAAATTCAAAAACAAATTATTTAAGCTTGATAGTGAAGAAAGCTTGTAGCTGATCGTGTCACTCTGGAGTCCGCTTCCTGTAAAAACCAGTACTGGCCCAGGTGTCATATGAGAAAGTACGGTCATGACAGTATCCATTTCAGAACATTGTACACACAACTATTGTATACCAGTCAATACTAATCACACTCTTTTTAACCATCCTGTATAAACATCTAAGTTACACACTAAAATTTCAGCCTATCACACTAAACATAAACCATTTTTGCCGCATTTTACCATTTTTGCATCTTCAATTAGCACTCCCATCTGAAGCTCCGTATCAATTTGAAATTGGATCTGGGAATTGAATGAAACTTTATATTGATATGAAATAAAATCGACAAACAAACTCTCTGGGCATCTTAAGAATTCAATGCTTGCTTGCTCAAAGATTCACGCCAATAAAACGAAAATTTGATTTATTAAGTGATAGCAGAAGCAGGATCAAGTTATGGTAGTATATTTTAATTTAACTACAGAAAATGCTGGAATCTTATCAATTCCCTTGTACCGGAAAAAAAAACACAATCCATCACAATTTACAAGAGAGATGGATAATTTACAATAGCAATTCATAGATTCATACATTTTCTTCTGAATCTCGGGCAATCAGCCTCTTGGCTCTAGGAGTTATCTTTGACCTTTGGCAGCAACACTACTTTATCTAGAGATTATTTATTGTTGCCTGACTATGAATATTTGACTGAATTTTAAATGTTGACTGACTTTATATGAATTGTTGACTGAATTTTAAATGTTGACTGACTATGAATTGTTAACTGAATTTTAAATGTTGACTGACTATGAATTGTTGACTGAATTTTGAATGTTGACTGACTATAACCATTTTTACTGAATTTTGAATGTTGACTATGAATATTTTTACTGAATTTTGAATGTTGACTGACTAAGAATTGTTGACTGAATTTCAAATGTTGACTGACTATGGTGAGATGACATAGAGCTCTGTATTTAAGGTCAGAAACATCTGAAGCATAATGACCAGCATCCAGGGAACTTGCAGAAAACATTTCTGACTTTCTTTATACATTTTTTTTTTACAATCAATATAAAAGCAGGGTTGTTTTGCTTAACATGATGGACATACAATTAAGTACAACTGCTCATTCTTACGTTCAAAACAAAGGATTTATACCTTTAGCATCCTTCCCATAATCTTCCATTCTTGTCTGGCCTTCTGTGGTGGTTGGAGTCAAAAGGTCTTCTCTTGCCTTGCTCTCCAGTACTTTCCGTTTCTCATCCACCAGAACTTGCGGAAACATCAGGAACGGCACAGCAATGGCAAACAGCACCAAACCACAGATGATGAACCCACCCCACCAGGCTCCAATCCAGCGTGGATGAGCTGGTGACAGGTCAACCTTGTAACTGAACACATCCACATAGAACTGTAACAACAAAGCCCCTAGAGCATAGCCAACAACCGGTCCCAAGGCTCCTGTGGCATAAGTGAAGGCTGAAAAGAATTAAAATACTTATTATAATTTTTTTATGTGTTTGAATATCCTGGCATTCCGGAATACCTGAAGATCTGTATTAAAACCTACTGGTTCAAATGATTCTTTTTTGTGAATGTTAGTGGTGTTATTGTAACTTACTACAACTGTCACTTTAACTGCTGAGTAATTGTTACTGCTGAATATTGTTACTACTTTTGCTTTAACTGCTGAATATTGTTACTACTGTTGCTTTAACTGTTGAATATTGCTACTACTGTTGCTTTAACTGCTGAATATTGTTACTACTGTTGCTTTAACTGCTGAATACTAGTGATACTTCTGCTGAATAAAGTGATGAAGATTGTTACTTCTGCTGCTTTAACTGATGAATATTGTTACTACTGCTGCTTTAGCGGCTGAATATTGTTATTACTGTTGTTTAACTGCTGAATTTTGTTACTACTTTTGCTTTAACTGCTGATAATTGTTACTACTGCTGCTTTAACTGCAGAATATTGTTACTACTGTTGCTTTAACTGCTGAATATTGCTACTACAGTTGCTTTAACTGCTGAATATTGTTACTACTGTTGCTATAACTGCTGAATATTGCTGCGTCTACTGCTTACTGCAATAGTGTCTCGAAATGATGAATACTTCGCTGTTTAACTCTTGGCGCGCGCGCTGTGGTCTCTGCCCTTAAACGCTGAAGGGTAATAGCTGCTTTACCTGCTGAATGCACTGCGCTTTACTGCTGAAGGCTGGATACTGCTTTGCTTTACTGCTTATGTGAAACTACCGGCGCTTAAACTGCTGAGGTGATACTGCTGTTACTCTGATGCTACTGTTGCGTTCGCGAATGGATCACGCGCTTTAACAGAATATTGTTACAACTGCTGCTTTAACTGCTGAATTGTGATACTTCTGCTGAATTAACTGCTGAATATTGAGAACCTGACAGTCATCAACCTAAAGCAAACATGACATGTATACAACTGTTACTGTCAGGGTGATTTAAATGTACATGTATTATAATGTACAGCATCATATGTCATCTGAACCCTGCAATGTCTTTCCAGTAGACCAGACTAGACATGAATCTGAATCCAAGTTACTCAATAAGCATAAACAGGGCTATCTGTTGTATAACTTTGAGAATAATACACAAATTTCATTTCTGACTTCATTAATATCACTGAACTCTTCATCTTCAATATATCCAAAATTAATACAGAAATTATGCAGTTCACATAATGTCATGGTCCGAGCTCAAGGGAATACCCTACTTGTAATTTATCATGTATATGGAATTATAATACCCATGCTAAGCTCTTACAAGGATATCGGTCAAAGTGTGTTCGAAACTGTACAAAGTAAATAGTGTTATTTGAGCGTCTCCAAAATTTCATAAAATTGCTACAATGCGAATTATTTAATTTGAAAAAATTTTGCTTAAAATCTCAGGATCTCTCTGAATATAGTAAAATCAATTTATTGATAGTTCAAAAATAGAACTATGTAAGATTCCCTCTAAAACTGCCTTTCTTTCGTATTCAAGTTGTTTTTTTGAGTAAAAGAGTTGTCAGGAAGCCTTTCAATTTTTTGCACTATCATGACAAAAATACTGTGCAATATGTTTCTAATAAAAATTATCTACTTAACTGTTAATGCAATCAGGAATATTTTTGTACTTGTAAATAAAGGTCATTTCTGTCAGAAAGACATTCAGAGCTACTTGAAAATGTGATCCTTTTTCAATTCCAAACATCTTCTTGCAAAAATTATTAAAACTAAAATTCTTGCCAGTATTCCCCGTAACATCTGATTTACGTTATCAAGAAAGCTAATAGATTTCCTGTCACCCTTCAAGACTAATGCCCTATAAGGTATTAAACCTGACAATACATAACATGAACTAATGACAGAGCCTGTCATATCCATAACCCTAGGCAAAATACTAGCTTTATTATTTAATGCCCTATCCACTTATTGAACACAAAGGAATCTCTAACCCCAAGATATTAACAGATTGTCTGAAAACAATCGTGATATCCGAGACTAATGGCTATATATATTCAGAAACCTTCCTGAACTTGACCTCGATCCCCGCCAAGGAAGGGTCCGTTACATGCCATCCATCGGTCAACTCATTATCAAAGTTAATTAGATTTGGTTCATTTATTGCTTTAAGTATTCACTGGCCAATCACTGCCTGATGGTCCATTCCTTAGTTGAGGTTGAGTTAAGGAACGTTTCTGAATATACCCATTAGCCTTATAGTAACCAAAGCACGAGAGTGGGGGTATTACAATTAAGTGGAGCGGACATTAGCAAATACGCCAAATACAAATTTTTGCCTTCTTTCCAGAAGATTTCAACTTACCGAGGTAGGCTGGAGCCTTGTCCTTTGGTACATGATTATCAATATATGTTGTCCCCAGGGTGAATATCGGGGTCCCGCCCGTTCCAATCAGTATTTGTGCTGTTATCAGTATTAACACATACACAAGGTTACCAGCATTTTTATCAATACAGTTTTCATCGGAACG
This sequence comes from Saxidomus purpurata, assembly GCA_022818135.1. Lineage (NCBI taxonomy): Eukaryota > Metazoa > Mollusca > Bivalvia > Venerida > Veneridae > Saxidomus > Saxidomus purpurata. The sequence goes on from JAFMSR010000017.1 coordinate 13,141,606, forward strand.
TTTCGAGCCGACTATCTTACATATGTTCTCATCAGTCAAGTTTGATATAATTCCTTGGTGTACCGTGTATTTCTTGGCAATGATATGCGGTAAAGCAAATAAAAGAGCACCAAATCCCATTAATATCACTCCTTTCCCGATCCAGCGGGGAATGTGACGCCTCCCTCCAAAGTATGAAATAAAAATCACAGCAACTAAACTACCAAATTCGTACGAAGCTGCTATCAAGCCCGATATAGAACTTCCGATTTCAAAGCGTTTTTCAATGGTTGTTATCACGCTGTTAAGGTATCCGGTTGAAAGTGTTCCCGACATCGTTATCAGTAAACACATAAAAAACACAAATAACTTAATACTTGCACACCATTGGATACACTTTGGGCGGAATCTGCCTATACCGCATTGCCGGTCTTCTGTCTGAATAGGTAACTGGCACAGTTGCTCGTCTATAATCACATCGCGCTCCGAACCTCCTTTCAGTAATTTGGACGCACTATTTACGGAGTAACCGCTGGTTGAACTTTCTACTCCTAATGACCTTTGACCTAAACTTTGACCTCCTGGTGTAGATGCCATGTCAGACAATGGTGAAAATACACCTTGACCTTTGCATCGAAGGTCAATTTGATCCGGTCTTCTTGCCATCCTTTGTCGCCCAAGCTCAAACCTGAGACTCTAACCTCTAAAACCTCTGTAATAGTTACCTTGACCTTGTTATATCACGCATTCTCCTCTAACAACAACAACAACAGTCTGAAAAAAGAGAAAAAAAGAATTCAAGGTAATACAACATTTTCTTCAACTTTCACAGAGAAATATTTTGGAGTGATATATTCCTCTATAAATCATGGTATTATAACTGGAACTATTTTTTGGCTCTAATGTAATCTCCTTTCTAAAATTTCAGCAACCCTCAGATATCTGGAAATAAACATATTTGTCAATAAAATAGTCCTGTACCGACTCATTTGTCCCTGTAATTCAATACTTCTTTCAAACATGAAGGAATCCAAACAATTTCTCCCTGGAAACGATTATGCTTAAAGACAAAATTAATCTAGATGACATGCCAAAACAAATTTATAGTACCGGACTGGCAGCAAACATTCCTTTATTGGCTGCTGCCTTAGATATATTTTATTGTAATGAAAAAACTACAAGGGCCCCGTCTCACTTGCCCGAGTATTTCAATGTAAAACAAGACACAATACAACATTAAAGCTATCAATGAAAGTTGTTTATTCCCCTAGAAACTGTTTTAAAAGTACATTTACCTTAAATGCTTTCCAAGCCTGCGTCCCAAACTGAGCTACCTACGTATATTTTTTTAGTTTGGTTTGAACAAATCACTCCAATAACTACAGTATTAACTCTGTGTATAACAAACCCCTTGGGACCATTTAAATTTGTTCCTTATTTTCAGAGTTTGTTTTATCCATAATATAACATTTTCATTTAAAATAAAGACAGAAAAAATTTGTTCCTTGTTATATGATTTTTCGCTGTATCTTGAGACGTTATATATGCATGGTGTTCACTGTAAATATGCATAAAGTCAAGATGCTGCATAAAATATATATGTAACCTAATAGTAAATATATGTGATGCTACACAGCACCAAAATTGATTCCTAAATAGCCCCCCTCCCCCCTAGCCCCCTGCCCAACTTCCAAACCTACTTTGGTGGCAAAATAATTAATTAATTTTCAGTTCGAAAGCTTTTGTGGTAAAATTTATGCACTTAACGATAGTTACAGATTCATTTACTTCAACAAAAAATATTTTACAATCATTATAACAGAATTCTTTACTATTACTATTCAATATACCATTTCTTTACAAACTAATCCTATTGCTATAGAAAGAAGATTTCAACAAAACTGAATCAACTCATTGAACCGCGGTCTAAGAAACCTTTAAACTCTGTGACCCTGCTGGCAGTCGATGAGTCTGGGTTTGCAACTCGGGCAGATCATGATCAGCCTGCATTGTTTGCCCTGTGTGCTCCCCTCTGACCAACCAATAGTACACATGATCAAAATGAAAGACGGAAATCTCAATTTCAAAACTTTATCTGGCAAAAAGTTACATTTAATAATTTACAACAATATTAAATAGCATGCAGGTCTTGCTACTATTTTGACTTATTTACATACAGAACCAAAAGTTCCTGTCATTATGTTCTGACATAGCTTTAGATTACCATGTCAATATTTGACAGCAAACTGCCTTTAATTGGTTACCTTGCTTCAAGCTTAAATCATTAATCTTTCTTCAGATTTTCACAGTGATGACTTGGAAAATATGGAGTTTCCAGACAGAGGTGAAAGTACAATTAACCGAGAAACCATACGACACTATAATCAATCAGGCGCAAACCCTCAATTTAAGGTTGGGATAGCATTCATTATTGAAAACGAAAAAATGACAATATACTGGAAAAGATGTAAGCCTTATGCTGCTTAATACTGTCTTATTCTTTTTATATGGACGGTCCCCTGCAAAAATTTGTTCTTATGTTTGAAAATAGTTCTTGAAATGTATCAGTCTAGAACATTGAAAACAGTTCTTGAACATACCACGTACCTGACCTGTTCAAGAACATCTGCACCTGAACTGTTAAAGAACATCTGTACCTGAACTGTTAAAGAACATCTGTACCTGAACTGTTAAAGAACATCATTAGGAACAATTCTTGCATTTTTACGAATAAATAAAGTTCTTAAAGTGTTCTTAACCAATCCCTCCTATCAAAGTTACAATTAAGTGCTCTACTTGTCTATACCAATTCCTCCTTATATTGTAATTAAGTGCTCTACTTGTCTTTACCAATTCCTCCTTTCATGTAATCAAGTGCTCATTCCTCCTTATAATCATTGTAAAAAAATTTTTTAAAGCACTCTACTGGTCTTTACCAACCCCTTCTATTTATGTAATTAAGTGCTATACTGGTCTTTCCAAACCCTTTCTATCTATGTAATTTAGTGTATTCTGGTCCTATCTATGTATTAAGTGCTGATCTTTACCAATTCCTCCTAAACTATCTCATAACTAATGGCATGATTCAGAGAGGGGGGGAGGGGGCGAATTGCACCACATATAATGGTATGCTGAATTTCTATAACACAAGAACAAAACTGACATAGACAGGAAAGTGACAAGCTAAATTCGAGTCAGTAAGAGGGCAAACCTATTCTTTCCCTGAAGTCAACATGCCAAATTGATACAACAAATACTCAATCTGTTGGCAACAAACATGGTATAATGGATTACTTTCCCGGATTTACTTAAGCCAAATCAAATCTTAAACTGACTCTCCTTTTTAGGCATCTATAACATGCCGGCCACTCCACAAACGTTGGCTCAATACACAACAAACAGTTGGTAATTGATTGTTCCTTGTTTTGATGTATTGTTCACCAAATCTAATATTTCCAAAGGGATTCTCAGAAATTCTTTCATTATCTCTGCTGGGATCATGTAATGACAATTTGCATTGTTTTGCGAGCCTGTCAAAAAGCAATCAACCAATTCATAGGCATGTAAGTCAAAAGGTCAGCAGAGTGGGACAATAAGAGTGCTCAGTAATAAAGTAATAAACCCAATTTCAGGATGACAACATTAAATCCGGTAAAAAATTGTCAACAACATCTTCACACAATTCTGTTGTTTTATTTTGTTGTTTTTTTGTGAGGGTAAAAAATTGTCATTTTTTTCTTTCATTTTGATGGTCACTTTCAACAGTGATATTATATAACTTTCAATATGTAAAACAAAAAATCTATGGTTAGATCTAAGACATACTTGCTCATTAAATGGAAAGATTGTCTATAAAGTAAATCAATTCTGTCTTGTTATTACACGGATTGTATAAAGTACAATGCAGCAGCTGTGACAACTCAGCTATAGGTCACAAAGGGGTTATAAGTCACACCTAAGAATTTCTACAAAGCTATACAAATAAAGGAAACAAATACTGACTTATACATGAAAGTTTATGATGTAGATTGTGTCAGAAACATTTAGCACATCAGTAATTCGGACTAAACAAATCTTTTTAAATAATATTTTAATGTTGAAATGTTTAGAGCTCTTCAACCTTGTTGTAATACATTCTGTGTCAAACTCCTTTATAATCCACTGAAACTTTAAACAATACCTTTTACTGTTGAAACAACACGCAATTACCACTTACATAGATATTATATCATACAGTGATGAAAATGATTATTTTCTATTTAACTGTGGATACCTTATGAGGGAAGTAGTTACGAGGGAATCTTTTTAATTTATATATGGCAATGAAACCTGGTAATTTTTACAACAATTAATATATCGGCTGAAAGTTAACCTTGATGTACACTTTTGAACATTGTACCTCTTTGAAATAATTGGTTTTATACAACTGAAACCACCTGTCTGTGAGAGCCTTAAGCTCAGCTAACACCTTCATTTACAAATATAAACTTTTGTCCTGGGGGACTTGCTGTGATGGATAATTGTATTTCCACCAAAATAAACATCTTCATCAAGTTTAATCATCATTTTATCAACACTTTCCTTCTGTTTTGGCTTCTCTTTCTCATATACCAGTTGACTTTCTCTGTGGTAGCTGTAAGTCTGACTCTTCTATGTTTTTCTAGGAAGTGTTGTTAACAGAATCCACCTGACATAGAATGATTAGATAACAAGATTAACAGTTTATTAACCAATCACAACTGACCTATATTTTCACCTTTTACCTACAGACCTTAAAATTTTCATCCTTCAAGCAATGGACAGTACCATAAACTGTTCAAACCTTTAGCTCTGACACTATATAAAGCCTAGTAAAGCCCTGAAATGTCTCTTTTACTAATAAATATCTAACTGTTTTGTTCTAGAGCCTGAGTAACATGTACTTGGATTATCTCTTACAAATTCCTACAATTCCTTCCTTCTCCACCAAAAATGTAGATGATCAAGCTCTGTAAGAAATAAAAGGCTGAAATAATTAAGTACTTTGCTTTGAGTTTTAATGAAATATGTTATCATCTAGCAAGATCTTGACTATATAAGTCTAGCAGTAACATATATTTTTCTTTTCAACCTTTTGATTTTAGCTAAATGCAAGGATCTTTTACATTTTCATCTACTGTGGCTGTCACTGTACATCATTGTGTACTTTATTTCACAGTTCTAGGTGTCAGATACATAATTACTGCAGTAGCAGACTTTAATTGCAACTTCCTTCAAGGCTGTAAAGTGTCGACAGAAAATTACAGGCTTTAATAGAATATCATCAATTAACAAAATTTAATGGACTTTCCTTAAGAAAAAGTGGATTTTTAACAGTTCCATTAATTCTCATCTGAATGGCGAAAAGTACAGATCTGAGAAACATGCAGCCTGTACATATTTATTCTGGTTCCTAACTCCTTTATCAAGATCGTCAAAATCCTATCAGTCATGTACTGAACATTATTCTTGTGTTGATTATTTTTATTATTTTCATTAAGTATTATAGCTGTGATTCTGCCTTATCTTGCAAAATTTCTAATATTCTTAATTATTTCTTCATTTTATAGCAGTTTTTAGACCCACATTTGCAGGCCAAGATGAGCGACTTCAGAATAACTTTTAAAATCTGTACCCTTTTAGCACATATATAGTTTATATTATAAATGCGGAATTGCTTATTTTAGTTTGTGTTTTCCATGTAATGTTATCTGTATCTGTATCTTATTAATTTGCTTTAATTGCTTAGTGTGATAATTAATATCTATAACTAATCTCAAAATTTAAAATTGCTATTTCTTATGATTATTGCATTATAGATTGTTATTTGTTAGGTGACGGTCAAAGCCTATACAGTATCAGCTTACGTTTTTTGTGCAATTATATGACATACCGACAATAAATAAACTTTGTATTATGCGACAATATTGAACTGGCACTCATGAATATTTCGTATGTGGTTTGTAATCTTTGGATAAAAATATAGCAAGTGATTGATATAAAATATCAATTTCGTACTGTATCAGATATCGCATTTCGCAATGGTGTAGTGGATCAAGTATTTGACTACCAATCCAGCGTATGCAGGTTCGAGTCTTGCTTGATTTTTTGTTTTACTTTTTTTAATCGTTTCGTTGCATTAAATGTATTCACTATTGTCTTTGTTCAGCACGGGGTTTCAAGATTTTTAATGACTATTTGAGCATTCTTTCTCCGTTGTCCTGAATACATTTGTATATAGAACTGAAAATGTGGACGAGCAAATCATCTTCAAAAACAGTTACGCTTTAAAGACAAAATTGCTTCGGCTAATATATCAAAGGATTTCGAAGATAACCCAGGGACAGGCAGAAAAAAACATTCATTCAACGGACAATGTAATTTATGTAATTCCTGAAATGCCATGAATATCAATAGTTAGTATTAATACATAAAAAATAAAAACACAGAAAACAAAGCAAAGTTAACCAACAATCATAGAATATATAAAAGTGAAAACAGTGTATAAGACAGTGTCACAATTAAATAAAAATAGCCATACTCTCAAAAAAATTTAAATTATATGTGCAGGATTCGAACTCATGGGACCTTGCATACAAGTTAGGCATCTTACCACTACGCCACTGTCTGTGCAGTGTGAATTTCAGTCGGTGAAATGTATTTGTTCTATATGATAATCAATTGAAACAACGAAAAGACACCCAAGTGTACCCGAAGATATTGGCGAAGATTATTGAGTGCCAGGTAAATATTGTGGCACAATATTGTATTGTATCTTGTAACTTCTTTATAAATTTCCTATCTTTCTGTCTCTCTACCCATTTTGTTATCCCCTATATAATTATATGATACAAAATAAATTTGATTAAATATATTACCATCATCCAGCATTAGGTGGCATTAATTAACATTATATAGGGGTTATCAAAATATATACAGTAAAATTCTGGTGTCCAAAACATTAAATAATATTTTACATTGAATATTTTTTGTTTTCAATATATTCACTAAATTTTGTGATAATTAATGAATGAGTTCAATTACCACTACAATGAATAATGTTTTCTTGAAATTAAAAGTTACTGTATGTTGTAAGCTGTCAATTTCCACTACGGATTTTGAGAAAGGACAGATGGATCGAGTCTATTTTTATATTTTATTTAAGAACTTCGGTCTGATCTTTCTATCTAGACATTTAAAGTAACTTGCAAACAAAATCAGTCTTGATATGTAAATAATTATACATAGCTTTGATATAACAGACAACCATAGCCTAACACACATATAGGAATATTTAATTCCACAAGAAGGAATAATTAAAGTTTATAACTAAATGAAATTGGAATACTCAAACAAAAAAAAACAAAAAGAATTTTCCATTTTTATTTTTTTCTTTAATACTAAAACAACAAATTTAACCAAATTTATATGACTCATGCAGTCCTCTTGTATTTAATACAAAGAAAATTCAATAACTCACTATGTCCCCTGCACATCCCATCTCAGACTATATAAATAAATATTCACATAAATTAGAAAATATACAATACCCTTTATGGAGCAGAAAGTAATAAAGTCCTTACAAAAGTCCATGCAACCACCGTTTCCAATAATTCCTGATGTATTATGAAACATCAAACAAAACATAAATATTTCTCCCAGAGAAATAAATGCACTGACCTCTATCACTGTTACAGTACTGGCCAAGGATTAGGTTCAGAGATAGAGAGAAAGCAATATGGTAACCATTTAGATATATGACAGCCTAGTCAAGTGTGGAATGCCAGTATTATAACATACTGATGCTGCCCTGTAAATATCAATAATAAACTGGTGGTCAGCCAATCAGGTGGCATCAATCAATACAATAAGAAGATGTTACCACTGGCACAGGGTTACATACACCCATAGAACAACTGAGAGACATCTCACAGCAGAAAAGCTTGTAATTTTCCTTCACTTGCCAATTATCATAAGCAATATTGTGGGTTTGTTGTTGTTGTTGTTTTTTCAGAAGAAAATATTATCATCCATTAAGATAATTGAAATTATGATTGGCTAGAAATAATTATATCTCGTGTGGCATTATATTACATGCAAGTCCTGTAAGTGGTTTTCTGTAATTATATAGAGTGCATGTCTAAGACTCAAGCTGTGGGGAAAATGTTTACCTTAAATATGTCCCTAAGTATATCTACAACTACATTGAAGACCGTTTAATGGTAATTATTTAGTCTATAAGTCTGAAAGGCATGATACGGGCATCTGTCATAATATATGACTAAACAAGATTTAGTTCTAAACAAAGTATTGCATGGCACTACTAGTTTAAAAAGAAGTCCCAGACGATCCCAGGGACATAACTCTTTCTGAAAGGGGGGCATTAAAATGTTTTCTCCCAATTTGATTGTTTATTATAACTCCGGTGGAACCTGAGGTATAAGATTAAACTTACCAAGACTCCTGACAGACATACGTTGAAGAGAGATAGATGCAGATACAAGGCAATCAAGGTACTATATATAGACCCTAGTTATTTTACAAGGAGACCCACTGACTCTTTTACTTGCCCTGTGTATAGCACAGGTACAAATGAGACTACCTCTGGGTTTCTAACCAGCTCATTTCTAGGTGGGTGGGAAGCATTGTATTGCCATGTGCACAATGGCCAGATTGAGTTAAAAAACTCGGCTCCACAACAAATCAACATTATACTAGGGAAAGTTCATAGACATGAGGTATCAATTAGTCATGAAACCACCCACATATCAGTCTTCCACAAGGTTAATTCAATTTCTTATCTTACATGATAACTTAACATTTTACTTATAAATTATGCACGCCTTTCACTACAGTACAGAATAAGGTATTTTTTTTTATTCTTGCAGAGTGACCTCATCTGAAGTACCAATGCTATGGAGACACATGTCCTGTTAGATTAAAATACACCAGCTAGAATAAGCAATTCATTATTTTCTATGTACTTGTACAACCACATCACTGAAAAGTACAAATGGGTACATCACGCAACAATGAAAATCATGGTACATCGCAGAACAGTGAACATGGGTACATCATCAGTGAATGCTCCAAATCATCAGAGTACATCAGCAAAGAACAGTACATACGGGCACATCACAAAAGAAAGGGACAACTGGGCAAATTACCACAGATCAGTGCAAATCAGGACACATCACCACAGAACAGTACAAATAAGGGCACATATCACCACAGAACAGTACAAATCTGGGCACATATCACCATAGAACAGTACAAATCAGGGTACATCACCACAGAACAGAACAAATCAGGACACATCACCAACAAATTGTACAAATCAGGTCACATTACCAAAGTTCAGTACAAATCAGGACACATCACCACAGAACAGAACAAATCAGGGCACATCACCACAGATCAGTACAAATCAGGGCACATATTACCACAGCACAGTACAAATCAGGGCACATCACCACAGAACAGTACAAATCAGGACACATCACCACAGAACAGTACAAATCAGGGCACATATCACCACAGAACAGTACAAATCAGGACACGAAACCACAGAACAGTACAAATCAGGGCACATATCACCACAGAACAGTACAAATCAGGACACATCACCACAGAACAGTACAAATCAGGACACATCACCACAGAACAGTACAAATCAGGGTACATATCACCACAAAACAGTACAAATCAGGGCACATCACCACAGAACAGTACAAATCAGGACACATCACTACAGAACAGTACAAATCAGGGCACATATCACCACAGAACAGTACAAATCAAGGCACATCACCACAGAACAGTACAAATCAGGACACATCACCACAGAACAGTATAAATCAGGACACATCACCATAGAACAGTACAAACAGGGCACATCTCCACAGAACAGTACAAATCAGGACACATCACCAATAAATTGTACAAATCAGGTCACATCACCAACAAATTTTACAAACTGGCACATAAACCAAAAAATGGTACCAACTGATACATCACCAAAGAATGGTTCATTTAATTTGAAAGAAACTGGTATGGAATTTTTTAATCTGATTAAATTGTTTTCACCCAAACTTTTTCCTGTATGTTTCTAATACAATAATATTTCATTACTCATTTGTGTATTAGTTGCAATGTATATATCTGTGTCAATTTTCATAATATGCACTGTAATGTTACACATAGTGATGCATGGCATTGATACGCAAGTTGAATATTATGCTGTTCTTTTAATATTCTCTGTTTAGAAAAACAAGAATGACGTATCGTAAGGTGGATCATGCAGGCAACACATTAAAGCTCATCTTTTTTTACGTATTGGCCGCAGCCTATATAATATTATCCTGAAATAACTATTTTATTGGGAAAATGTAATGAAACTTTTCAAAATATCTAAAGTAATTACATGCAGCATACACGGACTGGTGAAATATGCTTGTCTGACACGTGTAAACATCAATGAAATATAACAGACCCCGGTTGTTTTTAGGTACTGAAACATGCACCAAACACCGCAGGCATTGCTGGATGTCGAAACCTGGCTGCAGACTCCATTTTTTCTGGATTCATTGGCTGATCACTCTCTATAGACGAAATTATATTTACCAAAGTTCCCATGAGCCATAAATTTCTATGGTTCCAAGGCTAAAGCTGCTTAATTGCTCTAAGATTATTGGTGAAAAAAACAAAAATCTCCAAACTCTCTGAAAATAACATATTTTAAAAGGAATAGTCAAATAAAAAGGTTCAACTTTAAATTCCTGTCAAGTTTTTTTGTATATTTGAAATTATATATACGCAACCAAATAATCAGGCGTTACAAACGCTTTAAATTTAAACATCTCAAAATAACCATACAGCTAAGCATTGCCTTTAAATCAAATCCCAGCAACATTTTCAATGGATTTTTACAAATTCATTCATTTTCATTGATGATTCTAGAATTTACAGGTTATGCTTGAATATTATCATTTTAGAGAAAATAATTTTTTTTCACCAGAAACTGTGAGAGAGCAGCTTTAAAATCTTTAAAATGCATGCCTGACAAAAACCAGAGTTTTCTGAGGAAATTCTCAGCTAGACATGCTCCTGTGAGGATTGCTAAATTCTGTATCATGTCACAGGAAGGCAAACTAGCCCTACAAGTATGAATACACCTGATGTACCACTTCCAGACAATAATAGACATCGGAATCGTGACTTTCCCACACTTATGGTGCCATAAAATTGTCTACATCCAATTAACTCAATTAATGCAAGTGCATTAAGTCAGACAAGTAAATGAATAATACATTACAATGTATAGATTAGAACAATTGAACTGGAGGGATAATGAACTATAAATAATCGAACTTGATTAAGTAACACCAGCGACTATAATGCCTATAACAGTATAGAACAGCTATGTGAATCATCACGCCCATCTCAAAATGCTGCCCTTGCTATTTTCAACTTTTTTTTTTTTTTTTTTTTTTTTTGCCGAACAGGGAACACAAAACCAGTATTTATTATAGTGATGGTATATATACTCTGCTAATGGCAGAAAGCAAGTTTTACAGCATCCCTCAAAATACGATATCCACCAAAAGCCACTAAACCAACTGCACACCCAAAGTGTACATAAATTATGCATGGAATATCCTTTATCATAATTACTTTGTGGATTCTGAGAAAGGAAGTTCTGTAAATCAGGAAATTTTTGCATCACCTTTATTTTCCATTTTCGTTCATTTAATGCCATATTTGCAATGTGTATTAATGCTCACATAATAAAAGCATTACGTCTACAGCTGAATTTAATTAATGTCACTAAAGATTTTGTTGAACCCACAAAATTCTACAAAGCACAAGGAGATTTCGTTAGCTACTTGAGCAGAGAATAACAAATATATGAAGTTTTATTCACAAAAAGGCAAATATTGACAGTATATTTTAATTTTCGGCATAGACTTCTAATCATTTACACATCCATTTTGTTTCTTCAAGTGATATCATTTTGTTTACTTATCAGAGCTGTCATGTAACAGCAGACATTTTGCTCTGCAAAACATTTCCTTTTCTGTGGATCTTTTGTTGTCACAAAACCGCTGGCTGCATTCCAAAAGAGTCTTAAGTTTTTCTGCTTAATCAACTAAAAACCTTCCCTTTTTACCTTCACAATTCTATGTGAACAAAAACCCAATACAAAATTTCTTAAACACAATATAAACCTCCGAAATAAGTGAACACTTCCGTTAATTGAAAATTCTCTCCTTTAACATGTACAGCAATAAGAGAAATGTGCATTATGTACCTCAAGGGAAACAGGAAACGAAGTTCATTTTTGTGAGTAATTAACTTTTGTCATTAAAAGTTCAATTACATGTGATGAGATTCAGCTTTCTAGCTAATGCCAAATAATTTTAAGTTAGCAGAATGAAATGAATCAAAGTACTGAAAGTACCAGATTGCCAACATTTGAAGTCTGAAACACCGACGCTTTGATTGGTAAAGATTAAAACCATTAGGGCAATTCACATTATAATACTTTGTATCCAAACTAAGTTTTTCGAGAGACAGTAACTGAGGTAATACAATTAACTGTATCCAATCATAACACAGTACAGTGCAACCTGTCAGGAGCGAACACCCTTGGGAACACAGAAATATGTTTGTTGTAGAGAGGAGTTGTTCTAAGATAGGTCAATTCCTTAATTACACAACTGACGCAACAGGAAAGTCTATTTAGGGAGGGTGTTGCTCTAGGGAGGTGTTGTTTGGGGGTTAAAACTGTAATTTACATAATGGCCATGTTACAATTACAGGAAGCACTAACATAACCAAGAAAGTTGTCTAGTCAGCAAAAAAAAGACCGTTATTTATACAAAAAGAAAATCCATTATAAGATTGCCTTTTAAATCGAAAGAACATCTTGTAAATTTTTACACAGTATTACTTTCACATGATCATATCGGAAAAAAGTTAAGAACACTGTCTGACAATGCTTTTTCATGAAGAAACAATATGGGCTGGAAAAACTATTAATCTGAACGGAAGCCATATAGCTGATCTCAGGGGTCACGTAACTTGCAAACTGACAACAGTAACTACTGTACAATATAACACTCCTTTTAATAAATTTTGTAATCTATGTATAATGGCTACAATTTTAGAGTGCTTTTACCACCTAGAAGCCTTACAGTAGCATGTGTGAAGCCAACAATTCAACCAGTAATAGCTAGACTCCCATGTTGTTTAAAGCTTCTCCCTGTCTTCATGTAAGTTGTTACAAAAAAAAAAAATAAGAATGAATTTTTAGGTAAACAACTACTTACACGAATGACTTCTCTGTTAAAAGGCAAACAGTGTGCAATATATTTTGATTCCAAAGTCTGGACAACTGTTATAGTGACAGCTTAAACTACAATACAAATGTACTTGTCTGCAAATTAATGTATACTTTTCACGACTGAAAGGAAGTTACAGTCCATAAATGTACAAGCTTAAATACTGTATGTGCAATTGAGACATTTTCTATAGACCTACGATATATTGCATATAACACATGGATAATCATAACCAATATTTATGCAAAGGTTTCCAAAATCACCACATTATGACATATTGGACAACCTTTGACAGACAAACATACATAATATGTAACCAACATTGTCACAACTAGGTCAAACTGACCAAAAGTTTGTTTGACAAAAATTTATCAAAATGGTTCCAGCTGACAAAAACTAAAAGTATTAATTTTGTCTGTCCAATATGTAATATAAGGGTAGTAGAATTGCTCAGGCTGAGCATCACCTGCGTTAACTGTAATCTCAGCATGAAAGCTATTATCAGTGGCCCCTTGTAATTGATATCAATAAATCACAATGTAACCACAACACTAGAATGTATCTTCACTGCTAGAAGATTGAAAACAGATACTCTTCTTCGTCATTTATTTTGTACAATGCTTGCAATGTTAATATTTACATGAGAAAGAGAAAAATAATAAATACATGTATGTATATTTCTAACTCCCACTGCTGTAAAAAGTGAAACTTATGTAATGGTAAATTATCATTTAAGATAAATGATTTAGTATAACAAGTTCATTTTATCTTTATGAAAAAATGTATCAAGCTAATGTATTCATGTTGTTTTAAGTACTGGTACTGAGATGCTAGCTATGATATATAAATATGCTTTAACATTGCCAAGAGTTACGAGATATAATATATTTGTTTATAATACTTACAAATTACTACATTTTTATTATGAAGTGATCCCTGTGTTCCTTGACTAATGTTTCTATTTTGAGTTCCTCAAACTTTACATTTTTAAAGACATTTTCAATGTTTAGAAACTTTGCTTTAGCTATTAATTTATAAAAGTTCAAATGATGATGCGACTAAAGTTGCACTCGATATGCTTCTGATAGTTCTTGTTCGATTACTGTTGTGATGTATTCACACGCTTTTGAACTTTCCGAAAATTGAAAACAGTATTTTAGCACAGATGAGACTGACAGAACTGGTTTTCCATTATATGTCTTAATTCCATCTTTAAAGTTTTCAAATTTTCTTTTTATGTTGAAAGTTCTCACTTGATCTCCTTTCGATTTTAAAAAGATCACAAAATCTTGTAACCAGATATAATTTTGCCCATGAGAATTTTCATCTTGATCAAGTCGAAATAACTTAAACAATCTTCTAAACTTCATAATAAGCCATCTTTGCCTAAAATAATATATATATAAACATTGGTAAATTTTAAGTAATCTTTCAGAAATTTAACAGAAACCCGTTATTTAAAACAATGATTTTCGTATTTAACAATGATTTTCATATGTCCACATGCCTATAAGCATACATAATACAATCAATGATATTTTATTCCTTATTTGAAGATCAGATCGTCATAATTAACATTGTGTTTCATTTATTTGTAAACATTTTAAAAACCTGAACCAGAAATTTATGTGCACAATAATTTTGCATGTATGATAACATTGTTTTTAATACATGTGATAATATAGTAGATAACATGTATAGAAACATGAAATATACATATAGATATTTTAGTTATTTTCAACACAAACTGATCTTCTTCTGTAAAAAATATGATGAGCGTCTGTAAAGTCCAAATTTCTTTGGAATGTAATTCACAGTGTAAGTAGCAGATACAGAATGAAACATTATGCTTTCTACAATTTATAAATTCTTCATTATCAGGACATGATATTGGGGAAACCACATTGTCAGTATAACCCTAATTTATTGCTATCAATTTCACAGGGTCATTAATTAATTGGCCCTACGCTGTAAAGCTGGGAGGCTTATCAGAGAGTAATTTTCAGCAGAAAGTACCCTTGTATAACATAGTGACAGTCATCTTGACTTCAGAACACAAACACTATTTGCTAAAGCAGCTGTACTCAAATACAGAGAGCATATCCGGCCTACTAAAAATCCCCTAGGTATAACAGAATCTATCTACAGATCATTATACAATAATGCAACTATATTTAAGACGGCTATTTTAATTATTTGATATAGTTGGTGAAGTCAACTGGGACTGTCTTATAGCAGAACTGGAAAGAATAGCAATAAGGGCTTTTTGTGAAGCCGAGAATATCCAGAGTACAATGGCCTAGGTAGTGGTAGCAATCTCAATAATGACTTTCTGATGATCTTTCGCATCATTCTATTACACTCTATATACTTAACAAGGCCGACAAAGTGCTGTCCAATTTAACAAGAGGGCCATCAAGGAATAATTAGTTTTACTTTTCTCCTGATCGAGCCACCTATAAAATGGAAATAAAGATCAATATGACAATGCTGGAAATATCTATATAGACAGTTTCATCACTTACTGTTAAACTATATCATATCATATCATATCATTTATTGTCTGTCGGACACTAAAGGGTTAAGGTGATAATCATGCATTTCAGATTCTAAAAAACATTTGAAATACCCTTTTCTGGGAAATATATGAAATCAAGGAACTCAAATACATGTTAGTTATGATTTATGAAATGGAATTTATTCAACAAGAAAGCTCGTGACACCTTATATTGGTCACCCGAGTGAACAATGATATAAACCAATGCGTGATTAGATCTTTGTAATTCCTGATAATAAATATAATTGTGCATTGGAGCACCAGTCCTGTGGAGGGAGAACATCTGGGCAAAAATACTGTGAACTTGAGTTTGAAATTGGCCCAGTGGTTAAGGAGGAGACGTTGTTTAGATGTTTTTCTATTTGTAGCTCTGGCGGCCATTCTGTGCAATGGAGCGGAACACTTTGAGAAGTTTTGGTTAGTCAGGACCATCAAAGGAACAATCCTGTGAAGTTTCATTTAAATTGGCCAGGTGTTTAAAGAGGAGATGTTTTTTAAAAGGCCTTTCTATTTTTAGCTCTGGTGGCCATTTTGTGCAGACAGGAACTGCTGAGTTTGAGGACCATTCAAGAATCATTCCTGTAGGAATCGGCGAAGTGGTTTGCGAGGAGATGTCATCATGATCAATTGTTAACACTTGACAACAAACGACGATGGACATAAATTAGTCACAATAGCTCACCATGAGCTATTACTGCTCAGATGTGCTTGAAACTATATAATGATATTTTATGCCCACCAATTAACATGCATTTATAGTATGTTATATTTTTAGTTAGCTACTTTTCATGATAGAGACGGACTTAGAGACCCAGCTTAATTTAGTTTCTCTCACAGAAATTTCCATTTTTGAATATAGCCAATTGCGTTAATTGTTTAAAGGAGAATTAAAATATAATACTAAAATTTGCTGTTTAGCAAACAGTGCAGATCATGATTAGACTGCATGGATGAGTTGACTGATCATGATCTACACTTCTTACAAAGACATGATCACTTGCTGCAAACAGCTAAAACAGGAATTAAATGGGAATGTTGGCCTTCCATTAACTGACTGGAACCTCTAAATGGGTTTGAACTGACAGTGGAGTCAAAGGAACAATCATTGATTAAACATCATATACCCGAACTAGGCGGAAGTTCATTCAAAGCTTGCATTTTACATTTTAACATTGAAAACATCACCCTAACCCCTCAGAGATCCAAATTTGTAATTAACTAGTTTTAATACTACTGTTCCATGGAAATAAAAACTTGAACAGAACAGTAAGGTTAAGGACTGAGAGAGACTTTCTTTTTAAGTGACACTTCATTGTGTACAGTACAAAATAAGCTGACATTATATCAACTGTCTTCCACTACATCATAATCAGGTCGGAGAGCCAGAGGTTAATTAATTAATGTAATTAGTGATCATCAGTACACTTACTGTAATTAGAAACAATGTACACATTCGTCTTCATTTACAATCTGTAAGCCATATATTGTATTTGACAATAGGTATAAATTTCATGTGGCCACCAATACACCTTATTTAATTATTGATAGTTTCAGTGAAACAATTACAATAAACATGAATTGATCTTCACAAAAAATTACTTAAGCCAACTTATTGTTTTTACAGCAGTGCTAGACCACTGTTAAAGATCAGAGATCCAGTAAAATTTAGCAATCATGAAATAGCAGTGCATTGGTTTTTTGCGAAAAAATGACAGCTAATAGACTGATTTCTACCATAATTATATCCATTATCCTCTTTGATTCAGTGCTAACTAAATATAAGGCCATGAACTTTAGTGAGCATCAAAGGTTCAAAACTGGAGGTTTTGGGTTTCTAATTATGCCAGTAAAAACAGCTGTGATATATTTGCCATAACCTGACCTTGCCACATATCCTTTGCATTTAGTATAGGTTATTGCTCATTTTGATACATTTACGAAAATAAATTGATCAGGTGTGGCTCGATCATGCCCTGCGGCCATTTTATTGTAGTAAATGTATCAAAATGAGCATTAACCTACTTATATTATAGTGTTTCAAATTTTTTTTTTGGGAATCGGCATTGTTCCCCTATTTTACTGAATAATTATTGATTTTCCCAAGCAAAAGTACAGCTAATACTGCACTGTGAGTGGACAAAAATAATTCAAACACTAATTTACATTTAAATTTTATGTGATTTTTTGAGATTCAAACAATCTGTTATTTTTGTGGAAGTAAAACCATGTGATCTATAGTTCATGTATACACTGCAGTCTTCCAGAAAAGTGCATGTCTGCCGGTCTAACTAAACATCAGACACTTATATAATTGCCTTATAGTCTTTGTTGTTGAGTCAGGCAAAAATTTGAAGGTCAGGCAAAGTTTATGTTTGCTGGCAGACTACATTGATGTGGCAAAGCCAGCTATATAATGTTATTTTCATAATGCTTACTTAATAAACCAAGGTCTCATCCACAAATACAAGCTAATATAACTGCTCTCATAGACGGACCTTTATAAAATTTGCTTCAAATCAAATTACTTTAAATCCCTTTAAAACAAGACTGCATGCATATATATTACCTTAACAGCTTAAATCCAACTGTTTAGTTACATGTATAACAAGACTTTCTAACTGAACTTTTCAAAATCAAAACATTTAAGTGCAGAAACTGACAAATATATATTTGATAGAAATGTCTTGAGTGATCTGATCACTGAGAATTCAGCTCAGTTTACACATTGAAGGAATTTCATATTTTCTCTTCCTTTTAAAACAGTGTTCAAAGATTATACACCAATTTACATGTTTAGCTTCCCTAGGGCACTTAAAACATCTCTCAAACCATATGCAGATGAACAAGTTACATCAATAGTGTATAATATAACCCCTATGAATTTGACTGCTTTAAAGATGCCTCATAATTTATTTTGACTGGTTTAAAATTGCCCTGTAACCCAGTCAAAAATTAATCAGTCTAAAAATTTAAAGTCCCAGGATCACATTTACAAGTAGCTCTCATTTGATCAAGAAAGATGTCTTACTGACAGAAATGAACTTTTTTTATACCAAAAACATTCCTAACTTTGCTTTTTAAATTGATAAGATATAGCGCAGTATTTTCTTCAAATGACTTTGTAAAAAACAAAAAGGAAAGACTTTCTAACAAGTTCTTTACTTGAAGAAACGACTTGAATACCAAAGAAAGGCATAAGTCAACATTGTTTTAGAGCAACTACATTGATATTAATGTTGTCCCATAAAATTTAATGGCAACAGAGACTTCTGATTCTGTGAATCAGTGCCTTTATCAATTTATACAAGTGCAAGTTTTTTTTTCGTTTATATAGACAGTTTCACAAACTCTCTTTCCTAGTTTTATCATCGGTGAATTCATATGCATGTTACTTTAGCATAACTGTGTATTAATTAAAGCAGTCAAGAAGATAGCTAAAAATAGATATGTTCACTTCAACTACTTCCTGATCGTGATCTCACTTTTGACTCAACTGTACACTTTATATCTAAAAACAATCAACAAATACAATATACTTGATCAATACACTTGATCAAACAATTGTTATTTACACCAATAGAAACAAGGAAATTACACATGTATATTATTTCCTTGCTGCATTCTAAGGACCCTCAAATCTGAACATTAAAACTTACGCCCCACTTAGAAGATTTCCCTATATAGTAACCATGAAATGAAGGTGTCACCTATGCTAACTGACTGGTCTCCTGTGTGCTTAGTAACAACAAATATATAAACAAAACTGTCTCTATATGAACAAAACTGTCTCTATATGAACAAAACTGTCTCACTCTGTACAGATATGTGTTCTCAGAGACAGTGAAAAGGCCATAAAAGATGCCAATTAAAGCTTTACTCTATCATTTAAAATCGAAAAAATTCAATTAAAGTTTTTGATTTGAGATGTAAATAATCTCAATAAAATTTATATTGGAATGTGCAGTAGCCAGTTGTAAAAATATTAAAATCAATATGTAACCTGAGTATAAACAATATTAACAGAATGTTGTGATCCATTACTTTTCAAAATTTCTCAATCAGTCTTGGCCTATGGTCTTCTGTCTTCCCCTAATTTAATATCTCTAAGTTGAAAAAAAATCATATTGTGACCATGTAAAACAAACCTATTAAGTAAACCAACATTTAACAAACTAAAATGCATATTTACACCAATTCCTTGATGAAATAAATCTATTAAAATCAATAAATGAACTTTACATTTTTTCCTTCTACAAATAAAAATCTGTACCTTCAGTTTTTTTCTGAATTCCCCCAAAAATCTCACAAATTTCTCTCTCCTTGTGAAGCATGTAGCATGATTTATCCTACAATAAACTTCAAGACATACACATATGAATATAACTATGTCCTATGAAATGTATGTAATGACATATAATTAAACTATTTATAACTGACAAGTAAAGCCTCAAGGGACAGAAGTATATAAATACTAGCAAGGAAGGAAAGCTCTTTAAATGATCCACAATAATTAATGCAAGGATGACAGACCGAAAACAAAGGATAAGTAATTATCTGTACAATTGTGACACACTTAACATTATGTTTTCACTTGTCATATCAACTCTTACACATGCCCAAGCATTTTCATATTTTAAGTCTGTTATTTAACAAAAAGGCGGCAGCTCGGCCATCGTATGTAAAAGTACATACATTTTTATACTACAGGTTATATGTTTTATGAAAATCAAATTCAAAAACAGCAAAGAATGTTTTGCTATATATTCTGATTTTTGTGTCATAGGTTTTTCCAGATGGTTCGTGTCTGACGTTTTTGACTTTTGGTTTCGCCGACTTCAATGTAGCAAGAACAAGCTGTATTTCAGCTTGACCTTCCATTTCCTTGTTTACACAAAATGAGACAAGCACAGTTTATAAATACTTGAATCAAGGTCTGACTGTCAGTCCAAAATCTCGGCTAATTTATGCAAACTTGTAATGAATGTAAATTAGCAAACAAGACATAAATTGTTTATTTGACATTTGATAAACAAAGAGTTCGAAAGACAGTTTAGTGAAAACATACAATAATATAACATGGGCAGACATTAAAAATCTAATTTGAAAAATAATGACCAATAGACAATAATTATTAGTATTCCCAACTATTTCTGAATTCATAGTAAGTTAATATAATCAAAATTTTAATCCAAAGCAATTACACTTACCTTCAGCGATGATGCCTTAACACCCTTAAATCTCAGCCAATCTTACACTCCCTACACCTTTGTCTCAACCTTTCCTACACAACCTTCCCCGTCAATATTCATTCCCATCTCCAATCTGAAAAGATTATGTTACATTATAAAATTATTGGCACTTATTTACAACACAAAAAACAACAGGCTAGGTAATCTGATTTGTTAACTTGATTTGACTCTTAAAAAAAATTTCATTCTGTAATCGGGAAATGACATCTCAATGTGTGTAAACACAATTAAATGATTCCTTCTGCAAATCAATGAAGCATCTTAGATCCAATTTCAGACAATTGCAAAAACTCAGTTTATACTTGAAAAAAAAATGTATTAGAACTATCATCTAACATGTCGAATAAGAACAAAAATACTTTCAACATAAAGTACAAGTAAATCAAGAAGCAAGCTAAGAAAACCAGGCAATCAAACAGGGCGGACTGTGATAGTAAACAGAATAGAATTAATGGATAAAAAGATGCAGCTAGCCTGGCCTATAATTGAGATATCAATATTGGTGATAGTTACTGATGGCTGACCTAACAGCCTCTGATTGTTTCTGGCAACTGTTCAAAGTCAATTACTTCAGGCCATGATTGCATACTTATTTTCCATCCCTTTCATAATTCATCTGAGTAATATTCCATTCAAGTCAAGGACTTCACTATCGTTCATCATTTTGAAAGTCATTCTTCATTATAAACATGATAAACAGTTGTATTTAAATCTGTAAGCTAAATTTACTTATTAAAAGTATCTATCTGGAAATCATATACAACAAATCTCTCCAGATTTTTCCAGTAGTCTCCCAATATTTTATAATTTATAATGCCAATTTGAGCAAAATCTTTCAACGCTTCTTGCTTCAGATTAAAATACCTGAGTTTCGGTTGTTTTTTTTTTAAATAATTTTCTTGAACTATTAAAATCCTTAATTTTTTATGCATTAGGAGCTTTTAAAGGCAAATCTCTTGGAAATATGCCTTGAAAACTTGGTATGTATGCCTTGTATTGCTAAATACTCCATTACTAAGTACAGTAAAACTTCGTTAACCCGAGCATCAATATCTCGAGAACCCCGGGATAATTCGAGGACTACTGTCGGTCCCGGCCATTTTACCAATATGTTTAACTAGAAATCATCATGGATAACTAGAGCATCAATAACTTGAGAACCCGGGATAACTCGAGGAATACCTGTGGTCCCACCAGGTAGATTTCTTACTTAATTACCTGTTGCAACTCCAGGTCACTTAGATTATCAGATTTTTTCTCATCTCTGCTGGCGCATCATTATTTTGGCACGTCATCAGTAAAACTTTTATTGTTAATTGATTGTTTGTTTATTATCTATCAATCGGCTGTCCAGTGGCCAAAGTGTATAAAATGTTATTCGCACATTTTAATCATCTTCAATCTATTTATGTAATTACAGCCCCCTATTACTTTGATTGAATAAGAAGAAACTTAAACGAAAACTATGTTTACGAGTTTTTAATTACGAGAACTTAATGATGAGATGAAAATTATGAGTCTGAGTAAAATTTTGTTAAGCTGTTTAGAGTTGGTCGGTCGGCTGGTTAGTTGGTTGGTCCGTTAGTCGGTCAGTGAGATTGTTCTGACTGGTTATAGTTTTTCCTGATATAACTCATCTGGTTGAAAATAAACTTATCTTTTAACCCATTAAATCATTTACAACAATAGTAATGTTGTCATGGAAGTTTAGTTCTATAATCATTTACCAAACTTGAGTAACTGAATGTTTCATAAGAGAGTGAATCATATCAGGATGGATGGATGGATGGATGGATGGATGGATGGATGGATAGATAGATAGATAGATTAACGAATATTAGAGCCAATAAACAATAGTTATTCAATAAAGGTCTTTATTACAGGAATAAGCAAATCTATTGCGAAGGAGCGTCAGCGAACCGAAGCAATAAGTTTGTTTATTCCTGTAAATTGTGTAATATGGACCTATAACCGGCCTACAGTTTCTCCCATCTACAGACATCAGTTGTATTGAAATAAATAGAGATTTAGGGCGGAGCCTAGCTCTGTGATGTTACAACCCTGCCCCCCCCCCTCCCCAGCAGTCACAGCTAGATCTCAATAAGTTTGCTATGCTCAGAGTTTGGTGACTGAGTTCATATATTTTAAGTAACAGTGGTCTTGACACCTGGTAAGTAACCTATACACAAAGTTACATCCACATAATTATCTCATTCTCCTATCTAGAGGTACACTTAATTAATAGTGGCCTTTATTTTGACTGTGAAATGTCCCCAAATGCTATCTCTCGCTAAATTTCTACATAATTATGCCTGCTATATAATATATGTCAAGTTAATCAATGACCATGCAGAATCCCTGCCCCTGCCCCCACCCCCGTCTGATTCCACTCACAAAAATATCACTAAACAACATAATACACAAGTCTAATTAACTTGAGTGCCTAGAAAACCTTGTCAATAATCATATATACACATTATAATGGTTGTTGGTTTCTGAATGAAAATAATTATGAACCAATTGAAAACCATTAAATCTTACAAGATACAAAATACATCCAAACAACTCTCTTTCCGATGAACCAATAATCCATTTCAAGTAATACGTATATCAAATTTATAAATCATTTTTTCCCTGCCTACAAAATTCTACATCCACAAATATATCTAATAAATCTTACCCTCATTGCTCATCACAAAAAATCAGTGTGAATAGTAAACCATAACAAACTCTCCAAATTTGTCTCTCTTTTCAGATAATCTGTACTTACAACTGATATTGGCCATACTGCTTCATTTAAGTCACACCGATAAATCAATAGCGTTCTGAGACAGTCAAACATTTCTAGAATGAACAGGAATTTTCAGGAGTCGGGCGCATTGATTGGTTATATTGGTAACCTTAGTAACCATTTTGACAATGGGGAATATTCCCTAGATGTATTGAAAAGGAATTCCTTTACAGAATTTAATCCATTTAATTATCTTAAAATTGGCCACAAAACGCTTCCAAACATGTCTCTAATTGAACTTTGAGACACAAAAGGGAAAAAATATAATATTTCTCTGACGTTACAATTTAGTGGATGCTGTGTTAAGAATTTGAAATAGATTCACTTGTTATTGTTCTGAATTTATGCATTTTGAAAATATGATTTTGTACTGGGAAAAAGTAATAGATAGTGTACGGTTTGCGAGAATAATAACGTCATTTTGGGGATGCATATTAAGCCTCCAGGAAATGACACGATAATAAATTATTGGAGTCAACAGATCTCTATCTATAATGTATTTTGTTCTGTTGTGCAGCTATTGTTACTGTTCTCAATGTTCAAAGTTGATGCTGGGAGAATGACGAAGATAAAAGCTGAACATACTGTAACACAGGACAATTAACATTCGGTCAAACTTACACACAGAGACAGACAGACAGACAGACAGACAGAGAGTCACAATAGCATGCTTGTCCTAGGCCATTCGGGCTCTTAAGTGCGGCCATTCGGTCAAATATTCCAATACTAACACTAGTCACAGCACCATGCATTGGAAACAATAGAATGGGGTTTGTTCTCACAATACTTAAAATCAGTATTATATATGTAAATAATTTTCGTGAAAAAAAAACAAGAGGGCCAAGATGGCCCTATATCGCTCACCTTGGTACAAGTCCACTTGCCTGGTGGAAGATCACTAGATAATGTTATATACCAAATAAGTTTTCCTATATACGCCTTTGTAAAACAAATGATCCCCCCCCCCCCCGCAAGGTCAATTTTGACCCCAGGGGCATAATTTGAACAAACTTTAAAGAGGTCTACTAGGCAATGCTACATGCCAAATATCTAAGCTCTAGGCCTTGTGGTTTCAGAGAAGAAGATTTTTAAAGTTTTTACTATATATTCCTATGCAAAACTAAGTGACCCCGGTGCGGGGTCAATTTTGACCCAGGGGTCATAATTTGAACAATATTGGTAGAGGTCCACTAGCCAATGCTACATGCTAAATATCTAAGCTCTAGGCCTTGTGGTTTCAGAGAAAAGATTTTAAACTTTTTCCTATATAAACCTATGTTAAACTAAGTGACCCCTGTAAGGGGTCAATTTTGACCCGGGGTAATAATTTTAACAATCTTGGTAGAGGTCCACTAGCCAATGCTACATGCCAAATATCTAAGCTCTAGGCCTTGTGGTTTCAGAGAAGAAGATTTTTAAAAGTTTTCCTATATATGCCTATGCAAAACTAAGTGACCCCCGCTGGGGTCCATTTTGATCCGCGGGTCATAATTTGAACAATATTGGTAGCGGTCCACTAGCCAATGCTACATGCTAAATATCTAAGCTCCAGGCCTTGTGGTTTCAGAGAAGAAGATTTTTAAAGTTTTTCCTATATAAGCCTATGCAAAACTAAGTGACCACCCCCGCAAGGGGTCAATTTTGACCCGGGGGTCATAATTTGAACAATCTTGGTAGAGGTCCACTAGACAATGCTACATGCCAAATATCTAAGCTCTAGGCCTTGTGGTTTCAGAGAAGAAGATTTTTGAAGTTTTTCCTATATATGCCTATGCAAAAACTAAGGGCCCACCCGCGCGGGGTCAATTTTGCCCCGGGGGTCATAATTTGAACAATCTTGGTAGAGGTCCACTAGACAATGCTACATGCCAAATATCTAAGCTCTAGGCCTTGTGGTTTCAGAGGAGAAGATTTTTAAAGATTTTCCTATTTGTTGCCATAGCAACCAGAGTTCTGCATGGAATGGAATTCTTTGAACAATTTTGGTAGAGCTTCATGCAAGGAACATTCCTGCATAGTTTTATCAACATTGGCCTAGAGGTTTCAGAGGAGATGTCATTTGAATCAAAATGTTGACGGACGACGGACGGACGACGGACAATCATCGATCAGAAAAGCTCACCCTGGCGTAGCCAGGTGAGCTAAAAACACTTAAATTTATGCCAGTCTACATCGTCTACTACTTATTCGTATCTACATTATAAAAGAAATTCCGATTGCCTTTAATTGCTCATGTACCAAGGTGTTAAAAACATGCAGAATTTAACAATGCCGGTAGGGCTGGGTTTGCCAGCAAAACTGATATTGCAATATTTTACTTGATATTGTGATGTATTGCAAAGCATTTGTTTCACAAAGAAAGTCAGAAAACCAAATAAAAAACTCATATCTACGGTACCGGTAAACATATACCATAATACATTCCAGTACCAAGCCTCGTCACAGCATTTCAAGCTACATTAAACTTAATGTTACAAAATGTAATTCTGAGAATTATTGGCCAGATATACCGTTCAGATTTGTTGTGAGTTAGATTCCTTGTTTAAGTATACATACGGTAATCTAACCAAAGAACATGAATATGTGTGGAATCCCTGTTGCTGTCATTTCAAAAATTACAAGCAAGGACTTGAAGGAGAGGACTTAAATTATCATGTATTCTGCTATAGCTAGTTTGCATATAGATCTACTAGTTCTGGTAGTTCATGTTTTAATATTTGGTAAATAACTGTGATTTAAGGAAGATACAGTTTCTAATTCATATGTTCAGCTAAGTGGCCGCATTCAATTATATGGACAGATTATTACTGTTGGTGTCACATAAAGGTGTATACATTTTTGTAATTTTCAAATAGTCACTCTTTGATCTTTAGAAGCTCTATATTTTGTTTGTTTAAATCCTCCTTTTATATACATTGATCTACATAATTATAAAATATGCCGTTTTATTATGTACACAGTCATCTTTATAAGAAACAGAAGGATTTAAACAAACAAAATCTGGAGCTTAGATCAAAGAGTGACTATTTGAAAGAGAAGTAATGGGTTACTTCCCTTATACTGTAAAGTTCCAAGTTGGGAAACAGAAACTTTTTTCTTTCAGCAATATATATGACTGTATTTTGTTCTTTGTAAATAAAAGGTCAGGAAATCCAAGTGACACAAGAAAATCTTAGCACTTCAGTTTTTGGTGAATGGATACTGATTAATGAAGGAGCACATTACAAAATACTCTGTCCTTTATATAAAGTTTCATCATTATTCTTTAAGAAATTCCAAATCATAAACTAAGTTTATATAAAGTTTCATCATTATTCTTTAAGAAATTCCAAATCATAAACTAAAACTATCATTCAATATTGAAAGCACAATTTATTAAATTCACGTTGACATCTATCTTCATATACTTGCAGATATAATACCTATTCTTGGCTTCGCTGTGATGTCATACTGACCAGTTGATCAAACAGATTATTAGGCCGCATTCATTTCTTCATTCGGACGGTAAAAGGTGAAAACTCTGTCTTAACCGTAGACTCATATGCAAGTTTAAAATTTATTTCAAATGAAACAAAAAGCTTTTAACAACAAAGAATTATTATAAAAACAATCTGCTAGTTACAAGCTAATGGTAGATCATCGTCTTCTTTCATTTCTATTCTTGGTTATGGTACATTTCAAAATTAAAATGTATAGAGACCAGTGATGACAGCCGAGGAATCACCTTTCCCAAATGTAAATAATTAATCAGTACCTGGATGTTCGAAGCTGAGGACTGTGTTATATTAGGACTCAGCCGAGAGTTACCATGAACTTGGCAAAAAATGCTTTAAACTTCTGCCAGTTTGTTTCTACCACAATAGTTTTAAAGTCGTCGGTGAGTTTATCTTTTTCTGAACATTTTAATATAATATTTGTAGTGGTGCTTTTGTTAAATGTATGCTATGGAGGTCATTTCCAGACCATATGTCATCAAATTATCATTCAATCTCAAATAATTGGCAAAATTTGATTTCTGTTTGTTTGCCAAAAATGAACACAAATCCTTGGAATAACATATTTTTATGATAATTTTGACATAGGAAAGTATTTAAAAAACATCGCAAATGATAAAGAAACTTATGCATCAGTATTTTATGATCAATCACAGTAATTAGTATATCCCGTAATCGGTACAAATGTAACTACGTTAGCTAATGAGCGTTTTGTAACACAGATGAAAATATATACGCACGATTAAAATTATTTACGCATGGAAGATAGAAATAAAACTATAATTATTTTCAAAAGATCCGCAAAGAGACCCTAAACACTTGCATGCTTTCTTATTCTAGAAAATGTTTGTGATATTTACCCAAAACAATCGTTTCACACCCTTTCCTTTAGTCAGCATCTTTTTTCTCAGCCAAGCGTCCAACTGACCAATGTAAGTTGCTGAAGCAATTTCATTGGATATTGATAAAGCTATTATTTGGCGGGGAAATTGATGCGCGGAAACTTTTTAAAACAAGTTTAACAAGTGGAAATAGTTTTACTACAGTCGGCAAAGCCAACACCAAACAATGTCATAATTCACCTAAAACAGTGTGGGGTAACACGTGACCATAAATGGTACCCAACACGTACAAAATGGCGGTCACACGCTACATTTTTCATGAATAATCAAGGTATGTACAATTTACAATAAACATTAGATTGTCTGGTATAGCCGATGCTCAGCAGCACTAAAAGCGCTTTCCAACAAGCTATATATCAATGTTGTGGCTGCTCTGGTTCTTTATATCACTTCGAGGTTTTGAGCGAAGCGAGACGTTTTCTTCTTCAAATACCGTGGTACCTAACACGTAATGCTGCTTTTTTGTAAGAAAAAACGATTTCTATCGGTTCAAAGTCCACATTTTGTCATTTTTTATTTACTGTGGTCAAAATTATTATATACGCGATATAATTCTTCCAGATCGATGCAGACACATTCAAGAAATATCATAGAATACAAAAATGATACGTAACACTTGCATGGTACAAAACACGTGCGACTTGACAAATACTTTACTGTTAGATTCTAAGGAAATAGTTCTTCGCGATTCTCCCAATTCTAATACTTTGATGTTAGATCTGAAACGTTTTAAATCATTTCTTTGAGTCGGAAGTGTAAATAAACAATGTGAGTTTCATTCTGATATTAAACGTATATTCCAAGGCATTTTGATTTAAATGTTCTCGCTAGAATCTCTTAAGTATGATATACATGTACAAGTATACTTGATTTATTTTCCTACATAATGTTGATAAAATGGTGCATATTATCTTCAGAGTAGAAAATTGGATATTTCCTATATGCATACGTGTTTTAAGTCATGTAAAGATCATTGATATAATTATATTTTTGCAAATAATACCACATAGAAAACAATGTTATTCTAGTCAGTGATTTTTCGTGTAAAATCATACATCCCTTTGTTTTCCTTCAATCAACCAGTATCTGGAGGGGTAAGCCAGGACATTCGTTATATTTCAGGTCATTTGCTTACACAACGAATATATCAACTGCATATTGACAGACTGATGTACATATTGTTGAACATCAGGACCGTGTACAAATGTATGCGACTTCTGTTTGTCTGAAGGATTATCAATATCGGCCAATATAGAAAGGAGGTAAGTAACTAATTATAGACTATAGCTGACTTTTTATTCTCTATCTTAAAGCA
Source organism: Saxidomus purpurata (assembly GCA_022818135.1). Lineage (NCBI taxonomy): Eukaryota > Metazoa > Mollusca > Bivalvia > Venerida > Veneridae > Saxidomus > Saxidomus purpurata. The sequence continues at coordinate 13,171,254 of JAFMSR010000017.1, forward strand.
GTTGTTCTGTTAATTTTATCATGATTAAAAATACCAAAGTTCGATATTTGTTTGACGCAAAGTTGTGCCCTGGGACGACGCCTATTTTTGACTTGTGTTTTAAATGTTAAGGTTCTGTCCTAGACATACAAACGTATAAACCCCACTTTCTTACGACAGATACTTTAGGATCATTTATGAATTTAAATTTGTATAAAAAAGGTTTAAATCTAGCCTAGTATTTCAGTTCTTGTCAGAGGAGCGATGCAGAGCTTACACAGTAATCTTACTTCTGTTGCAACATCGATTCTGTACAAAGGACTTAAATAAAACATTCAATTTAAAGTTATAAATGCAATCAAAGTACTATAAAATTTAACATTTCAGAAATCACATCTTTGATACAGAAGAACGCAAAAGACTGCCGGGCAGAAGGAGGGATGGACTGTCAGTACTAAGAGAAATGCAACTCAGAAGGGTGCTCTTGGTGTTAGGTGGGAAAAAGCTCGAACGATTACTTCCCAAATGTTACCGTCAAAAAGAATGGGAATAGAAGAATTGGTTTAATGGAGGGACATATATCAATATTCTTCAGTTTAATAACATTTTCAAGGAAATAGGTTGTAATTTCAACGATGACAATAAAACATAGAACGAGCTAATATGAGCATGTGTCAGCTTGAGCTTTAAATCAATATCCATTTTGGTCATCCTCCGTTCTTACTTTTCAGAGTTCTTGGTACAGATATTTCTGCAATTCTATGTACATTGATCAAGGAAAACAGACTAATTTATAAGTTTGATTTGTTTTTATTAAATACTACAATTATTGAAAACCGTATATAATCACAGTATAATCACAGTACAATTACATTACCATCACAGCTTCTTTTATTGAAAAGCGCTGGATCAGTAGCTAGTAACACACATTATAAATGGATGACTAGAACGGCTACCTGGCCTGATAGTATTATGCAGAAACTTGGCAAAACTTTAATAAAACTGTTATGAAATATATCTGAAAAAAAACCCACTGAACCCTGATATATAAATGACTGCCTGCCACGAGGACATAATAAATATTGTGATTATTTTAAAGAAAATATGAAAAAGATATGAGTCACTTAAACACAGCAAATTATTTCATGACTGAATACTCACAAAGGGTGATTCACTATTCACTCGGACTGATTTTGAAATTATCAGAAGCATTTAAAAAGTATTCAAAAGTGTTGTAAGTTGTAACACATACAAACATAAAGTTCTCAATTATTGTTTTATATAAAGAAACAATTCGTATAAGAACACCATCAAAGATCTCTAAATTACTGAAAACTACTTCGAGCATACATGCAAATGAAATGCACCCCAGAGCAGTTTGTACATAAGACTGTTAAAAACAACGAGCCATAACTGAGAGTGAAATAGTACTGCGAACCATGCGTACTGAATGTAATACTGTGCTACGTTTTAATATATCATTTGAAGTTTAACAAACATTTCAGTCCAGTGGTTTGTAAATAAATGCGTACTGTTTAGTTTATAAAAGCAAAGGGTCAAACATATTCCAACCAATCTCTGCTGACAGTATGCATTATATTCATCCTTATAGATTACTGTAAAGTTTCATTTTAAATCCAGCTATAGTTTTGGAGATTAAGCGTGTACATGACTGTTCACATTAACATACGGACGGACGGACGGACGGACAGGCAGGCAGGCAGGCTGAATACCATCTTTACTATAAAAAGAATATCCACAGCACTTATACGTAGCTCTACTTGTATGTCTCCTCTCATGGTCCGACAATCCCGGTCTGCTTTTGAATGATTTCCCTCGTTCTTTACAGAGGTTGGTTTTCTCCATTCTTAATCTTACCTAAAATAAAGAAAAGGGAAGCACTGCATAATCAGCGTTTTATGCATTTTTACACTTATATTGTGGTAAATTTTGACTGGTAAAACTTATATGAATTTAAATAAGAATGTTTCATCAACGATTGAAAACATTACGTAACGGCGTAACGGTTTAAATGGGATTTATATGTGCACAAATGCATGTAAATTTGATAACACCATAACTCATTCAAAGCTTCAGAACTGTTTAATTTAGAAAAAAGAAAATTTACATATCTGCAGAATATGCTTTATTCATATGGAAAAAAATCGAACGAAATATATTATTGTTAGAAAACAAAGATAGAATAAGAATAATTGCTATAGATCTAACTATTTCTCCAAATGAAGCAGAAACGTATTGAAATATAGACCATACTACGGCTTAGCTGATGATTCTAGTGAACACATCAAGATCAGAGGATACTGGTATTATCAATGTAAACTGGTACTCGCCTTGATTATTTACACTTCCGACTCGAAGAAATGATTTAAAACATTTCAGATCTAACATCAAAGTATTAGAATTGGGAGAATCGCGAAGAACTGTTCCCTTAGAATCTTGCAGTAAAGTATTTGTCAAGTCGCACGTGTTTTGTACCATGCAAGTGTTACGTATCATTTTTGCATTCTATGATATTTCTTGAATGTGTCTGCATCGATCTGGAAGAATTATATCGCGTATATAATAATTTTGACCACAGTAAATAAAAAATGACAAAATGTGGACTTTGAACCGATAGAAATCGTTTTTTCTTACAAAAAAGCAGCATTACGTGTTAGGTACCACGGTATTTGAAGAAGAAAACGTCTCGCTTCGCTCAAAACCTCGAAGTGATATAAAGAACCAGAGCAGCCACAACATTGATATATAGCTTGTTGGAAAGCGCTTTTAGTGCTGCTGAGCATCGGCTATACCAGACAGTCTAATGTTTATTGTAAATTGTACATACCTTGATTATTCATGAAAAATGTAGCGTGTGACCGCCATTTTGTACGTGTTGGGTACCATTTATGGTCACGTGTTACCCCACACTGTAAAAGGAGTCCAACGTCTAATGAAAAAAAATGTTCTGTTGTTTAAACTGAAAATAATTTTAACACTGAACACATCCGATTTCTCAGGAATATCGTAGATTCTAGGCCTAAACAAGGTCTTTTAAATACTATTTGAAAGACCTTGGCCTAAAGAAAACATTAAGCACTTTTGCTTATCGAAAAATGATAAAAAATTAGCCTTTTCTGCTCTATAGTTCACAGGTTGTACAAAACCTATGAACTGCCAGACTGAGTTATGCCTCCCGGACAGGAGAACTTTGTGACAGTTTGGCACTCTTGATGAAAACTCATTTTAGGTATAAGCAGGGGTGTGCCTTGGCCTAAATGAGAGATACGCACTTTGCTAAGGGGAACAGTTCGTACCATGTATATGCCTTGAACGAGGATGGCGTACCATAAGCACATATAACTAACGAGCATGCTAGGGGGGTCCGGGGGCATCCTCCCCCGATTTATTTTGTTGTTAAAATGGCGTAGATGCAATGCGGAGGTCATTTGGACAAAACTACAGTCAACATATAACAGTTTACTAACTTGTTTAAACACAGAATGTCTGAAATATTTACATACATGTACACGACTGGCTGGAAACCCATTTTATTTTTTTGAAAGAAGAAATGTGACATGAACAGCATAACAGATTAAGAGTC
>JAFMSR010000017.1:13175336-13212525 GCA_022818135.1 Saxidomus purpurata
TTAATTATAATTTCAAAATTTGCTTTAAACTTTCAGCCAGATTTACAACTTAAAAACATATCAAAAACTTACATCACTTTGTGTGAACTTCCATTAAAAGTGGTATTTTACTGAATTGAAGCCAAGCTAACACTGTACAAACCTTTATGAAAGCATCCACAGCCTGGGTGCACATACCAACTGTCATAAACATGGACGCAATATCCTGTAGAGTAGGAAACCATACACAATATACATGTACTTATAAAATGTTCAATTGACCCTGTGTCAGTGATCACCTCAAATTAAAGTCACAGGATCACTTTGAATTTACTGATATAGTAACATAAATTTACTGATAGGATAATGATAAAATCATGTTCTGTTCACTCTAAAACAATGTTGACATATGCCTTCCTTCCACTTCAAATTGTTTCTTCAAGAAAAAGAGCTGCCAGAAAGCCTTTATTATTTTTTTTGCAATATCATCAAAAAAAAAATACTGCGCTATTTTTGTAATATGTACTTATCGATTTAAAAAGCAAAGTTAGGAATGTTTTGGGTACAAAAAATAAAGGTCATTTCTGTCAGTAAGACATCTTCCTTGTAATTTGAGAGCTACTTTAAGCAGCCCATACTAATGTGTCCTAGTGTGGCATGTTTATATTCTACACATTTGTATTAAGCAGTCACCTCCTATAAGTTGTCACTTAGGATGCCCTTCCCTTGATGCTTAACACAGTTGGCTGGACTGCACTGTACTGTATCACAAACAGGGAATACACCCACAAAACTTTAACTCACATATTTCTGCCAGTTTGAGAAAAGATTTCTTAAATTCCTTGCCTTACAACAAAACCTATTACAGTGTTAAATTGTAAATTTCTTCAAAAATTATTCAATGTCATATTCTTTGTTCTTCAATACAATACAATTATTTTTTCATTATATGACTAACCGACAGTTTTTATTGTATTGTATTGTATTGTATTGTATTGTATTGTTTTGTATTGTATTGTAGCATATTGTATTGTTCAGAAAGGCCATGAAAACCATCTTATCAGTCACATTCACAACAAATACAATGAAAGAAGTAAATGAGGAAAACTGAGCATACCGGAAAAAGTTTATGGTTTTCTGGTAGACTGGTGACCATCTTCTCTAATCCAGCATAGTCCTCGAGAATATAGTAACACTCTGCCAGTCGTTCCTGATTCCGACCCTGAACATAGTATGTCACCGCTTGCTGCCTGTAAAACGTAAAACATCAACTTGTTTACACATACTGTCATATCTCTTTAGTCTTAAACTTTTACTGAATCGCCACTTTTAAAATTCTGTTTTCTACACTATTCATGTGTATTAAGTTGTATATTGAACAGCTCACCTCAAAACAGACAATATCTTTTTGTCCCCTTTATGTGATAATTGTTTAAAACAGGTTAAATAGTTCTAGATCTTACCTCTGAACATAAACTATGTACATGCCAAATTAAACATTTGCTTCAAAAGTAAAAAAGTTTAACTACAAACTTCACCCTCGAGTTTTGAATCATTACAAGTACCATTTTAAAGAAAACAGTTTACCTTTATAACATTCCTAGGAAATCAATTTCAAGAGTTCTATCCTACATAAGAAACAGCAAACTTTCTGACATAAAGAGACATGATGGATAGTGGGGCTACAACCAATTTACCCTCGCTCATCCCAGAGGTTGCAGGTTCAAGCCCCACTTGGGTCATGACCGTACCTCCCACTATGACACCAGTACTGGTTTTTCCAGGAAGCAGACTCGAGATTGACTCAATAAGCTGCAAGCTTTCTTCACAATCGAGCTAAAATAAATTAGTATTAACTAAACTAAACTAACCCTCAGTCAGTGACAGGTATTATAGTAATTACAGATCCTGACCTAAACTACTCAACCGCAGAGGTGGTAAAACTTAACTAAGATTTTAAGACCGTACCACTTCTGTCTGTCTGCATAGTAGTCCCCTATAGCATTCCAAGCTTCCTCTAGCTGCAGATCATCTCCCCCTGAACCAGTCTTCAACAACTGTACAACTCTGAACCAGTCTCCAAGTTTCTTACGCAGGCTCACAGCTAAATCTCTGCAAAAATATCAACTTGTAAGACCCAAAACCTATAAATGTTCATGAATTTGGTGTTAAGATGCTTTTATATTCTGAGACCAGCTTTGATACAGTATTCATGCATGCCTGAATATGGTTAGTCTTTAATCTAGTATTTTCTAAATAAACTTAAGGGTGTCATGAAAAATCGACCTCCACTACCTGGATTCAAACTGGATGTCTCTGAATTATCAGTTCAGCACGCTAATTTCTACACCACGACTGCACCTCAAATCTTTCATGACAAATTACGTTATATACTTGACATATACACAAGAATGGCGTGTTTTCTCTAGGTACATACGTCAATTCATATTTTTTAGTTATGTTTACAGAACAAGTAAAGACAGTTTTTTTTTTTTTTATTTGAACTGAGAAATATTTCAGTAGCTAAACAAGATGTATTTCTATTGTTACATATTTTGTATAACTATGATGTAAGATGTATGTTGCAATACACAAACTATATTAAAGACGACTGACCTCCTGTCCATATCAAGGTATTTCCTCTCCGCTTCTTCAAATCTCCGAAAGTACGCCGCCACTTCAGCTTGCTTCATGTTCTCATTCTGTAAGTTAATATGTCATATACACGTATCTAGGATGGTGAATCAATGTCTTATAAGTCTTTACTACATATTTTCATTTATTTATCACATAGGAGCTTCTAAACCAGACAAATAAGTAAAACTTAAACTTTTTGTTACTTATATAAATCATGAAATATTCGCATGAATTTTATTTTTTGCATTTTTTTTTCTCAAGACCATCTATTCGCGTATTCATCATTTCTATGATTCAAAATTCACTGCCAATGAAAGATTTCAGGACAAATGTGGGATCAAGTGTTCATGAATTACTGGTTACATGAATTGATCTGGAGATGAAAAATCACAAACTTTTTATTTTGCAAATTCAAAGTGATATACAGTACCTCAGATCCTGCATGAAAATGGGTGGAGAGAATGGAGACGATAGAATGTATTAAAGCAATAGGAACATATCAAGATCTACTCTGATTTACTTATTCACATGCATTGCAAATTCACCCATTTTCATGCTGGATCTGAGGATAGAATGTATTGATTTTAAAAGCAATAGGAACATATAAGATCTACTCTGATTTACATTGATTCAGACACATGCTTTGAAACATATTCCTGTTATTACTCAACTGATGATTTTTTGAAGTACTTCATTTGTGAAAATTAGTGGAAAAAAAGCCTCGTGAAAACAAAGACTTTTACAGTATCTTCTCTCTGTGAGATAAACACCGTACCAGTTATGGAAGTCTAAAGTTATTGACAAAATCATAATTTATGTGGTATCTGGAGAGAGATCAATATTTATTTAGAAAACTTGTTTACCAATCAATCACAGTACAAATTTTATAAAACTATCACCTACTTTAACTTTCATAATTTTTGGGTAACACACATATTACATACCTGTAAATTACCAAGTCTTTTAACAAATTCAATGCCCTGAAAGTCTTTACACCTCACGAAAGCTTGTTCTGCAATCTTCAAGTTCAGCTGTTCAAGAGCCGACTCTGCCAGCAGTCTCCAGAGCCTTGGATGAGGGTTGTCCTCCACAAACTGCTGAGCATCTTGTAACCCTATCTTCTCCAACAGGTCCCTCGTGTCACGCAGTGACTGAAAAATAAAGCTGAAATTGTAACACTGTTTTTTCTGGTGAAAGGAAAAAAAACGCTGACAGAATTGAGTATAACTCTAATCTAAACATTATTTTTGTTGTTAATCCCATTTAATCCCATTTAAACATCAAAATTTAAATCACCTTTAAACATCAAAGTTTCATGTATACACTGACATTGTTATTTTCAGTATTAAATGGACAGTGACGCCATTTTAGACTTTGTATCTTGAAATACTGAAACCACTTCATCCATGTAACAAGTCCGTATTTAACAAATTATCAAAGTCTGACAATAATACAGAAAAAGAAAATCAACGCACTTATATCTATAATGACTGTTTGTAAATGTATTTATTTAGCATTCAGTTTATACCAATTTATTTTAGCTTGATTGAGAAGAAAGCTTGAAGCTTATCGAGTCACTCTCGAGTCCACTTCCTGGAAAAACCAGTACTGGTGTCATATGAGGAAGTATGAGACCTTTACTTTTCACCATCATAAAATCTTTTTTTCTTCTACGTGTATTAATACAATCCTTCAGGTTTCTGTCCCACAAACACTATGCCATTTACTATCATACTGATTTCTCTGACTCAAATTAAAAACAATACTTATCAATATCTTAGAGCAATTTCTATAATCTGTTTAAGGTAAATAAATTTTATTATATACTGACCTTGATTTCCATCTCCTGCATGTACTCCTTGGTGGGGTTTTCCGGGTCCTTCATTATCTCATCTAACAGCACAGTCTTGATTTGCAGGTCATTAAACTGACAGATATACCCGCTGCTCAAAATTGGCTCCTGTTAAAATAGACTGTTGTTAAAATATACATGTACAAGCCTGTGTACAGATACAGTTAACTTCTATATCTCTTGTTTTTTTTACTTGGAATTTAATGCCCTTTTTCTTTAGTTTGCACTAATTTATGTTAGCTTGATTGTGAAGAAAGCTTGTAGCTTATCAAGTCACTCTTGAGTCCACTTCCTGGGAAACAAGAGCTGTCTCATGACAGCACGCTCAACTATTCGAAAGCTTGTCAGTAAAATGTTTTTTTTGTCTAAGAACAGGTGTATTGTGTAATTGTCTATAAGAATTAAGGTCAAAGATATGAAACTTGTTCAAAGACCTATGTAAATGTACATTACATGCAAAGCCTTACTCTGGATTCTGTAAGCCAACTGGGGGCAGAAGGGGGGGGATAATTTCAAAGAAATGCATGACCTTGTATATTTGATCATGAATAACTTTGTAAGCCAACTGGGGGGAGAAGGGGGGGGGATAATTTCAAAGAAATACATGACCTTGTATATTTGATCATAAATAACTTTGTAACACTTCAAAATTGATATGTTTAAAATTAAAAAAGCATGACTGCTGCATACTGCATAATCATTCTATGACATTTCAAAAGTAAGCCATTTCGAGTATTTCTAATAATAATCTGGTAAAAACTGTGAAAAAATTCTAAGTTAAAAAGGGGCATAATTATTTCAAAAATCAAAAACATTGGTGAAGACGTTGATATTAAACATTCATTTTAAGTTTCAAGTCAATACGTTTGATAGTATTCAAGATAATTGACTTCATAAAAATCTTTAACTAAAATTCTAATTTAAAAAGGGGCATAAATCTAACAAAAATCAAAACAGAGTTATGGGGATTGTTTCTTCAGGTGAAGATGTTGATGGTGGACACATAATTTGAGTTTCAAGTCAATACCTTTGAAAGTATTCAAAATATTTGCCTTTATAAAATCTTTTACCAAAAATTCTAAGTTAAAAAGGGGCATAAATCTGTCAAAAATCAACACAGAGTTATGGGGATTGTTTCCTCTCATGTAAATGTTGATGGTAAACATATAGTTTGAGTTTAAAGTCAATACCTTTGATAATATTCAAGATATTTGACTTTAGAAAAAATTTAAACAAAATATTCTAAGTTAAGAAGGGGCATAAATCTGTCAAAAATCAAAACAGAGTTATGGGGATTATTTCCTCAGGTGGAGATGTTGATGGTAGACACATACCTTGAGTTTCAAGTCAATACCTTTGATAGTATTCAAGATATTTGAATTTATAAAAAACTTTAACCAAAAATTCTAAGTTAAAAAGGGGCATAAATCTGTCAAAAATCAACACAGAGTTATGGGGATTGTTTCCTCATGTGTAGATGTTGATGGTAAACATATAGTTCGAGTTTCAAGTCAATACCTTTGATAGTATTCAAGATATTTGACTTTATGAAAAACTTTAACCAACGCAGACGCCGACGCTGGGGCGAGTGCAATAGCCTCCTTATTCTTCGAATAGTCGAGCTAAAAACAGTACTGGTGTCATATGAGGAGGTACAGTCTTGACCCAAGTGGGACTTGAACCCGCAACCTCCAGTAATGCCCTTTTCAAAAGTATTTTCTTGATTGTACATGTACAATAACAGGAAAAATAGCCATGCCAAGGATCTGTCTCAAAACTCCTTAATTCACAGGTATGCACACTGCCAATGTCAAAAGATTATTCACTTATTTATAAGATTCTACTGGAATATGGCCAAATAACCAAAAAACTTTTTATAAGTTTTCTTTATGTACAAGGAAAGACGTATGTTACATATACATGTATACTATATAGCACAATATATCACTTGCCTCCGGATCAAGACCCCTGAAGATATACATTCTTGTTTTTTCCATCATGGCAAACAGTTCATGGTTATCCTGAAAATGCAAAACAGCTACAGATCTTTGTTTCATACAAATTTACTATTAATATCAAAATTGACTTTTTTTTCTCTCTGCATGTTAGACTTAATTCTAGTAATATTGTCAAAACATATTTTTATGCAAAGTGAAACTTTTCATGACAACAACATGAAGATTTTGTTTATTACCATAACAAAGAAATCCTTCTATATCTTTTTCTTCTTCATTACCATTAAGATAAGCATTTTTTATTTTGTTTACAAAAACCTCTTTCATTTCTTAATCATCATTATAATCATTACCAGCAACCCACCATCATCATCATCACTATTGTCATTATCATCATCTTTTTAATCATCAACATAACAACAATCAAAATCATTTTCATTTTTTCTTGTCCCCCATCCCACTGTCAACATGTTACTAATAAAACTTTTCTTTATATTTCTTCATAACACAGTCATCACCACCATTATCAAACCATCATCATCATAGCTGAAGTAAAACTCTAGAATTGCAATTACCTCAGCCCATCTCATGTCCCAGACGTCCTTCCGTTCAAACTTGAGATGCTCCCCAATCACTTCTTTCCCATCCTGGTCAGTCATCTTGGTATCAAGGTCAAAGAAGGACAAAACTCCACTGATGTCAATGATGGCCAATCGACTGAAAAAGAAAATATATATTAAATTTATTAACGTCCGTCTGCAGGTTTATTTTACGGTCAGATCTTAAAGGTGTTTTGAACTGCACTAAGTCTTACTAGTACACTGTGCGACTCACTCATTATGTACAATTCAAGAAACTTAATACTATGATTGTTAATGGCAAAATATTATCAACTTAGTCAATTCATTAATACTTATATCTACCATTTGGGTTTAGTAGAGCACTCCAATAGTTTCTGACTATGATGTAAATTGTATTATAAGTGGTTTGTTTATTACAAATATTGATGATCTGCCCTTCCAAGTGTATAACTTAAGCAATACTACAGTAAGCACTCCACTGTGACTTTACCTGTCCATCATAAACTCAGGTTGAATATGTAAAGATGGTTACATACCTTGAAGTACAGTTGAGTGACAACTGGTGAGGTCTACACTCTAAAGCATACTTCTGTGTCAGCGACAACATCGGCATAGAGTAACGATTCAGTGTCCCAGACTCCCTGCCCTATAAACAATCCTCAAACAGTCAAATAAATAACATCTAAGCAATCCAACACTAAACCCAATCATTAGCGTAATACAAAATGTTACCTCCCCCATTCCAAACAACTATCCTATCCCATTTCAATTATTCTGTCAACATTTTGACAACAGTTACTTCCCTTTAGCAGTCTTTAGTTTAATTTCCAAACCTATTCTTGCACTTCCTGTCTATGATAAACATCACCATTTTTCAACTGATGTTTACCTATCAACACATAATACCAACCAGAAGCAGCTATCACTATACCTAGCACTATCTGAATTTTACCTCTAAACAGCCAAATTCACACAGTCTTTAAAGTAACTCGATGTCAATGACTTTTATCAGAATGGATAGAATATAAGAATATTTCACTCAGGCTGCAGGTGCAGACACTATTTGACTTGAGGGTAACTGTTTTGGGCGGTTACCTAGTTACCCAAAAAAAAGATTCTTCCTAGAGCAGTACATGCAGTCAGTAATGGATTCTTTTTGGTGCATACTATATTCTACTAATAATAGCAGAAATAAAATAAAAACTAATGACTTTCCTTTAAGTGCTATTTTCTTGTAGTAGTGTATGAATTTACACATTCATTCATAAAAGTAAATCCTTATGATGTCATTCATAGCACAAGAGTAAGACAAGATTTTCCAGCACTGGTAAAACTGCAACTATCCTGAATTGGTATGCAAGAATTGCTTTATCTCAAACCACTATAACCAAAGAACAAGGCATGTTTAAGAATACCCACCACTACAAGGATCTTGTCTGAGGCACACACACAGCAGATCTGATCCTCTGTTCCCTGTAAAAATAACGCAATACACTTCTTACATAGTGTAAACCATCCTCCTAATATACAAATAACCTTTACTCTTACTCAATTTACTTTTCTCTGACTCCGAACAGTACCATGTGTTGTTCAGACTGACGATCAAATAGGGAACATTAAAAATCATGATTAGACTCCGCAGTATTCTGATGAATTTTGGCCAGGTACAAACACCTGTCATAACTGGATACAATGAAAATAGCGCTTTTCTTTTAAGTTGAATTTTGAAAACTATAAAGTTAAAATGTGCACAAAATTTCCATTTTCAAAATTTATTGGAAAGAATGTTGTGAAGTTGTAAATGACAGGTTCTGCGGTAGACAAGAAAAACTAACTGTGAATGCCTTGCTGAAGTCTATGTCATCAGTGGCAGGGCCTCCTGTAGGTTGGTCATCTATGTGATGTAATCTGTAATATAACATCTCAACAGTGTTCAAAAGTGAATGCAGTGAAACTTCTCTACAACAACACCAAAGGGAACATCAACTTTTGTTTGTTTAGGAGAGGTTGTTGCTCTAGGGAGGTTAATTTGTTCAGATATCACTGCTTTGGGAAATGAAACATCTGTCTTTGTAGAGAGGTTTTTGCTCTTCAGAGGTGTTGTTTAGATAGGTTAGACTTTATTTGCTCACAGGTACCTGGACCTGATTTCAAAGCCAGATATATACATGTTGCACGTAATATAATTTTGTGGACATCATTATATAAACAAGAAGTAACCAGTAAATCAACAGTGTTGTTTAAGTTACCGGGATGGCAGATTTGTCAGCAATTTTATTGCTGGAAAATACAAGTATCAATGTTCATGCTGTTGGGTAACTATATAGTTCTTTCCCGTTGCAATACAAGTTGGTCTGTACTTAACATCTTTCATAAGAAAGTAAAGAAAGACACTTTATGCCTGAAATAATTAAATAATCAACAACAAACTGTCTGACGTCTAAATATTTTATCCTGTTGAACTGTGACTGATGTATAAATCTGACTTAAAAGTAACATTTACAGTTCGGTAGGATAGCAAAAGCCTTTTTCAATGGGTAGCTAACAGTACACCATCATCAAACAGTATACATTCACAGCCTGTTCAGGTCCTATATTGTTAAATTAGACACAGGTAACTTATATAGCCTAAGAGGTTGAAAAACAAACCTTTCAGCGCCTGTTTTACGGCGACCAGCTACCTCCAGTGTGGAGAGTTTCTTCGGGTTCTTGAACTGCCAGGTATAGAAAGCCTCCCTGGATGCAGCTATGATGTGTGTCTTTGTCATCGTTAGATACACTGGATCCATCTCTGTACATAGGAAAAGAATTTTGATACATGACTTAGTGCTATAATATCTTTAAATTCAAAGTATAGGTATAAAGTTCATGTGCTTCATAAATGCATGGTGCAGAAACATGTTTTCTTACCGATGTAATGAAACTGTATCTTTCACAAAGCCCTGAGGCTGAATGACCATTAGATTTCAATGTTCCGGTCATGCTAGTTCCTATCAAGGAAATCTAATTTCTCCCATAAATTAAGGTAGAGGGAATAATTGCACATCATTTTACAAAAACATAGTTCTTAGTTTTGCAACAAGTAGGAGTTTCAGACAGACTTTTCCATTACATAGCCCAATCATTCTTAGAGACACCAAGTGATAGAAAAGAACCAGTTACTTCTTTGGAGAATTGTGGTTGGTATACAGTTTTGCCTTCTTTTAGGTGAGTTTTTTTTCTTCATTTTTTGTTGATGTTAATATTAACAATGACTTCAAAGCTCAACATATTGAAAATAAATGTTGGTTTCTGTGAAATATAAAAATTAAAATTTTCCTAACCTTTTGCCGAAAAACTTCCTTTCAAAACCAGTCAAAGTGCTATACATAGTAAATCATTTAACTGGTATGGGCTCCCAGATGTTACTTACGCTAACACTATGACGTCTGACAAAGGGTCAGAGTATTCATTATAAATCTATATTTGGGAATGATTTTGAAACTCTTGATTCTAATTGGTCACATCTGAAACTGAGCTCATTTCCAGCCAATCAGATACCTGAGTTCAAAGACTGATCTTACAGATGAAGCCAGGACCCAGCACTATTCTTGTAGATGTCTCTTACCTATGTACTTGGAATCAAGCGGGGTACCAATGGAGTTACACAGAACCAGCACATACTGGTTGTTGAGTTCATCAGCTTTGGTTGCTAGGCAACAGTAGTCACCGCATGCTGTGATGCTGATCAGATTCTTCACGTATTTAACATATTTCTGGAAGTCAAACAATCCCTTCATTACCAATGATTACAACATTATACAGTGTTTAAGGTTGCTGTCAACCCTAGCTAAAATCCCAGTACTAAATCTTTAAATGGAAGTACCTTTAAACAATTTATCAAGGCATTATAATTATGAAACTACACAGATCTTATCTAATTTGTGGGTCAGTCCTGCAAGTATGTTGACATACTTGCACTGATAAGAGCCAAATTAATGTTTGTGAACAGAGGAGTAAATATTGCAGATCCAGATTAGATAGCATCCGATGTGTACTGGCCACACAAGTTTAAGTACCTAACACAGTTACATTACATACTGAATTAAACTTTATACAAGTGGGGCATAGAGTAGTCACTTGAATACCAGCCATTTGCACGTCTTCTTCGCAGGCTGGCCTTAGCCAAGTGTTTAAAGGAGTTCTTACTGTGCATGATAGGCGCTGCTGCTTTACAGTAATGGTTTGAATCCTGGTTTCTGCTTTGAAAAAAAAGTATATACCTCTCCATTCTTTGTATCCCAGAAGATCACACAGTGTTCCACTCTGTCTGGTTTGGTGAAAGAGTATACCACAGTGTTGGAGCAGTAACCCCACTAAAATTCAAACAAAACATAACTACAGAGTTACTTCCCTCTAAAAGGAAAATTTCTTGCAAAGTCATCAAAAAAAAGAAAGATTGTATTTGTGCATGTACAAGATCCTGGTCAAAGTCAATTATGGGTCACTCAAGGACCTTTTTTTAATATTTTTTATTCATTTTAATTATTCACCAAATATGTTATCTATCACATAACTGACTATAACTTTCACAAAAAACTGTTTGCCTTCTACATTTTTTGTAACCCTGCTGGTAGCAAGTAATTATACCTTTGTAATCCTTGAAGGGACACTCGGGTATGTCAAATCTGCACACTGTTAGGTATTCAGTCAGTAAATTCTCAGCAAGCACATCTTACAACAATTATTTGGCAGTTGTCCAAAATGAAAGAAGGACAAGCACTTTTTAGAATTTCAGCAAGGTAATTGTTTGACTAGCTATTCTTGCACATAGAATTGGCATTTCCGATGATTTTACTCATGCCAGAAAAACCAGTCTGGCACACGTACTGTGACAGACGACTCTCGTGAATTACTTATAATGTAACATTATAAGCATTGTTACGACACTTCCCCAAACACAGCATCTGGATATCATTTGTTTTCCTATGATAATGTATAATTTCCATAAGTTTGCATTTTGAAATCTACTTTAAAGTGCAAGGCAGTATACAAGAAAAAGTTTCTATCATGAGACATTTGGTTCATAATGAAATATCCGTCACCTCAGGTAACTGTTTTGCGGAAACTCAGCAGATTTACAGTTACCCTCAGTGACTTTATTTCGATTTGAACAGCATGACAGAAAATATTAATCTCTCTAATAACCAACCTTGTAGTCCGGTCTAATGTTGGCAAAATAGATAAACGAGTCCACTGCCAGGGCCACACGTAAACTGCCACCCTCCCATGAACAGGAGTACATCTGCTTGCCAGGTACCTTCAGAGTCCTCAGATGCTAAACAGATATATACATACATGTAGTTTATTCAACCATTATTCAAACAAACTTTTGAGAAGGGCAGTATATCCTGAATCAAAAAACTTATTAGAAAATGTTATTGGGATTCAATGTAATATATGAAGGGTTGATTGTGAAACTGTTGTATCTGCTTCTTTCTACATATACAGATACAATAGTTTCACTATCAATCCCTTTGATAGACCTTCTTCGCTTACAATAATAATTTATGTTACAGCAACAACATGTCGCTATGCAGCAAGCAAACAAAAAATGAAAGTTTTATTATAGACATTGCTCAAGCACAACTTCCTTTACCATCTTTCAACATTTATACATTCAAGTCTGCGTAGGCAGTCAAAGTCATCATCTTATGTCGTGTATGTATCTCAAAAACAAGAACTCTCATCCGAACTTGTATCTGGGAACCAGCCACATATTGGAATTCAAAGTGAGTATGGTTCCAAACTCTTGCTGAAAATTAGTTAATTCATTTACTTACCTCCCCATAGGGACCATAAAACTGTACAACATTCACTTCCTTATCCTGACCTATAGCTTTCTGGGAACCAGCAACTGCTAGAACAGCCCCAGTATGGTTCCAGGCTAGCTGAGCCACAGCCATGCCAGTATCAATGAGAATAGGAGCTGGAAAATGATTGATAAACATTACGAATAAAACAATGTTTACCCCAAATTTCCATTCTTGTTTCAAAATTAATACATGTACATCATCATCAGTTTACTGATTATTAATTTATACCGTACAGTTCCCTTTCCTATTACAGAACTGTGGCTTTACAGTTCCAAAAGTACATTTAAATACTGTAAAAGTCATTTTTTCGTGAGGTTTTTCATCTTCGCTAATTTTTGCCATAATGAAGCACTTACCAAATTCATCAACTTGCTAAAGTAGCAAATGAACTATTTATGAAATAACATCTGTTCCAGCGGTGTTAGTCGTTTAATAAACAATGATTTGTAGTACTGATATGCAGTAATTAGCCACGAAGACCGAAGACCTGAGTGGTTAATAACTGCCAATCAGTACGACAATTCATTGTTTATTAGACGATAACAACGCTGAAAATGATGTTATTTCAATTCTAACATGACCAGATATTACAAAAGATAAATAAATGCAAAGCTTTATTTTCTACGCGAACGCATATTTAACGTCATACGGCGGAATATGACGTCATGTTTACAGCATATCGCTTCTCGCGTTGTTTATGTTTTAATATAACATAATTTTTCTACTCTTTGTATATAGAAACAAAATCGTGAGTCATGTTAGAATATTATATATAGAATAGTGTGCACTCATGAATTCAAAAACTAGCAAATAAATAGAAAATTGCACAAAAAAAAACTCGCAAATTTAACTACTTTTACAGCACAAGTAATTTATCATCCTTTGATGTTCAAACTCAAAACTTGCTTATATCCACAACATCTTTCTTAAAGTCAATACTTACAGGACAACAACATACACTGGAACATGTGATACAGTCCCAGGAGCTGTTTGAATTTACTGATATTGTAAAATAAATATACTGATAGGATTATGATAGAACCATGTTCTATTCACTCTAAAACAATGTTGGCATATTCATTTCTTTTGTATTCAAGTTGCTTTTTCACAAAAAAGAGTTGCCAGGAAGCCTTTTTTATTTTTTACAATATCATTTTCTACTATAAACAAACAAGAAATGAAACGGAAACCTTCCCACACATGTATAAATCATTCACAGTCAACCGTTTTGAAGGTTGAATACTCACTTTCATCAATTTCCGTTCGCATGATCTGACATCTACCATTGTCAAAGCATATAGCAAGACACGGACAGTTTGGCTCGACGTATCCGTTACTTCCGTTATACCAGTGTACTCCAGCTATCTTGTAGGCGCCAGTACAATTGGTCAGACAGTATATATTGAGCTTCGACTGGTAACAAATAGGAAACTCATTTACGCAATATCATAAAAACCATTTATTAAGTTATGAATATCTGCATTTCTGCCAATTTCAAGTATTTGCGAAACCTGATCCACTTTAGTTAGTGCAAAATGATTATAGGTCTTTCTTTGCTGCAAATGAGTTATGTCTGTATTGCATTTAAACCCCAAATATCTTTTTACTGTATTTTGTTTGAAACTAACAAAGCCAAAATGTGTTCATACTATCAATCAAGACATTGCAGGAAAGATTAGCAGATGGCTTCTATTATAAGCTTTTATTGTATAATAAATATGTATCTTTTGGCAAGCAGTTTAAACTATGATGTGATGAAAAATTTCAATACTCACAATAAAATTGCCCATGTTGTCATAGTTGTGGACTTCCCCATTCGCCATGCCAAACAACAAGATTTTACCATCAGGGGACCACTGAAATAGAGTACAAGAGATATATATAAAATCTGAACAAAAATCCTGTAAAAATACTTTCATTTATATCTGAAACATTAAGTGATGTTTTTTTTCATAACCTCTAAAGACTCAACTGAATATAAAGACTGAAGAAATCAAGTTTCAGTTTTTTAACTTAATTACTATGAAAAAATAAATTCATATTAATATGTAAATTGGCATGGTAAGTCGAAAATTTGGCAAATTTTCATGAAAATCCTCCAAAGTATGCTTGGGAGATACATGTATTGTCGCATGACCTTTCACCTGTATTTGTGACCTTGACCTTAATCTGGCAGTACAGTTTGAACATACATTTTGAATATCAGGTTAACAAACTGATTATTTTATCTAAGTTTCATGCAAGTCTTTCACAGGGTAAAGGAGGTAATAGTCAAATGACCTTTGACCCATAAATGCAACCTTGACTTTGTCTCCATGAGGTAATGGCTTCACCCAACTTTCAAGTAAAACCTTCAAGGGGTTCAGGAAGTATAGTCTCATGACTTTTTACCCCTATGTGTGACCTAGAATTTGAGCTACAGGGTTGAAACATGGATTCTGCATATTGTCTTGAGAAGGTGAACAATTGTCGTATGTTCCATTAAAACTATGCAAAGGTTTAAGGAGATATGGAGCAGACATGAAAAATGAATAACCCATAAGTGTGACCTTGACCTTGAGCTGACCAGGTTGAAACATGGGTTTTGCATGTCATCTTCAAGAGATGAACATTTAACCAAACTTTCATGAAAATCCTTCATGGGGTAAAGAAGTTATAGAGTGGACACAAATATAACCAAGACCCCAAACTGTGACTTAATTTGACCTTGGCCAAGCGGGGTTGGAAAATTGGTTCTGCAAATCATCTTGATGAGATGAACATTTAACCAAACTTTCATGAAAATCCTTCAAGGAGTTCAAGAGATATGAATCAGACACGAAAAAAAAACAATGATGCCCTTGACCTTGAGGTGACAGGTTGGAACATGGGCTCTGCACGCTGACTTGATATGATGAACATTTGACCTAAGTTTCACAAAAATCCTTGGAGGGGTTTAGGAGATATGGAGCGAACTTGTAAACCAACAGACCAACTAACACGCTGACTCCTATATACAAATATATAAAACAGAGTTTGGGGGGTATAATAAATTCATCTCACCTCAACAGAGGCTAACTGGGTTCCTCTTAATTCTTTGCCCCATATTCTGTTGCCATCCACAGATCCAACAATGACTGCCCCGTCCTCGTACACAATGCAGATCTTCTGTCCGTCTGCATTCCAGGCCATACTCTTCACCACAGATTTGTTACGATTGTTGATCATCTCCTCATACCAAGAACCTGTCTCAACCAATCATACTACATGTATATACTACATGTATATACTACATGTATATACTACAATGTATATACATGTACATGTAATATATACATAAAATACTGGTATATACATAATAGACATTAATGTTGCTATAGATGCTCTTGTTTGAACTAAAACCTCATAATTTGAAACCAATACATAAAATTAATATAACAGTAGCCTTCCTGAGATTTACACATGTATGTACATTGTAATATATACATGTGTAAATCTGAGGAAGGCTTTCTTGTATTGGCTTCAAATTATGAAGTTTTCGTTAAAACAAGAGCATAGGCTACATTAATATCTCTTATGAAGGCTTCAAACTTAGCAGTCGTTTGTTTTTTGCTGTTTTTTTTTATTTATTTATTTTTTTTTTTATTAACATTTTTAGTAAAACTGAGTAGTTCTTTAGTTTTAGCAAACTCTGTTTCTTGTAAGTATAATTATCTTCTCATTTTAGACAACAACTTATTAAGATATGGGCAACAACTCGATAAAAAAGATGTACATAAAACAGTGGAGAATATGTTACAATGACTTTTACTTTTCAAAATGTGCCGATAAGTTTTATAAATAGACATATCTGTTTCACAAAATTAATGCTTTCATTGACAAGAAAAGATCACTTTACTAAAAACTTGTTTTAACTTTAAAAAACTTTTAAATTTGCCAAAAGGTAACAAAAAAATCCAAACCAAAGCCAAAGCTGACATATAACTTGTTCAAGTGTGGATTTAAGAGAAAAAAATCAAAACAAACTCAGAAACTAGTTAGAACAACTTTAGAAAAAAGAGCAAATTTACACTGTTCCCCATATAGAACTGAAAAATAAATAGCAAAATTGGAATTTCTCAATTAACTGTAACAATCCCTTTAGGTCATCAGTCTGTCTAAAGCAACTGTCTGTGTTACCATTTAAATACATTTTCGATCAACAAATTAAATGACATACCAACTGAAATTAAATTTCAAAAGAAAAATAGACCTATCACTAAATATGATTAATACCCCTGTAACACTGCTTTATCAACTGAAGAAGTTAGAAGTAACAGAATACCTTGCAAAAAAAACTAAAATGGAGATATGATTCTTCGCAATGACTCTGTAATAAGTCAAGATAGAGTAATGGTTCTTGTACACTGCATTTCCTCTCATTGTGCTTGACCATTGTATGAAATTGTATTGAATTCCAACCAGTAGTTTTTAAGTTATGCTCTGGACAAGGAAAGGCAACAAATGGCAGTAACTTTGTAATAAGCCAAGAAAGAGGTATAGTTCTTGTACACTGCACTTCCTTTCATTCTGTTTGACCATTGTATTAAGTTGTATTGAATTCCAACCAGTATATTTCAAGTTATGCTCCAGACGAGGAAAGTAACAAAGGGCAATAACTCTGTCACTTCTCAAGATAGAGTAATGGTTCTTGTACACTGCACTTCCTCTCATTGTGCTTGACCATTGCATGAAGTTGTATTGAATTCCAACCAGTAGTTTTCAGATATGCTCTTGACAAGAAAAAGTATCAAAGGGCAATAGATAACTCTGTAATTAGTCAAGATGGAGTTATGATTCTTGTCCACTGCACTTCCTCTGAATGTGCTTGACCATTGCATTAAGTTGTATCTAATTCCAACCAATAGTTTTCAAGTTATGCTCCTGACAAGGAAAATGCAACAGACCGACCAAACAATAATGGGGTGACTCCTATATACCCCCATTAACCTGTTTCAGGGTATTATTTAAAGTGACATTATTCACATTTTTTTCAAGAAAAAATCCATCTGAAATAGGTGTGCTTAAAAAGGGTAGAGGAAATACTAGCTTTATCACATTTCACCAAACTCTTTCTGCTACCAGTACGTAATAATATTTTTCCAAATATTGATTTTCCTATTTGACTGAAAGAGTCAATTTAAGAAAAAAACAACTGCATGCAGGAGTTGCTTCCCTTCCACTGCCGACCTTTCATGTACTAACAATTATAACAACACAAGGGAGATCACTGTGAAGGAATGAACTATTAGAAATTATTTTATTTGTCCAATTTTTTCATTTCTACAGCACCAACTTCAATTATTATTGCGGCATCATCATTAGTTTAACACATTTGAATGCACAGCAACTGAAAATTGCTTTTATAAAACTGTCACCAAAAATACACTATGTATAATGTCACTTTAAGAGCAAGTGGGAGTAATGCTGCCTTTTTGGTCAGATAAAAATGAAATATAAAACATTTATGTATGAGCCCCACAGTGGGAAAACCAGTTAGAATTCTGCAGCTACCATGGCCTTGCAACTTGGACTTGTATGATTAGATGTATGCATCAACAATCTATTTATTTTATACAGTTTGTAGACATCTATATAACATCAGCTTCTCTTGATGACTGCTTGATTGAGTTCTGACACAAGTTGGCATAAGTTGGGGGGAGGGGGTTATTACAGAGTATGTATACAGTACATTAACTTGCTGCACAACCATTTGGGTTTCACACACAGGAGATGTTTTATGTAAAAATAAATCATTTCCTACCCTTATACAGCATCCATACAATGATGAGACCATACTGGTCACTTGTGGTCAGTTTCTGGTATTGACCATTCCATGTAACAACTTGAACAGCTCCTGATCAATAAAAACAATAAACATAACAATAAACATAACAATAAACAAGAAATGAGCCACTCCCTGTGAAACAGCACCATTTATTTCATTTTCTTCTCTTTTTCACATCTGGGATCTATTTCATATTTCTGAAGCTGGTCCATACAAATGTTTATATTTAATCAATTAAGCAAAAAAAGAAAATTTGAAAATTATTCTCTTCTAGAAATGTTTTTTTTTTTGCCATTTATATGAAACCTGGATTTATTTTATGTAAAAATATACCAGATATATATGGAAAATTCTTTATAAAATCTGGTACCTTTTCACAGAATGTGGCCCAAGCAGAACAGAAAGAGTAACAAACAAGAAACTAAAAGCTGTGTTTTGCAAAGTTTTATGTGCCTTGAAATTGAAATTAAGCCTTCTCATTTGCAACAAAGTGATAACTCTTATGTAAACCAGACCTATCACTAAATGTGATAAATACCCCCGAAAGACTGATTTATAAGGAAGTTTGTAGTAACAGAATACCTTGCAAAAAAACTAAAATAGAGATACATTGTATTGTTCTTGGCAATAACTCTCTAATTACTAAAGATAGAGTTATGGTTCTTGTACACTGCACTTCCTCTCATTGTGCTGGACAATTGTATGAAGTTGTATTGCATTCCAACAAGCAGTTTTCAAGTTATGCTTTGCCACAAGGAAAAGAAACAAACGACAATAACGCTGTAATGAGTCAAGGAAGAGTTATGGTTCCTATGCACTGCACTTCCTCTCATTGTGCTAGACCATTGTATGAAGTTGTATTGAATTCCAACCAGTAGTTTTCAAGTTATGCTCCGGACAAGGAAAACTAACAAAGGGCAATAACTCTGTAATTAGTCCAGATAGAGTTATGGTTCCTGTGCACTGCACTTCCTCTCAATGTGCTTGACCATTGTATGAAGTTTTAATGAACTCCAAGTTCTAGTTTTCAAGTTATGCTCCGGGCAAGGAAAATGCAACAGACCGCCTGACTGACTGCCCACCTGACAGACCAACAACTGGGTGACTCCTTATACCCCCCTAAACTTCATTTCAGGGTAATAATAAACTTCGTTTCGGGGGTATAATAAATAAGAGTTAAAACATTGCTCAACCAAGTGACAACAGGCTGAAATGTTACTAAGCCACAAAAAACTCACCTACCTAAGCACATTTTATAAGTATAAGAAATGGGAGCACAGGAGTCAGGTATGAATCTGCTACATGTAGAATCAGACAAATATATATATCACCTATTTCTTCTTATTGCAGTATGGTCTAAAAAAAAGGATGTTTCCTGTAACCCTACTAACCCTCCTTTTTTACCCTAGACCCAAATTTATTAAGACATTGAAAAAAAAAGCATGAAGAAAATTTCTATTTTCATGGAATTTGGTGTTGTCCGGGTCCAAAAATCATTTTTTATTGATTTCTTCCAAAAATATGACATCAAAGATGCAGTAATAGCTGAATACTGTGAATACTGTTATAGGTAAAATTATACCCATCAAATTACAAGTTCACATTACAAAAAAAAAAAAAAAGACCAATTTTTTTTCAGCATGTTAAAGGAAACAGACATTTTTTTCTTCTTGCTATGTACACTTTCTGCAAAAGTTACATTCAGTGCTTTTTTTGAAGCGGAATTCACACCCTTTGCTTAAAACTAAAACACATAATTATAACATGCCACATGAATAAAACATTTCCAAGACACAGTTTAAAGACATGCTCAATAATTCATTAAACCACAAACTTAAAAATGCGGATCCCACAAATCTATCCCTACACTGTAATAAATTATATAAAGCTTCCAAAGAGCCAATTTTTCACTCAAGCATGAAATGGTCCGTATATTACTGTAAAATGTACCAAAAAAAATGTGTGTCATGTATTTCATATATTCAGTTTCCCTGCAATTTGACGTGACTAAAGTTCAAAAGTATAAGACGCTACGTCACATTCGCTTTATATTGTTATTCTGATGATATTTTGCGGAATCATTAATATATAATAATGATGACGTAAAAACGTTGTTATAGTAATGATTTGTTGTTGAATTTTCCATTCTAACCATATTTGTAAAATGTAAATACATACCGACCCTGATTTAAGTTGACATTCAAACCTGCCAAAAATCCTTACTAATGTTATACATGTAATGTTGTTTAAAGGAAGCGCTACATGTATTACAATTTTGATTAAGATAGCATTTTAAACTCAGTATTTTATTTCTGAAATTCTACAGTAAATGACTCTTTGTCCGCCAACAACGTAACTATTCCCTGAGAAATATAAATGAACAACTTTGGGGAATTCACAAATAACGACAGTTGCTGAAGAGTTATATGTTTATAACACAAAATAAAATAAACTGTAAAATTTCACATTACATGTACCTACATAACATTTTGCTATAAAGCAAATTTTGTCTGCATGTAAGTTCTTTGGGAAAAATGAAAATGGACAATAAATTATTCTGACTTTAAATTTCACCATTAGACAACACAAAACCAGTAACCAATGTAATGTTACTTGCATGTCTTAAAACTATGTCTTGAAACTATGAACAGTTTTCTGAACAGTTTTTATCCAATCCATACCAAACTTTTTCTTCACCCAGACAGATATTTTCCCTCTGCTATCACTGAATGCTACACGAGGCAAATTGTTTGTAACATGCGCCCATGCTATGCATGTAATATAACCTATGAAATATAAGTACTCGCTACTGTAGTTGCACGGTGAACTGTTACTTAAAATAATGCAAAAATGATTATATTTTTAAAGTAACCCCTTCTGCTGTCAAAACTAGTTAGTCAAAGCCGAGGGATATATCAAAACTGTGAACTGGAAGCAGATGACTGCTTAATCACAGGTACCCGACTTGGGGGAACCCCCATATACTAATTTACTACCCTTCAATGAAATTTGTGGTCTTCTGATTGGTCAACGATCCGTTTATAGATTTTGATATTTACGGGCAAGCCGGTAATATACACTTGACATAACCCCGTTACTGTACCCCATGCTGAACGTGAGCTTGTTCGCTGCGTACACTACGTCAATGTTTAAGTCCGTGCTGATTTGTGACGTCACGCAGTGGCATTGAGGTATCATAAGGGGATTTGAACATCTGGTTATGTTCAGTCATTAAATAAATAAAACATAAACGGGATATTTTATTATTGAGACAGGGAAGGGTAATAAAATTGTTATTTGGTTTTTGATGTGATATATGGGGATATATTACCCGCCTTGACATATTACCCTCGTCTAACGGCTCGGGTAATATAAGTCTAGACGGGTAATATATCCCCATATACCACTTCAAAAACCAAATAACATATAATATTAAAACAATAATATAAAGCAATATTTTTTTTCACTATTTACACAAAACTACTATAATTTATGTATATAGTGAAAAAAATATAATATTATTTCGTTTTAATTAATCAGTACCCAGTATATGTGGGACCATGCCTCATGCCGGGTACCTGCATGCTTAATTACTGGTTAATGCGTCATATTTGTATTACCAATAGTGAGACACAAATATTGGCTTCTTGTGATTGTTGACTGCTTTACTGAGGTGACAACTAAAGCAGGTTCAGCTGAAAATGTCCCTTTAAAGCCATTTGTTGCCATATATATATATATAGTTTTTAAATTACCTATCGTAAATAATGACTGTTTTAAAAGTATACATACAGGCCCTCTAAAGAGGGTGGCTGATAAATCAAAGTTACCACTCAGGAAGATTCACCTGTACAGCAATCACTGGCTACTCCTCAAGGAACATGACTGTATCAACAATAAAAGGGTGTGGCTTTGTTTATCTCTACATGTCAAAATGGAATATATTTGGAGGAAATTTTAAAGATAATAATATAATATGGCCCGTTATTCGTGACACAAAACATTACCACTGTGTCCCTCCAATGTCTGGTTCATGGACAGATTACTTGGGGCTGCCAAACCTTTTGCTTTCACATCTTTCCCTGCAAAGACAAATATGATAAATTCATTTTGTGATATGCTTAACTTATATAGGAATGTCTTCATTGTTAATTCTTTGTAGAAAACAATAAATGATTTACTGCAAGCTGGTAGTGTACTTCCTAGCTCAATCATACTCCAAAACTTCATCAGAATAGAACATAAACAAGCAAATTCAGTAAATTTATATCCCCTGCCAAATGAATAAGAACAACTGGATTGTGTATTTCTCTGCCTGTTTCCAAATAAAAAATCGTTTTTCAAATTTCACTGGTCACCCCACAGGGGCCTCATTAGTGAGGTGATTTTTCTTCTCTTCAAGTTACAGTCATAAAGAACTTTATTGTTATTTATAAGTTAAATCAAATCAGTACTACTACCGGTACTTTCTGACAACAAAATTTTTTAAGTTTATATATAGAATAATTATGTAAGAAAAGCACTACATAACTTTTACAACACGTCTTGTATTCAAGGTCTGTTGATAGACTGTGAGGAAACTTTTTTAGCATCCCTTGTATACAGTCTATTAAAAGATCCTGAGTGAACTTTTTGAACACCTCTTGTATACAAAGTCTATTAAAAGATCTTGAGGGAACTTTTTTAGCATCCCTTGTATACAGTCTCCTAAATGACTGTAAGCTAGAAACTTTCCGAACACTCGTTGTATACAGTAGCTGTTAAAAGACTGGGACATATTTTTTTATGTACAGCCCATATATATAATTATATATAATCATAAAGCCTCTAACTACCGCAATATTTCTGTGTTGATAACTGTATAACAAAAATCACTTTATGCTTCATCAAACACTACATTGTTAGATGTGGTTATACACTAACTGCCTCCAGGCCCATACACTACAGAGCCATGATTAATGATATTTTACAATCATTTATAAGCTTACAATTACATGTACTTTATTTCTGGGTTAATATTTTGTATCATTTCTAATAAGAAAACATATTTAAAATATACATACGTGTCTGTTTTATTATATGTGTTCACTGTCCAAAGACATGTTTGAGCATAAAATGATAACATGCAGTTTTGTTTTGACATGTGACTTTATGTTTATCTTACTATACTTCTACACCTGACTGCTCCATCTTTCCACTTTGACGGTACCATTAATTGTTGAAAGGGTTGCCTACTGAAATT
This sequence comes from Saxidomus purpurata, assembly GCA_022818135.1. Classification (NCBI taxonomy): domain Eukaryota; kingdom Metazoa; phylum Mollusca; class Bivalvia; order Venerida; family Veneridae; genus Saxidomus; species Saxidomus purpurata. The sequence continues at coordinate 13,199,244 of JAFMSR010000017.1, forward strand.
TCAATGACTGAACAGTGAAAACTGAAGATCATGATCAAACTGCACATGTGTGAAGGATGATCATGATCTACACCGAGGTTGTAAAAGTGGAATCATTTACCACCAGCAGGGAACTGGTTAATTTGCTGTCAAATTGCAGAATAAAGAAAACTTCTGATCTATGATTTAAACAAAAATAAAATAAAACACCAAGGAATGTCGCCCACTATAATTGCAGCATCGGCCCGCTTTATTTAATATGTGGTGAGTAAAAGATGCATAGAGACTTAAACGCTAGATCGATTATATGCGTCCCTCTTCATTGAACAACTGAGGTAATTCAGAGATGAAAACTGTGGACACAGTCAATTTTTTTGGAAAAGCAAGAGTTGTCGTTTGTTTCATAGAGGGCGCAATCTACGCCAATACAAATAGAGAAAAGCGCTTTTCACGTTTCAGGCGCAATCTACACTGTGATAAATGGAAATATGATTGCTTTTTCCACTTATACAGCCTTTGACATTATAGAAACAAAGTGCAGTTGACTGAATATTCTTCGATTGCTTTTTTAAATATATATGATATTACCTTAGCAAATTTTTTCCCTTGCAATAGTAACTTGTCACCGTGGTGTATTGGTAGAGACCTCAGCTCACATTCTTTTGTATAAGTGTACTTTTCCGAATCCACGAGTTCGAATCCCACCGACACCCATTTTTTAAAAACTTTTTCTGCTGTTTTGATCATCATTTTTAGCTTTTAAACCATTTAAGAATATCTTACGGTAAATGATCATAAAAATCTTCATTCATGTCAAATTGATACGGATAATGGTAATGAAAAATTGAGACGTACCAGGAACGGTATATAGGGCATTCTTGGACATACTTTATGAATATTATTTGATAATAGTAAATTATCGATACTTGAGGTCAGTTAGTAGATGTGATGTCGTGTCAGTTTGCTTGTTTTGGGGCCATGCCTCAACATCAACCATCACCACCAATTTCCAAAATATTTACATGGCATCATTGTTTGTTGGCCGCTGTGATACTTTGTATCACAGTTTTTCTTGTTTTATTCTCATTTGCCTTAAGAAGAAAACTATTTAATAATAATAGTGTATAAATACACTACATTTTCAGTGGATGCACAAGTTTATGATTTTGAAAATAATATGCAATACAATGTATTCTTAATTTTACAAGAATTGCTGAGCTCTGTGATTTTTTTCAGGAAAGGCATACTATACTTTTATAATAAAGACCTGAACCAATCAATAATATATTCAACATCCTAACATGACTCACGATTTTGTCTCTATATACAAAGAGTAGAAAAATTATGTTATATTAAACCATAAACAATGCGAGAACCGATATGCTGTAAACAAGATGTTATAATATTGTGTCGCATGACGTTAAATGAGTGTTAGCGTTTGCATTTATTCACCTTTCGTAATATCTGGTCATGTAAGAATCAAAATAACATCCTTTTCAGCGATGTTATCATCTAATAAACAATGATTTGTCGTTCCGATGTGCAGTTATAAACCACTCCGGCCTCTGGCCTTAGTGATTCTTCACTGAATTTACTGCGTATCAGTTTTCCAATCATTGTTTATTAAACGATGAACACCGTTGGAACGAATGTTATTTCATAAATAAAATGCTGTAGTAGTGTTATTTTGAAGAGTTTTTATCTAGTTTTGACTATTTAAGCATACTGTCTGTGTCAATATCTACTCCCTAATGATATTGATTAAACTGTGCTCCAATAAAAGAAAAACTTTGAATTTGTATAATTTATTTTGTCTACAAGCTTGAAATTCGAAAAAAAAAAAAAGTTATTTCTTCCACAAAATTAATGTATAACAGAACCTTTATATTAATAAGGCATCAGTTGTTTCCCCAAAACGGTCATTGTTTATATATCAGTGTATTCATGATTTGTTTTTCTACATGTTATCACTAGGGATGTAATCGCTTAAAACAATAAAACAGTTTTGATTTGATATCAATTGCTGTTTTGAAAAATCGTACATCGAATAATGTTTTACCGTACAATGATCTACAGTTTCACGTTCGAAAATTCCATCAAAACTCAACCGGAATATAAACAATCACTCTACCCAGAGTTTCCGTGTTTTTCTAACAAATAATGATTTAGTGAAATGTGGTCTCATAGGCTAAAATATTTCAGCACTGCAAGGGTTGATATATATTATAGACCAGAACCATATGTTTAGTACAAATAAAATCAAGAGACTTGGTAGAAAATGTAGTCCGTGACTGTTTAACGCCCATGTATCGATATATCGCTTTATCATCAATATTTCTAAATTGATGTATCGATACAAAACTTTTAATCAATGACATCCCTAGTTATCACCATGATCACTATTATGCATTACAATAACCGATAAAACAAACCCGAGGTACATGTAGGTAACATTGACATCATCATGTAACGTACCTATTTGAGTTTCTAGTTTCAACACTTTGAGAAGTCCATCCTCGCCCCCACAAGCAATATATCCCTGATCTTTGTTCCATGACACACATCTCAACTTTGTGTTGTTAGGAATGGCAATCTGCAAAATTGCAAAATAACAATCTAAAATAATATGGCTTTATACTTTTATTGCCATAAGGCTTCAGAATTTCTAGATCCTGAGGAGAGGACCTTAAAACAAAATCATAAATTTATGTAAATCAGATTGGCCTCTTATTAATCTGAGGGTCTCTCACATTGGTGCCTTTTACCTTAACGGTGTCAAATTGGCAACTCTATATTAATTATATTAATATGACAGAGATATGATACAAAACTGGCACATAAGAAGTTTCAAGTGATTCGACTGAAAATTAATGAAAATATTGACATTTTACTAAAATTACTGAAATTTCCTTATCTTTTTTACCTAGGTGGGGTTAGTAAAAGTGCCCATATTAATTTATTCTGTAACATATTATGCCATGCTATGAATCTTGACCTTTATAAGCTTTTTGATACTACAATGTGGCAATGCCCCAGACTCAAACATAAATCCCCGGGATTACGAAAAACTTTAATTCTTTCCATTTCTGAGTATGAGGGTGACCTCAGGTACTGTAGCAAAACTCATATAAGAAGAAAAATCATGCAATTTAGGACGGGTATTTTTTCTATTTGATAAATTGAAAATAATGTTGCTAAAATGTGTACTATTCTAAAGTAACACATTTACATGTTTAGCCCACCAAGAATATGAGAAAACAGGATAAATAATTTGGTTCACCGGTTAGACCCCTTTTTTTTTTATCGTATATTTTATAGTTGTCAATCCTTAGATTCAGAAAGCACCCATCCAAAAATGATATTGCTGGTTTCAATGTCAAGTTAATGAGACTAATCATACTAATGGGTGAACTAAACAACAAAGCTTTGATGATGGTCAAATATTATACCACAGACCATGAAACAAATACATACAGTTGTAAACCAAATTAATAAAGATCCATATAGTGAATCCATTTCATTAGCAACCAGTAATACAGGCGAAAGCTACAAGGGCGACCATACGTAAATTTATGTACGAGTATTTATTTGAATACTGAAAGCAATCAAATTAATGATTTCACATATACCCATGCGAAATTGAGAAGTGCGGCAACTTTGTAAAATCATGCTAACATTTCTACAGTACCCAGAATTCCATTTACTGCTTATTTTTAATTTTAAAACATTTATTTTACTGTTATCTATTCTAAAATACACATTTCTCCTCTGAATTAATCTTATAACCCATGGAAATGAAAATAATTTCTGAAAAATATCGTTTAAATGAAATGACGTAACATATCACGTGCTGGAAATTGTGCAGTTACTTCTTCTTACAGTATACAGTAGTAGAATGTAATCGCTGTGAGGGGTTTTCGCCCGATATAGGTTTTACCTATTTTCAAATTGAATAATAATCTGAAATTAGGACTGCTGAGGTCGAAAATAAACGGTACGAACTAGCCACACAAAAGGAAAGCTTCATTAGCAACGATAATGAAATGTAATTACACAAACGCTTTTGTTGTTACCTTTTTGCTGAGGTACACAAACATTGTTTAATCACTAAGAATCCTCCCAAAGCTTAATCTATCGCTAAAAAATTGATAAAAATTCATCCGTTTTACGACAAATGTTTGGAATTTAAGCGTTTCTCATGCATTTGAGATTTCACGGAGCACGATATAACCCGTTGTACGGTATCCAAGCGGAATTTATTCAGCTAAATAGTTGTAGACTTTATAGTCGTTTTAAGATTGATCCAATCAATTTTAAAAGTTTGTCATTAAATCAGATTTATTAATTAAGAGTCGGGATAAAATGACTATTATTTATCTTTTTAACACTTGTAAGGGTAGATCATCTTCGTTCTTAAAAAGTTTACAGCAATTGGTGACATTTATAATACTAAACAATGTATTTGTGTTTCCAAACTTTCAACTGTTATATAAAGATTTTTGGTAGATACAAACTTGAAGGTAAATCTTTACTGGTCGTACAAACAGGTCGCGATGCTTTCAAATTGAACATTTCTTCACATTTGATATGACATTTATACAATGGAACTATTTTCATTAATTCATCCAGTTGCATATTTCATTTGGACCATTGTGCCCAATGTTGACTTACAGATAATGGATAAATGGAGTTACTTTTAGATGAGTGTTCATTGCTTGCTTAGTTGTATGAGGTTCTTGGCGCTCTAACCTCAGAAAAGTTATTGGATAAATTGGTAAACAGTTCCACGGAAGTATACACTACAATGTAGTGTAGTGTATACTTCCATGACAGTTCTGAGAATATTCGGGTCGTACCGATTATAGCCTCTTTAGAGGATGGTGGACCCAATAAACACAATTACAAACAAACAGACAGTTCTGAGTTACTCTTCTATAAGTAAGTCTGGATTCTGTGTTTGCTTGTGTAAATATATAAGAGACCACTTTATTTATTTAATCTTTTGATAACTATGTGATGTATTATCATTTCTATCCTACTAGCTCGATGCTTGCAGAAAAGTGTGTTAATACATGTACCAGCATACTGATTTTCTGTCTTTTACCAGTCTCATCACCACAATTTTGAAATATGTCCTGTAATTGGTCAAAGTTTAGCAATTAAAAAAGAAGAAAACCAAAATGCAAGAGCAATATATCATTCCCCTACATGTGTATTACAAAGCATTTAATTCTTTAGAAACAAATTTACTGGGTCATTAAAAACTTGCAGCGTTTTTAAAAGAAGTTGCAGTTAATTTAAGAGTCACACTGACAATTATACTATACAAGTTATAGATTAATTTTGAGGTAAATATTTATTTTTACGGTCATGTAAAAATGTGATATTGACCGATGACAAACTTATGAGCTGAACTCGCACCAATGGATGATCTTGTAACGTTTATGATGTACGACAACGAAGGCTAAACTGGGGATGAAGTCATTACTAAACAACAAAGAGCGTCATTTACCGAGATGTTCGTCATGGTCAGTAGTATTTTGATTTGATTTGATGAGAATTTTATCAAGGTCCGTCCAAAAGAGCACTTATGTTAGCTTAATATCTGGATGAGACCCTGGCATGTCTCCCGTCATGCCTAAAAAACAAAATTTTGAAGCCGGAAATAGGAGAAATTTATTTAGTGAGCAATATTCACTGAACAATGCCTAATGAGAATTATTCAGTAAGCAATAACTCAGTAAGCATTGTTCAGTGAATATTGTTCCGTTTGCACTGCTCTGTGAAGTGAACATTGCTCAGTTAGCCCTACCCAGTGAAGCGAACATATTTCAGTGCATTTTAAGTACTTTTCAAAAGGATTCGTGTTCGGTAAACTTTGTTTTACTAATATGCATAAACATATGATATCTTAATCTCAATATTATTTGATTGCATTGATAAAAATCAATTGACAAATTTGCCAAGATAAAGCATTCAGACACAAAATTTTAGTTTCTGTCGAACTGCAATGTTTGATAAAAGTCCATATACAGAGGTTTCTATCGGTCTTAATTTTGTGTTGCAGTACATGTACATCTGTGTGTGAGCCTAACCTTCTCCAGAGATGAAACCTCGATTGTGTTGTCGCCGTCCTTCATGGTCAACAATTTGCTTCGGCGTGTATTTTTTCTGTTAGAAACCGCCGAAACAATACAAACTGCAAGAGCCAGTTTCTTTGATACAGCTGCATGTAATGTATATGCCACAGTTATCTTGTATCTCTATAGAAAGGGTTAAATGAAGACGATTCATTAAAACATGGGCCCCAGCTGTTTGTGTGATTGTATATCCTTATTACATGCATTTAGATACTGTAAAAATGGTTCCCTGTTCGTTTAATAGTAGCTGGTAACCTGTGTTATTTAAAACATTTTGTTTGTAGATGTGCCTCTCGTCCGCCGTCCTTATTCAAGGTATGTACGGTGCGACCTGTAGATTTTAAAAAACTTTGCCTTTTCGGTAATGTGCCTGCGAAATAATTCACTCGGGCCTCGCCCTCGTGAATTAATCCGCCAGGCAGATCACCTCTGGGGAATGCTTCAATTTTGATAAAGCACTCAAGGCCATACAGGTTATTTTCTTAATTAAATCGGTATGGCCGTAACAATATAATTTTATCGCAAAAGGAAATGTATGTGTTAAAACGTAAAGATGGTGTTCCTTAATCAATAAAAAAAACTTTCAAATAAAGAGAAATTGCAAACAATTTGCAACCTTTCGGATCCCATTGCTGTGTAATCCTCTCAATTTATCAATCGACCAATCAAAGTTGCGGTACCTATCATCGGAATAAGCCGGAAGTAAAGGTGATAGAGACAGCCACCAGCCGAAAAAAACTAAAATCAACAGCCCTACGCTTCTTTGAATTGAGTTTTGGAACACCAGTGTCAAAATTATTGCTTTTCAAATGGTTTCCCCACAGAACATGTCATTTTTGCAAAATAATGGATGTTTTAAATACATGTAGTCTATTTGATTGTATACCGGTGTGTATATCATCTGAAACAATGATTCATTGCATCAATGAGCATATTAAAACATCAACACACAATCGCAAATAACCCAGACTCATTCAAAGTCAAAATCAAGTTTAGTGAATGTTGATACGAGCACTTGTAAGCTCACCTGAGCCAGTGGCTCAGGATGAGCTTTTATGACCGATAAATGTCCCTCTTTCTTAAGTTATTCAAATGGTTCCGGTTGACTGAATTATATGGCCACCAAAGCTTATAATAGAAAATGTTTGAAAATATTCTACTCCCAAATCACAAGGTCCAGAGCTTACTATGTAAGTAGTTGGTACGTAGTATTGTCTCCTGGTCCTCTACCAAGTTTTTTTTCAAGTCATACCCCTAGTGCTCAAATTGGCCCCGCCCGAGTGGTAACTAGTTTAACATTGATTTATTCAGAAAAATCTTCTTTTCTTAAACCATAAGTCTCAGAGCTTAGGTATTTGTTTTGTAAAACAAAGTAAAAGTAAAGAACACTGTAGCTCTACAACATAACAAGAAAGTAAATAAGTAGGTCAATTTATGGGTATGATTTGAACAGTCTTGGTACAGGACAACTAAGCAATGAAACAAATCAAATAGGTAAGCTCTGAGCCTTGTGGTCTAGACAAGATTAAACATATTTTTGTATATGTAAAATCAATAAGCCCCTCGGCGGTGTCAATGTATGACTAGTAGGTATCTGACTAGGGCCATACTATCTGCAAAATACATAAGCTTTAGGCCTTGTTTGAGAAAAGAAGATTTTTGAAGAGTTCATTATTCTAATAAGACTTTGTAAAAACCGGTGATCCACGGGCGGGGTAAATTCTGACCCGGAGTCATAATTTGAACAATTTTGATTGAGGTACGTCCACTATGCAATGCTACACTATCTAAGCTCTGGTCCTTGTGGTTTTAGACAAGTCTTTAGTCTTTCAAGTTTTTCATATATAAACCTATGAGACCCGGTGTCAAGATATCTTAGCTCTAGGCCTTGTGGTTTTAGAGAAGATTTGTCAAAGTTTACTCCTATAGAAATCTGTTTAAAATCAAGTGATCCCCGGTTGGATTCAATTTTGACACGGGGGTCGTGATTTGAACAGTCTTGGTAGAGGTCCACAGGCAACACCACGTGCCAACTACCTAAGCTCTGAGCCTTCTGGTTTCAGAACATTTTTTAAAGTTTTGGCTATATAAGCATATGTAAACTCCAGTGATCCCTAATTAGTTGGGGGAAGGGGGGACGGGTCATGATTTGAACCATCTTGGTAATGTAACACTAAACAATGCTATATATCTAAGCTTTGGGCCTTTCGGTTTTTAAGAACATTTTTAATCAAAGCGCTGAAGACGCTGGATATGTTCGTGTATTCCAAATAATTTCAGTCTGTAATCTTCATTAGTGACGGCTATACCAGTTGGTAATAAGATACGAACAGAATGCATCAGTTATAAATTGTATTTTGGATCGAATTATCTCCGTTTCTATTCCCGGTACACATAGACAGCAGGGATTTTCACTGTACTCAACAAAATGTTTTCACCTACAGTTCTACTGTCTGAAATCAGACACTGTAGTAGTTACGGCGCTTCGATAACACAAACGAGCAGGCAATAGCACCGATCAATAAGGGGATCAATTTATTGTGCAGACCGACAAATTTAAGTAATAATGCGTATCTATAATGCCACAATATACATTTATAGAACGAATATGGTTGAGACCAGGAAGTAACGATGTTCAAATGTTTTTCTGCAGTCATTGATATGTATTTTAACAAAATTGCTCATTCGATGCGGTTCAAGATAACGAGGCCTACAGTCGAATATAAGGTTAATTGCCTTCTACTTAAAACAATCACCACCTATGAAATATAGCACATCATTTAAACATCGACAACGTATCCTAACACTTGTCTTCTGCTTAAGGTGGTCACGCGTATTTCTAAAACATGAAGGAACGCAAACTAGCTCCCGCCAGGTCCGCAGAATAAACATATCAGCAATAGTAATAATACTTTCAGATTTGGTACTTAAGGAGTAGGCTTATGAAAACGGTAAGTAAATTTGTTTGTTACAAAAACATAAAAATCATTTTTGTTGCAAAACCAATATACAATGTTGACCAGGTGGTTTCAGAGGAGATGTCGTTTGCACGCAATAGTTGACGGACGGAGGTGCCAGGTGAGCTAAAAATAAGAAATGTTAACCGACAAAAACTACATGAATACTAATACAAGGCATCGAAGGGGGGCGGTGGTGTAGAGGTTTAGGTGTCTGCCGCTCACCCCGGAGGTTGCAGATTCGAACCCTACCAAGGTCACGACCGTACCTCCTCATATGACACCAGTACTAGTTTTTCTAGGAAGCGGACTCGAGAGTGATTCTATTAGCTTTAATCTTTCTTCACAATAGAGCTAAAATATTTAGTATAAACTAACAAGGCATAAATCAGCATTTTTTTAGAGAAGATAAAATACAGCTCTATCATATTATTCTATCAGTATAAAATGCATAGATTATATCTGAGCAAATACAATCTTACCGTGGGGTTTTAAAATTACTTAAGTTTAGCTGGATTGCATTTTAAGCCGGAAACCTTAGAGTCACTCAAGTATCGTATGAAATAAAACTGACATCTGATATAAAGATGGTGGCTATTACCTCCGGTGGAGATCGAACTTACATCCTCCGTACGAATCGGAGTGAATTCATTATAAAAACATAACATCACTCAATAACAAAGGTTCTTTATGCGAACTGAAAATGTTATATACAACACTCTATGGCACTTTGGTCGAATAAAGAATACGAACATTTCTTAAAAGATAAAACAAAATAAAAATTTCTAAACAGGACAAATTTTACGAAAAATTCCCATTGTTTTGTTTGCGATAACATGTGTCGGTAAAATTGTAAAATCCGCCGGCATCTCGCGTGAGATATCAAAATTCTCCCAACTGTCGTAAGTCATATTCCTCCATTTTGTAATCGAGTGAAAACAAACAAACCAAGGTCGATGCGTTTTGAAACTCTTTGAAAATAATTCTAGAACTGCTGCATGTTTGGGTAAAAACGTCACGTGACTCATTCCAGCGCCATGCATACCGATCAATATGTCTGTCTGACGAATAATATCCAGTTGTGCCGCCATTGGAAGTGCTTCCATTAGAGACGGCTTCACGCATGCGCGTGGAAAAGCTTTCATCAAATTATTTACGAGTTCTGCCTCATTGAAAATCTTTCGTCCTACCTTTCCTTCAGTATTTCGGGGATGATATACAGCGTTGCGTCGAAGTATGATTGTTATTCTTAATTTTGTGTAGTCGAGTTGACTCGCTGGATCTAAACCAAATTGTGATAGAACAAACGATCTAAATTCCTCTAAATATGGCACCCGCGAGTTTTTGAATTCAGTGATTAGTCCTTGGTTTTCTTCAAGGCCTAGTATCAAATTTTTATATTGTACCTGGTGAGACATCTGTCCTACCCGTAAAGGCGTCCCGTAGATGGCTTCCCAAGAGTTATCTAACTCCGTATGTGGATGGCCATCCATAAAGAGTACAGAGATGTTCATTGGTTGTATTTTAAAATGCATCATAATTACAAATGTATTATATATGTTCCTGACCCAGTTATGCAGATTAGCGTAATCTTGTCTTCGCACAGCAACTACGAAATTTTCAACGGAACTTGTGAAAACATATTGAGAGCGGTTTCTATTCATCGATACTAGTATTAAAGACTTTAATAAGGTTATCTTTGATGCTCGAGTATCGACGTTGCTTCTATCAAAGCATTCCATTTCCAGAAAGTCACTGTTAAACATATAGTCCTCTCTGTCGAGCTTTTGGTTCAGAACATCTCTGATTTCCTCACCTCCTTTCGCTTGATTTTCTATTCCACGTCTCCTAGAAGGATCAAGTTTGACATCATGTAGAATTGCAAATAAATCATTGTATACTTTAACGCGCTTGTCACAGAATGTCCGTACATTTTCTCTCCTCACCCACGAGTCCATGGGCGGCACGTCCAAAGAATATTTATCAGTAAAATACGGGTATTCTCTGTATTTAGAAGCGTTTGCATTAGAAAAGCATGCCAGACACTTACTACGTGTTGAGATATTAACTAGTTTCTCAAAATCATCTCTTAAATCTAACTTGATTTGACTCAGACTTCCAAATTCTCTTTTTCCGTCATTAATAGTTTCTATCACACGTTTGTAAGTGAATGTTCTGTGCTTTTCAAATAGGTATCCCATGTTTAGGTAAAGAACAATGCCAACTGCAAACAAACATGTTATCCCTTTACATAAAGAATGTTTTCTTAAATTAACCATTTTTGTATGTCGTAATCGACAAGAGCTGTTTTTAAAAGTAAGTTCAATTAATATGAATTTCTTTAAACACCTTATCAGCAGATAAATGATTTAATATGAGTATTTTAACGAATATTCGATATCATGGATATGTTATTTGCATTTAAACTTCTTTCTTCCTGTAACGGAAACTATTCTATAGATCCATTCATGGAAGAAAACGGAAAACGTTATTGTTATTTAAACTTTCTTCTGTAGATATGACAGATATGGTTTAGTAATTAAACTCTCTTCTTTCCTGTCTTTTATATTCTGATACCGTATACGTATTTGTGGTTCTTTCTCCTTTTTTAAAGATAGGTGATGCAGTATCCGTATGTGATGTTTTTCTCCCTGTTAAGAGAGGCGATACGGTATGCCTGAAAACCTTTCTTTATTTAGGCATTTTATATTTCTTTGGTAGACTCCATCCAACAAACTGAAATATAGAACGAATACCTGTACAATTACAACAAAAACAACAGCTGGTCGAATTTTCACTGTCCTGTTTTTGTTACCCAAAGTAGAACCTGCCTTACTGCATTTTTCTTCTATTGTTTATTTATTTTGGTTTGGTTAAACAAAAGATAATTATTATACATTCGGAGTTATCTAAATGTATTGTTTGATAACCCTGAAGACTATATTGAAGTCTGGTATAACTCACATAAGTGGATTACTGAGACGTGTGCATGATAATATCGTGTATGCAAAACTTTAACCAGACTTTGTAAGTCAAACAAGGGTCATAATTTGAATTAGATTCATACAAGAGTTATCTTACTTAAATACCAGACTCATTTGCGACATTTATCAAGTTTCAAATCAATCCCATTAGTGGTGCTGAAAAATGTGTATTATATTAACTTTCATGCAAAATTGTAACCAAACTTCAAAGTTCATCAACGGCCTAAATGTGTAATGAATTAAGTCAAGAATAATCAAACTTGTTTGTTGGAGACCCCTAAACATTCTAACGATGTTTTAGCAATGGTAACGTAGGTATTTGCTTGATACTAGCTTGCACATAAATAAACCAAATCAGGGGTTACTTACATATACTCGGTATAGTACCTAGCATGCGAACTTTAACAAAGCTCCATGCCGACTGTAATAGCCCTATAGTCGAGCTAAAAATGAAGAAGTATGTAACACTATGATGCCACATAGTTCTTATTTGCTTGTTTATTACTGGTACAGGTTGTAACTGTATTTTCTCTATTTTTGAAAAAAAAAATTGTAACATAAAGGTCAAGTTTATATGTGGTAACGTATGTTAAATTCTAAATATATTTCAATTTACAAATGTTATCCACGTGAATAAGATCAGTTTTTAAATCATCTGGCGCTTAATTTAATTTGGAACGTGTGGCTAAATACATTGCGTGTTTAAACGTAAAATTAACAGTCTACTATATTTTGTTAACATTTTACCTAGGTGGTAGCGTAAATTTATACCTATCAGTTCCTACTAAAACTTGATAAATCCTTAATTTGCTATACATTGTATATATATCAAGGGTGTTTGTAAATAGCATTGTATTACTATCCAGGGCTACACCCTGAGATGTACTGTAATAATAACTTTAAATTGGTAATATCCAAAAACAGGCAAGACGGATGCATAGACCCATGTCAGTTTTTATATTGTAGTATTTCGAAATTTAACTGCAACGTGTTGTTCCTTATCCGAAATAGCTTATAAATCTTATAGTCCTTTTTGTGTGTTGTAGGCCCCTAGGTCTGAAGTATAGGTTTTCCTTTTTCTAATTTTACATTTGTTTTTTTTATTGAATTTTTTTTTTATATTAAAATGTTGTTGGGATTCATTGTTAGTTTAAACATATTTATTCGCCAATTTTTACAAAACATATGTAATTACAAATCATTGTGCAATACAAAAAGCGAG
>JAFMSR010000017.1:13213025-13246636 GCA_022818135.1 Saxidomus purpurata
TAGAAACATTTTCATAGACTAACATTAAAAGGTTTTCGGCAGGTGGGACTACTCACAATCTCATCGACTGCTGAAATGCATTCTATTTTGTAGAATTATCTTAGTCCCACATGAAAATAACAACATTTTACATTTGATCCAAAACTTTATGCCAGTATTTCAGAGCTCAATGACACCACCCCCATTTTCATGGCAGTAATATGCCAGTATTTTCAATTACCAATCATTGTAATTATAGTTGATAGAAACATTTGTCTCTTCATATTTAATTCTGTTATCCAGTGATTATTTCAAAAAGATTTTACCCGTATGCATCCACTTCATTTCAACCAATCAACAATCAAACACATAGTGTAGGTCCGCAAATAGCCTGCTTCCGGGTTTCACCAATTTAAAATACTCATACCAAACAGGCAGACGACTCGTTAGCTCTTAACGCATACTCTTACCGATATGTATAATACCACTATTGTAGACGAATAAAATATTGATGCTGACATGAGAGCAGAGATACTCTCCCTTTCTATCCTTATAATAACCGTATGGTACTGATGTCAAGCTGTTTAGAACTACTAGATTTTACTGGGAGCTCTTATATAACGAAAAACAAAAGCGTCAGTGCAAGATGACGTTTATACTCAAAGATGAACTTGCAACAGAGATTAATAGGGTTTTTGTTTCATCCAACATTCTCTACATGTGGTTAAGATACCAAGAGATTACCATTGCCTAGGCTGACCACCTCTAATCAGTTTCAGTTAAAACAGTAAATTCAAATTTATTATTATTAATCAGGGGCGTAGCTGCTATAAGACACAGTATGCCCGGTCTTACAGAATGATTTGAAAATGAAAACTTTAAAACCGTACATATGCAGTTACTACCGAGGGTGTTGAGTACAGCTAGCTCATCTATTATGAAAATAATCTTGTACTTTACCATTTTTACATGTATGGTAAAATTACTGGTTTTCCGAAATATTTCGAAGTAAATCAAACAAAAAACATTCCAGGGCAGGTAAGTCATGTCCAAGTTTTTCAGCGCCTAAATTCAGTTTTATAAGCACGAACTTCCTTCTTCAGATATTGCTATAATTCCTAACTTCTGTGCCATTCAAAATGACACAAAGCAGTTTAAAACCTGGTCGTATTGTCTGTCTAAGAGATTTCCTTTCTCTATGTTTGACATTTGCGACGTTTTTATGTTTCTGACCTTGCGACATTAATTGTTTTAAAATCGCACTCGCGTTGTATCTAAATCATTTCTGATATTTCTATCTTCGTTCTGCCGCGTTGGAGTTCAACTTTGTTCTTTTTTTAAAAAGATTTTTTTTTGTTATTTGGTTAAGGTGTTGAACATGTTACTAAGTATCTTATTGTGGTATATAGTGGCTTTACATTGACTGCTTAGTTTGAATGCAGACACGGTTTGACTCCCGATTTTCGCAACTCATTGGATGTATTTGCGATTCATTGATAAGATTAAGAAATTTTAAACATTTAAAACTATTTCAGATGCTTTTTGTATACAAAATTGCCCGTGCAATCAAGTATTAACGAATTTTGAAAACATACATAAAAAGACTGACAAAGTTGTCAAGTTTCGGACATACAATGTTATGCGACTATCCAACGTGTTCTTCTTTTTCTCCTTCATGCTGACAGTTTCATTCCAGACACAAAAATTGCATGTGTTTGTTATAAAACTACAAGATATGCCTCTCACCATGCTCAGTGGCTTGAACCCGGGATGGGTACTTCTGCGAAACATATTCCCATTGTATACTCTTACACAGTGTGCCGTTGTGAATGGAACAAAGTAAGTTCTGTCAAACGTCGCCTTTGTCGTTAGCATACAACAATTTAATCATTGGGTCACTAAGGAGGGGAGAGGGGAGGGGTGGGGTGGGGTGGGTTTGGGGTGTGGGTGTGGGTGGGGCAGGGTTAGCCCAAGTGATAAACTAGTACAATATAGAGACTGTCAAGTAAATGGTATTAATAGATAGTGAATGGACATTTTACAATCGTTGAAATTGTTGGCGCTTTACGTATAGTTTAATGTAACATTCTCTTTGAAAATTCGATCCCTTGCAACTTGTTTACAAAGACTACAACCTAGAAAGTTGTAGTTCGATATAGTTATGAGGTGGGTTGTTCCAAGCTGTGACGCTTAAATAAACAGCTTCAATTACGGCGGCACACGTCTCTTTGTAAACAATGTCTTTTCTATTTTAACCCTATTTGTGCATAATTACACATGCTTCTGTATGGAATATGTCTGACAATATAACATACTATTTTAGGAAGCAAGCGCTCGTACTAGAAAGCGACCAAAGCAAATATTTTTTTAATGTTATTTGTATAACGCACAAAAAAGGAATATTTAATGCAAAAAAATACCGTATCGAAGTACAGTGTAAACACTAGTTTAATTTGCTATTTGGTCGAATGTCTTTTTTCATTGATGAAATATCATAAACTTCAGGTAGCCGTAAATACCCCCCTTCCCTCCCTCCCGCACGCACTGCTCTCTCCCGCCGAACATCACGAGACTTACCAAACTCCTCTCTGCAATTTGACTGGATGTGCTCCATTCTCTGTTATCGCTGCAGGGAGAGGTTAAGGTGTTTGCCGCTCATCCCGGAGGTTGTGGGTTCGCGCCCACCAGGGTCACGACCGTACTTCCTCATATGACACCAGTACTGGTTCTTCCAGGAAGCAGACTCGAGAGTGACTCGATAAGCCTCAAGCTTTCTTCACAATCGAACTTAAATAAATAAGTATAAACTAAACTGAAGCGCATGGCAAAGAGCTTTGCTATTTGGCTATTGGCTTAAATTGCCTAGTGGTCCTCTATCAAGTTTGTTCAAATCATGTCCTCTGGACCTACATTGCACACGCCTTGGGGGAGCCTGGTTTTATAAAGACTTAATAAAAAGGATTCTGGCGTAGTAAGTTCATTTAGAAGAAATAAAGGTTAACTTGTTGTAAAAGGGATTCGTACCTACTTCCAAAATGCCCGAGATTACCCCCGGTTCAACGGTAACGGATGCATGAAATATGAAAATATCAGGCAGTTTTGTACCACATGTCTGTTGTCCAATACTTTTAGTACATTGTACCAAAGAAAGAATACAATATTGAAAGTGAATTCGAAAATACGCAGAAAACGCAACCTGCAAGTAAAAGACATAAAAGTAAAAGTATATCACAGATTTTAATGCTAAAACTATGTCCCCAACGCAGGGAACAGAGGTAGACAAGGAAAACAACAGCTGTACGTTAAATTGATTCATTTGAAAGAGGACCCAATCACCAAAGAAGACCCAATCAATAATAATCTATAATGCAACCATATATATAAGAAAAAGTCTGATAAAATCTAAAGAACTTGGACCTCTTTTAAAACTGGATTGATCAATTTAATTCGAGCTCACTACTAACTAGTTAGACCTGCCGTCGGATACTAGTAACTTGTTATTTGAAAGTGTTAATTACTTTACACCAATGTTGGCCAAGTTCTTTCTAGCCGTTTTCATTGGTATTTTCGTGAGAGGTAAGTGCATAACCACATAAAATTACCATTAAAATAAATTTATTTTTTATTCATGCAATGTTTCAAAATCCGAATTCACATTTTATGACACGGATCACGAACCCGTATACAGATAAAGTATGCTGTTTGAACCAAACCTGCATAAAATATTATCGGTTAATGTAAAATAAACTGGCATTAGATGACTTTTAGCACAGTTCATCCCATCCAGTGTTGATTAATCATAATTTTATGTTTAAAGGAATGTGCACACTTCCATTAAATGCCTTGGGCAGTAGATATGAGTGAGTAAAATGATACATGCCTTATGTCATATTTGGCGTTTAAGGCAGAGCGATTTTAAAAGCTTTTCATTTTAGACAAAGTGATTTTGAAAGCCTTTCAATTGAGACAAAGTGATTTTGTAAGCTTTTCATATGAGACAAAGTGATTTTGTAAGCTTGTCATTTGAGGACTAATTTCGCACTTCTGATGCAGAGTTATTTTCCAAGTACTTCATTTGATGGAACCCGGTTTTGCAAGCTCTTAATTTGGGCAGAGCGATTTTGCAATCTTTTGTTTGAGGCGTAATGAGCTGTTAAGTTCTCTATTCTAAAAGAAGCGATTTTGCAAGTACAAATGTTATATATGTGAAACAGAGAGATTTGGCAAATATTTCTTTTGAGACCGAGCTATATTTGAGGAAGAGCAATTAAGCAAGTACTGCGTTTGAGGTAGAGTGAATTGGCAAGTGTCTCATTCGAGAAAGAGCGATTTTTTATGAGACATCGCGATTTTTCAAGTATTGCATACGGGCCAGTGTGATTGGCTAGGACTTCCTTTGAAGCAGGACATTTTAAAGATAAATCATTTCAGGCAGAACAAGTTGTCTTTATAGGTAAAAGAAAATATCCGTTAACAGTTCGCTTTGGGTTAACTTTTCTCATTTAATGGCGACTGTCGACAACTATTTCTGTCTCTAATTGTTGTGGCGTTATGGGTTTCAGGAAACCTACTGTTTTACTGTTTTTCATTTATCAATGTGTATTTCTGAAATTTTCACTAAATTAGTGAAATGTTGAAAATGAAAAAGAAGCTTGAGGTATACACGTATAATGCATTTCTGTGGTTCTATTTCTTTGGTCAAACATATTTCACATGCAGTCTGTATTAAAGTTATCTCTTATTTTATGCATAGATTTTAAAAGAAAATCCTTTGTATGCTCGGCTATTCACATAATAGTATAAAAATGGCATACAGCAATCAACACGAAAAGTAATATTTCAAAAGGTATAGATAATGGTATATCAAACATTTTAACACTACCTCCAGTTCGTCTCATGCATACGTGTATAAGGAAAGAAGGACGTGAGCCTTCGGCCTTCGTGATTACATTACTACGCATCTAAACTCCACACCGTGATATACAAACCGATATATCACTCTAAAGTAAAATCTATTTCCTAAGTAATAATTGACGTTATAGCATATCTATAAATGTTGCAGAAATATTTAATTTATTGTAGATGACATAAGAGACCCTCCAGATACTCGTCTTATATCTTCATATTTGTCATAGAATAATAGAAATAATTTCTCTGAATAGGCTACGCTTTGAGAACACACTATGCATTATCTCGCATATCAGTACCAGTAAATTTTCCCAAATTTATTTCAGATTTATGAGAAGAGACAGTCTTCAGAAGGTCAACTGTATTCATATGTTATTGTTACATATACTCTTTCTATAATTTTCAGAACAAAGATTGTTGTTATATTTGCACTGCTGTTTGAGTTTAGGTATTGTATTCGTTGACGCAAAAATGAAGTGATTCTAGGCTTCTGAACATACAGGAGAATTCTAGGCTTCTGAACATACCGGAGACTGGTTTGCTCAGTTGGTTAGAGTGTTATTATATTATCATTTTTTTGTTTGGTATATGGAATTATGTATTTTTATTATTTGGGATTGAATATCATACGACACCGTTATTGAATTTACTGATCTTGTTATCGGGTTCAGTAAACTTTGTGAATAATTAATGTTTTCATCTAAATACTTGTTTAACCAAGCTGATTTGTTATTGAGTGGATACATATAGACCAGCATGCAATGTTTACCTTATTTCAAAGCTCGCAGTTCATAATGGAGAGTTGGGAATCGGCATTCTTTATTACTATTTACCAGAACTCAAGGCCTGGCCTGTCTTTACAGTTTGCCCTACTTCCGATCCAATCGAATGTCCCCATTTCATTCAAAAAAGCAAATTGTATTCTACATAATATTATTGACTCAATATCTCCAATATGAAAATAAGTATTTCAATTATTTTTCCAATAAGTGAGACTGTGACATCACAGAGCTAAGCTCCGCCCTAAATCTCTATGATATATTTCAATACAACTGTGGTCTGTATATGGGACAAAACTGTAAGCCGGTCATATGTCCAAGTTACAGGAATAAATATTGTTATTGTGCAGTCAAATCTATTCTATTCGTATAGTAACTGCTGTAGATCTACGTATGTAAAGGTTATTATATGTTATTAGAAGAGTGATTTGATATTGGCCCTGTTATTTGTCCATTCGTATTTGCCCGAGCCCGTAGGGCCAGGGGACAAATGACAGGGCCTATATCAAATCACTCAATTAATGACAATTTTATTAAATAACTAATCAAACTAAAAATGATTCATGTATCATATTCACTGGCAGTAACTCTTCAGAAACAGACAGTAACATGCAGATCTTAAAAAAATAACTCTTACATATTCAGTATTGAAATAAACATATTGGTGTGGGTATTCAATTTCTAAGTTGGAACATTTTCTATCTTTCTAAATGGGTTTTCAGGAAGAAAATTGATTAAAAGTTGATTTTCATTTTTGCGAATAGTTATTCAATAAAGGTCTATATAACAGGAATAAGCAAATCTATTGCGAGGGAGCGTCAGTGAACCGAAGCAATACGTTTGTTTATTAAATAACTTTTGTTTATTGGCTCCTATGTTCGTTAACTATCCGACGTAATAAAAAAGGAAGAGCTATCATAAAAATGAAAGACAGGGCCAATAATAAAAACTAGGGCCAATATCACTTATTGGACTGGTCCAATAAAAGATTGCTGACAAATGATTGGCTGTTGAGAAATCTGAGCATTCTGATTGGCTGATGCGTTCAGATGTTTAGTTTCTCGAAAACGAAAACGGCCACCAACTTGAAATCTGTTGAAATCAGCCTTGAAGATTGATTGGCAAAAATGAAAATCAACTTTTAATCAATTTCTGCCTGAAAACCCATTTAGAAGGATAGAAAATGCTCCAACTAAGAAATTGAATACTCACATCAATATGCTTACTTCAAAAATGAATATGTTAGAGGTATTTTTATTTTCACATCTGCTTGTTACTGTCTGTTTCTGACGAGTTATTGCCAGTGAAGACGATAGTCTATATACATTGAATCATTTTTAGTTTGATTAGTTATTTAATAAAATTGTCATTTAATGAGTGTCCTCTGACACTCGTTTTGGCCTTCGCCCTCCGGGCTCGGGTCAATACGAGTGCCCTCGGACAAATAACAGAGGCAATATCAAATCACTCATTTAATAACATATATATAATCATTAAATAACTTAAGTTTATTGGCTCTGATATTCGTGAACTACCCGACGTATTAAAATAGAAAGACAGAGCCAATAACAAAAACCAGGGTCAATATCACTAATTGGACCGGTCCAATAAAAGATTGCTGACAAATGATTGGCTGTTGAGAAATCTGAACATTCCAATTGGCTGATACGTTCATATGTTTAGTTTTTCGAAAACGAAAACGGCCGCCATCTTGAAATCAGTTGAAATCAGCATTTCATATAAAATAAAGAAGAAAAAAGAAATCGGGTCCAGAAGATTTGTTCTTTATATCCGGAAATTTGCTAAATCCGGGGTCGTTTTATACGGAGTTTGTTGTGTATAGAAAGTTTATTAGCCACAAACATTCAATATTATTGAGTAGCCACAAACATGTTACATTATTCAGAATTTTGAATAAAACCTGATAGAAATAATTCCATAAGTCTACGAAATGTCTGTGCAAGTTCCAGTCAGCATGCTCGTGGAATACCACAGTTAAGATCTTTTCTTATATTATCCTTTCAGTGACTGGTTTTATGGCCCAATTAAAAGAAGGGTAACTCTGGAAAAACCGTGATGACACCAGAAATTTGAATTAGTTCCCTTGATTTATGTAATAGCGACCTTTGTCATACGAGTCTGCCATGAAAATTTAAAATTCATTTTAGCTCGACTATTCGGATAATTATGAGGGCTATTGAAGCCACCCTTGCATCCGCGTTGCACATTTGTCTAACTCTTGCATGCAAGCTACTATTATGCGCATATCTCATAATTGATTTGAACTTTACTTAAATTTTAAAGGATATCAGACAAACAAGTTAGATAACTCTTGACTGAATTTCTGTAGATTATGTCCCTTTTTAAACTAAGTTTTGCTTGCAAGCTATTATCATGCCAGTCATCCCGAAAAGTGCCTGTTTGTCTGACATGTCAAACAAAAAAAATAGCCGGTCAGGCAAACTTTTGCTGCTGTCGGACCGAATGTCTGGCACTTTATGGCCTTTTACACAATAGTTTCTGTTGTTTGCTCAGGCAAACAATTTGACTGGTGCCTGACCGAATGTCAGACATTGTAAATTGTTTTAGGGAAGACTGTCATGCACACATAACCACTGTATGGATTGATTTGAATCTTCAGAAATACATTATTTATATCTTATAAGTGATATAAATCTTGTAAGAAAAAAGCTTGTACGTAAAATTCCTCGTCCAAAACCACAAGGCCAAGGTCTGAGATACGTTTATATACTATCTAGTGCTCCCCGTCAATTTATGTTAATATTAACATATTCGTAATTATTTTACGCCTAACATCAAGTGATAAGATGCTTAATAGTGTTTCGGGAGTTTGCACCCTTGCCAATACCGCTGATATTTTGTGAACCTCTCTAAACCATTATTGACGCTTGAAATTACAGTCTTTTACATACACTTGCATAGACAAAACTTTAAAACCGACTCGTTATAAACTACAAGGCCTACAGCTTAGATATTTTGAGAATAGCATCGTCTACAAGTCCTCTTTTGAATTTATCAAAAGCATGTCCCTTGGGTCCAAATTGATCCAGCCCGGTTGTCACTTGTTTTTTCTATATAGAATGATACGGGAAAAAAACTTTCATAATATTCTTGTCCAACCCTGCTATTATAAAAACTAAGATGTTTGGTGCGTAATAAGTTGACCTTTGGTTTGTTCAGATCATGAATCTGGGATCAAAATGGCCCTGCATGTGGTTCACTTGTTGTACAAACTGGAGACTTACACATGTATATCTAAACAAACAAGGTGCTTCAGCGACGTGTTTGGTGTGTAGCAATGTCTAGAAGTCCCGTGTGATCAAATTAGGTCACTAAATTCCTAAAGATTGTTTTAGGGGGGAACTTTTCAATATCTATTGACCTGATTTCGGGATAATTTCACTGGAATGTCCTAAGGGTGACACTCAACTACTACTGTTGAAGTCATCTTGATTGTTGGTAAAAACATGGCTTCATTGGACGGGGACATATTCCATTTTATGGTTCAAAAAAATCTTCTCGTTTGATTTGAAATAATGTTACAGAACGTACAGTAAATTCTGCATAAAACGACTCCGAATAAAGCGAAAATCCGGATATCAGGAACACATTTTCTCTGTCTGATTTGTTTTCTTTCTTTTTTTTTATACGAAAATGTTAAATGGATAAAACAAACCACGGATATAACGAACAAATTTAAATGATCCCAAGAAGTTCGTTATAAGCGGAGTTTGTATTATTTTGTGACGTTCAGCCAAAACTTATTTAAGTGATGTTGTTTAGTCATTCGACAAGTAAACAAATGAATATATAGTCACCTTAAGGCGTGGCTCTTCTCCCAAACAGTTGTAGCATATCATACACGTTTATCTCAGACAGCATTTGTGAATTTGTGAGACTTTGAAGTAATTTTTAAGAAATAGTCTATATATATGTGCCCTTCTTCCAGAACTGCTAAATAGATGTTGATATGTGAAAAACGTTGACTTTCTTGATTTCAATACTGTGTGTTAAAATGAACCAATTTGTGTTGAAGGTTATCAGTGCTGTAATGGAACCTCTTGTCAAAATCTCACTGTTTCAGATGTGTCTTGTTTGAAATTACGAATATGCTATTTTGTTTCTTTTTTTATATTACAGATCACTGCATGTTCGCACAAAATCTGGATAATTTTGTGTCAAAAGTGACAACCATCACGCACAGAATCAGCGCATCCACTGCGCTGGACGAATTATACGCAAGATGCGTAACTGAGTGCGCACAGAAATGCAGCCACAATACGTTTTGTCGTTCTTTCTTCTTTAACAAGGATCGTAAAATTTGCCAGCTCCAGGACGTGTTATTTGAAAACTACTACCAGCTGGGGCGTCTCCGAAACACGAGATACTATAAAATGAATAAAGGCAAGTGTAGCTGGGATATATATATATTATTGTATTTTGTCGTATTGTATATTATTGTTTATCATTGTATGATCACAATGATTATATATCATAATATCGTGTTGTTACTTTAATAGTATTGGTTCTTTCTATAGATGCATTGCCTATAGTGTGTGTGGTGTGACATACCGGTAACATGGCACGGCATGGCAGTGCATTGCACTGTGGGTGTGGTATGGCATACCGGTAACGTGGCAGGGCATGGCATTGCATTGCATTGTGGGTGCGCTATGGCATACCGGTAACGTGACAGTGCATGGCATTGCATTGCATTGTGGGTGTGTTATTGTATACATGTAACGTGGCAGGGCATGGTATTGCATTGTGGATGTGGTATGGCATACCGGTAACGTGACAGTGTATGGTATTGTATTGCATTGTTGGTGTGGTATGGTATACCGGTAACGTGGCAGGGCATGGCATTGCATTGCATTGTTGGTGTGGTATGGTATACCGGTAACGTGGCAGGGCATGGTATTGCATTGCATTGTGGGTGTGGTATGGTATAGCGGTAACGTGACAGGGCATAGGTATTGTATTGCATTGTTGGTGTGGTATGGTATACCGGTAACGTGGTTGGGCATGACATTGTATTGCATTGCATTGTGGGTGTGGTATGGCATACCGGTAACGTGACAGGGCATGTTATTGCATTGCATTTTGGATGTGGTATGGTATACCGGTAACGTGACAGGGCATGGTATTGTATATCATTGTGTGTGTGGTATGGTATACCGGTAACGTGACAGGGCATTGTATTGTATATCATTGTGTGTGTAGTATGGTATACCGGTAACGTGACAGGGCATGGTATTGTATATCATTGTGGATGTGGTATGGTATACCGATAACGTGACAGGGCATGGTATTGTATATCATTGTGTGTGTGGTATGGTATACCGGTAACGTGACAGGGCATTGTATTGTATATAATTGCGTATGTGGTATGGTATACCTGTAACGTGACAGGGCATGGCATTGCATTGCATTTTGGATGTGGTATGGTATACCGGTAACGTGACAGGGCATGGCATTGCATTGCATTGTGGATGTGGTATGGTATACCGGTAACGTGACAGGGCATTGTATTGTATATCATTGTGTGTGTGGTATGGTATACCGGTAACGTGACAGGGTATGGCATTGCATTGCATTGTGGATGTGGTATTGTATACCGGTAACGTGACAGGGCATGGTATTGCATTGCATTGTGGGTGTGGTATGGTATAGCGGTAACTTGACAGGGCATGGTATTATATATCATTGTGTGTGTAGTATGGTATACCGGTTACGTGACTGGGCATTGTATTGTATATCATTGTGGATGTAGTATGGTATACCGATAACGTGACAGGGCATGGTATTGTATATCATTGTGTGTTTGGTATGGTATACCGGTTACGCGACTGGGCATTGTATTGTATATCATTTTGGATGTGGTATGGTATACCGATAACGTGACAGGGCATGGATTTTATATATCATTGTGTGTGTGGTATGGTATACCGGTTACGTGACTGGGCATTGTATTGTATATCATTGTGGATGTAGTATGGTATACCGATAACGTGACAGGGCATGGTATTGTATATCATTGTGTGTTTGGTATGGTATACCGGTTACGTGACTGGGCATTGTATTGTATATCATTGCGTGTGTGGTATGGTATACGGGTAACGTGACAGGGCATGGCATTGCATTGCATTTTGGATGTGGTATGGTATACCGGTAACGTGACAGGGCATGGCATTGCATTGCATTGTGGATGTGGTATGGTATACCGGTAACGTGACAGGGCATTGTATTGTATATCATTGTGTGTGTGGTATGGTATACCGGTAACGTGACAGGGTATGGCATTGCATTGCATTGTGGATGTGGTATGGTATACCGGTAACGTGACAGGGCATGGTATTATATATCATTGTGTGTGTAGTATGGTATACCGGTAACTTGACAGGGCATGGTATTGTATATCATTGTGGATGTGGTATGGTATACCGATAACGTGACAGGGCATGGTATTGTATATCATTGTGTGTTTGGTATGGTATACCGGTTACGTGACTGGGCATTGTATTGTATATCATTTTGGATGTGGTATGGTATACCGGTAACGTGACAGGGCATGGCATTGCATTGCATTTTGGATGTGGTATGGTATACCGGTAACGTGACAGGGCATGGCACTGCATTGCATTTTGGATGTGGTATGGTAAACCGGTAACGTGACAGGGCATAGGTATTGTATATCATTGTGTGTGTGGTATGGTATACCGGTAACGTGACAGGGCATTGTATTGTATATCATTGCGTGTGTGGTATGGTATACCGGTAACGTGACAGGGCATTGTATTGTATATCATTGCGTGTGTGGTATGGTATACCGGTAACGTGACAGGGCATAGGTATTGTATATCATTGTGTGTGTGGTATGGTATACCGCTTACGTGACAGGGCATGGTATTGTATATCATTTCGTGAGTGGTATGGTATACCGGTAACGTGACAGGGCATTGTATTGTATATCATTGCGTGTGTGGTATGGTATACCGGTAACGTGACAGTGCATGGCATTTGTTTGCGTTGGAATATAAACTGTGTTGTATAAGGTTGTATCATATTATTAAACTGTACTGTACTGATTTGTAGTGCATATATTGAATATATAAACGCATATTTAAAATAAACTTTAAACATGCAGATATCATATTTACACGAGTATGAACTTTTTATCATTGAGATATTTAGATGTAAAACATTTAGTACTACATTTTTACAGTAGTGCTCTAATAGCCTTTGCATGTATATTAATTTTTATGGATTTCGACATGTAAGCCTTTTTAGAGTAAATTAAAATAAGACACCGGATACCTCAAATACAAATACAAACTTTAAGGTTTTTTTAAAGGAAAACAAAAACAAGAATGTATGTAGACAATTATAGTTCTTCATATCGAAACTTGGATACACTAATTAACAATAAATAAACTAAATATATTTTATACAGCAGAGATTAATTCTTAATTATCAGCTATTTAATGTATTGAAGATCGTTGACAGAAGTATTAAAGTCCCATGATCACTGTATGCCTTATAATAAATAGATTTCTGACCGTCAAAATTGACTATTTTTTGTACTTTCCTAACGTTGATTTTTAAATTGATTTTTATATAGTATATAACGCAGTTTTGTTTTCAATCATATTGCAAGCAAATAAGAAACACTTCCTGACAATACTGTTTCTTGAAGAAGCAACCAAAAAATGAAAGGTAGATTCGATGTTTTTTTGAGTACATAGAACACAGTTCTATCATTAGTTTATCTATTAATTCATCATTCTTTTATTTGATTCTTTAAAGGGATAACGGAACTTTAAGGTCTAAGGCGATACAATAAATTCACGAAATACCCCTTTATCTGTTTCAGTGTTGTCAAACTTCACCTGTCCACTTGCAACTCCGAATACCACTTACAACACAGTGTTGTTATCGGACAATACCGATTTTACATACAGGTAAAGTGATAATTTACTCGAACTGTAAAAGGTTATCCCCTCCTTTAGTAAGCACAATTTCGACACAGTGTAAAAACCAGTTGTGCATTTGTACTGTAAACTGGATTTTATTCGCGGTGCTTTAAATCTCGCCATTTTCGCGAATTTCCCTTCGCGCTTATTTACAAATCTCGCGAGATATTCATTTCACATAGAAATCACTGTTCGTGAATTTAAAATTTGCGAATAAGTCTGTCTGCTTAAAAATCGCGAAATTTATTCAAATTTACAGTAACACTTTTTAAAGTGTCTTAGATTATCCATGGTATGGTTTCTGCGGAGAGGAGTGCTTTTCGGCAATGAATTGTTGGGTGCTTCAACATGATACAATGCTAATGTCAACAGCATTGCACAAGAATAATGTTTAAAGGGGCACTCCCTACAGAAAGTAGATTATATTCTCTAAACATAAACAAGTGTATTTATGCTTTTAAAGTTATTTTATTGTGACATCAGTTTTAGGGAGTGTCTCTAAGATAGCTCGTGGGTGTCCCCTAGAAATTGGGTCATAGTTTTAAAGTCAACGTAGCCTTAATAAGAAAGTTTGCATTACAATCCAACGAGGCATTGATTTTTGTACTTGGAAATTTCGTTAAAAGCGCTACTAAGCAGAGAGTTGTATTTTCCGTCGATTTTCTTGTTTTTCCCGACAATTCTCTGTCTATGTGTTTAATGAAACGACTGTATTGTCATGATTCATTTATCGATTCGAAAAATAACATAAAAACTATTTCGTCGCCAAAAATATGAGAAAAAAAAACGTGCAGGGGCGACCATTTTTTCTACAGACGAAAAACGTTTACACTGGAGAATTTGATTGGTTAGAATACGTTATTAGAAGACTTAAATTACCAATCAGAATACGTTTATATGAACATTTTGCGAACGACTTTTGATCAATCAGAAAACGTATTAACTATTAAGGAGAACTTGACCAATCAAAATACATTTGTAGGTGTAAATCGGAATACGTGTCCTTGATTTTCATATGTCGTTTATTTCTAAATTACTACAGGGTAGTGCTGAGCCTCGAGACGAAAGCTGCAGCAGAAGCAGCATGCATAGCAGAGGGAGCCTGGCTTGTACGCGTTCTTACTGAGGAGATAATGCAAACCCTGGTCACTGTATTTACTTCATGCCCAGGTGAGGGAAATCAAGTCTAAATCTTAATCTAAATCATTTGCATCAAAATTTATAAATGTAGTGAGCGCATTGATTAGAATATGACAGCGTCCGAATCGAATTTACCAAAAATGTAGTTCGAAACATTTGTTTTGTAAATAAGCTTCGATTGTCAGAAAGTAATGAAAGCTTGATCCAGATTACGGAAAGTGTATGAATTCAAACGCTTTCGAGCATTTTCATATATCTTTCCAATACTTTTCAAAATATGTATTGATACATCAAAGTGTTCCAATTTACTACTGCACTGTCTATACTCAGCATGCATGGTATAAACATGCGTTAAGCAAGTTTGTTATGTCAATTTGCCCATGGGGAGCGGTGGTGTAGAGGTTTAGGTGTCTGTCGCTCATACCGGAGGTTGCGGGTTCGAGCCCAACCAAGGTCACGACCGTACCTCCTCATATGACACCAGTACTGGTTTTTCCAGGAAGCGGACTCGAGAGTGACTTGATAAGCTCAAAGCTTTCTTCACAATCGAACTAAAACAAATTAGTATAAACTAATTTGCCCATGACTTATTGACGTTCTTAAGTTCTGAAGTTACAGTGAAGAACCACATCTACATATCACTATTTAGTCGGTGAATAATTTGGGCAGTGTTCCTCAGGTGAGCGATCCAGGGCCATCATGTCCCTCTTGTTTACACATATGAGCATTGATGTTTGACAAGTTGTACCACCATGCTTCTGTCAGTTCAGACGACTCCTCTGATTCAATGACAAGCTCCGTCATTGCAGACGGTTCATTGTTAGGAACACAGACATTGTTTTCAAAGAGTGGTATGCGTGAATTTGCACAAGGTTTTTCGTATCCTTTCTTTACTGAATGTTGGAATGGCGGTGACTTCACCATGTCGTTGTAAGACCCTACGGTTTTGTATCCAATCAGCACTGACCGTTGGCCTTCGGTTGAACAGATTTGACTTGACCCTCTTGTACATTGTCCTCCGGTCCCATTCCTTAGTTATTTTACAAGGATACCGTCAGTCCGGTCTTTGTGGAGCGCTCTCTGGAGACCAATCCAAGAAACAAGTGTAACTCTCTTTCTTGAATTCACCTGAGCTATATACAGAATTGCACGAAGCCAGCCTGTCGGTTCGTTAGGCAGAGTTTGGTTAGTTTCCAAGTACAATATCAGTGCTTACAATGATTTTCCCAACCACACTGGTCAGACTAATGGGTCGATAGCTTGATGAATTACCTCTCTTCTTCCCGTATTTGAGGACGAGTATCATGGTCGACTACCTCCAAATCTGTGATAGGTTACATTCTCTCAGGCTAAGGTTGCAGTTCTTAGAAAAGAATGTTCATTGCGAAGTTACAAACGTGTATAAGCATCTCGTTAAATGTAGTAATGCCAGCGGCACCAGGTTATTTCTTGACTTTTAGCTGTTTTAGAATTCTTTGCAACTCATTCAGTGTGAAGCATTTTTCCATTACGTCTTATGAGCTATTGTTTCCCTCTCTATGGTGTTTTCTGCTGACAGGGATAAACTCATGTTTTCATAATAGTCAGCGCATCTCTGCGGCCTCTTTTCCTCCCAGCAGGGTTCCATTCTCTATCAGAGTTTGAATGCCATATGCTTTCATTCTTCATAACTCAACCATTTGGTGAGCTTAGTTTTGCGTCGTTCTTTTCCGGGTTGAGAGATACAATTTTCTCTCTGCAGCTTCTCCATCTGACATTGAGCTACAATTTAAGTAACTTGGCATTTGCTTGTTAACATTTTATGAAATTTCTGTAGAGGGGTGTTTCGCCTCTCGACTTGCAATCGATAACTGACCACGAAGATATTCCAAGTCATTACTCGAGTATGGCTTGTATTCCTTTCCAAACCCTCGATATATACATCTACATCTATGTGGTGCTTTCAGAATGACCATACTGAAGTGTTTTGTGACTTGACCGATGTCTCTGCCATCAGTACATATATTTTTTTCAGAAGTTATTGGTAAGTTCTATATGTATGGACTCCGTTCCACCGAGGGAAGTACGGCTCTTGTTTAGTTTTGTTCACAGCCGAGGGTCTCATCATGGGCATAAGGGCTTGTCCTTAGAACATTTTATGTCTGGGCAGACTTCCGAGTCCATTGCAGTTCAGTCAGAGGCTTCGAGGTGTCGATTTTTCGTGTGTCGTAATGAAGTACAACTGAACATCCCCTTTATGAACTACTGCGTGGGGCTTTTCCATGGATATTTTATGTAGTGGTAGAGAAGACTTGCGTACTCGGCTCCCTTTGCGTATATGGTTATCCAGAGGTAGAGGCTGAGTGCAAGTCTTAGAGATGACAATCACACCTCTAGATATCAAATTGGATGAATCAGATAATTGAAAATGTCTCAATCCGGATAAATCCAGCCTTAACTTGCCATCGCAGTTGAGCTTAATAAATGAGCTTGAACATAAACCCTGATAATATAATTTTGTTTTCATTTAGGTTTCATCAATTTGGATGAGTACTGGATCGACGGAACTAACGCTAATGCCACTGATTTCTTTAACGTTACCCAGTGGACAACATCCGTCGGCGATCCTTTAACATACCAGTTCTGGGCACCAACGAAACCAAATTTCCCGGATACAGAACATTGTATTTCACTTTGGACAGATGGAGGTTACATGTGGAATGACCGAAAATGCTCAGACTCTTACTATTATGTATGCGAGAAGTAAATAATAAAACATGTTCAAGCAACCTTATGGAGGCAAAAGAGTCAGGTTAAAACTGCCTGAAAACCTCACGAAATAAGTGGTTTAATTTGTATTAATATTGAGAAATTACTAGTACCTTTGTTGTACTATTCTTATAATCTCGCATGAGAGTATGCTCAATTTGAAATATTCTGATATGAGGTACATGTATTGGCAAGCATTGCGTACAAGCCTTATAATGTATTGCCTTTCATGTCATATATTTCAATCTCTGAACTTAGATCATCATGACATCTCTTAAAGTCCCAGGATCTTTTTGAATTTACCCGATATTGTAAAATAAATATACTGATAGGATAATGATAGAACCATGTTCTATTCACTCTAAAACAATGTTGACATATTCATTTCTTCCGTGTTCAAGTCGCTTTTTCACGAAGAAGAGTTGCCAGGAATCTTGTTTATTTTCTGCAATATCATTGAAAAAAGTGCTGCTCCATAATCGATTTAAAAAGTAAAGTTCGAAAATAGAATGTGTTTGGTACAAATAAAGGTCATTTATCTTTCTTGGAAAAATAAGTACTTGCCAATGTGGTCCTGGAACTTTAAGCTGTGACAATCAATCATAAGGATGGAATCATTCACAGGCAGTCTTGGAACGTTTGTCCGTCTGCTCGCCATGTCGTTCCAACAACATCTTTAACCTTCATAAGTAAACCCCAAACCGTAAGAGGTTTACTGCATTAGTTGTTCTAACAATACAAAAAACGCTGCCCACCGGATTTATCTCTTATCAGTAGAAAATAATGCGCAATGTGGGGTTTTGTTTGCAAATACGATCTCTCCTATTACTCCTTATAAGATAAGACACTGCCTGGTTAGGTATCTTTAAACTAAAATCTATTGACATGTAGATATAATTGGTTTATTGCTTATCTATAGTTTATTTTTAAGAAATAAGGTTATTATATAAGAATTAAAATTCATTACAAGAATATGGTACATGTGATTTCTTAAGTATACTTAGTAAGGTTTGATTCATTGAACACATTTTATTTCCAGACAACTAATTCTTACTTTAGAGAATTGTGTGACAGTTTAACAATTGTTTTTAAGAAATATTTTCTTGAATGTTTTATTTATCTGTCAAACTAGCTTTGAGCATTGTTTTCTTTTTCGTTTGGAAAAAAGTAAAGTAGATATATATAAATCCTTGACTACAATAAATAATACGTTTGTGGAAGTGAAATGTTGTGCATTTTTATAGGACTGTACTCGTCAGTTATAAATTCACATAACACAACACTTTACCAAATTTAAACAAAGCTAATCTTTAAAAGTTAGAAAAATCTGTTGAACAGAGTTAGAATTAACATCACCAAACATATTTGCTCAGTTTAAAATCTCTATATACATTGGATATGCTAACAATGGTATATTTACTTTTTGCTAGCGTAAAATCTTCATCCGACTGTTTTAAGCGGTACAAACGTTTGTATAACTCTGTTTGTTGTCCCTTTAATCCTTATCAATAAATATCACTGTTTGTTCAACTTTGTGTCTTGTCCATAAAGCCTATATTTATTTTCATTTAATTCATTAGCTTATAAGTTATATGGAAAGCCAACTCTGTCAACACTGGATTCGATTGATGTGCCTGCTATGCTTGGTTTCATGCATTGATATAAAACACCACACACAGGTTCGTTAATAAATGTACCACTGTAACCAGTATATATTTTATTTACTGATTGTTATAATACACCAATCTCTTGCTGCTTTTATTTACCAATGTTTATATTACACATAACTCTTGCTTTTGTGTAAGATAAAGGAAACTTCTCGATGAGAAGTTACATTGCACTTTTTAAACCACTTAGGATCGATCGAATGGCCCCGGGTTCGATTCCTACCATCGCCATGTCGGTAATGGCCTTAGGCAGGATACAAATGATTCCACATTGCCTCTCTCTCTCTTCAGGTTGATTCCATCTGGAATGAGTCTCGAGAGCGTAAGAACTTGTTTCGCAATCGAGAATAAATAATTAAAATTGGTATAAACTAAACCAGTTAAACCACATGGTATAATGGGAACAGTGCCAGTTTCATCATTTTTCTGCCAAATAATACCATGTTAATTTAATAAACGGTGAGAAAGGGACGGAGTCTATTTTCCGTTACGTATTCCTTGTCAGAAACGTCAACGTTTTCATGTACTGACGTTCTGTCATTGCTGCACAGCAGGTGCGAGTTGACCGGATATAGCCTCGATATAACACAATACGTCACGTGATAAATTCACGAAAAGCAAGACAAATTTGATAGTGACGTATGTAATAGTATAAAAAGCCACTTACAAAAGCAAACAAGCGTATGTTTACTCAGATCAGAACATAACGAAGGAATTGTAGAGGATTGTACTGAATGCATGTCTGATAAGAAAGTGTCAAAACAACGGTGACGACCGAAGCCTTTCAAATGCACTTGATTGCTTTACCACGTGTGAAAATATATCGAAAGTACATGATAAGGTAGCCTGTTGATGAGTTTTAAACATAGAAACTTCTACTAAAACAAAAAGACGCCGACATTAACGTATGTATCATTTACGGTAGTTTAAGTGGTTGTAGTGGAATAACAGACAAAGCTATCAGTAGTAAAAATTGGGTGTGAAAGTCAGGCTGGGTTGTTTCTTTGTGATAAGAAGGCAAATTACTTTTAAGATAGCTTGTGGAATAAAAATTTAAGCAACGACATGTTTTGGGTGAATAGTTTAAGTGTATCAAGAGTTTTAATGAAATCTAACATTATTAACCAGTGGTTTTTCCACTTTTTAAATCTGAAATCAATTTTACCGGTGGGTTCACATTTCTCGTCTTTAGTTCACTAGTTTTTCTACGATTTAGAACTAATTAAAAAAAAAATGATTACCCATGTCGATTCATGAATTACTTGTAGGCCTACTTTCAAAAGATCACGTCCAAAGAGTCTCATTCAAATCTTAACAGGAAAAGTACAGATCATAAAAGAAAAGAAAGAAAAGGAATTCAAACTCAAGAAATAATGTAGACATCAAAACATTCTTCAGTTAGGAAAAGTTTAATGAATACATCTTTATCGATTTTGTCCTTTCTTGTACACCATACTGGCATTTTAAGGATAACGTGTACGTAGCGTGACGTCATAAAAACATGGTTGAATGGAGAACAGCTTTTCGCACGGGTGTTTTTTTTTTAAAAATAAAACATATGACATAAATCTATGGATTGTTTTGATGTAAGTTATTTTCTTTTATTTTGTGCATCTTTAGATACGTAAGCGTATTGTCAATCATGAAGCAAATATCTTCATTAACATCAAGGTTAATCTCACTGTAGATAGAACTCATTATTGAATCACCTGGTTGGCATGGGGTCACCAAAGATCTATTAAATAAAAATAAGATAGAGCTAATAGGAAGAACAATTCAAAGGCTGGCTGTTATTTTTTTCTTCCTACAGATCTATGCGTAAAAGGATCAAAATTAAAAAGAAAATGTAGAACTCTATAAAGATTTTTTAACATTTTAATTACATTTTGTCTGGACTCCCGGAAGTAGCTACATCATCTACATACTTATAGTTATATGGAAGCTTCAGAGGGATGCGATTACACAAAGCAAATGTTTTGCATTTCTTTTCAAAGCTAGAGCCTACAAAGTAAAAAGTAGGATTAGATGTAGGACTACTTTACTTGACTGTATGCAATACGGACGTTTAGAAAAGTCAAGTTTTATTTTACATTGGATTTTTAATCGAAAATGTATTTGAAACATTAATTGTAATTTTCAAACAACCTAGCCAAATAAGTGGTAGGGTGACTTTAAGCAGAAAAGTCCATTAAAAATATGGGTAGGTGGGACAGTCATTGCAACAAGCAATGTTATATACCAAAATGTTTGTCAGAGTTTGTAGTTTATGAAACCACCGGCATAAATTGGCATAAATGGTGGCGTTCTGAGAAATCCAAGATGGCGTCCAAGATGGCCGCCAAAAATAAAAATGCAGTTTTTGTAGTACTGTTGGTCCAAATGTTTTTTAAAACGATTGTTGCTAGGTTTAAAACATAGAAATGTATAAATTCATACTTATTATATGATTTTATGATGTTTTTTCATTAATTTTAGCGAAATCTATGAAAATACTGACGATTTTAGCTGTAAGAGTGGACAATTTTATGGTTTGGACAGGCATTTTTAACAGAAGAACAAATTTTTTACCAAAATTGATATACTTATGTGACAACAAGTAAAAAATGACTCATGGCTAATGGAAATAGTAACATTACAGCAGAAAAACAGATTTTTTTAGTGCACAAGCATTTAAAAGTGGGTGGGGTAATTTCATATGTATTTTCAATCTAAATATACATAGTTTTTAAAACATTTAATGAGCTTTACCTTCAAGTATTTTGTATTTCAAATGAATAATTATCAGCTTATATGTATTATTTAGCTATTGCAAGTTTGGAGATCATTTATTAAATCCAAGATGGCCGCCAAAATGGCCGCCAAATATAAAAAATGCAGTTTTTGTAGTACTGTTGGTCAAACTTTAAAAAAAGGGAAAACACTGTAACTGTACCCTGTAAAACACTGTGTCAAAGTGAACACACCCGGTAGATTCTATCGGTGAATGCAACATTGAGTTGGCTAGAATTTATGGTGTTTAAAAAGAAACAAATGTCAAGGAATACCAGACATCAACTTTATTTCCGAAGCGCATGCACCATCGTTCTGCGAAATTTTAAGAAGTAGACTGTGCGTTGTTTGAATGGTTTAAGGACATGTCCCATTCTACAGAATACATAAATAAAGCCTCTGTATCCGTAGGCAGTTAACAACTTAACATTACATTATTCCGCACCAAAACTAGCTAACATTAAGAATCAATTGAAAGCAGTTCTATAAAGAGAAACGGTTTGCATATTGAATAATGTTCGCAAGGCTTGAAGCTCAATGCAGTACCGCACATAATATAAAATGTAGTACAAAAGATAACCCTCTTTCACGCCATCATTATTGTCGCATACTAGACATGGAAGGCGAAATTGTGAACATTTTATGGGGAACATCTCAAAATTATATACATTTCAAATTAGTGATTAGTTGTCGTATAAAAAGTTATTTTTGCAAAGAGCATCATTTCGGAGACACATCATTGCAAATATATTTTATTATTGCTTACATAGTTTTTAATTGATTAGAGCGATTTCTGTTCGCCTGCAAACAAGAGATGCGTAAACTCTAACCGTTTTGGGAAGTAATTGTCGCGGGTGCGCCAAATCAGAGCTGATGCTCCTGCAACATTTCATTTAAAAAAATGGCATGTTCGCCCTTATGTCTATAACGGGCTATACTGTCTGTGTTTTATTAACAAAATTTTCATCACTTCTGGTGAACCTAGACTGTAAGGTACAGGGCAATATTAATCTTATTGGCGCTGTGCAGAAGCACAGTGCCAGTATTGAATAGGTTTTAATTTTGTACCATGGGGTTGCATAATCGAATAGGGAGTAGCCAACATTATTATTGTAATTAAAAACTATGTATTATGTGTGAACAAACTCCCTATAATGAATAAATAAATAGTATTAACTGATTACAAACAATACTATACCAGATGCATACGTCTTCGACCGTTAATTCAAAACTTTTGACATATTCATAGGATATTTAATAACTTTTCCACAAACTTGAAGGTTACGGTTTTTTTATTGCTTTGTTTACGGACCCTACGGCCAGATTCATCAAAGTTCAGAAAAAACGTCTCAATAGTTGTTTTGCTAACTCTAAACATTTTGAAGTTTAAATACATATGTTGTCAACGTGAATAATTAATGACAACCTATTTTAATTACTACATACTAAAGTAAAATGTAGGCATTATAAATAAGACCGTTCACCTAACTATGCGATACATGGGGTCTCAATGAAAGTTATGTAAAGCATCGCTAACAACTGACCAATAGTAAAGACAAAATTAATCACGTGGGTTTCGTCTGCGTCGAAAAGCGTCTACTGACCACGAGCTGTAGCCTTGTTTAATGGGCGTCATCGTACCATTATACGGAAGGTTGTTTCGTTTATTTTTTTGTTAAACTGTAGTAAATGTGTTTTTTTACTTATTATGATAACAGTTACAAATAACATAATGTATTTGGTTTTTCCCGTTGATAGGTTGTTTACTGATATTCTAAAATGACTCT
This sequence comes from Saxidomus purpurata, assembly GCA_022818135.1. Classification (NCBI taxonomy): domain Eukaryota; kingdom Metazoa; phylum Mollusca; class Bivalvia; order Venerida; family Veneridae; genus Saxidomus; species Saxidomus purpurata. The sequence continues at coordinate 13,236,797 of JAFMSR010000017.1, forward strand.
GATTCCTTTAAATCATGTTTCAAAAACATGCGCAGCGCCTTTGATGCTTTGCATCAAAATTTGTCTTGTCAATTACTTGCTAAGTGGTCAGTGGTCAGCTCTGCACAGTATGACTGCAATAAATCTTCAAGTATTAATTCTCCTAAGATTTTTATCAGTTAACATATGTGCAAACAATGTAAAAATGCTAATGAGATATTGTCATAATTACAGTCGAACTTGCACATGCGACCACGTGTATTAAGGGACCATTGTCTTAAGCGTCAGCTTTTGAAGCCCCCCCGAGAGTTTTTACACTGATTTGCAATTGCATTAAGCGACTTTTCTCTAACGCGACCAGCGACCAGCGACCAGAAAATTAGCGATCCATTATCATTTACCTATTCAAACGGTAGCACTTCCTTCTTTCTTGACTTGTTTTCGTCGCAACTGTGCCATAGTTTAAGGAGTCATAACAGGATTTCGATTAGGACAGATCTTGTGGAAACAGTAAATCATTGGCAATTTGACGCATACATCTAAACTGTTAGGCGTCACTTTGATACCCAAGGAAGCCACATTCTGGACACAGATATTCGGGGTTTGGAAAGAAAAAAATAAAACTGCAAACGAGGTCTTGCCACATCTCTAATTGACTAGTTAACATGTAAATCCATTTATGTCACGCCTATGTTTTGCACGCAAATATCGTGCGGATTGTTTTGACAGTTTAAAACGTAATACTGTAAACAGTATATATTATGTGGGCAAATAGAATACACACTATGATATTACACAATTTTTATGTCTGGTGAAAATATCTTGATATTCAGTCACTTTGATGACAAATTAATCATATATAAAATAAGTATACAGCCCGTTATAGACATCCGGGCGAGCATGCCATATTGTGACATTAAGTATTGCAGGAGCATCAGCTTTGTTTGGGCGCACCCAAGACAATTACTTCCCCAGACGGTTAGAGTATGTGCATCTCTTGTTTGCAGGCAAAAATAAATCGGTTTAATCATTTAAATTCTATGTACGCATTTATAAAATATATTTGCAATGATGTGTCCCCGAAATGATGTTCTTTGCAAAAATAATATTTATACGGCAACTAATCACTAATTTTAAATGTGTATAATTTTGAGATGTTCCCCATAAAATGTTCACAATCTGCCATTTTCTATCGCCTTCCGACTTACCTCTCAAATGTCTACTAGTAACTGTTGTGCACTGCTCTTGTGAGTAAAACAAGTACATACAAGACGAATTTTGATGCAAGGCATCAAAGACGCCGCGCATGTTTTGAAGCATGGCTGGGAGATGGGCACTGGGGCAGGTTTCTATTATAAAATGGCGTGGTTAACATCAGCGAACCCTTTTTACTACATAAAAGATCATTACCTCTGTCACGGACCTATATACACATTATGTTAATTATGTTATTTGTTTTATTCATCCTTGTAATGATATATGCAAATAAAAAAGATTTTAAATGATTTTCTAGTTTCGTTTTTATTTTCATTCACTCATGGGAATTTTCGTAACTGGAAATGCAGATAAGTTGTTAAACTGTCAAGGAACTGAACAAAAAATATCGCTAAAATTCATCGAACTATTTAAATACAAAAAAAGAAAAAGTAATACTTTTTCTAATAGAGAACGGACCTATACACATGTGTATATAGGTCCGTGATTGCAATGATTTTGGGTTTTAATACCGTCTAAGGGAGGTAATCGTTACAACATAAAGTACACACTAAGTTACATCGAACTAATTTGCTTAAAACCTAACCTATCATTCTAAAATTACACATATTCAACAAATACATTAATTTTTATCATTTAGAATAATAAAAAGTGTATTTAACATAAAAAACTATTGAATTAAGACTTGTTTCCGGTAATCTCATTTGTTTTTGGTTGTTTCCGGTAAAAAGTTGTTTTCGGTAATCAGTAATACCGGTCCGTGCCTCTGTGTATTTAGCTGTATATCCTTTTTGTTTATGAAACTGATTTATAAAAAAAAAAAGTTTTTATTAGTAGTTTGCATAATACTAAACCCTTATGTAACTTCCATATTGATTGTCTATTGTGATAATTAAAAACCTCTTTTCTCACAACATTAATTATTTTCGGATGCTAATTTTACACTGGCTATTTTTAGATACCAAGGAACTGTACACAAAACTATTTATAACCATGGCTCCTCCCACAATTTCACTGAATCACAGGTCTGTTAATAGGAAGCAGAGGCAAAAATATAATTTACACCGGGTCTAAATATTGTGAAAAAGAACTATCTGTAAAACAGATATACCGCCCCTCCCTCCCTGTAGCTGGTAATGTGGATTTTTCTTTCTTTCTATTCCCGAAGCATTATACACTCCAGCAATATGGCGGAAAGAGACGAAATCCACATGATTAATTATGCTGTGACGTATACATTTTACAGAACTTCCATTGGCTGATTATTGTTTTTGTTTACAAATGATGGAATGGAATTCCGTTAGGGCCCTACGTATTGCATAGTTGGGTGAACGGTTTTTCTGGACAGTTTCAATATTAAAGTCTAATATGTAGTAATTAAAATGGGTTTTCATTGATTTTTCACGTTGGCGCCATGTATTCTATTATCTGAGTGTTTTAAGATAGCAAAACATCTTCCGAATCTTTTTCTGAGCTTTGATGAATCGGGTCGTAAGGTCCGTAAACAAAGCTATAAAAACCCGTGGTCTACGAGTTTGTGGAAAAGTTATTAAATACTCATTAAATGTGTCCAAAGTTTTGAAATAAGGGAAGGAGACATATGTATTTTGTATTGTATTGTTTTTTAATGACTTAATACAATTTAATGATTCATAAAAGTCATTTTTCATACATAGAACATAGTTTAGATTTACAATAATAATGTTGGCTGCTCCCTATTCGATTATGCAACCCCATGGTCCAAAATTGAAACCTATTCAATACTGACGCCGCGATTCCTCGCGGCGTCAATAATACGTTCAGGGTAAAAATAATAGATCTTTATAACTCTTGAATAGGGGAAAGGTAAATGAAAAACAACACGCTTGATAGTACAAATCTAACATCTGTTGCCATTTACTTCAAAATTACTTGTTTCTGATATATTTTAGTTGATATACTAAATGTCGTCTATAAGGAATTTGTTCCATATTCGTGTATGTATAAGGATCTCCGGATATAAGGAACAGATTGGATCGGTCCCGAGGAGTTTGCTATTTATGGAGTTTACTGTATACATGTATGTAGTTTTCTTTTTTATTCGCGAAATCAAGCTCCTTGCTCCTTTTGAGAAACGATTCTTGCATAAAAAAAGTAGTGTTTGCTTTACGTGTATTTAACCCTTACCATGCTGATGGCAAATGATTCTGTCTGCCTTTGCGAGCAGAACAGATCATCGTCATAATGCACATCCATGCAGTCTTTTCAGTGGGCACCCCGTGGAACAATTAATGGTACTGTCGAAATTGAAAGAAACGACAGTCCATTGTTGAAATACAACGGGAATATTTCCGCATACCCGCGACATCGGGCACCGCGTGACGGTAGTTTGGTCACCTCGTATATGGCGCTGCCCCGGAAGCCATATTCGGAGCATGTGTTCGATTATAGTTTCTGCAGCTTCTGAAAAGCTTTATTCACCAATATAGCTTCCCGTTTTGGAATAATAATAATAATGATAATAACTAGAACTGTCACAAGAGTGACGAATTATACCCCCACAATACAGCTTTGTCACAGAAGTATGGCAACCATAAGAAAGGAATGGCCACAAGGACATAGAGTTGAGTTATTATACAATAACTTGTGTAAATGAGACTTTGACCTTTGACTTACTGACCCCAAAGTCGAACTTGACCTGTATTTCATGATGTTACAGCTGTGTACCGAAAATTATTTAAATCAGTCAAGCCTTTCATGAGTTATCATCCGGAAACTGTTTTACATTACAGTTCAGAGTCACTGTGACCTTGACCTTTGACCTACTGACCTCAAAGTCGAACTTGACCTGTATGTGATGATGTTACAGCTGTGCACTGAAAATTATTTAAATCGGTCAAGCCTTTCATGAGTTATCATCCGGAAACTGTTTTACAGTTCAGAGTCACTGTGACCTTGACCTTTGACCTACTGACCCCAAAGTCGAACTTGATCGTATTTCATAAAGTGGCATTTGTGTACCAAAAATTATTTAAATCGGTCAAGCCTTTCATGAGTTATCATCCGGAAACTGTTTTACAGTTCAGAGTCACTGTGACCTTGACCTTTGACCTACTGACCCCAAAGTTGAAGTTGACCTGTATTTCATGAAGTTGCACGTGTGTACCAAAAATTATTCCAAAAGGGTAAAGTCGTTCATGAGTTATCATCCGGAAACCATGAAAACAAACAGACCGACCGACCGACCGACAAACCGACAAACAAACCGACAAGCTCACTCCTATATACCCCCCCCCCCAACTTCGTTTTGTGGGGGTATAATAAAAACTTTATTTTATGAAGGTAACATAAAAGACATATAAAGAATAAGAATATCGTCCAAGGTATTATTATACCAGAACAGAAATAGAACAGGAAAGAATAAATAAATAGTTTTGACAAACCTACCTGCTTCGTTTTTGTGTCGCCCTTTCGGAGAATAGGCGACACTTAGGGATCGCTTTGTTCGTCCGTCGGTCCGTCCATCCGGCACACAAACTTAACGTTGGTTATAACTTTGCCATTTCTTAAGATTTCTTTATCTAACTTTCAAAATGCATTGCTTATGACATAAGGGTCGTAATGCTGCCAGATTTGTAGAACAAGGTCATATTTGACAGAGTTATATGCCCCTGTTTGTACTTTGATTTTGTCACGAAAACTTAATGTTGGCTGTAACTTTGCCATTTTTAAGATTTCTTCATCAAACTTCCAAATTGCATTGCTTATAACATAAGGGCCATGATGCCGGCAATGAACAACAGGGAATGTAAGAGATTTATAAAAAAGAATAAATGAATATATGAATGACAGGGTATGGTCGAACAACAAGTATGGTTAGATAAGTAAAGAGTGGACAACCGGCTTTCAATCAACATATAGCCACATTTGGATTATAAGTAAATTTGGATCTGCTTTCCGTATTACCAAACTTTATTAACAGATAAGTTCCTATATAAATTTTACGATAGAAAACAAGTAAGTACATAAAGCGGCCACCCGTAATATAATAGTTAAACAAACGCTGTCTTTTTATATATTAAAGGTCCACTACTAAGCGAAAATTAAGTGACAGTTATTTCAATGGCAAGTACATTACCTTATGCAAGACACTAAATAATGAAGATTGGCAGGTTAAAATTTACAGAAAGTGTTTGGAACACAAAGGAAAATATGTGTATTATGTTGAAATCTCAGTTAATCGACAAAATGACTACCCAGGTCTTTTTAACTTTCTTCATAATGCATAGAAAAATAACTGTACATGTACTGTGATTTATTTAGAATTTCTACATACCAACTTTCATTTTTTTATTAAAAGTAACATATTTCTGTGCTTTTTAAAGAATATTTGAATTTTCACTTTCCTTAGTATTGGACCTTTAAATAACCTTCTTTTACACCGACCACGCGATTTTTTCAAAAACTGAGGATCTTGCCGGTTAGACTATCGGTGCTAATTAAAATGTTAGATCTCACTTCTTTTATTAATTTAATTCTTATTCTAAACCTTGGTTATACTCAGAAATAAAGCACCTCGTAGTTCTATATATTTCATCGAAGGAAGACAGATCTGCTTACACTAAATGTGTTATAGAAAGTGTTTTTTACAAAATAGTAATGTACATTGTACATATCATTACACATATTGCTATGTCTTTATTAAATACTATATTATGTTGTGAAAAAATGTTATTCATTGTTTTAACATTTAAATGGTTTATGAAATTAAAAAAATCATTGACACAATGATTATATCACATTATGACTTCTCATAATACGCAAACTCCACGATCAATATTGATGTAGACAGTATTGGAGTATCGATTTTTTTTGAAGCTGGGTACTGTATCAGCTGGTGCAATCATTTTAATATAATTAATTTATTCATTCATCCATTCACAAACAAACGCAAGTGATCAATGAATTATAGTTTAGACAATAACTGCAAGAGTGTTAGCTATTTATAGTGATGATATTAACCATCAACTCCAATGGTAATAACTAGTGATGAAACAAGTTCATAATGATAACTGTTCTAATGAATGGTCGTTGTAACTAAATCTGATTATCGTGATGTGATGAAAAAGTAGTGATGAAATAATAGTGATGATGTGATGAAAACGTGGTGATAAAATAGTAGTGATGATGTAATGGAATAGTAGAAATGATGTGATGAAATGACATTGATGATGTGATAAAATGGAAGTAATAATGTGATGAATAGAACTGATGGTGTGTTGAAATAGTAGTGATGACGTGATGAAATAGTAAAGATGATGTAAGGGAAAAGCAGTGATGATGCGAGGTAATAATAATTGATGAAATATTAGTTGATGATGTGATATAATAACACTTATGATGCTAGGAAATATTAGTTTATGATGTGAGGAAGCTGTAGTGATGATGTGGTAATAGTAGTGATGATGAGATGAAATAGAAGTGATGATGTGATAAATAGTAGTGATGAAATGTGTGGAAATAGTAATGAAGATATGAGGAAATAGAAGTGATGATGTGAGGAAATAGAAGTGATGATGTGAGGAAATGAAATAATGTGATTGTGAGGAAATTGTAGTGATCATGTGATTAAATAGTTGATGAAATGTGTGGAAATAGTAATGATGATATGAGGAAAAGAAGTGATGATGTGAGGAAATAGGGATGATGTGAGGAAATTAAATGATAGTGATGATGTGAGAAAATAGAAGTGATCATTTGATTAAATAGAAGTGATGATGTGAGGAAATAGAAATGATGATGTGAGGAAATAGTAATGATGATGTAATGTAAAAAATTATCATATTGTGAGCCAAACATTACGATGTAATAATCGTGATGATCCGAATATATAATTGTAATTAAGTGAGCATATGAGATCATAATCGTGATGACGTGAACTGATAATCGTAATTTTATGTGCTAAAAATCGCAGGGTATGTATGTTTATTAGAGTTTTAACGATGATACTAGACTTATAAAAATGTGTAGAGATTGAACGGTCCTTTTATCTTGAAGCCTTTTTTCTTTTAAGAAAAATATCTCTACCCAAAATTTGTCTAAATCAAAGCTCATGTTCAATACCTGCACATAGTACATTTACACGTAACAGTGTTCCAGCTAGGATTAAACTAGAACTATCACTGAAGGTGAAGAAAACCCTGCCCCCCACCCCAAAACCCAGTATTTAAAATTTATGTAATATTTGAAACTTTGATAATTGGACCATGCACAACTAAGCATTGCACTTATCACTTCTGTGAAGTATCATCAAATTCTTACCAGGGGTTTTGGAGATTTAGCGTCCACAAGATATAACATCTCGAGCCCCTGTGACCTTGACCTTTAACCTAGAGACCTGAAACATTGACCATGAACAACTATACATTGTACTTATCACTTGTGTGAAGTATCATTAAATTCTGACCAGGGGTATCGGAGATTTCGCGTCTACAAGATTTTACTATCTCGAGCCCCTGTGACCTTGACCGTTTTTTAGAGATCCGAATCATAGACCATGCACAACTAAGCATTGTACTTATTACTTGTGTGAAGTATCATCAAATTCTGAACAGGGGTTTAGGAGATTTAGCGTCCACAAGATATAACATCTCGAGCCCCTGTGACCTTGACCTTTAATCTAGAGACCTGAAATATTGACCATGAACAACTAAGCATTGTACTTATCACTTGTGTGAAGTATCATTAAATTCTGATCAGGGGTATCGGAGATTTCGCGTCTACAAGATTTAACTATCTCGAGCCCCTGTGACCTTGACCTAGAGATCCTAAGCATAGACCATGCACAACTAAGCATTGTACTTATTACATTTGTACTTGTGTGAAGTATCATCAAATTCTGACCAGTTGTTTTGGAGATTTAGCGTCCACAAGATATACCATCTCGAGCCCCTGTGACCTTGACCTTTAACCTAGAGACCTGTAACATTGACCATGAACAACTAAGCATTGTGCATACACTTGTGTGAAGTATCATTAAATTCTGACCAGGGGTGTCGGAGATCTAGTTTCCACAAGATTCCGTCTACAGACGGACTGACAGACAGACAGACAAGCTGAATCCAGTATAACCCTCCCCTCCAACACTTTGTGTTCGGGGGATATAAAAAAGTCAAGGTGTTGTTAGGAAAAGGGCACTTGAGAACGTGCAATACTGATAAAAAGGGGATATCCAGATGCTCTATATTTGAATAAGTTAACATTTCCAATACTGATTTACTGACGTCTGAACATTTCTTAACTCCTATTAACTACATGTATATAGTCCAGGACCCAAAGAGCCACAAGTCTAAAAAAAATTACCCTACTTGGTTTCCTCCCCAAGGTTTGATGATAATTTTATAAAGAGGGATGTTTCCTTGTAAAGAATCAAGTGTATGTATAAAATTTAGGCTGGCGAAAGTCTCCAAAATGGCGGAAATCCAAGATGGCTGCAAAAATAAAAAACTCCCTTTAATGTTTTAGTTACAAAATTAATGTTATACAATCACTTTTCAAATGTTTTTGTCATACATTTTGCAAGATTTTATAAGTATATCCTATAAGCATGCTCTTTTAATTTTGCTGATGTTCTTATTATTTATCATATATAAAAGTCTGTTACATCCGTTACAATATCAAAGTATATAAGTAATGCAAATATTTGCCAATTTTAACGGCAAATCGTAAAACATAAATAACCTTAGCTTGATAATATTTGATGTAAACTATGATATCACACTTTTTTTAAGTATGCTATAGACTTGAAAGTAAAGATTACGCGCGTTTGCATTACATACTGACTCTACGTTACCATACGTAAACTTGCATTTGTGTTATAGATTTACGTTATTTACAATTGAAATGTCAAAATTTCAGTCTCAACTAAGATGTTTAGAAGATATCACCACATATATGACTCTTTGTAATAAGTTTAATGATATTAACAACATCTGTTATGATATTTCATCTCAATGTTGTAATTTACATTACAAAATAAAATATGTTACTATTCGTTACAGTTTTATATAATTCGAAACAGACTACCTGTGTACTAAAGTATCCACATTCAATTCATTCAAAACATGAATTCACACCTGTTCGTTTTAAGGAGGCTCATTGTTGAGAAATGGGTAGTATATATACATCTTAATATGTGAAATAAACTCCACACACATGTTTCTGTGAACTGACATGTAAAATATTTTAATCTCAATTATGATTTTAAGAAATCGGTAAAGTTGCTACAAGATATTATACTACTATATAATATGTATAGCTTAATTGATATTAGGACATGTAGAATTCATTAATTCCGTGATAACCAATCAATTGTTAGTTATATAAGTGCCATTGTTAACAAAAGGGTATACACTAGACTTTGGTTTCATTTACAAACTTCTAACCCGTGATATCAAAATAGATAATACTATATGACTTGTATTTAAATATAGGTTGGTTTATTGATTCAATCAGTAACATGGCTAAGCGAATAGTGTGTATGTTTTGTCGGTCTGGATCGAATCATGGATGAGGTTCTCAATTTCGGTTTCTCATAAACAGGTTTTCTACTCCCCTGGAGTACTTGAGTAAATATATTTGTATCGTGCACGTGCACTTAGTATTAAG
>JAFMSR010000017.1:13247136-13314124 GCA_022818135.1 Saxidomus purpurata
TAATATAGTTTATTGATGCGTTTGTATGAAATAAAATGCATTATTTTCTTGAAATTTGGCCTATATCACCGTCCTAAAATAGAGTGTGTTATCATTATTTACTTTAATCTGTGCCCAGGTATTAATCGAAACATTTGAAAGGACATAAAAAATGGCTTAAATTACATATTTAACGAAGATAACGACAAAAGATAAAGTGTTATTTGAAGTTATGGAGAATTCATAAAATATCATCACACCTTAGATCAATAGTCCAGCTGTAGTCAACCATCGGAAACAGAGAAATGTGAAATTATGTTGTTTTCCTTACTGGTATTTCACTGGTTGGTGTCAAATTCCTGAGGCGAACAGGGCTACCACTGCGTTACGGAGACTTAAGCTAAATCCAGGCTTAGCAAAGCCTCCCAGAAGTGGACGATATTAAAATTTAGATCATTCGACACATGTTTATTAAGAATTTCTCTGCTTGAAAAGAGACTATTTTGATAAGTCAGTGATGCTTGTGAATGACCGGGAGTATGTGGACAAGCCGAAAGTCTAGTTATTCATATTTTGAACGAGGAACATAGATAACCGTTAATTTATTTCTTTTGTTTTTTCATTTCGCAAGTCGTCAACATTAATTTTCAATTAACATTTACCATTTGGAGACGTTCCCAAAGAATTTAGGAATAAGGACACGTGCAGTTTCGTGTACGGCATCCAAAACAAAGATAGCGTCGAAAATACACAATGGACAGCTGCCATAGAGAAACTTTATATGAGGATATTAACAAGAAAACAAGGGAACCGATCGAAAAATCTTTTAAATTTTGGAGGGCGACTTTTACACAGTTTATCAAACAGGTATTTATTTTTAGTTGTGTTGTCCAAAAGTACCCTTTCCAGGCCAAAGTTGAGTTTCCCATTGGGATGGGACAGACTATAGTAAATCATAATTCAATAGTTTAGTATTGATCATACACACTTTTAGGGACAATGCGATTAAAAGTTATGTGTAAGGATAAGATACATTTGAATTATTGCCTGTAACATATCCCCACCCACCTTGCACAGTATACCTTCTTGTAGAAGTCCCTGTTATTTTAATAGCTTCAGAACTATCCGGAACATATACAAAATTTAAAGAATGGAAACAGAAAATAAGTATTTTACAAAAAAGTAAAAAATAGGTATTTTGCTACAAACAAATTCCTGATATTTTAACAGAAATAGAAACTATACCATAACAATACATATGCCTATAAGTTTTGATACAGTAGTGGTAGTTAGCAACATCTGAATACATTTACAAATAGAAAATGCGATACTTGTAAGCACTTGTGTGTGACAGGTATTTTGAAAAGTACGGCGGCCATATTGGCGGCCATCTTGGATTGTAGAGTTTCCCAAGTAGGAACTTTTGGGAACTTTGTGTTATGTATACTACAGACATTGAACTTTCAGAAAACATAAGTTTCATTTCTGTATGAATGTTGTCTAGGTTCAGCCTATGCCTTGACTAATATAATCAACAACGAATCTGTGGAACGAACCTTGTAACAAGGAGTTTGCTTTCGGTTCTATCCACTCGCTTTTTGTATTGCACAATGATTTGTAATTACATATGTTTTGTAATAATTGGCGAATAAATATGTTTAAACTAACAATGAATCCCAATAACATTTTAATATAAAAAAAAAATTCAATAAAAAAAAAACAAATGTAAAATTAGAAAAAGGAAAACCTATACTTCAGACCTAGGGGCCTACAACACACAAAAAGGACTATAAGATTTATAAGCTATTTCGGATAAGGAACAACACGTTGCAGTTAAATTTCGAAATACTACAATATAAAAACTGACATGGGTCTATGCATCCGTCTTGCCTGTTTTTGGATATTACCAATTTAAAGTTATTATTACAGTACATCTCAGGGTGTAGCCCTGGATAGTAATACAATGCTATTTACAAACACCCTTGATATATATACAATGTATAGCAAATTAAGGATTTATCAAGTTTTAGTAGGAACTGATAGGTATAAATTTACGCTACCACCTAGGTAAAATGTTAACAAAATATAGTAGACTGTTAATTTTACGTTTAAACACGCAATGTATTTAGCCACACGTTCCAAATTAAATTAAGCGCCAGATGATTTAAAAACTGATCTTATTCACGTGGATAACATTTGTAAATTGAAATATATTTAGAATTTAACATACGTTACCACATATAAACTTGACCTTTATGTTACAATTTTTTTTTCAAAAATAGAGAAAATACAGTTACAACCTGTACCAGTAATAAACAAGCAAATAAGAACTATGTGGCATCATAGTGTTACATACTTCTTCATTTTTAGCTCGACTATAGGGCTATTACAGTCGGCATGGAGCTTTGTTAAAGTTCGCATGCTAGGTACTATACCGAGTATATGTAAGTAACCCCTGATTTGGTTTATTTATGTGCAAGCTAGTATCAAGCAAATACCTACGTTACCATTGCTAAAACATCGTTAGAATGTTTAGGGGTCTCCAACAAACAAGTTTGATTATTTTTGACTTAATTCATTACACATTTAGGCCGTTGATGAACTTTGAAGTTTGGTTACAATTTTGCATGAAAGTTAATATAATACACATTTTTCAGCACCACTAATGGGATTGATTTGAAACTTGATAAATGTCACAAATGAGTCTGGTATTTAAGTAAGATAACTCTTGTATGAATCTAATTCAAATTATGACCCTTGTTTGACTTACAAAGTCTGGTTAAAGTTTTGCATACACGATATTATCATGCACACGTCTCAGTAATCCACTTATGTGAGTTATACCAGACTTCAATATAGTCTTCAGGGTTATCAAACAATACATTTAGATAACTCCGAATGTATAATAATTATCTTTTGTTTAACCAAACTAAAATAAATAAACAATAGAAGAAAAATGCAGTAAGGCAGGTTCTACTTTAGGTAACAAAAACAGGACAGTGAAAATTCGACCAGCTGTTGTTTTTGTTGTAATTGTACAGGTATTCGTTCTATATTTCAGTTTGTTGGATGGAGTCTACCAAAGAAATATAAAATGCCTAAATAAAGAAAGGTTTTCAGGCATACCGTATCGCCTCTCTTAACAGGGAGAAAAACATCACATACGGATACTGCATCACCTATCTTTAAAAAAGGAGAAAGAACCACAAATACGTATACGGTATCAGAATATAAAAGACAGGAAAGAAGAGAGTTTAATTACTAAACCATATCTGTCATATCTACAGAAGAAAGTTTAAATAACAATAACGTTTTCCGTTTTCTTCCATGAATGGATCTATAGAATAGTTTCCGTTACAGGAAGAAAGAAGTTTAAATGCAAATAACATATCCATGATATCGAATATTCGTTAAAATACTCATATTAAATCATTTATCTGCTGATAAGGTGTTTAAAGAAATTCATATTAATTGAACTTACTTTTCAAAACAGCTCTTGTCGATTACGACATACAAAAATGGTTAATTTAAGAAAACATTCTTTATGTAAAGGGATAACATGTTTGTTTGCAGTTGGCATTGTTCTTTACCTAAACATGGGATACCTATTTGAAAAGCACAGACCATTCATTTACAAACGTGTGATAGAAACTATTAATGACGGAAAAAGAGAATTTGGAAGTCTGAGTCAAATCAAGTTAGATTTAAGAGATGATTTTGAGAAACTAGTTAATATCTCAACACGTAGTAAGTGTCTGGCATGCTTTTCTAATGCAAATGCTTCTAAGTACAGAGAATACCCGTATTTTAGTGATAAATATTCTTTGGACGTGCCGCCCATGGACTCGTGGGTGAGGAGAGAAAATGTACGGACATTCTGTGACAAGCGCGTTAAAGTATACAATGATTTATTTGCAATTCTACATGATGTCAAACTTGATCCTTCTAGGAGACGTGGAATAGAAAATCAAGCGAAAGGAGGTGAGGAAATCAGAGATGTTCTGAACCAAAAGCTCGACAGAGAGAACTATATGTTTAACAGTGACTTTCTGGAAATGGAATGCTTTGATAGAAGCAACGTCGATACTCGAGCATCAAAGATAACCTTATTAAAGTCTTTAATACTAGTATCCATGAATAGAAACCGCTCTCAATATGTTTTCACAAGTTCCGTTGAAAATTTCGTAGTTGCTGTGCGAAGACAAGATTACGCTAATCTGCATAACTGGGTCAGGAACATATATAATACATTTGTAATTATGATGCATTTTAAAATACAACCAATGAACATCTCTGTACTCTTTATGGATGGCCATCCACATACGGAGTTAGATAACTCTTGGGAAGCCATCTACGGGACGCCTTTACGGGTAGGACAGATGTCTCACCAGGTACAATATAAAAATTTGATACTAGGCCTTGAAGAAAACGAAGGACCAATCACTGAATTCAAAAACTCGCGGGTACCATATTTAGAGGAATTTAGATCGTTTGTTCTATCACAATTTGGTTTAGATCCAGCGAGTCAACTCGACTGCACAAAATTAAGAATAACAATCATACTTCGACGTAACGCTGTATATCATCCCCGAAATACTGAAGGAAAGGTAGGACGAAAGATTTTCAATGAGGCAGAACTCGTAAATAATTTGATGAAAGCTTTTCCACGCGCATGCGTGAAGCCGTCTCTAATGGAAGCACTTCCAATGGCGGCACAACTGGATATTATTCGTCAGACAGACATATTGATCGGTATGCATGGCGCTGGAATGAGTCACGTGACGTTTTTACCAAAACATGCAGCAGTTCTAGAATTATTTTCAAAAGGTTTCAAAATACATCGACCTTGGTTTGTTTGCTTTCACTCGATTACAAAATGGAGAAATATGACTTACGACAGTTGGGAAAATTTTGATATCTCACGCGAGATGCCGGCGGATTTTACAATTTTACCGACACATGTTATCGTAAACAAAACAATGGGAATTTTTCGTAAAATTTGTCCTGTTTAGAAATTTTTATTTTGTTTTATCTTTTAAGAAATGTTCGTATTCTTTATTCGACCAACGTGCCATAAAGTGTTGTATATAACATTTTCAGTTCGCATAAAGAACCTTTCTGATTGAGTGATGTTATGTTTTTTTTATCATGAATTCACTCCGAATCGGACGGAGGATGTAAGTTCGATCTCCACCGGGGCTAATGGCCACCATCTTTATATCAGTTATATATCATACAAGTTGGATACTTGAGTGACTCTAAGGTTTCCGGCTTTCAATGCAATCTAGCTAAACTTAAGTAACTTCAAAGTTTAAAGCCCCACGATCAGAATGTAATTGCTCAGATATAATGTATGCATTTATTGAAAGAATAACCTTATGATATAGCTGTATTTACTCTAAAACGATGTTGATTTATGCCTTGTTAGTTTATTTTAATTCATTTTAGCTCGATTGTGAAGGAAGCTTTGAGCTTCTCGAGTCAATTGATTTTAAACAGATTTCTATATGAGTAAACTTTTACAAATCTTGACATTGGTTATTTAAGCACGGACCTTACAGAAAAAAACTTATCCCCGCACTGTATTTTTGTATTTCATAACTTTATCCCTGCAAACGAGGTCCTGTATCTCATTTGTTTTAGCTTATCCGGACAGGGTCAGTTTCGACTCTATGAGTATGATTTTAACAAAATAGAGTGATGTCAAATATCTAATATGATCTGAAAAAAAACTTGGTAGAGGACAAGGAGACAATACTACGTACCAAATAATTACCTAGCAAGCACTGGACCTAGTGGTTTTGGAGTAGAAAATTTTCAAACATGTTCTATTATAAGCTTTGGTGGCCATATAATTCAGTCAACCGGAACCATTTAAATAACTTAAGAAAGACTGACATTTATCGGTCATAAAAGCTCATCATGAGCCACTGACTCAGGTGAGCTTACAAGTGCTCGTGTCAACAATTCACTAAACTGGATTTTGACTTTGAATGAGTCTGGATTATTCACGATTGTGTGTTGGGGTTTTAATATACACATTGATTCAATGAATCATTGTTTCAGATGATATACACATCGGTATACAATCAAATAGACTATTTTAAACATCCATGATTTTGCCAAAATGACATGTTCTGTGGGGAAACCATTTGAAAAGCAATGATTTTTGACACTGGTGTTTCAAAACTAAATTCAAAGAAGCGGGAGCTGTTGATTTTAGTGGTTTTTTTCGGCTTTTGGCTGTTTCTATCACCTTTACTTTCGGTTTTTTATTTAACAGGCGATATGTACCGCATGTCTGAACATAAAATTTAATGTTGCTGTTGTGGTTGAAGTAGTTTAAAACGCCTGCTCTAACCGTGTTTGGGTTATCAAATTGAATTGAAATGAAACATAATACTTGAAAAAAGAAATATAAATGACAACTGTTTACCAATTTATTAAATAACTTTTCTGGGGTTAGATCACGAAGAACTAAACACGACTTGGCAAGCACAGTTCAGCAATCCAAGAAGTGGTCTGTTACAAGTCAACAATGGGCACAGTGATCCAATGGAATCAGATATTAAAACGCGACTGAATTGAAAAAATAACAGAACTGCTTCGAAAAAAATAGAGAGACTTTATAATACATCAAAAGCCTTTTAATAACTTGGACACATTTCTTCCAGTACAGTTTTTTCATGGTCAAAATAACCATAAAAACTTTTCTCAAAGAAATCTTTGTGAGAGTCACTTGATTGTGTAAACTATCTATAAAACAAGGAATATTTTTGCATGTGCATGCCGTTCAATATAGTTTGTTGTCATATAAGGGCATGTTATGCGCATCATATCATTATATGTTGTCATTAGTAAATACTGTACACTAAATAGCCATTTCAGTTCCGAATCACTTTCTACTTGGAAGCTGGTTAAACGATTAAAGTAAGGTAATCGCTTAAAAGCATTTAGGGTGGGTGTTTTGATTACATAGTCAGGGAGCTTATTCCAAACATCCACCACCCTGTGACTGAAGGTGCCCCTCTTCAGTGTTGTTTTGCCCTGCATCAGAACATCTTAACTGAATAGCCTTTAGTGCTAGAATTGGAGAATTGAAAAACTTTGTATCAATATAACTGGTGATTTTATATCTGTCTATCTTGTTATACTGCCTCACACCTCTCACGAGTATTATGGGCAGGTTGTATACCTGCACAATGTCTGCTCTTTCTCTACGGTACTCAAGTGGATGTGATCCTAAAATGTTTTAGCCTTTCCTGGTATGAAAAATGTCTCAGATTTCAAACAATTCTAGTGGCTCTACATTGAACATTTTCAATTGCCCTTGTATCTTTTAAATAAATTCCTTTTAGTCGAAAGGTTGCCACCAACTTTTATTTTGAGAAATACACAGAGAACTACATACTTGCATGATTCACCGAGGTCTTTGTCAAATGTCAAACATTTTCAATTAGGTTGAATCGCGACTTCATGCATGGTTTCTGGTTAATTTTAGAAAAAATATGTTAGTTTGCTAACGAAGATATCATCCGTAGTTTAATGAGTTGTTTTTGAACGGTTGCATTTGTAATCAAGATTTAATCAACTTGAAGGCAAACATGCAATTCAATGCATTCTTTTAAAGTCAGGCTGTGAAATTCATTGATGCAGGCATACGGAAGTGTATGATTTAACCCGACTTTTAAATACACGTGTAAGAATGTGTTTGTTATCGACTTAGGGTCCCTGAGTATGCATCAATGGAAAGTATTTTTCAGGCACTAGACTCATCAGTATCAATTCATTTTCCTCACTCTTTTTCACGTTTCAATAAAATAACATTCAGTATCCGATGTGTTTTATATTCCTGAAGACAACTCGTGCTGTTCACTAATAATTCAATTCTATCATCGATTTGTATTCATTTTTAAATACATTTTGGTTGCATATAAAAAGAATAAAAAATATTTCTACTAGACATAAAGGTTTTCTTATCGCAAGCCATTTTAATGTTTACTCCGAAAAGAGATATCTCTCTAATTTCAAAAAGATCTTTCGTTTTAATAGCGATCTCTCTTTCACGTTGAGAGATGTCTTTGTACATGTATCACATAAAGATATCTCCTGGACATTAAAAGATATCTCTTTTACTAACAAAGATAATTGTTTAACTTCATTTGAGAGATATATTTCTATTTTTAGCTCACCTGGCTACGCCAGGGTGAGCTTTTCTGATCGATGATTGTCCGTCGTCCGTCAACATTTTGATTCAAATGACATCTCCTCTGAAACCTCTAGGCCAATGTTGATAAAACTATGCAGGAATGTTCCTTGCATGAAGCTCTACCAAAATTGTTCAAAGAATTCCATTCCATGCAGAACTCTGGTTCCTAGGGCAAAAAATAGGAAAAACTTTAAAAATCTTGTCCTCTGAAACCACAAGGCCTAGAGCTTAGATATTTGGCATGTAGCATTGTCTAGTGGACCTCTACCAAGATTGTTCCAATTATGACCCCCGGGTCAAAATTGACCCCGCACGGGTGGGCCCTTAGGTTTTGCATAGGCATGTATAGGAAAAACTTTAAAAATCTTCTTCTCTGAAACCACAAGGCCTAGAGCTTAGATATTTGGCATGTAGCATTGGCTAGTGGACCTCTACCAAGATTGTTCAAATTATTACCCACGGGTCAAAATTGACCCCGCACTGGGAGTCACTTAGTTCAACATAGGCTTATATAGGAAAAACTTTAGAAATCTTTTTCTCTGAAACCACAAGGCCTAGAGCTTAGATATTTGGCATGTAGCATTGCCTAGTAGACCTCTTCAAAGTTTGTTCAAATTATGCCCCTGGGGTCAAAATTGACCTTGGGGGGGGGTTCACTTGTTTTACAAAATCGTATATAGGAAAACCTATTTGGTATATAACATTATCTAGTGATCTTCCACCAGGCAAGTGGACTTGTACCAAGGTGAGCGATATAGTGCCATCTTGGCCCTCTTGTTGAGAGATACCTCTCAAAGTTACTGAGATATCTCAGTAAGTAGAGGATATATCACTTCTTGAAAGATATATTGTTATGCAATAGAGATATCTCTTGAATTGAAGTGATATCTCTGAAAAGACAAGACATATTTTTCAAGAATTATTTGTGAGAGATACTTTTTAAAGCAATACTAACTGGTCCCCGAAATTTATTTCGTACTCGAAATTGTTCGTTTGGGGTCAGTTAGAAAAGAGGTTAAAACAGAACTAAATAGTGTAAATAAAGGCATTTTAAGAGTCGGAGAACAGCAGACTTGCTGCAGAATTTAAAGAAAAAAGAAACAATATAACCAGGGTGGCTATAACCCCGAGGTTCGTACTTTGGGTATATCTGACTAAACGTATATTATGAGAATGTTTGTGAAAAAGCTAAATTTGTGTTGGTTGATATTTTGTGACCCTATAGGTAAGTGCAAAGTGGTTAACATTTTACAGGCTTACATCATACAGACAGTCTGATGGAAAGAAATGTAGTACCATTACTTAACAAAATGGCAATCCAGTTTTGATGGACAAATAAAGTGTTAAATACTTAAGGACCGTACATTCTTTGGAAGAGCGCACATAGCAAATGAAAGCTCATGAATACATTGGGTAGCAATGTTTTAATTTTTAACCTTTGACCTCTTCATTTATCATTGTCCTTTGATTTAAAGACCAGATTCCTGTGCGAATTAGTTCACCAAAAAATGGTGGACATGATAAATGGTTACAGAGTTATGTGAGTATTGTTATTAATTAATTATTAATGAAATTATCAAAAAACGCAGAAAATGCCCTCATTTTCCTAACCTCAAATCTTTGGGAACTTTACATTCGTGCCAAATGTAAGCAAGTCATTACCAGCCAGCATGCAAAAATTCATTTCTCTATGAATTTTGTCAGACGGCCTAGACTATAAGTGTGACTTTGACCTTTGAGGAAGGGACGCTATTCTTACACGCGACAAGTCGTCTTGATGTGCTGAACATCTGTGCCTAGTTATTTTAAAATCTTGAATGCATGACAAAGTTACAGTCCGGACACAAAACAATTAGATGGACACACATACAGACGATGCAATTGTAATAAGCCCATCTTTGGGGACATAAAATAGTAATATATCTATATGTTAACATATGTAGCTACCAACTGATAAAAAGCTACACTTTTTTATTCTTTCTTCTAGAATGATGTTGCTTGCAATGTTTTATATGTTCAGTAACGAAGTTGCCAGGTTGCGATTTCGGTGGAATGCACTTAGAACAAGCAGGATGGTGTCTACAAACAAACAAGATTTGTACCCATGTATTAAACATTCGCAGAGTGGGCATTTATGTACAAGGCTACAAGGCATTATAAACAAAACTTATTCAAAATATTATTCATTTTTCAACATGATAACCCTTAGTTTAATCTCGACATAAATCATCTTCCTCGACTGCCTTAAAGGCGTCAACACAACAAATGACATCGTTATCACTGTCAAAATGCCAAACAGTTTGGGAAAGAGGTTAAAATTCGCGGTGTTAGATCAGTTGAATACGGAGCATGTTGAGGGAGTTAAAAGAGACACTCAATAGATTTAGCTACTGCACCTTGCAAGGTGTGTGCAGGGGCCATATTCCAGTAGCATCTTTAACAGTTTCTATTACTTTACTGTTTAGTCAGTAAAATGGATTTTTATTGAGTTTTCACGTTGACGCCATGTATTTAACCAATCTGAATGTTTTAAGTTAGCAAAACATCCTCCGAACTTTCGTTTCTGAGCTTTGATGAATCTGGTCGTAAGGATCCGTAAACAAACTTATAAAATACCCGTAGCCTACAAGTGTGTGGAAAGGTTATTAAATACCCATTCAATGTGTCCAAAGTTTTGTTAAAACGGTAGATGACATATGTATTTTGTATTGTATTGATTTTTTAATGACTAAATACAATACAATGATTCATAAGAGGCTTTTATTCATACACAAAACATAGTTTATATTTGCAATAATAATGTTGACTGCTCCCTATTTGAAGATGCAATCACAGACCAACATTGAAACTTATTCAATACTGTACGCCGCCTCCTGGCAGCATACAAAAAGTCACTTACAAAAGCAAACAAGCGTTTGTTTACTCAGATCATAACATACCATAGGCATTGTTGAGGATTGTATGACAAGGCACAGATAAGGCTCCTAAACGTGACGTATTTTCCAATAATAATAATAAGATTGAAACTAAATGCATGACTGATAAGACAATGTCAAATGAACTTGATTGCCTTACCATATGTTGCAACATGTTTCTTGCATATCACATCGGTATTTCCGGTGAGTTTGCCAATGCCGGAAAAACCGGTCTGGCACCCCTCGTATGCAAGACGACTCCCGTGAATTACTTATGACTTAACGTTATAAACACTTGTGTCACTTTCACAAACACAACGTCGGAATAACGTTTGTTTTGTATGATAATTCATCATTTTTATAAGTTTTCATTTCGAAATTTACTTTAAAGTGCAAGACGGTATGCAAGAAAAAGTTTCCATCATGAGGCATTTGGCTCAGATGAAAATATCCATCACCTAGGGTATGGTTGGCCATCGCCACCAAAAATAATTAATTAAGCCGCTGTAAAAATATTTTAGCTCCGGCATAAATATGATTTTAACCGCGGCATAAATATTTAAGCTCCGGCACAAATATGATTTAAGCCGCGGTAAAAATATAATAGCTCCGGCATAAATATGACTTTTGCCGCGGCATAAGTATTTAAGCTCCGGCATAAATATGATCTAAGCCGCGGCAAAAATCGCATTTTTATTGGAGCTAAAATATTTTAACCGCGGCTTACATCATATTTATGCCGCAGCTTAAATATTTATGCCGCGGCTAAAATCATGTTTATACCGGAGCTTAAATATTTTTTATCGCGGCTTAATTAATTATTTTTGGTGGCGATGGCCAACCATACTCGGGTAACTGTTATGCGGGAACTCGGCAGAGACTCGTTCCCGCCAAAGCAGTTACCCACAGTGACGGATATTTCAACGGAACCTCGTGCTCATGACAGAAACTATTAATCTGTACTGTCTGCTGTCTTGTTTCAACGCAAAGACACAAAATGAAATAAAGTCTGAAACAAACTTTGTGATTGTTTAAGTGTATCAAGAGCATAAATAGAATCTTATTTTATTCTAGTGGTCTTCCCACTTCTTTAACCTGAAATGAATTTTACCGTTTGGGTTTGCATTTCTCGTCGTTATTTCACTAGTTTTTCTACGATTTAACGGTACTTAAAAAAGATGATTACCAATGTCGGTTAATGAATTACCTGTAGGCCCAGATCTGCTTTCAAAAGATCACGTCTCCAAAGAGTATCATTCAGATTCTTTGGACAATCTCTTATTAATAACAGGAAAATGACAGATCATAAAAGAAAAGACAGAAAAGGAATTCGAAATCAAGAAATAATGTAGAAAACATTCTTCAGTTAGGAAAAGTTTAATGAATACATCTTTATCGATTTTGTCCTTTCTTGTACACCATATCGGCATTTTAAAGATAACGTGTGGCGTGACGTCATAAAACATGGTTGAATGGAGAACAGCTTTTCGCCCGGGAGTTTTTTAAAAATAAAACATAAGACATATGGATTAATTTGATGTAAGTTATTATTTTCTTTTGTTTCGTACAACTTTAGATTCGTAAGCGTATTGTCAATCGTGAATAAAATATCTTCTTTAACATCGATGTCTCACTGCACACATCACACGAGGAACAGACAAAAACAAAGTGTTAAATTCTATTTTAATTTTATTTTTGTATTTATCACTTCAGATAGATCTACATTAAACATAAAAAATATTACGAAAGCAAAATGACGCCTTGTTATTGCGTAAAAGGATCACAATTAAAAAAGAAAATGTAGCTAGATCTAGATCTATACAAAATAACATTTCAATTACATCTTGTCTGGACTCCCGTAACACTTATAGTTATATGGAAGCTTCAGAGGTATGCTAATACACAAAGCAAATGTGTTGCATTTCTTTTCAAAGCTAGAGCCTAGAAAGCATAATTAAATGTATGCATCATAATTATTATGGACGTTCAGAAAAGTCCAGTTTTATTTTGCATTGAATTCTTTATCGAAAATGTATTTGAAACAAATTACATGTAGTTTACTGAAACATAAATTGTGTTTTTCATACAACCTAGCCAAAGAAGCCGGAAAACACTATTACATTTGACTGCACGCTGTAAAACGCTGTGATCGATGACGGAGAATCAGCGTGATACTGAACAAATTTAAGGTAGTTCGCGCTGTACCTCGGCAAATTTCATCGCCTGAAGCTTGGAAGGATTACACCTAAAGTAACGACCGTTACGGAACCACATATTTTATTTGATTTTGACATCGGCTACCTTAGCCTACCTAGCAACAGAATGACATTAAGACGTCACCTAGCGACACAGTCTGTGCTAGTACTATATCGTACGTTTTTCTTAATAACTCGGCTCAGAAATATCGTAAAATGAATATAAAATGTGCTGTTTAGAAGGTGATATTCTCTCTCGATTGGTATATTTCAATGTATTGAACAAACTTGTTTGTACATTTCGCAGGTAGACAAACGACGTCAAAACGTCATCAAGCGGACGTTTTTCGACGTACAAATGTACGCATAAATGTGAATTTAGCCAATACGTTAACAATTAACAATGTATCCAACGAGCATTTATCTACAAAATTAGCCAAAACTATTGATACCCTTTCGGCTTCCTTCTTGCAGTATTCGTGCGCCTTTTATGTCACTGTACTCCGTAAAATGAAAGAAATCTGACGCCGAAATGTCCTAAGGCGGTCTTATTTGCATTTAGATTTTGTCAAATTATGTATATATATAGTCCTTGCAGAAGTCTTTCAAAATTGAACACGTAGTCATAATTATGTCGTCCGTATATATTTCTGTATCCATTTGACATACCGCATAACACGTGCTGTTGATTTTTTATATTGATGTATTTTGTTGTGTATTTTGACTGCGTTTTATCTTGGATGAATATGTTTGTTTGCAGATTTGTCTGTCGTTGAGTGCATACTTTTAAATTATCTAACTGACTGATAGCAAGACGTGTACATATAGAACGCCTTAGCTGTCTGTCACAACTTAATTTCATTATATGTAGGTAGGCTACAATCTTTCTGTTTATTTCTTGTCTTAAACTCTTCTTTTGTTGAGTTAATTTTTTTATATAATGACAGTGAGTTTAGTGGAATATAATCCATTGTAATATTTCTATAAACCATCGAAAATCATGAAATAAATGACGCTCATACTTCGTGAACTTATATAAAGCTAATATGTGTTGAATTCTGTCGAATATTTGTCTACAGAATCAACAAGGATGTCAAAAAAATAGAAATTATCCGCGCTCTTCTAGAACTTTTGTTATCACTCGAATGATTACAAGCCAAAATTCTTAAGCCCGGGTTTCACGACACTCCTTATATTTAGATCAATAGAAAATATATCTGTAACTTTTAAGTGCCTATGAATCCCCACACTAGCCTTTTAGAAAGCTATTATGTGTATATTTTGAATGTCAACATCGGGAATTAAATATAAACACCGAAATGTACAAACCTGATACAAACCGCATATACCACCGCAAATGTCAAAATTACATAAACAGTTAACCATATATTTTCTAGTTTCCGTATCCATATTCCACGAGGTTACCAAAAAAAAATAAAAAATAAATAAATAAAACAATCATAAAATCGTAGAGCTACTTTGTAATGAAAAGTTTGACATAGGAAATATATATATAGAAGGAAGTCAAGACGCGGCTGTCGTTCCATATACACCATAACATTTCTTGCAAAAATTCGTGTGTGTATAGGACAAAACGGCTATAGACAATAGTTGGTGTGGAGATTTACATCAGGTAAAAGCATTACTTATTGTTTCGAGTATACAGTGTAAAACTAATTGTTAAAGTCGCATGCTCATTTTGTAAAACTAATTGTTAAAGTCGCATAATTGTTAAAGTCGCATGGTCATTTTGTAAAACTAATTGTTAAAGTCGCACGATCATTTTGTAAAACTAATTATTAAAGTCGCATGATCATTTTGTAAAACTAATTGTTAAAGTCGCACGATCATTTTGTAAAACTAATTGTTAAAGTCGCATGATCATTTTGTAAAACTAATTATCAAAGTCGCATGATCAGTTTGTATGTTACCATTACTCGTTGCTGTTAGGTGTCGTTCTGCCGAAATTGTTTATTTGTACAAAAAATTGCTTAAGTTGCATTTTAAATTGAAAGCAAATATTGAAAAACTAAAAATTGTTTCAGAAATAATAGAATTCATTTCTTCCATTTTCTATATGTAAATTTAATATGTATCATTTATATTTCTTGATATTTGTACATTCATAACTTTATCAAAATAAGTTATTTCAAGTGAAATCGTCTAAGGTATTACTATACCAGAACAGAAATAGAACAGGAAAGATTAAATATATAATACTGACAAACCTACCTGCTTCGTTTTTCTAAAATTATGACCAATGACAAAACAACAGTCATGTGTTATTAAGAACATAAAACGGCCACCCGTAATATAATAGTTAAACAAATGCTTTATTGAATTACGAATCAAGTACTCGGCTGTCTTTTTATATAAATAATTTTAGTTTACACCGACTACGCGAATTTTTCAAAAACGAGGGATCTCGCCGGTTAGACTCTCGG
This sequence comes from Saxidomus purpurata, assembly GCA_022818135.1. NCBI lineage: Eukaryota > Metazoa > Mollusca > Bivalvia > Venerida > Veneridae > Saxidomus > Saxidomus purpurata. The sequence goes on from JAFMSR010000017.1 coordinate 13,262,879, forward strand.
TGCTGCTTAAAATGTTGGATCTCACTGTTTTAATTAAATTCGTTTTTATTCTGCATAGCCTTGTGTCAACCTTGGTTATTCTAACAAATAAAGCACCTCATAGATCTACAAATTTCATTGAAGGAAGACAGATCTGCTTACACTAAATATGTTATAGAAAGCGTTTTTGACAAAATAGTATGAACATGCTATTACACATATTGCTATGTCTTTATTAAATACTGTATAGTATGTTGTGCATAAAATGTTATTCATTGTTTTAACATCTAAATGGTTTATGAAATTAATAATCATCGACACGATGATTATTTATTAATATTAAGTCATATTTTATCGCATTATGACTTCTCATAACACGGAAAATTCCGATCAATATTGATGTAGACAGTATTGGAGTATCGAATGTATCAGCTCGCGGGGGTAGCGATGGTACAATCAGTTTAATATAATTCATTCTTTCATCCACAAACTCAAATGATCAATGAGTTAAAGTTTAGACAACAACTACAAGTGTTAGCTATTTATAGAGATAAAATTAATCGTCAACGGTAAAAACTAGATATGAAACAAGTTCATAATGATAACTGCTCTAGTGAATGATCGTTGTAACTAAATCTGATTATCGTGATGAAATGGTAGTGATAAAATAGTAGTGATGATGTGATGAAATAGTAGTGATGAAATAGCAATGATGATGCAATGGAATAGTAGTGATGAAATAGTTGTAATGATGTGATGAAATGGTAATGATGATGTGATGAAATGGAAGTAATGATGTGATGAATAGTATTGGTGGTGTGATGAAATAGTTGTGCTGGTGTGATGAAATAGTAGTGATGATGTGAGGGAAAAACAGTGATGATGCGAGGTAATAGTAATTGATGATGTGATGAAATAGTAGTGATGATGTGATATAGTGGCACTGATGATGCGAGGAAATAATAGTTGATAATGGGATGAAATAGAAGTGATGTTTTGATAAAATAGCAGTGATGATACGAGGAAATAATAATAATGATTTGATAAATAGTAGTGATGAAATAGGAGTGTTGATGTGATGAAATAGTAGTTGATGATGTGATGAAATAGTAATAATGATGTGACTCATAAATACTGATGGTGTGGTAAATAGAAGTAATGATGTGAGGAAATAGTAGTGATGTTTCGAGGAAATAGAAGTGATAATGTGAGGAAATAATAGTGATGATGTAAGGAAATAAAAGTGATGATGTGATAAATAGAAGTGATGATGTTAGGAAATAGTAGGGATGATGTGAGGAAATAATTGTGATGTGAGAAATTAGTAATGATGACGTTTGGAATTGTAGTGATGGCGTTAAGAAATAGTAGTGATCATGTTATTACATATAAGTGAGGAAATAGAAGTGATCATGTGACTCATAATTACTGACTCATAGTACTGATGGTGTAATAAATAGTAGTGATGGTGTGAGGAAGTAGTAGTGATGATTTGAGGAAATACAAGTGATGGTGTGAGGAAGTAGTAGTGATGATTTGAGGAAATAAAAGTGATGGTGTGAGGAAGTAGTAGTGATGATTTGAGGAAATACAAGTGATGGTGTGAGGAAGTAGTAGTGATGATGTGAGGAAATACAAGTGATGGTGTGAGGAAGAAGTAGTGATGATGTGAGGAAATACAAGTGATGGTGTGAGGAAGTAGTAGTGATGATGTGAGGAAATACAAGTGATGGTGTGAAGAAGTAGTAGTGATGATGTGAGGAAATACAAGTGATGGTGTGAGGAAGAAGTAGTGACGATGTGAGGAAAGACAAGTGTTGATGTTAGGAAATAGTAGTGATAATTTGAGGAAATAGTTGTGATCATGTGATTAAATTGTAGTGATGAAATAGTAGTGATGATGTGAGTAAATGATGATATGAGGAAACATAAGTGATGATGTGATGAAATAGTAGTGATGATGTGAACTAAAAATGGTCATATTGTGAGCCAAACATTATGATGATCCGAATATATAATTGTGATTAAGTGAGCATATGAGATCATAATCGTAATAACTTGAACTGATAATCGTAATTTTATGTGCTAAAATCGCAGAGGTGTGTACGTTTTTAGAGTTTTATCGTTGGTACTAGACTTATAAAAGTATGTTGCGATTGGACGGTGCTTTTATCTTGAAGTCTTTTTTCTTTTAAGAAAAATATCTCTTTTCAAAATTTGTCTTAATCAAAGTCCATGTTCAATACCTGCACTTTGTACATTTAACGGTGTTCCAGCTAGGATTAAAAAATCAAGGTGCGGTTGGAAAAGGGGGACACTTGAGAACGTGCAATAATGATAAAAAGGGCATTTTCAGATGCTCTGTCAAATTTTTCAGATGCTCTATCAAATTATTTGAATTAAGTTAACATTTCCAATACTGATTTACTGACGTCTGAACATTAGTGCCTTATAGAAAAGGAACAATATATATTTTTTCATTGAATCCAAAGAAATACGACGATTAGTAAAAAATGTAAAGGTCCTGTCGAAAAGGGCATAGCAGGGTTTTAGAGAAAGGGACAAGTGGCACAAGAACAGAGGCTGAGTACTGCACCATGCTTTTTTGTGCTAGCTGGAACACTGATACAAACTCACAAAAAAACCTTGAAAAAGATAAACATTCCATAATCTCCTTGTTCAGTTGCTATCATTAAATCACATGAACTTAGAAGATTAATAAAGCACATGCAGTCAGTCCCACACATTGTCGACTACGTGAGGGTACACATTGCAGCTTTTACACCAACATACAGTCAAACCTGTGTTAAAGACCACCTCCGAATAAAGACCATCCTGCGAGTAAAGAACAGTAGGGTGAAAAGCGAGCAATATTAAACTAAAGAGGAAATACCAGCAAAGAAAGACCACCTGCCAACAAAGATCACAAGAATCTTCTTCCTATCAGTGGTCTTTGTTCACAAGTTTAACTGTAACTCCCTAGTTGTTGTTGTTGTTGTATGCCTAATATACAACATACCGCGAATATTGCACTCGGATTGTTGAAATAAATAAAAAAGGAAACAACATCAACAAAACAAACCACAAAACAAACAAATAATAATGTAAGATAAACAGACTTGTGCATAATAATGACGTAACATAAGATAAATGTGTTTGAAATAAGTGCGTAAATCTCGATGATTAACTTTTAGTTTGATTACAGCAAATAATAGCGCATACATGTGTATTTGAATAATCCAACCTAAAACCTTGCACACACAAGCTTAGACACAAACAACGGACATGTCACACGATGTCTAGCAGTAAGGTCCAGAGGTTGCAGGTTTGATCTCCCAACGATTTATTGATTTTCGGATGAACCTTAAATCTAGACCTGTCCAATTAGCATCGCTGTCGTACATCAGGCATTTTAAAAGGACCTGCATGTGTTTCATGGTTTTCGGAACTACGACTCTCGAAACCTATACTTCTAGGGCGCTGGTCATACGGAATATTTAGTACTAAATATACGCGGTCACATTTTAAAATTAAAACTGCTCTGTTACACATATCCTTGAACATAACTCAAAGATAGTTCATTGCGGACACTGCGATAGAGGATCTTGCGATGAAGCGCGATATTTAACAAATAACTCTACTTTGTCCCACAACTGAATAAATTATCTTCAGTCATAATTATATTTTACCATTTTCGCCGGAAAACGATTTTTTTAACTATTCAATTATCAAGGTCAGCTTTACAGCAGTTTGTTGTGATTTTCTTTTATCCAGTGTATTTGGTGTATCTTGTCCTTGGTACAAATCAAGCTTAGAATCTATGGGTAGGCCTCAGTAAACAAACAGAAAATAAGGCAGCTCTTGAGGACACCATGTCACTCATTTTATCAACATAATATTATAAATTAGAAAAACAGGACATCGTCTTAAAGTTATATTACCGTTCAAAGTTACCATCAAAATGTCAAATAAAACATTAATCAGTGATTTATACTCCTACAATGATAAGCATTGCCATACATGTAGTTATAACCCAAAAATAACGATCTGTATGACAATCTCATTCACATTGATTATATATTGAATAAATTCTTTTTTACTATCCTAGTCAAAAATAAAAAATCAAACCTTTCAGTTATGTATAGTTTAATTTGTATTTGTCAATAACCGAAATAACCTGGCAAAACTTATTTCTTATATGTTTTTAAAGCATCCACTGTATTTTGAGCATCATTCTTAACTTTAAACAAATGTGACCACTTTAAAGGGTAATATAACTTTAAAGGTTAGTCTAATATACAATTTCATTAAATAGAAGCTGTTGTAATAATAAGAAAACATTCTGAAATAAAATTACATGTACTGCATTGAATATTTGCACCCGTGCTTAACACAAACTCTACGCTTTTTTTAAAGTTCCAGGATCACGTTGAATTTACTGATATTGGAAAACAAAATTACTGATAGGAAACGAGTTGCCAGAAAGACTCTTATTTTTTTGGCAAAAGCGTTGAAAAGAAATTTTGCGCTATATTTCTAGCATGTACTTACCGATTTAAGAAGCAAAATAAGGAATGTTTTTGGTACAAAAAAGGTCATTTCCTTCGGTAAGACATCTTTCTTGGTAAATTAAGAACTAATTGTAGTTGTTCACCTTGGACTTAAAGTTGTTGTTTAATAGAAATATACAATAATTTGTAAACACAAGCAAACTAAAAACTTGTCGGCAGTTGCAATTGCATGCCAATCATGTATCTTAATTTATAACACTAAGGTAATACCTATATTTTATGGAACGCCATAGCTGTATGCCACGACTAAATCTCATAATATGTAGGTACATGTAGATTATATTCTATACAGGTAAAACTTCAGTATAGGAAGGTAAAACCTCATTATATGAAGGTAAAATGTCATTACAATGTATATGAAGAAAATACTTCGATGTATAAAGCTAAACTAAATCACATAAAGCTAAATGTCAATATATAAAGGTAAAGCTTTATTATATGACGCTAAAACTTTGATATATGAAGCTAAAACTTCATTATATAAGGTTAAAAGGTCGCTATATAAAGCCAAAGGTAAAATTTCGTTTTATGCAGGTACAGCCTAATTATACAAAGTAAAAGTAAAAAGTAAAACCTCATTGCATGTATATAAAGATAAAACTTCATTTTTGTGTAGCCCTTCCGGAGAAAAGGCGATACATTTGGATTGCTTTGTGCGTCAGTTCGTCGGTCTGTCACAAGAAAAACTTAGCTATAACTTTGTATTTTTTTAAGATTTTTCACCAAACTATGGAATTGCATTGCTTATGACAAAAGGGTCATGACCCCGCCCAATTTTGTAGGTTAGGGTCAAACGGCTGAAAATTTGGTTAAAGTTTTGCCTGCAAAGTACTAAATTTGGTTAAAGTTTTGCCTGCTAAGTACTATCATGCACATATCTCAGTAACCACTTATGGTATTGACTTGAACTCTGTTAATGTCTTAAGGGGTGTCACACAGTCAAGTCAGATAACTCTTGTATAAATTTAGTACAGATTATGGCCCTTATTTGACTGTGAAAATTTGGTTAAAGTTTTGCATGCAAGGTACTTTAATGCACATATCTCAGTAACCACTTATGGTAGTTATATCAAACTTAGCAATGTTACCAAAAGTTAAATATATAGTGATAGATTTTGACTTTTCATGATTGAACTTTCCTAGTGTATACTAATAGTTAGCAGAATTTTGTTTTGCTATTAAACTGATAAAAGTTGTTTTATTAGCAAGCAAGCACCCACAGTAGTCGAGCTTGCTGTCTTATGGACAGCTCTTGTTTATATTATTTTGATACACGGTTTCGGTATTACAATCATTGACAAACTGCCATGGAGGGGTGGGTGGCTGGGGGATATATTTTTGTGACACGAACAAACATCTAGTTTTCCTTCCCTTTTTATACAAATGTGAAAAAGAAGTTACGATGCGTAATTTCGTTGCACATTAAAAATAAATTAAAGCATACATGTATACATGTACATGTACATTTGTATAATGCAAAATGTGTATGATAATTATCTTTTGTTAAACCAAAACAAAATAAATAAACAATAGGAACAAATGCAGTAAGGTAGGTTCTTCTTTTGGTAACGAATTGAGAATTCGACCAGCTGTTGTTTTTGTTGTTATTGTAAAGGTATTTGTTCTTTATTTCAGATTGTTGAATCTCTTATAAAGGAGGACAAACATCAAATACGTATACGTCATCGCTTAGCAGAATATAAAAGACAGGAAAGAAAAGAGCTTGATACCTAACTCATACCGATTATCTATCTACAGCAGAAATTTTAAATAAACCGGCATAACGTTTTTCATTTCCTTCAATGGATGGAAAGGAGTTTAAATGTCTATAAAATAATTTCTGTTACAAGAAGAAAGAAGTTTGATTGCAAATAACATATCCATAATATCGATTATTCGTTTAAATACTCATACAATGATAGGGTGTTTAAAGAAATAGATATGAATTGAACTTTTCAAAACAGTTCTTGTTGATTCCGAGATACAAAAATGGTTAATTTAAGAAAACTTTCTTTATGTAGAGGGATAACCTGTTTGTTTGCAGTTGGTATTGTTCTTTACGTAAACATGGGATACCTATTTGAAAAACACAGAACATTTATTTACAAACGGGTGATAGAAACTATTTATGACGGAAAAAGAGAATTTGGAAATCTGAGTCAAATCAGGTTAGATTTAAGAGATGATGTTGAGAAACTAGTTGAGTTCTCAACACGTAGTAAGTGTCTGGCATGCTTTTCTAATGCAAACGCTTCTAAGTATAGAGAATACCCGTATTTTACTGATGAATATTCTTTGGACGTGCCACCCATGGACTCGTGGGTGAGGAGAGAAAATGTACGGACATTCTGTGACAATCGCGTTAAAGTATACAACAATTTATTTGCAATTCTACATGATGTCAAACTTGATCCTTCTAGGAGACGTGGAATAGAAAATCAAGCGAAAGGAGGTGAGGAAATCAGAGATGTTCTGAACCAAAAGCTCGACAGAGAGGACTATATGTTTAACAGTGACTTTCTGGAAATGGAATGCTTTGATAGAAGCAACGTCGATACTCGAGAATCAAAGATAACCTTATTAAAGTCTTTAATACTAGTATCCATGAATAGAAACCGCTCTCAATATGTTTTCACAAGTTCCGTTGAAAAATTCGTAGTTGCTGTGCGAAGACAAGATTACGCTAATCTGCATAACTGGGTCAGGAACATATATAATACATTTGTGATAATGATACATTTTAAAATACAGCCTATTAACATCTCTATACTTTTTATGGATGGCCATCCACATACGGAGTTAGATAAATCGTGGGAAAACATCTACGGGACGCCGTTCCGGGTAGGGCAGATGTCTCACCCGTTACGATATAAAAATTTGATACTAGGCCTTGAAGAAAACGAAGGACCAATCACTGAATTCAAAAACTCGCGGGTGCCATATTTAGAGGAATTTAGATCGTTTGTTCTATCACAATTTGGTTTAGATCCAGCGAGTCAACTCGACTGCACAAAATTAAGAATAACAATCATACTTCGACGTAACGCTGTATATCATCCCCGAAATACTGAAGGAAAGGTAGGACGAAAGATTTTCAATGAGGCAGAACTCGTAAATAATTTGATGAAAGCTTTTCCACGCGCATGCGTGAAGCCGTCTCTAATGGAAGCACTTCCAATGGCGGCACAACTGGATATTATTCGTCAGACAGACATATTGATCGGTATGCATGGCGCTGGAATGAGTCACGTGACGTTTTTACCCAAACATGCAGCAGTTCTAGAATTATTTTCAAAAGGTTTCAAAACACATCGACCTTGGTTTGTTTGTTTTCACTCGATTACAAAATGGAGGAATATGACTTACGACAGTTGGGAAAATTTTGATATCTCACGCGAGATGCCGGCGGATTTTACAATTTTACCGACACATGTTATCGTAAACAAAACAATGGGAATTTTTCGTAAAATTTGTCCTGTTTAGAAATTTTTATTTTGTTTTATCTTTTAAGAAATGTTCGTATTCTTTATTCGACCAAAGTGCCATAGAGTGTTGTATATAACATTTTCAGTTCGCATAAAGAACCTTTGTTATTGAATGATGTTATGTTTTTTATAATGAATTCACTCCGATTCGTACGGAGGATGTAAGTTCGATCTCCACCGGAGGTAATAGCCACCATCTTTATATCAGATGTCAGTTTTATTTCATACGATACTTGAGTGACTCTAAGGTTTCCGGCTTTAAATGCAATCCAGCTAAACTTAAGTAACTTTAAAACCCCACGGTCAGATTGTATTTACTCAGATATATAATCTATGCATTTTATACTGATAGAATAGTATGATAGAGCTGTATTTTAGCTTCTCTAAAAAAATGCTGATTTATGCCTTGTTAGTTTATACTAAATATTTTAGCTCTATTGTGAAGAAAGATTAAAGCTAATAGAATCACTCTCGAGTCCGCTTCCTAGAAAAACTAGTACTGGTGTCATATGAGGAGGTACGGTCGTGACCTTGGTAGGGTTCGAATCTGCAACCTCCGGGGTGAGCGGCAGACACCTAAACCTCTACACCACCGCCCCCCCTTCGATGCCTTGTATTAGTATTCATGTAGTTTTTGTCGGTTAATATTTCTTAGTTTTAGCTCACCTGGCACCTCCGTCCGTCAACTATTGCGTGCAAACGACATCTCCTCTGAAACTACCTGGTCAACATTGTATATTGGTTTTGCAACAAAAATGATTTTTATTTGTTTGTGTAACAAACAAATTTACTTACCGTTTTCATAAGCCTACTCCTTAAGTACCAAATCTGAAAGTAGCTCCGGCACGTCAGTCAGCATATAATCCCAAATTATGATTCTTCATTTGAAACCATATGGCCATTGCAGACATGAAAGTTGTATTGTTTAAATATATAATGTTATAAACTCATGCAGCATCAGTTAAAATTTGTAAATATAACTGAAGTAAACTGTTTTCGAATAAGAACCGCGGATGTATTTCATTTTACAATGATGCGTAAAAATAAGGGACGATTAACTATATATATACACCCTATAGAAATAGTTCCGATTTCTTAACCTGCCGGCCATTTCTTAAACCTTGTGCGGAAAGAAAACATATGTTTTGGAGTTTCTGTGACTACAAAATATCTAACTCTGTTCGTCATTTTAAAGAATAAATATAAAACAGCCAGGAATATTTACGCGCATGTTTACACATTCTCTTTTTACGATTATATCCATCCATTCATAAATTTTATTCAATGCGCGGCAAGGGACGTAATTATAACTTTCCTTATTGCTGATATGTTTATTCTGTGGACCTGGCGCGAGCTAGTTTGCGTTCATGTATTAGAAATGCGCGTGATCACCTTAAGCAGAAAACAAGTGTTAGGATACGTTGTCGATGTTTAAATGATGTGCTATATTTCATAGGTGGTGATTGTTTTAAGTAGAAGGCAATTTACCCTATATTCGACTGTAGGCCTCGTTATCTTGAACCGCATCGAATGAGCAATTTTGTAAAAATACATATCAATGACTGCAGAAAAACATTTGAACATCGTTACTTCCTGGTCTCAACCATATTCGTTCTATAGATTCGTTCTATAAATGTATATTGTGGCATTATAGATACGCATTATTACTTAAATTTGTCGGTCTGCACAATAAATTGATCCCCTTATTGATCGGTGCTATTGCCTGGTCGGTTGTGTTATCGAAGCGCCGTAACTTCTAACTAGCTGCTCGATCAGTGTCTGATTTTAGACAGTAGAACTGTAGGTGAAAACATTTTGTTGAGTACAGTGAAAATCCCTGCTGTCTATGTGTACCGGGAATAGAAACAGAGATAATTCGATCCAAAATACGATTTATAACTGATGCATTCTGTTCATATCTTATTACCAACTGGTTTAGCCGTCTCTAATGAAGATTACAGACTGAAATTATTTGGAATGCACGAACACATCCAGCGTCTTCAGCGCTTTGATTTAAAATGTTCTTAAAAACCGAAAAGCCCAAAGCTTAGATATATAGCATTGTTTAGTGTTACATTACCAAGATGGTTCAAATCATGACCCCTCCCCCTTCCCCAAACTAATCAGGGATCACTGGATTTTACATATGCTTATATAGCCAAAACTTTAAATATGTTCTGAAACCAGAAGGCTCAGAGCTTAGGTAGTTGGCACGTGGTATTGCCTGTGGACCTCTACCAAGACTGTTCAAATCACGACCCCAGTGTCAAAATTGAATCCAACCGGGGATCACTTGATTTTAAACAGATTTCTATAGGAGTAAACTTTAACAAATCTTCTCTAAAACCACAAGGCCTAGAGCTAAGATATCTTGACACCGGGTCACATAGGTTTATATAGGAAAAACTTGAAAGAATAAAGACTTGTCGAAAACCACAAGGACCAGAGCTTAGATAGTGTAGCATTGTATAGTGGACGGTACCTCCATCAAAATTGTTCTCTATCACCTTTACTTCCGGCTTATTCCGATGGTAGGTACCGCAACTTTGATTGGTCGATTGATAACTTGAGAGGATTACACAGCAATGGGATCCGAAAGGTTGCAAATTGTTTGCAATTTCTCTTTATTTGAAAGTTTTTTTTATTGATTAAGGAACACCATCTTTACGTTTTAACACATACATTTCCTTTTGCGATAAAATTATATTGTTACGGTCATACCGATTTAATTAAGAAAATAACCTGTATGGCCTTGAGTGCTTTATCAAAATTGAAGCATTCCCCAGAGGTGATCTGCCTGGCGGATTAATTCACGAGGGCGAGGCCCGAATGAATTATTTCGCAGGCACATTACCGAAAAGGCAAAGTTTTTTAAAATCTACAGGTCGCACCGTACATACCTTGAATAAGGACGGTGGACGAGAGGCACATCTACAAACAAAATGTTTTAAATAACACAGGTTACCAGCTACTATTAAACGAACAGGGAACCATTTTTACAGTATCTAAATGCATGTAATAAGGATATACAATCACACAAACAGCTGGGGCCCATGTTTTAATGAATCGTCTTCATTTAACCCTTTCTATAGAGATACAAGATAACTGTGGCATATACATTACATTCAGCTGTATCAAGGAAACTGGCTCTTGCAGTTTGTATTGTTTCGGCCGTTTCTAACAGAAAAAATACACGCCGAAGCAAATTGTTGACCATGAAGGACGGCGACAACACAATCGAGGTTTCATCTCTGGAGAAGGTTAGGCTCACACACAGATGTACATGTACTGCAACACAAAATTAAGACCGATAGAAACCTCTGTATATGAACTTTTATCAAACATTGCAGTTCGACAGAAACTAAAATTTTGTGTCTGAATGCTTTATCTTGGCAAATTTGTCAATTGATTTTTATCAATGCAATCAAATAATATTGAGATTAAGATATCATATGTTTATGCATATTAGTAAAACAAAGTTTACCGAACACGAATCCTTTTGAAAAGTACTTAAAATGCACTGAAATATGTTCGCTTCACTGGGTAGGGCTAACTGAGCAATGTTCACTTCACAGAGCAGTGCAAACGGAACAATATTCACTGAACAATGCTTACTGAGTTATTGCTTACTGAATAATTCTCATTAGGCATTGTTCAGTGAATATTGCTCACTAAATAAATTTCTCCTATTTCCGGCTTCAAAATTTTGTTTTTTAGGCATGACGGGAGACATGCCAGGGTCTCATCCAGATATTAAGCTAACATAAGTGCTCTTTTGGACGGACCTTGATAAAATTCTCATCAAATCAAATCAAAATACTACTGACCATGACGAACATCTCGGTAAATGACGCTCTTTGTTGTTTAGTAATGACTTCATCCCCAGTTTAGCCTTCGTTGTCGTACATCATAAACGTTACAAGATCATTCATTGGTGCGAGTTCAGCTCATAAGTTTGTCATCGGTCAATATCACATTTTTACATGACCGTAAAAATAAATATTTACCTCAAAATTAATCTATAACTTGTATAGTATAATTGTCAGTGTGACTCTTAAATTAACTGCATTTTCTTTTAAAAACGCTGCAAGTTTTTAATGACCCAGTAAATTTGTTTCTAAAGAATTAAATGCTTTGTAATACACATGTAGGGGAAGGATATATTGCTCTTGCATTTTGGTTTTCTTCTTTTTTAATTGCTAAACTTTGACCAATTACAGGACATATTTCAAAATTGTGGTGATGAGACTGGTAAAAGACAGAAAATCAGTATGCGGGTACATGTATTAACACACTTTTCTGCAAGCATCGAGCTAGTAGGATAGAAATGATAATACATCACATAGTTATCAAAAAGATGAAATAAATAAAGTGGTCTCTTATATATTTACACAAGCAAACACAGAATCCAGACTTACTTATAGAAGAGTAACTCAGAACTGTCTGTTTGTTTGTAATTGTGTTTATTGGGTCCACCATCCTCTAAAGAGGCTATAATCGGTACGACCCGAATATTCTCAGAACTGTCATGGAAGTATACACTACACTACATTGTAGTGTATACTTCCGTGGAACTGTTTACCAATTTATCCAATAACTTTTCTGAGGTTAGAGCGCCAAGAACCTCATACAACTAAGCAAGCAATGAACACTCATCTAAAAGTAACTCCATTTATCCATTATCTGTAAGTCAACATTGGGCACAATGGTCCAAATGAAATATGCAACTGGATGAATTAATGAAAATAGTTCCATTGTATAAATGTCATATCAAATGTGAAGAAATGTTCAATTTGAAAGCATCGCGACCTGTTTGTACGACCAGTAAAGATTTACCTTCAAGTTTGTATCTACCAAAAATCTTTATATAACAGTTGAAAGTTTGGAAACACAAATACATTGTTTAGTATTATAAATGTCACCAATTGCTGTAAACTTTTTAAGAACGAAGATGATCTACCCTTACAAGTGTTAAAAAGACAAATAATAGTCATTTTATTCCGACTCTTAATTAATAAATCTGATTTAATGACAAACTTTTAAAACTGATTGGATCAATCTTAAAACGACTATAAAGTCTACAACTATTTAGCTGAATAAATTCCGCTTGGATACCGTACAACGGGTTATATCGTGCTCCGTGAAATCTCAAATGCATGAGAAACGCTAAAATTCCAAACATTTGTCGTAAAACGGATGAATTTTTATCAATTTTTTAGCAATAGATTAAGCTTTGGGAGGATTCTTTGTGATTAAACAATGTTTGTGTACCTCAGCAAAAAGGTAACAACAAAAGCGTTTGTGTAATTACATTTCATTATCGTTGCTAATGAAGCTTTCCTTTTGTGTGGCTAGTTCGTACCATTTATTTTCGACCTCAGCAGTCCTAATTTCAGATTATTATTCAATTTGAAAATAGGTAAAACCTATATCGGGCGAAAACCCCTCACAGCGATTCCATTCTACTACTGTATACTGTAAGAAGAAGTAACTGCTGCGGGGAGTGCGCACAATTTCCAGCACGTGATATGTTATGTCATTTCATTTAAAGTTAAGCCTCCGAGTCTAGAGTTACGGAAGTTCCGTATCTCTAGCAAAACCCTATGAGGAAAGGCTAGAGTTACGGAAGTTTATAAAGGCATATGTATGTTTCTTTAAATATGCATGATAATGTATTGTAAACTTAAATATTTCACCAGTAATAGTGAATAAACCGATCTGTCGGCAAATGCAGCGTCTTCATAGCCGCCATTTTGGTAATACATAATACATTGGCGGAAATATCATTGTTATATTTGTCTTTACTTGAGCGTTCCATTGTAGTTGGACAATTATATCACATTTTGTGCGAAGCATGATATAAGTTAAGTAAAATATGTTGTTGACACATGTTGTTTTTGTATTTAATTGTCTGACTACATCTAAGGCACACCACGAGAAGGCACTCAGATCGTGACAAAAAAATAATTGTGATCGAAAGTACAGCTGTTAAATTAAAAAATTTCGTTTTTTTTTGTTTACGTTTATTGTGCTCTTAGAATTCTAATATTCTTCTTTTTTTTATCTTACTATTGCTTTATTAACGTTGTTTGTTAACAGAGAACACATAAATATGTGCATGAGTATACAGCATGACAGTGATAGTTCCGATATTAGCATTATATTAAGTATAACCAAAATGGCGCCTGTGAAATTGTCGTATATGCAACAGATCAGTTTATTACGATTACTGGTGAAATATTTAAGTTTACAACACATTATCATGCATATATTAAAGCAATATACATACCTTTATAAACTTCCGTAACTCTAGCCTTTCCTCGTAGGGTTTTGCTAGAGATACGGAACTTCCGTAACTCTAGACTCGGAGGCTAGAGTTACGGTACCGTAACTCTAGCCACTGCCTAAAGTTAAACGATATTTTTCAGAAATTATTTTCATTTCCATGGGTTATAAGATTAATTCAGAGGAGAAATGTGTATTTTAGAATAGATAACAGTAAAATAAATGTTTTAAAATGAAAAATAAGCAGTAAATGGAATTCTGGGCACTGTAGAAATGTTAGCATGATTTTACAAAGTTGCCGCACTTCTCAATTTCGCATGGGTATATGTGAAATCATTAATTTGATTGCTTTCAGTATTCAAATAAATACTTGTACATAAATTTACGTATGGTCGCCCTTCGAGCTTTCGCCTGTATTACTGGTTGCTAATGAAATGGATTCACTATATGGATCTTTATTAATTTGGTTTACAACTGTATGTATTTGTTTCATGGTTTGTGGTATAATATTTGACCATCATCAAAGCTTTGTTGTTTAGTTCGCCCATTAGTATGATTAGTCTCATTAACTTGACATTGAAACCAGCTTATCATTTTTGGATGGGTGCTTTCTGAATCTAAGGATTGACAACTATAAAATATAAGATAAAAAAAAAAGGGGTCTAACCGGTGAACCAAATTTTTTATCCTGTTTTCTCATATTCTTGGTGGGCTAAACATGTAAATGTGTTACTTTAGAATAGTACACATTTTAGCAACATTATTTTCAATTTATCAAATAGAAAAAATACCTGTCCTAAATTGCATGATTTTTCTTCTTATATGAGTTTTGCTACAGTGCCTGAGGTCACCCTCATACTCAGAAATGGAAAGAATTAAAGTTTTTCGTAATCCCGGGGATTTATGTTTGAGTCTGGGGCATTGCCACATTGTAGAATCAAAAAGCTTATAAAGGTCAAGATTCATAGCATGGCATAATATGTTACAGAATAAATTAATATGGGCACTTTTACTAACCCCACCTAGGTAAAAAAGATAAGGAAATTTCAGCAATTTTAGTAAAATGTCAATATTTTCATTAATTTTCAGTCGAATCACTTGAAACTTCTTATGTGCCAGTTTTGTATCATATCTCTGTCATATTAATATAATTAATATAGAGTTGCCAATTTGACACCGTTAAGGTAAAAGGCACCAATGTGAGAGACCCTCAGATTAATAAGAGGCCAATCTGATTTACATAAATTTATGATTTTGTTTTAAGGTCCTCTCCTCAGGATCTAGAAATTCTGAAGCCTTATGGCAATAAAAGTATAAAGCCATATTATTTTAGATTGTTATTTTGCAATTTTGCAGATTGCCATTCCTAACAACACAAAGTTGAGATGTGTGTCATGGAACAAAGATCAGGGATATATTGCTTGTGGGGGCGAGGATGGACTTCTCAAAGTGTTGAAACTAGAAACTCAAATAGGTACGTTACATGATGATGTCAATGTTACCTACATGTACCTCGGGTTTGTTTTATCGGTTATTGTAATGCATAATAGTGATCATGGTGATAACTAGGGATGTCATTGATTAAAAGTTTTGTATCGATACATCAATTTAGAAATATTGATGATAAAGCGATATATCGATACATGGGCGTTAAACAGTCACGTACTACATTTTCTACCAAGTCTCTTGATTTTATTTGTACTAAACATATGGTTCTGGTCTATAATATATATCAACCCTTGCAGTGCTGAAATATTTTAGCCTATGAGACCACATTTCACTAAATCATTATTTGTTAGAAAAACACGGAAACTCTGGGTAGAGTGATTGTTTATATTCCGGTTGAGTTTTGATGGAATTTTCGAACGTGAAACTGTGGATCATTGCACGATGAAACATTATTCGATGTACGATTTTTCAAAACGGCAATCGATATCAAATCAAAACTGTTTTATCGTTTGAATCGATTACATCCCTAGTGATAACATGTAGAAAAACAAATCATGACTACACTGATATATAAACAATGACCGTTTTGGGGAAACAACTGATGCCTTATTAATATAAAGGTTCTGTTATACATTTGTGGAAAAATTAACTTATCTTTTTTTGAATTTCAAGCTTGTAGACATGTTAATGCCTTTGCTATAAATAAATTATACAAATTCAAAGTTTTTCTTTTATTGGAGCACAGTTTAATCAATAACATTAGGGAGCAGATATTGACACAGACAGTATGCTTAAATAGTCAAAACTAGATAAAAACTCTTCAAAATAACACTACTACAGCATTTTATTTATGAAATAACATTCGTTCCAACGGTGTTCATCGTTAAATAAACAATGATTTGGAAAACTGATACACAGTAAATTCAGTGATGAATCACTAAGGCCAGAGGCCTGAGTGGTTTATAACTGCACATCGGAACAACAAATCATTGTTTATTAGATGATAACATCGCTGAAAAGGATGTTATTTTGATTCTAACATGACCAGATATTACAAAAGGTGAATAAATGCAAACGCTAACACTCATTTAACGTCATGGGACACAATATTATAACGTCTTGTTTACAGCATATCGGTTCTCGCATTGTTTATGGTTTAATATAACATAATTTTTCTACTCTTTGTATATAGAGACAAAATCGTGAGTCATGTTAGGATGTTGAATATATTATTGATTGGTTCAGGTCTTTATTATTAAAGTATAGTATGCCTTTCCTGAAAAAAATCACAGAGCTCAGCAATTCTTGTTAAATTAAGAATACATTGTTACAGTATTGCATATTCTTTTCAAAATCATAAACTTGTGCATCCACTGAAAATTTAGTGTATTTATACACTATTATTATTAAATAGTTTTCTTCTTAAGGCAAATGAGAGTAAAATTATAGTGGGCGACATTCCTTGGGGTTTTATTTTATTATACCTCCGGAATGAAGGGGGGTATATAGGAGTCACCTGGTGGTTGGTCGGTCGGTTGGGCGGTCGGTCGAGCGGTCTGTTGCATTTTCCTTGTCCGGAGCATAACTTGAAAACTACTTGTTGGAATTCAATACAACTTCATACAATGGTCAAGCACATTGAGAGGAAGTGCAGTGCACAAGAACTATAACTCCATCTTGACTAATTACAGAGTTATTGCCCTTTGTTAGTTTTCCTTGTCCGGAGCATAACTTGAAAACTACTTGTTGGAATTCAATACAACTTCATACAATGGTCAAGCACATTGAGAGAAAGTGCATTGCACAAGAACTATAACTCCGTCTTGACTAATTACAGAGTTATTGCCCTTTGTTAGTTTTCCTTGTCCGGAGCATAACTTGAAAACTACTTGTTGGAATTCAATACAACTTCATACAATGGTCAAGCACATTGAGAGGGAGTGCAGTGCACAAAAACCATAACTCCATCTTGACAAATTACAGAGTTATTGCCCTTTGTTACTTTTTCTTGTCCGGAGCATAACTTGAAAACTACTGGTTGGAATTCAAAACAATTTCGTACAATGATCAAGCACAATCAGAGGAAGTGCAGTGTACAAGAACCATAACTCTATCTTGAGTATTTACAGAGTTATTGCCCTTTGTTACTTTTCCTTGTCCGGAGCATAACTTGAAAACTACTGGTTGGAATTCAATACAACCTCATACAATGGTCAAGTACATTGAGAGGAAGTGCAGTGCATAGGAACCATAACTCTATCTTGACTCATTACAGAGTTATTGCCCTTTGTTACTTTTCCTTGTCCAGAGCATAATTCGAAAACTACCAGTTGGAATTCAATACAACTTCATACAATGGTCAAGCAAAATGAGAGGAAGTGCAGTGCACAGGAACCATAACTCCATCTTGACTAATTACAGAGTTATTGCCCTTTGTTACTTTTCCTCGTCCGGAGCATTATTCGAAAACTACTGGTTGGAATTCAGTACAACTTCATACAATGGTCAAGTACAATGAGAGGAAGTGCAGTGGAAAAGAATAATAACTCTATCTTGACTCATTTCAGAGTTATTGCCCTTTGTTACTTTTACTTGTCCGGAGCATAATTTGAAAACTATTGGTTGGAATTCACTACAACTTCATACAATGGTCAAGCACATTGAGAGGAAGTCTAGTGTACAAGAACCATAACTCCATCTTGACAAATTACAGAGTTATTGCCAAGAACAATATCTCCTTTTAGTTTGTTTGCAAGGTATTCTGTTACTACAAACTTCCTCAGTTTATAAAGCAGTCTTTCGGGGGTATTAATCACATTTAGTGATAGCTCTAGTTTTTGTTTAAATCATAGATCGGAAGTTTTCTTTATTCTGCAATTTGACAGCAAATTAACCCGTTCCCTGATGGTGGTAAATGATTCCACTTTAACAACCTCGGTGTAGATCATGACCATCTTTCACACATGTGCAGTTTGATCATGATCTGCAGTGCTCACTGTTCAGTCATTGAAATATCAGTAGGCACCCCTTTCAACAATTAATGGTACCGTCAAAGTGGAAAGATGGAGCAGTCAGTTGTGGAAGTATTATAAGCAAGATAAGCATAAAGTCATATGTCAGAACAAAGCTGCATGTTTTCATTTGTTGCTCAAACATGTCTTTGGACGGTGAACACATATATATAACAAAACAAACACATATGTATATTTTAAATATGTTTTCTTATTAGAAATGACACAAAATATTAACCCAGAAATAAAGTACATGTAATTGTAAGCTTATAAATGATTGTAAAATACCATCAATCATGGCTCTGTAGTGTATGGGCCTGGAGGCAGTTAGTGTATAACCACATCTAACAATGTAGTGTTTGATGAAGCATAAAGTGATTTTTTGTTATACAGTTATCAACACAGAAATATTGCAGTAGTTAGAGGCTTTATGATTATATATAATTATATATATGGGCTGTACATAAAAAAATATGTCCCTGTCTTTTAACAGCTACTGTATACAACGAGTGTTCGGAAAGTTTCTAGCTTACAGTCATTTAGGAGACTGTATACAAGGGATGCTAAAAAAGTTCCCTCAAGATCTTTTAATAGACTTTGTATACAATAGGTGTTCAAAAAGTTCACTCAGGATCTTTTAATAAACTTTGTATACAAGGGATGCTAAAAAAGTTTCCTCACAGTCTATCAACAGACCTTAAATACAAAGGCGTGTTGTAAAAGTTATGTAGTGCTTTTCTTACATAATTATTCTATATATAAACTTAAAAAATTCTTGTTGTCTGAAAGTACTGGTAGTGGTACTGATTTGATTTAACTTATAAATAACAATAAAGTTCTTTATGACTGTAACTTGAAGAGAAGAAAAATCACCCCAGTGATGAGGCCCCTGTGGGGTGACCAGTGAAATTTTAAAAATGAATTTTTATTTAGAAACAGACAGAGCAATACACATTCCAGTTGTTCTTTTTCATCTATTTGCTTCATTTGGCAGCGGATATAAATTCACTGAATTTGCTTGTTTATGTTCTATAAAGGGTCAAACTGATTATACACCTCGAATGAGGGTGGTGGACCCAAAAAGCACAAAATTTTTACAAACAAAAGTTTGTGTTGTGTTCTGATGAAGTTTTGGAGAACGTTTGAACTAGGGAGTAGTCACTACAGCTTGGAGTAAATTACTTATTGTTTTCTCCTAAGAGTTAACAATGAAGACATTCCTATAGAAGTTGAACTTATCACAAAATGAATTTATTATACATGTATTTGTCTTTGCAGGGAAAGATGTGAAAGCAAAAGGTTTGGCAGCACCAAGTAATCTGTCCATGAACCAGACATTGGAGGGACACAGTGGTATGTTTTGTGTCATGAATAACCGGTCATATGATATATTATCTTTAAAATTTCCTTCGAATATTTCTTTTTTGTTGTGTAGAGATAAACAAGGCCAAACCATTCTAATGTTGATACAGTCATGTTCCTTGAGGAGTAGCCAATGAATGCTGTACAGTTGAATCTTCCTGAGTGGTAACTTCGATTTATCAGCCATTCTCTTTAGACGGCCTGTATGTATACTTTTAAAACAGTCATTATTTAGAATAAGTATTTGAAAAAGCTATATATTTATATAGCAACAGACTGCTTTAAAGGGACATTTTCAGTTGAACCTGCCTCATCTGCTTCCAGTACACAGTTTTGATGTATTCCTCGGCTTTGGCTTATTAGTTTTGATGCTGACTGTCTTAAGACAGGTTTTACTGATCTCATCTGATTCAGACTGTAAATGCTTGATATTTCTCTTGAGTCATGACATCAGAAGGGGTTACTTTAAAAATAGAATCATTTTTGCATTATGTTACTGTTCACCATGCAACTATAGTTGTGAGTACTTATATTTCATAGGTTATATTACATGCATAGCATGGGCACACGTTACAAACAATTTGCCTCGTGTAGCATTCAGTGATAGCAGAGGGAAAATATCTGTCTGGGTGAAGAAAAAGTTTGGTATGGATTTCCATTGCTCATACTTATAAGATGTGCTTAGGCGAGTTCTTTGTGTCTTAGTAACAATTTCAGTCTGTTGTCACTTGTTTGAGCAATGTTTTAACTCTTATTTATTTACATAAGAGTTATCACTTTGTTGCAAATGAGAAGGCTTAAATTTGAAGGCACATAAAACTTTGCAAAACACAGCTTTAAGTTTCTTGTTTGTTACTCTTTCTGTTCTGCTTGGGCTACATTCTGTGAAAAGGTACCAGATTTTATTAAGGAATTTTTTTTTATATATCTGGTATATTTTATATAAAATAAATCCAGGTTTCATATAAATGGCAAAAATATACCATTTCTAGAAGAGAATAATTGTCAAATTTTTCTTTTCTTGCTTAATTGATTAAATATAAACATTTGTATGGACCAGCTTCAAAAATATGAAGTAGATCCCAGATAATCATGAAAAAGGGAAGAAAATAAAATAAATGGTGCTTTTTCACAGGGAGTGGCTCATTTCTTGTTTATTGTTATGTTTATTGTTATGTTTATTGTTTTCATTCATCAGGAGCTGTTCAAGTTGTTACATGGAATGGTCAATACCAGAAACTGACCACAAGTGACCAGTATGGTCTCATCATTGTATGGATGCTGTATAAGGGTACGAAATTATTTATCTTACACAAGGTAGATAAAACATCTCCTGTGTGTGAAAGCCAAAATGGTTGTGAAACAAGTTAATATATGGTATACCCCTGTATTCACCCCCCTCCCCTCCCCCAACTTTTAGTCAACTTGTTTCAGAACTCAATTAAGTAGTTATCAAGAGAAGCTGACATTGTAGTTTGTATAGATGTCTACAATCTGTATAGATTAAATAAATTGTGGATGCATAACTATACTAGTTCAAGTTGAAAGGCCATGGTAGCTGACAAATCCAAACTGGTTTTCACACTGTGGGGCTCATAAATGTTTTATATTTCATTTTTATCTGACCAAAACAACATTATTACTTCCACTTGCTCTTTCATTATACCATAGAAACAAGTTTAGGGGGATATATAGGAGTCATCTGGTGGTTGGTCGGACAGTCGGTCCGTTGTATTTTCATTGTCAGGAGCATAACTTGAAAACTACTGGTTGGAATTCAGTACAACTTCATACAATGGTCAAGCACATTCAGAGGAAGTGCAGTGCACAAGAACCATAACTACATATTGGCAAATTACAGAGTTATTGTCCTTTGTTACTTTTCCTTGTCTGGAACATAACTTGAAATATACTGATTGGAATTCAATACAACTTCACACAATGGTCAAGCACAATGAGAGGAAGTGTAGTGTACAATAACCATAACTCTGTCTTAAGGTAGTGGATGTGTAATGAGTACTTCCTGTTTAAGGATCATTTGGAATACTTTGGATTTTATAGCTGTGGCTAGTTTGTACTGTGGCGCAGTGGTTAGAGCGTCTGCTTTGAGATCAAGAGGTCCTGAGTTCAATCCCCGAAGGAGCCAAATTTTTTTTTCGTTATTTTTTCTTTTTTAGTTATCAAGTTGAATAACATGAAAGATTATGCCATTTTACAAAGATTTGAAAACTGTATCTTAATTTTCCTTGATTATATCAAGCTGGACAGTTACTTGAAAATATAAAAATTGGCCGTGCTCATTTTTAAAAGTTGAATATCTCAAAAAGTAGACGGTAAACCATTTTCATTTTTTCTTATATTTCAATTCATTTACTACTTATAAAAGTTTTATAATCAATAGTGATGACCCTACTCCGAATCTTTTGCTACAGTCATGTATATGTACATGTGTGATATGTCTCGTGGCAAAATTAGGCAAATTATTTACCCTAGTTTTTGGCATTATTGCATATTTTTTGTTACACATTTTAAGCTTGTAGAATTATTATACATGTTTTGTAATTCTACATTGCTTGTAATACTTTTTGGAACATAGAAAAAAATAAATGTAAATAAATACTGGCAAATATACCTATTTTAACTTTTAGGGTACTTTTTAATATGGTCAGTATTTCTTAAGTGGGGGTAGGGCAACAAAAAACGAAATTAATTTTTAATTAAACGGTGAAATGTCTTTAAATTTTGCACACTAGTCGGTTAACAGATGTAGATTATAAAAATATTAAGTTTAATGTATTTTGGAATAGTGTCCATTAGACCCCCACTACCTTAAGTAATTACCGAGTTATTATACGCCCGAAGGGACGTATTATGTTATTGCCTCGGTGTCCGTCTGTCCGTTAGCAATTTCCCTTCCGCTCTCTAACTTTTGAACCCCTTAAAGGATTTTGAAGAAACCTGACACAAATGTTAACCAGACTGAGACGACGTGCAGAAGCAATGTTCCGGATGGCTGGATTCAAGGTCAAGGTCAGACTTAGCGGTCAAAGGTCATATGATTTTGTTTCCCTTCCGCTCTATAACTCTTGAACCCCTTGAAGGATTTCGAAGAAACCTGACACAAATGTTAACCAGACTGAGACGACGTGCAGAAGCAATGTTCCGGATGGCTGGATTCAAGGTCAAGGTCAGACTTAGCGGTCAAAGGTCATATGATTTTGTTTCCCTTCCGCTCTGTAACTCTTGAACCCCTTGAAGGATTTCGAAGAAACTTGACACAAATGTTAACCAGACTGAGACGACGTGCAGAAGCAATGTTCCGGATGGCTGGATTCAAGGTCAAGGTCATACTTAGGGGTCAAAGGTCATATGATTTTGTTTCCCTTCCGCTCTGTAACTCTTGAACCCCTTGAAGGATTTCAAAGAAACCTGACACAAATGTTAACCAGACTGAGACGACGTGCAGAAGCAATGTTCCGGATGGCTGGATTCAAGGTCAAGGTCATACTTAGGGGTCAAAGGTCATATGATTTTGTTTCCCTTCCGCTCTGTAACTCTTGAACCCCGTGAAAGATTTCGAAGAAACCTGACACAATTGTTTACCACATTGAGACGATGTGCAGAAGCAATGTTCCGGATGGCTCACTTCAAGGTCAAGGTCACACTTAGGGTTCAAGCGTCATATAACTGTGTGGATATTGCTCTGCATTTGCTCTTGATTACAGTGCTCTTGTTTTTATTTGGGAGATTCTATTTTGTTTGCTTAATTTTTTTATTGAATTACTTCCCTTTTATGTTACTATCACTAGCATATTTTGTAACTTTTTTATTATTGGCAGTACGGAAAAACCGAGACCACTTTTCTGTGGTACAACATGAATGGTACCTCCAATTTTTTGGTGTTTTTTGACATTTTTGTACCAGGTTAGGATTTTCTGGTTGGGGACTTAGATTTTTTTATATACAGTCAAGACTGTCTGTAGTGACCGAAGTTCGGAGAATTGAAAAAAAGTCACTGTAGACAAGGGGTCACTATACGCAGTATGTGTATGAAATGACAAAGTGTCTGGCAAATAGTAAATATTGAGTATAATGTACCGTATTTCCCCGCCTATAAGGCGATCCGCTTATAAGACGACCCCCCTACTTTGCCATGGAAATTGTGTGGTTTTGAATAGACTCATTTATAAGACGAGGCAATTTTTTAATGACCCAGTTACTTTATTTTCTTCAAGTTCGTATGATTTCTAAGCTAATAAGTTAATTTTTTAATCGCCGATTTTTTTGAGTATTATAAACCAATCTGTGTTTTGTCAATTCGGATATTGATTTTTTTTGACACTTTGAAAAGATAATTGCGTAAATATGTGCCATTGGCTAATTAATCAATTATGAAAACATATGACAGCTTGTATATAATTATTAAGAGTGCCGAGGATCCCCCAAAGTAGCGACAATTACGTCGTAGTTTAAAGACAAAAAAGGATCGAGATGGCAATAAAGTCAATAAAAAAATATTTTTTCATTCCCATTGTTACAATTTCTTGGGAGTTTTCACAAAATGTTTGCAAAAAATAAGCAAACTTTCGTATTTATAATTAAAAGTTGACAAAACAACCGCGCAACGAATTTTACAAATAAAACTTTCGGCCTTTTGTCTAAGCCTCTCGCTCCTTAACAACGACGTAATTGCCGCTAATTTGGGGTATCCTGGGCACTCTTACTAATTATACACAAGCCGCCAGATGTTTTCATAAATTGATTAATCAGCCGATGACACGTATTTACCGGACGCAATTATCGTCTCAAAGTGTCAACAAAAATCAATATCCGAATTAACAATACACAGACTAGACTGATTATCGGGTTTCTTTACAATAAACGCTGTGTAAACGCTTGATTCTGATATCAATTTTAGGCCGCTTATACCAAACCGGAAAAAAACAAATATGACTGCACCACTTATTTTCGCAAAGTTTACCTTCAGATTCTTTAAATAATTGCAAATGGCGACATTTGCGATCGACAGCGGAGGTGAGTTAACACAATAACGTAATATGCCAATGTACGGTACCGGTAATTGTTCGACTGTCGTCTGCACATAGACACTCGCGGGACGACATTCGGTATTGCCGATTTCATCACAAATGTATGTAGGATTGATTTTTATTTTTGGTTGATTCTTGTGGCCTCGCTTATAAGACGAGGACCCCACTTTGAGGCAATAATCGGGACTTTATTTCCTCGTCTTATAAGCGGGGAAATACGGTAGCAATTTGCTTGCTACATTATATTACTGTCAGTATAAACAAGTTATTGGCAGTCTTTTTAATTTGAACAGACAGACAAAGTGATCCCCATATGTTGGCAGATAGACAGATCGACATTGTGACCCTCCTGTTTTGGCAGAAAGAGAGACAGATGGACAAAGTGATCCCCATATGTTGGCAGACTATTTGTGTCCATCGGAACGTTGTTCTGTTTGTCTTCCATTATTTCAACTTTACGTTTTTTCAACGTCTAAATTTGAGTTTTGCCAACACCAAGTGTCTCCGCAACTTTGTAGGCCGGCATTCCATTATCTAGTAGTTTTATAGCACCCATTTTTTGCTCAAGAGTTAAATATCTCCTTTTGCTCGCCGTGTTTTTTCCCCTGATGTACATGTGTATTGAGTGTGCGCATGATCAGTCCGGTTTTATTATTTTCATTGAAAAAGCAGTTTTGTTATTACCAGTTAAGATAACCAGTCATGCAACTATTTAACTGTACGAGTTTACTCCCGTTAAAAAAGTCGCTGGACACGTCCGAAACTATGTTTTGCGAATGAAAAATTAGGGTCGCTGGACAGACTAGACAGGGATTCGCTAATCACAAGCCATTTTAAGAATAAAATGTTACGGGAGGAGCATAGAACAGTCGCTGTTGACAGAATGTCGCTGAAAACAGGGGGTCGCTAAGACAGTCTCGACTGTAACTTCATTTTTTTATTCTTGTTCCTGTCCGTTGGGCTTCAACAGCCTAAATTTTGCTCCCATTCTCTGATACAACACTTCGGGCGTATATTGCTGCGCTTTGCGGTGCTCTTGTTACCCTTTGTTACTGTTTCTTGTCCAGAGTATAACTTGAAATATACTGGTTGGAATTCAATACAACTTCATACAATGGTCAAGCACAATAAGAGGAAGTGCAGTGCACAAAAACTATACCTCTTTCTTGACTAATTACAGAGTTAGTGCCCTATGTTGCATTTTCCAAAGCAGAACTTGAAAACTACTGGTTGGAATTCAATACAACTTCACACAATGGTCAAGCACAATGAGAGAAAGTGCAGTGTACAATAACCATAACTCTATCTTGACAAATTACAGAGTTATTGCCAAGAACAATATATGTATCTATTTTAGTTTGTTTGCAAGGTATTCTGTTACTACTTACTTCTTCAATTGATAAAGCGGTCTTTCGGGGGTATTAATGATATTTATTGATAGGTCTAGTTTTCTTTTGAATTTAATTTCAGTTGATATGTCATTTGATTTGTTGATCGAACATGCATTTAAATGGTAACACAGACAGTTGCTTTAGACAGACTGATGACCTAAAGGAATTGTTACAGCTTTAGTTAATTGAAAAATTCCAAATATGATATTTGTTTTTCAGTTCTATATGGGGAACAGTGTAAATTTTCTCAAGTTGTTCTAACTAGTTTCAGTTTGTTTTGATTTTTTTTCTTAAATCCACACTTGAACAAGTTATATGTCAGCTTTCAAAAAATTGGTTTTGGTTTGGATTTCCAAGTTTTTTGTTACCTTTTGGCAAATTTTAAAAGTTCTTTAAAGTTAAAACAAGTTTTCAGTAAAGTGATCTTTTCTTGTCAATGAAAGCATTAATTTTGTGAAACAGAAATGTCTATTTATAAAACTATTGGCACATTTTGAAAGGTAAAAGTTATTGTCACATATTCTCCACTGTTTTAATGTACATCTTTTTTATCCAGTTGTTGCCCAAATCTTAAGTTGTCATCCAAAATGAGTAGATAGTAATTATACTAACAAGAAACAGAATCTGCTAAAACAAAAGAACTCCTCAGTTTTACTAAAAATGTTAATAAAACACACACAAAAAACCAAAAAAACAAACAACTGCTAAGTTTGAAGCCTTCATAAGAGACATTCATGTTGCCTATGCTCTTGTTTTAACTAAAACCTCATAATTTGAAGCCAATACAAAATGAATTACACAGCAGTCTTCCTGAGATTTACACATGTATATACATTGCAGTATATACATGTAGTATATACATGTAGTATGATTGAGACAGGTTCCTGGTATGAGGAGATGATCAACAATCGTAACAAATCTGTCGTGAAGAGCATGGCCTGGAATGCCGACGGACAGAAGATCTGCATCGTGTACGAGGACGGGGCAGTCATTGTAGGATCTGTGGATGGCAACAGAATATGGGGCAAAGAACTTAGAGGAACTCAGTTAGCCTCTGTTGAGGTGAGATGAATTTATTATATCCCCCAAACTTTGTTTTATATATTTGTATAAATTATAGGAGTCAGCGTGTTAGTTGGTCCGTTGGTTTACGTGTTTGCTCCATATCTCCTAAACACCTCCAAGGATTTTCATGAAACTTTGGTCAAATGTTCATCTTATCAAGTCAGGGTGCAGAACTCATGTTCTAACCCGTCACCTCAAGGTCAAGGCAATCATTAGTTGTTTTTTTTGTCCGATTCATATCTCTTGAACCTTTTGAAGGATTTTCATGAAAGTTTGGTTAAATGTTCATCTCATCAAGATGATTTGCAGAACTAATTTCCCAACCCCGCTTGGCCAAGGTCAAAGTCACACTTATGGGGTCTTGGTTTTATTTGTTTCCACTGTGTAACTTCTATACTCCATGAAGGAGTTTCGTGAAAGTTTGGTTAAATTTTCATCTCATGAAGGTGACATGCAGAACCCAAGTTTCATCCTGGTCAGCTCAAGGTCAAGGTCACACTTATGGGTCATTCATTTTTCATGTCTGCTCCATATCTCCTTAACCCCTTGCGTGATTTTAATGAGACATGGGAAAATTGTTCATCTTCACAAGATGATATGCAGAACCCATGTTCCAACCCTGTAGCTCAAGATCTAGGTCACGCATAGGGGTAGAAAGTCATGATACTAAGCTCCTGGTTTTGATCAATTTCTGAGGGCTTCTGATGCATTCCTAGACAGGAAATCTATTACAAGAAAGCAGTCTTGCCACACACGTCACAAAATGCAATCCCGAAAATGTCTGGTTTCTGCAACCACTCCCCCTATTAGAATCTGTTTCGCTCAACCTTTCCAATCTCCACTTATTCTTTGCTTCTCTTTCGAGTTCCTTGATATTATATCCCGGTGGTAAAAACTTCATGTTTCATATAATTACGAAAAATAACTGCTTTCAAATTTGTTCCTATATTTCGTATTGTTTAAAAATTCGCCATTACTGTATACAAGTGTTGCAATGAATTGATCACTCCTATTGGAAAAAACATCAAATTTTAAGCCAATGAAAATGGGCGATAGATTACATTACAGAACGCTAATACTAAATGCCGGTCTCATGTTCCACGTTAATTTTTCGGCGCATCGGATTTCGAAGCTTCCGCGGATGTATAAGCACCCCCACCAATATCTCCTCGGATTTACACGAATTGGAAAAACGACCTGGGTCAGCGCCGGAAATCCGGAATTCCGGTATAATCCGGAACACTTGCACCCCTGTAATTAAGGGTGAAAGGTCATGAGACAATATCTCCCAGGCATACTTTGAAGGATTTCCATGAAACTTGGGCCAAATGTTCAACATATTATGCCAAATTACATAATATGAAAATCTTTTCATAGTTATTATTAAGTTGAAAAAATTTATAGTGTTTCTGCAGTAAACACTGCGATATCAGTTGAGTATTTAGCGTTTGTGAAAGAAACGTCATATAATGTTTCAAATATAAATTAAAGTATTTGTACAGGATATTTGTTCAGTTTTAATATATATATATATATATATATATATATATATATATATATATATATATATGTCTTGTACTATATTTCAGTGGTCCCCTGATGGTAAAATTTTGTTGTTTGGCATGGCGAATGGGGAGGTCCATAACTATGACAACATGGGCAACTTTATTGTGAGTATTGTAATTTTTCATCAATAAAAGATTTTAATAGAAGCAATCTCCAAATTTTCCTGCACACTTGGATTGATAGTATGAACACATGAAAGTGAGGAATAACTCATGTGTGATGCATGTTTTCATTGTTTGTGACATATTTCGCTGTATGGCTCATCCCAAGAGTTTCAAACGAAATACAGTAAAAAGATACTTAGGGTTTAAATGCAATACAAACATTACTTACTTGCAACAAAGAAAAACCTACGACTGTTTTACACTGAATCCAGAGGATTAGGTCTTGCAAATACTTGAAAAATGGCAGAAACGCAGATGTTCATAACTTAATAAATGCTTTCCCCCCATCCCCCTCTTGACAATGTTACATCCAAGCTTTCCAGTATTTGGGAATTACATTTTATATATCTGTATTCATGTTCTTCACATTTAATAAATAGAAATTTTAAAAGCAGTGTTGATGCGATTTTGCATTATGTAGAC
Source organism: Saxidomus purpurata (assembly GCA_022818135.1). NCBI lineage: Eukaryota > Metazoa > Mollusca > Bivalvia > Venerida > Veneridae > Saxidomus > Saxidomus purpurata. The sequence continues at coordinate 13,292,678 of JAFMSR010000017.1, forward strand.
ATTCCATGTTCCTGTAAAACATTTGATAAAATTATGTGTTGTATTACCAAATAATAATAAAAATAATAATAATAATGATAATAATAAAATCTTTATTTATAGAAGGTAAACACATTAAGTAAATGTACAAAACATTTGACTTATTAACAATGTGGCCTTCTGAAAAGTAATAACATTTATACAAGAAACGATAAATCTTCAATTAACAGTAGAATAAATTTTACTTATTTTGACCGTATGAAATAAATTGTACAGAGAATAAGAAATAATCTTGAAAAGACAATTAAATGTTTGTCTGATCAAATTATATTTCAAAAAATAATTTTGAGAAGCCATTTTTAACAAAAATTATAATAGTAATTTGCATCATGAATGAAACTTGAAACATTTTTATGATATAAGGTAAACCAGTTTTCTATTTGTTACCAGTCGAAGCTCAATATATACTGTTTGACCAATTGTACTGGCGCGTACAAGATAGCTGGAGTACACTGGTATAACGGGAGTAACGGATACGTCGAGCCGAACTGTCCGTGTCTGGCTATATGCTTTGACAATGGTAGATGTCAGATCATGCGAACGGAAATTGACGAAAGTGAGTATTCAACCTTCAAAACGGTAGACTGTGAATGATTTATACATGTATAGGAAGGTTTCCGTTTCATTTCTTGTTTGTTTATAGTAGAAAATGACATTGCAAAAAATAAAAAAGTCTTCCTCGCAACTCTTTTTTTGTGAAAAAGAAACTTGAATACAAAAGAAATGAATATGTCAACATTGTTTTAGAGTGAATAGAACATGGTTCTATCATTATCCTATCAGTATATTTATTCTACAATATCAGTAAATTCAAAAAGCTCCTGGGACTGTATCACATGTTCCAGTGTATGTTGTTGTCCTGAAAGTATTGACTTTAAGAAAGATGTTGTGTATATAAGCAAGTTTTGACTTTGAACATCAAAGGATGATAAATTACTTGTGCTGTAAAAGTAGTTAAATTTGCGAGTTTTTTTTTTGCAATTTTCTATTTATTTGCTAGTTTTTGAATTCATGAGTGCACACTATTCTATATATAATAATAGTTCATTTGCTACGTTAGCAAGTTGATGAATTTGGTAAGTGCTTCATTATGGCAAAAATTAGCGAAGATAAAAACCTCACGAAAAAATGACTTTTACAGTATTTAAATGTACTTTTGGAACTGTAAAGCCACAGTTCTGTGATAGGAAAGGGAACTGAATGGTAAACATTAATAATCAGTAAACGGATGATGATGTACAGTAGTCGGAACGTAACAGTTGTCACACGGAGCGCACGATACACGCACGATGTACGCACGATGTACGCACGTTACACGTACGGTAAATACACGGTACACGATTCAGAACGATACACGATATACGAAGCGCACGCTGCACGCTACATGTTAGACGGAATACACGTTATACGATTACTTTTGACTTTTTACAGTTTACTTGAATTTATTTTTACCCCGCCAAATCTGTTTGTTTTGATTCTCTTTAATAATTTGTTTTCCTTATGCAGTTTAATGAGACCAAAATAATAAGACCAATTAGTTATAGGCTTCGCACCTAAACACTAGTAAAAAGACTTCGGAAAGTTACAAATGTCCATAGTTTACCTAGGTGCGAAATAAATAACAGTAAGTGTCAAATTTGAATATTGATCCTGAGGTGCGAGAAAATGAGCGGAAGTTAATTGCTGTCAACACCTATCTTTAAAACGCCACTACACGACAGACAATATCCATTTGTCTTTTTGACAGTGTTTTATGTGTTTTGAGTGGCGATTATTTTTCTAACGATTACATGGATTATACTAAATAAGATGCAATTTGAATAAGGTACTGTACAATTATTTTATTATTTTTTGCTGGGACTTAACTGATTTTGTAAAACTATCGTTGATTCGGCGATTCGTCATATTATGTTGAATTGTTTATTTATCCGATAAATATTCAATAGCTTACCTTCTAAATTAGTTGATGTTCCCTTTCCTTTTATAATTCCTAATTAATTTCCTTATACCTTGTCTACTGCACTTAAAATAACGCTGTCGAAGAAAACTTATGTCCTTTCCGTCAATAAAATATGATTAAATTTCGGATTTCAGGTGTTAACTGTCTATCACCTGTCCCGGAAGTCATTATTGTCCGTATTGCACTGGCGAATTCAAAATAATACAATGTGAAGTCAGCACTTTATTTCTTTTTTCGGAGATGTACACGCTTAGTAAATCAATTAACGACTGAATAAAACATCGAAACGTATACCGTATAGGCCTATCATGCGCCGGGAATCGTGTATCGTATATCGTGTATAGTATATGATGCACGTTGCACGATGAATGATACGATATGATACACGATATACGATTGACAAACTACACGATGAGTGCACGCACGTTATACGCACGTTACACGCACGATATACGCAAATTTTGACAACTGTTACGTTCCAACGACTGTACATACATTAATTTTGAAACGAGAACGGAAATTTGGGGTAAACTTTGTTTGATTCGTAATGTTTATCAATCATTTATCCATCATTTATCAATCTTCCAGCTCCTATTCTCATTGATACTGGCATGGCTGTGGCTCAGCTAGCCTGGAACCATACTGGGGCTGTTCTAGCAGTTGCTGGTTCCCAGAAAGCTATAGGTCAGGATAAGGAAGTGAATGTTGTACAGTTCTATGGTCCCTATGGAGAGGTAAGTAAATGAATTAACTAATTTTCAGCAAGAGTTTGGAACCATACTCACTTTGAATTCCAAGATGTGGCTGGTTCCCAGATACAAGTTCAGATGAGAGTTCTTGTTGTGCATTTTTGAGATACATACACGACATAAGATGATGACTTTGACTGCCTATGCAGACTTGAATGTATAAATGTTGAAAGATGGTAAAGGAAGTTGCGCTTGAGCAATGTCTATAATAAAATTTTTATTTTTTGTTTGGATGCTGCCGGTGAATACTTGGTAGCAAATCATTTATTAATAGTGACATGTTGTTGCTGTAACATAAATTATTATTGTAAGCAAAGAAGGTCTATCAAAGGGATTGATAGTGAAACTATTGTATCTGTATATGTAGAAAGAAGCAGATACAACAGTTTCACAATCAACCCTTCATATATTACATTGAATCCCAATAACATTTTCTAATAAGTTTTTTGATTCAGGATATACTGCCCTTCTCAAAAGTTTGTTTGAATAATGGTTGAATAAACTACATGTATGTATATATCTGTTAAGCATCTGAGGACGCTGAAGGTACCTGGCAAGCAGATGTACTCCTGTTCATGGGAGGGCGGCAGTTTACGTGTGGCCCTGGCAGTGGACTCGTTTATCTATTTTGCTAACATTAGACCGGACTACAAGGTTGGTCATTAGAGAGATTAATACTTTCTGTCATGCTGTTCAAATCGAAATAAAGTCACTGAGGGTAACTGTAAATCTGCTGAGATTCCGCCAAACAGTTACCTGAGGTGACGGATATTTCATTATGAACCAAATGTCTCATGATAGAAACTTTTTCTTGTATACTGCCTTGCACTTTAAAGTAGATTTCAAAATGCAAACTTATGGAAATTATACATTATCATAGGAAAACAAATGATATCCAGATGTTGTGTTTGGGGAGGTGTCGTAACAATGCTTATAACGTTACATTATAAGTAATTCACGAGAGTCGTCTGGCACAGTACGGGTGCCAGACTGAATTTTCTGGCATGAGTAAAATCATCGGAAATGCCAATCCGCTGTGCAAGAATAGCTAGTCAAACAATTACTTTGCTGAAATTCTAAAAAGTGCTTGTCCTTCTTTCATTTTGGACAAGTGCCAAATAATTGTTCTGAGGTGTGCTTGCTAAGAATTTACTGACTGAATACCTAATAGTGTGCAGATTTAACATACCTGTACCTTCAAGGGTTACAAAGGTATAATTACTTGCTACCAGCAGGGTTACAAAAAATGTAGAAGGCAAACAGTTTTTTGTGAAAGTTATTATAGTCAGTTATGTGATAGATAACATATTTGGTGAATAATTAAAATGAATAAAAAATATTTAAAAAAGGTCCTTGAGTGACCCATAATTGACTTTGACCAGGATCTTGTACATGCACAAATACAATCTTTCTTTTTTTTATGACTGCAAGAAATTTTCCTTTTAGAGGGAAGTAACTTTGTAGTTATGTTTTGTTTTAATTTTAGTGGGGTTACTGCTCCAACACTGTGGTATACTCTTTCACCAAACCAGACAGAGTGGAACACTGTGTGATCTTCTGGGATACAAAGAATGGAGAGGTATATATTTTTTTTCAAAGCTGAAACCAGGATTCAAACCATTACTGTAAAGCAGCAGCGCCTATCATGCACAGTAAGAACACCTTTAAACACTTGGCTAAGGCCAGCCTGGGAAGAAGACGTGCAAATGGCTGGTATTCAAGTGACTACTCTATGCCCCGCTTGTATAAAGTTTAATTCAGTATGTAATGTAACTGTGTTAGGTACTTAAACTTGTGTGGCCAGTACACATTTGATGCTATCTAATCTGGATCTGCAATATTTACTCCTCTGTTCACAAACATTAATTTGGCTGTTACATTAAGATAAGCTCAGAGAAGAAGCCTCTGTTTGACAAATTAATGTTTCCAGTAGGCTAGCACCTTTAGCAGACTCTGCCACACAGGTGTTTATAACGTGTAAGCATTGACAGACACTATACATTAAGTTTGTTCGTTCTCTGTAAGCATTTACTGCTCCCAGTTTCAACTTTCAGTTTTGATATTTTTTCCTTTGTATCAGTGCAAGTATGTCAACATACTTGCAGGACTGACCCACAAATTAGATAAGATCTGTGTAGTTTCATAATTATAATGCCTTGATAAATTGTTTAAAGATACTTCCATTTAAAGATTTAGTACTGGGATTTTAACTAGGGTTGACAGCAACCTTAAACACTGTATAATGTTGTAATCATTGGTAGTGAAGGGATTGTTTGACTTCCAGAAATATGTTAAATACGTGAAGAATCTGATCAGCATCACAGCATGCGGTGACTACTGTTGCCTAGCAACCAAAGCTGATGAACTCAACAACCAGTATGTGCTGGTTCTGTGTAACTCCATTGGTACCCCGCTTGATTCCAAGTACATAGGTAAGAGACATCTACAAGAATTGTGCTGGGTCCTGGCTTCATCTGTAAGATCAGTCTTTGAACTCAGGTATCTGATTGGCTGGAAATGAGCTCAGTTTCAGATGTGACCAATTAGAATCAAGAGTTTCGAAATCATTCCCAAATATAGATTTATAATGAATACTCTGACCCTTTGTCAGACGTCATAGTGTTAGCGTAAGTAACATCTGGGAGCCCATACCAGTTAAATGATTTAGTATGTATAGCACTTTGACTAGTTTTGAAAGGAAGTTTTTTTGGCAATAGGTTAGGAATATTTTAACATGATATTTCACTGAAACCAACATTTATCCTCTATATCTTGAGCTTTGAAGTCATTGTTTATATTAACATCAACAAAAAATGAATAAAAAAAACATCTACAAGAAGGAAAAACTGTAACCAACCACAATTCTCCAATCAAGTAACTGGTTCTTTTTCTATCTCATGGTGTCTCTAAGAATGATTGGGCTATGTAACAGAAAATTCTGTCTGAAATTCATTCTATTTGCAAAACAAGAACTATGTTTTTGTATAATAATGTGCAATTTTTCCTCTACCTTATTTTTGGGGAGAATTTACAGTTCCTTGATAGGAACTAATCCCCCCTGAACATTGAAATCTAATGGTCATTCAGCAACAGGGTTTTGTGAACGATGCATTGTGCATTATTCTAACATGACTCCAGATTTTGTCTCTATATACAAAGAGTAGAAAAATTATGTTATATTAAACCATAAACAACGCGGGAACCGATATGCTGTAAACATGACGTCATATTGCGCCGTATGACGTTAAATGAGCGTTCGCATGGAAAATAAAGCTTTGCATTTATTCACCTTTTGTAATATCTGGTCATGTTAGAATCAAAATAACATCCTATTCAGCATTGTTATCATACTTATGCGCAGTTATAAACCACTCAGGCCTTCGGCCTTCGTGGCTAATTACTGCGTATCAGTACTCCAAATCATTGTTTATTAAACGACTAACACCGCTGGAACGGATGTTATTTCATAAATGAAGCACATGAATTTATCTATGCTTTGAATTTAAAGATATGTCAGAATGTTACAGCACTCAGTCATACATCAACATTCTTTTCCTATGTACAGAGATGGATCCAGTGTATCTAACGATGACAAAGACTCATATTATAGCTGCATCCAGGGAGGCTTTCTATACCTGGCAGTTCAAGAACCCGAAGAAACTCTCCACGCTGGAGGTAGCTGGTCGCCGTAAAACAGGCGCTGAAAGGTTTGTTTTTCAACTTCTTAGACTATATAAGTTACCTGTGTCTTATCTAACAACATAGGCTCTGAACAGACTGTGAATGTATACTGTTTGATGATGGTGTACTGTTAGCTATCCATTGAAAAAGGTTTTTGCTATCCTACTGAACTGTATATGTTGCATGTAAGTCAGGTTTATGCATCATTCACAGTTTAACAGGATAAAACATTTAGACGTCAGACAGTTTATTGTTGGATATTGAATAATTTCAGGCATACAGTGTCTTTATTCACTTTCTTATCAAAGATTTTAAGTACAGACCAACTTGTATTGCAGTGGGAAAGAACTATTATACCCAACAGCATGAACATTGATACTTTTATTTTCCAGCAAAAAAATTGCTAACAAATCTGCCATCCCGGTAACTTAAACAACACTTTTGATTTACTGGTTACTTCTTGTTTATATAATGATGTCAAAAAAAATTATATAACGTGCAACAATGTATACATCTGTCTTTGAAATCGGGTCCAGATACCTGTGAGCAAATAAAGTCTAACCTCTCTAAACAACACCTCCGACGAGCAAAGCAGTTATATCTGAACAAATTAACCTCCCTAGAGCAACAACCTGTCCTAAACAAACAAAAATTGATGTTCCCTTTGGTGTTGTTGTAGAGAAGTTTCACTGCATTCACTTTTAAACATGTAGAGATGTTATATTACAGATTACATCACATAGATGACCAACCTACAGGAGGCCCTGCCACTGATGACATAGACTTCAGCAAGGCATTCACAGTTAGTTTTTCTTGTCTACCGCAGAATCTGTCTTTTATGACTTCACAACATTCTTTCCAATAAATTTTGAAAATTGAAATTTTGTGCACATTTTAACTTCATAGTTTTCAAAATTCAACTTAAAAGAAAAGCGCTCTTTTCATTGTATCCAGTTATGACAGGTGTTTGTACCTGGCCAAAATTCATCAGAATACTGCGGAGTCTAATCATGATTTTTAATGTTCCCTATTTGTACCTCAGTCTGAACAACACATGGTACTGTTCGGAGTCAGAGAAAAGTAAATTGAGTAAGAGTAAAGGTAATTTGTATATTAGGAGGATGGTTTACACTATGTAAGATGTGTGTATTGTGTTATTTTTACAGGGAACAGAGGATCAGATCTGCTGTGTGTGTGCCTCAGACAAGATCCTTGTAGTGGTGGGTATTCTTAAACATGCCTTGTTCTTTGGTTGTAGTGGTTTGAGATAAAGCAATTCTTGCATACCAATTCAGGATATTTGCAGTTTTACCAGTGCTGGAAAATCTTGTCTTACTCTTGTGCTATGAATGACATGATAAGGATTTACTTTTATGAATGAATGTGTAAATTCATACACTACTACAAGAAAATAGCACTTAAAGGAAAGTCATTAGTTTTTATTTTATTTCTGCTATTATTAGTAGAATATAGTATGCACGAAAAAGAATCCATCACTGACTGCATGTAATGCACTAGGAGGAATCTTTTTTTTTGGGTAACTCGGTAACCGCCCAAAACAGTTGCCCTCAAGTCAAATACACCGAACCGCAAAATAAACGCAACAGTTGGGGAAACACATATAATTTGAAAATAAACAATTCAAATGATAAATAACGAGTTTATTTCATTTCATTGGTACCTTACCTACATACTGTGTAAATTTCATTAAAATATAACAACAGATAACCCGGATTTCATAATGTCAAAGTTCATTACCCACAAGTTCAATTTTCACACATTGTCAATATCTCGTGTATCCCGACAGCCTGATTTCGCAAATTATCCGGAAGTCGTGGCATTGCAAAATACAATTTATGTCAGCTAAATATATTTTGGGGTGTTTTTTAATTGTAAAATCGGAACTGGTGAAGAAATTATTGATTTTTTAAAAATAATTTACTTAATTTCAACGCGCACGTGCAAAACGTGCTTTTTGTATTAATGTGCCAGTCAGGTGTCACGGTACGATGATTTCAATAAATTTTAGTGGCATAGTAATATTTTACATGTATAAATAATATTCAAATACGTTTGCGTCAGTAAAATATAATTACGGCGGACATATTCAAAAAAGAAATGTGTTGCGTTTATTTTGCGGTTCGGTGTAGTGTCTGCACCTGCAGCCTGAGTGAAATATTCTTATATTCTATCCATTCTGATAAAAGTCATTGACATTGAGTTACTTTAAAGACTGTGTGAATTTGGCTGTTTTGAGGTAAAATTCAGGTAGTACTAGCGTTTAGTGATTGCTGCTTCTGGTTAGTATCTTGTGTTGATAGGTAAACATCAGTGGCAAGGAATATCATAGAGGGAAGTGCAAGAATAGGTTTGGAAATTAAACTAAAGACTGCTAAAGGGAAGTAACTGTTGTCAAAATGTTGACACAATAATTGAAATGTGAATAAAGTGAATGTTGGGGATTGGGGAAGTTACTTTATGTTTTACGGTAATGATTGGGTTTAGTGTTGGATTTCTTAGATGTGATTTATTTAATTGTTTGAGGATTGTTTATAGGGCAGGGAGTCTGGGACACTGAATCGTTACTCTATGCCGATGTTGTCACTGACCCAGAAGTATGCTTTAGAGTGTAGACCTCACCAGTTGTCACTCAACTGTACTTCAAGGTACGCAACCATCTTTACATATTCAACCTGACGGACAGGTAAAGTCACAGTGGAGTGCTTACTGTAGTATTTCTTAAGTTAATACACTTAAAGAGCAGATCATCCATATTTGTAATAAAGCAAACCATTTGTAATACAATTTACGTCGTGGTCAGAAATTAATGGAGTGCTCAATGAAACCTAAATGGTAGATTTAAGAACATGAATTGACTAAGTTGATAATATTTTTTGCCATTCACAATAACAGTGTAGTGCATAATGAGTGAGTCCCAAAGTGTACAAGTAAGTGCAGGTCTAAACATGTTTAAGATCTGACCATATGATAAACCTCTTGACTGATATTAATAAATAAAGTATTTGAATATTTTTTGAATTTCAGTCGATTGGCCATCATTGACATCAGTGGAGTTTTGTCCTTCTTTGACCTTGATACCAAGATGACTGACCAGGATGGGAAAGAAGTGATTGGGGAGCATCTCAAGTTTGAACGGAAAGACGTTTGGGACATGAGATGGGCTGAGGTAATTGCGATTCTAGAGGTTTACTTTAGCTTTGATGATGATGGTTTGATATTGATGCTGATGCTTGTGGTGATGACTGTGTTATGAAGAAATATATAGAAAAGTTTTATTAGTAACATGTTGACAGTGGGATGGGGGAGAAGAAAAAAATGAAAATGGTTTTGATTGTTGTTATGTTGATGATTAAAAAGATGATGATTATGACAATAGTGATGTTGGTGGTGGTGACAAAAGTGATGATGACGATGATGATGATGATGATGGTGTGCTGGTAATGATGATAATGATGATTAAGAAAGGGAAATGGTTTTTGTGAACAAAATAAAAGATGCTTATCTTAATGGTAATGAGGAAGAAAAAGATATAGAAAGATTTCTTTGTTATTGTAATATACAAAATCTTCATGTTGTTGTCATGAAAAGTTTCACTTGGCATAAAAATATGTTTTTACAATATTACCAGAATTAAGTCTGACATGCAGAGAGAAAAAAACGTCAATTTTGATATTGATAGTAACTTGTTCGAAACAAAGATCTGTAGCTGTTTTGCATTTTCAGGATAACCATGAACTGTTTGCCATGATGGAAAAAACAAGAATGTATATCTTCAGGGGTCTTGATCCGGAGGCAAGTGATTTATTGTGCTGTATATGTGACTGTAACATACTCAGTCTGGTGGTTTCTTTCCTTGTACATAAAGAAAACTTATAAAAGTTGGTTGTTGGACCATATTCCAGTAGTCTACTGGAATCTTATTGATAAGTAAAATCCAAGCTTTTCATTAATTTAAAATTAAACTCACTCCTTAAAAAGATCATTTAGAAAGCACGGTCTGCATTGCAACATATTGGAACTTCATTTTATCTTTAACAGATATTATAATAGTCTTTAATACAACTCTTAAAATGTGTGCATGCAAATCACTTGGCATTGGCAGTGTGCAAACCTGTGAATAAAGGGGTTTTGAGACAGATCCTTGGCCTGGCTATTTTTCCTGTTATTGTACATGTACAATCAAGGGAATACTTTTGAAAAGGGCATTAACGGAGGTTACGGGTCCGAGCCCCACTGGGATCACAACCGTACCTCCTAATATGACACCAGCACTGGTTTTTCCAGGAAGCAGGACTGGAGGGTGGGTAGCTTTCTTCACAATCGAGCTAAAATGAATTAGTGCAAACTAAAAAAAAGGGCATTAAATTCCAAGTAAAAAAAAACAAACCCAGAGATGTAGAAGTTGATTGTATCTGTACACAGACTGTACATGTATATTTTAACAACAATCTATTTTACAGGAGCCAATTTTGAGCAGCGGGTATATCTGTCAGTTTAACGACCTACAGATCAAGACTGTACTGTTAGATGAGATAATGAAGGACCCAGAAAACCCCACAAAGGAGTACATGCAGGAGATGGAAATCAAGGTCAGTATATAATAATATTTATTTACCTTAAACGGATTATAGAAATTGCTCTAAGATATTGATAAGTATTGTTTTAATTTGAGTCTGGGAAATCAGTAGTACGATGTAATTCATATAAACAAAGGGCAACTGCTTTGGAGCCTTGACATAAGTGTGTGCATTTACATTTTCATTCGACGGATGCTAAATAAATTCATTTACATACGGCCATTATAGATGTAAGTGCGTTGATTTTCTTTCTCCATATTATTGTCAGACTTTGGTAATTTGTTAAATATGGACTTGTTACATGGATGAAGAGGTTTCAGCATTTCAAGACACAACATCTAAAATGGCATCACTGTCCATTTACTGAAAAAAAAACTGTGTATTCACATAATTTTGATGTTTTTTGTGATTTTTAAATAGGATTAGCAACAAAAATAATGTTTAGATTAGGGTAATACTCAATTCTGTCAGCGTTTTTTTTCCTTTCACCAGAAAAAACAGTGTTACAATGTCCGCTTTATTTTTCAGTCACTGCGTGACACGAGGGACCTGTTGGAGAAGATAGGGTTACAAGATGCTCAGCAGTTTGTGGAGGACAACCCTCATCCGAGGCTCTGGAGATTGCTGGCAGAGTCGGCTCTTGAACAGCTCAACTTGAAGATTGCAGAACAAGCTTTCGTGAGGTGTAAAGACTTTCAGGGCATTGAATTTGTTAAAAGACTTGGTAATTTACAGGTATGTAACATGTGCGTTACCCAAAAATTATGGAAGTTAGAGTTATAGTTTATACAATTTGTACTTATTTGTTTTAGCTTGATTGGTAAACAAGTTTTCTAAATTTACATTCAATTTGATCGCTCTCAAGATACCACATATGATTTTGTCAATGTGATTTTGTAAATAACTTGTAAGACTTCCATAACTGGTACCAGTTCAAAGCTGGAAGGTCTTCGGCACAAGTCATGTTGTGTATCTCACACAGAGAAGATACTGTAAAAGTCTTTGTTTTCTCGAGGCCTTTATTTTCACTAATTTTCATAAATGAAGTACTTCACAAATTCATCAGTTGAGAAAAAACAGGAATATGTGTCAAAGTTGATTTGCAATGCATGTGATTAAATGTAAATCAGAACAGATCTTAATATGTTCCTATTGCTTTAATACATTCTATCATCTCCATTCTCTCCACCCATTTTCATGCAGGATCTGAGGTACTGTAAATCACTTTGAATTCGCAAAATATAAAGCTCGTGATTTTTTATCTCCAGATAAATTCATGTAACCAGGAATTCATGAACAAGCAATCCCATATTTGTCAGGAAATCTTTCATTGGCAGAGGATTTTGAATTATAGAAATGATGAATTCCCGATTGAATGCTCTTGCAAAAAAAATGCAAAAATAAAGTTCTTGCGATATTTCATGATTTACATACGTAACAAAAAGTTTAAGTTTTCTCATTTGTCTGGCTTAGAAGCTCCTACCTGATAAATAAATGAAAACATGTAGTAAAGACTTATAAGACATTGATTCACCATCATAGATACGTGTATATGACATATTAACTTACAGAATGAGAACATGAAGCAAGCTGAAGTGGCGGCGTACTTTCGGAGATTTGAAGAAGCGGAGAGGAAATACCTAGATATGGACAGGAGGTCAGTCGTCTTTATATAGTTTGTGTATTGCAACATACATCTTACATCATAGAAATACAAAATATGTAACAATAGAAATACATCTTGTTTAGCTACTGAAATATTTCTCAGTTCAAATGAAAAAAAAACAAAACTGTCTTTACTTGTTCTGTAAACATAACTAAAAAAATATAACTTGACGTATGCTCTAGAGAAAACTAGAGAAATCACGCCATTCTTGTGCAAATGTCAAGCATATAGCCTAATTTGTCATGAAAGAATTGACGTGCGGCCATGGTGTAGAGGTTATTGTGCTTGACTGGTAATTCAGAGACATGTGGTTTGAGTTCAGGCAGTGGCGGTCGATTTTTCATGACACCCTTCAGTTTATTTAGAAAATACTAAATTAAAGACTAACCATGTTCAGGCATGCATGAATACTGTATCAAAGTCGGTCTCAGAATATAAAAGCATCTTAACACCAAATTCATGAACATTTATAGGTTTTGGGTCTGAAAAGTTGATATTTTTGCAGAGATTTAGCTGTGAGCCTGCGTAAGAAACTTGGAGACTGGTTCAGAGTTGTACAACTGTTGAAGACTGGTTCAGGGGGTGATGATCTGCAGCTAGAGGAAGCTTGGAATGCTATAGGGGACTACTATGCAGACAGACAGAAGTGGTACGGTCTTAAAATCTTAGTTTAGTTTTACCACCTCTGCGGTTGAGTAGTTCAGGTCAGGAGATCTGTAATTACTCTACCTGTCACTGACTGAGGGTTAGTTTAGTATAGTTAATACTAATTTATTTTAGCCCGATTGTGAAGAAAGCTTGCAGCTTATTGAGTCAATCTCGAGTCTGCTTCCTGGAAAAACTAGTACTGGTGTCATACCCAAGTGGGGCTTGAACCTGCAACCTCTGGGATGAGCGAGGGTAAATTGGTTGTAACCCCGCTATCCACCATGTCTCTTTATGTCAGAAAGTTTGCAGTTTTTTATGTAGGATAGAACTCTTGAACTTGCTTTCCTAGGAATGATATAAAGGCAAACTGTTTTCTTTTAAAAACTGAAATACAATGTACTGTTGAAACAGGTATTAAACTCCAAGAAAAAATAACTTTTTATATTAAAATATTACTTGTAATGATTGAAAAACTCAAGGGTTAAGTTTTAAGTTAGACTTTTTTGCTTTTGAAGCAAATGTTTAATTTGGCATGTACATAATTTATGTTCAGAGTTCTGATCTAGAACTATTTGACCTGTTTTAAACAATTATCAGATAAAGGGGACAAAAAGATGTGGTCTGTTTTGAGTTGAGCTGTTCAATACAACTTAACACACATGAATAGTGTAGAAAACAGAATGTTAAAAGTGGTGATTCAGTAAAAGTTTAAGACTAGAGAGATATGACTGTATGTATAAACAAGTCTATGTTTTTCGTTTTGCAGGCAGCAGGCGGTGACATACTATGTTCAGGGTCGGAATCAGGAACGACTGGCAGAGTGTTACTATATTCTGGAGGACTATGCTGGATTAGAGAAGATGGTCACCAGTCTACCAGAGAACCATAAACTTTTTCCGGTATGCTAAAAAGTCTTCCTCATTTACTCTTCATTGAATTTGTTTGGAACGTGACTGATAACATATTTTTCACGGTCTTTCAATTCAATTCAATACAATACAAAACTGTCGGTTAGTTATATAATGAAAAAAAACTGTATTGTTTTGTGATACAGTACAGTGCAGTCCAGCCAACTGTGTTAAGCATCCACTGAAGGGATGCATCCTAAGTGACAACTTATAAGAGGTGACTGCTTAATACAAATGTGTGGAATATAAACATGCCACACAAGGACGCATCAGTATGGGCTGCTTAAAGTAGCTATCAAATTATCATCCTGAAGGAAGAATGTCTTACTGACAGAAATGACCTTTATTTGTACCCAAAACATTCCTAACCATGCTTTTTAAAAGGATAAGTACATATTACAAACATAGCGCAGTATTTTTAGCTTGACTATTCGGAGAATATGGAGAGCTATTACAGTCACTTGTGTGTCGGCGTCGGCGTCGGCGTTGCTTCTTTGGTTAAAGTTTTGCCTGCTAAGTACTATCATGCACATATCTCAGTAACCACTTATGATATTGACTTGAAACTTTGTTCATGTCTTTAGGGGTGTCATACAATCAAGGCAGATAACTCTTGAAAAAATTTAGTACAAATTATGGCCCTTGTTTGACTTTGAAAATTTGGTTAAAGTTTTGCCTGCTAGGTACTATCATGCACATATCTCAGTAACCACTTATGATATTGACTTGAAACTTTGTTCATGTCTTTAGGGGTGTCATACAATCAAGGCAGATAACTCTTGAAAAAATTTAGTACAAATTATGGCCCTTGTTTGACTTTGAAAATTTGGTTAAAGTTTTGCCTGCTAGGTACTATCATGCACATATCTCAGTAACCACTTATAATATTGACTTGAAACTTTGTTCATGTCTTTAGGGGTGTCATACAATCAAGGCATATAACTCTTGAAAAAATTTAGTACAAATTATGGCCCTTGTTTGACTTTGAAAATTTGGTTAAAGTTTTGCCTGCTAGGTACTATCATGCACATATCTCAGTAACCACTTATGATATTGACTTGAAACTTTGTTCATGTCTTTAGGGGTGTCATACAATCAAGGCAGATAACTCTTGAAAAAATTTAGTACAAATTATGGCCCTTGTTTGACTTTGAAAATTTGGTTAAAGTTTTGCCTGCTAGGTACTATCATGCACATATCTCAGTAACCACTTGTGATATTGACTTGAAACTTCGTTAATGTCTCTGTGGGTGTCACACAGTCAAGTCAGATAACTCTTGTATAAATTTAGTACTAATTATGGCCCTTGTTTGACTTTGAAAATTTGGTTAAAGTTTTGCCTGCTAGGTACTATCATGCACATATCTCAGTAACCACTTATGATATTGACTTGAAACTTTTTTAATGTCTTAAGAGGTGTCACACAGTCAAGACAGATAACTCTTGTTTAAATTTAGTGCAAATTATGGCCCATGTTTGACTTTTTTGGTAAAGTTTTGCATGCAAGGTACTATCATGCACATATCACAGTAACCACTTATGGTAGTTATATCAAACCTTGCAATAGTGTTCAGGGTAAATTTTGTATCAAACAATTAATTTACCAAAAATTAAATCTATAGTTATAGATTTTGACTTTTTTTATGATTCAACTTTCCTAGTTTATACTTAATAGTTAGCAGAATTTTGTTTTGCTATTACACTGATAAAAGTTTTGTTTTATTAGCAAACACCCACAATAGTCGAGCGTGCTGTCTTATGGACAGCTCTTGTTTTTTGATGATATTGCAAAAAAAAAATAAGAAAGGATTGCTGGCATCTCTTTTTCTTGAAAAAAAAATTTGAAGTGGAAGAAAGGCATATGTCAACATTGTTTAAGAGTGAACAGAACATTATTTTATCATTATCCTATCAATAATTTATGTTACTATATCAGTAAATTGAAAGAGATCCTGGGACTTTAATTTGAGGTGATCACTGACACAGGGTCAATTGAACATTTTATAAGTACATGTATATTGTGTATGGTTTCCTACTCTACAGGATATTGCGTCCATGTTTATGACAGTTGGTATGTGCACCCAGGCTGTGGATGCTTTCATAAAGGTTTGTACAGTGTTAGCTTGGCTTCAATTCAGTAAAATACCACTTTTAATGGAAGTTCACACAAAGTGATGTAAGTTTTTGATATGTTTTTAAGTTGTAAATCTGGCTGAAAGTTTAAAGCAAATTTTGAAATTATAATTAAAATTTTTGCCTAAAACATGTTATTTTTTCCTCCAAGAAATAATTTTAGAAATGGTTTTTAGAAAAAATTCTTGTAGCAAAATATGTTATTTTAACAAGGATCTGAAACCTTTTTCATTTAAGTGTAACCACATCAAGGCTGCTATAGACTGTTGTGTGAGTTTGAACCAGTGGAACATGGCCATAGACCTGGCCAAGACGCACAATGTGAGGGAGATTGACTCCCTCCTCGCAAAGTATGCGCAGCACCTGCTCGAGAAAAACAAGATTGTCAATGCTATAGAACTGTACAGGAAGGCAGGACATCATCTTGAAGCTGCTAAGCTACTGTTCAAGGTAAGCAGTTTTAGAGATAAAACATTTTGTTTTGTTTAATAACAACTGGGAACACATTCATGTATTATATTTGGTTTCGTTAAGTAGAAGTGCTTTCTTCAGGTCGAAAACGTAAGACTAAAAACGACGGTGGGGGTGAGATCAGCAAATGCTTTGAGATAGACAGGATTTTGACTTTACAGATTTTGAAATAACAAGAGAGTGCTGAAAAAAATAACCAAAAATCAGCAGTGGTGTTGAAATAAGGTCTCAGCCAGCCCGGTGGCTGTGGGCTCAAACCTTAATAGGATGACGACATAATAGTTTCTGTTATAAGCACAAGGTTTAGATTGAAATATCTGTCACCCAGGGTATATGTTTTGGCAGGAACGAAGTACCTGAGGTGACTGATATTTCCATCTGAACCAAATGTCTTGTGATAGAAACTATTTTCTTGCATACTATTTTGCACTTTGAGGTAGATTTTTTAAATGCAGACTTATCGAAATGATGCATTACCATATAAAAAATTAAAAACATATATTGTGTGCGGGAAAGTAGCGTCACGATGTTTATAACATTCCGTCACAAGTAATTCATGAGTTGTCTGGCACAGGGGGATGCAAGACCCAATTTTTCCGGCATGAGTGAAATCAGTAGAAACGCCAATCTGATATGAAAGAAATGCTTAGTTTTCCCATAAAGTTTTATAAATTGCTATGTTTTAAACTTGTGTCATGGTCTCCAGATTGATGTTAGTATAGGTAATAGGTCTATATTTACAAGAATAAGCAAACTTATTGTGAGGGAATGTTAGAGAATCAAAGCAATAAGTTTGTTTATTCCTGTAATATGGACCTATAACCGGCTTACAATTTGTTCCATGTACAATCAATATTGGTATCGAAATATATAGAAATTTGGGGCGGAGCTTAGCTCTGTGATGTCAGTCAGTCCTACAATGTTTACAATAGGATATTGGAAAACTAAGTGAAATAATTATTTTCATATTGGAGATACTGAGTCAATATGGAAACTACAACTTGCTTTTTTGCATGGAATTACAGCATTTGGTTGGATCAGAAAGTAGGGCAAACTGTAAGTTAAATAACATGTATGAGATGGTGTTGCAATGAGTTTGGTTGTGTTGTAGATTGCCAACGAGCAGAGGGATAAGAAGCAGAAACCTTTACACATTAAGAAGTTGTTTGTGCTTGGTGGCCTTCTGGTTGAACAGTATCACGAGACCATGAAGATGACCTCTAGGGCAAAGGTCAAGGACAAGCGGGGTGCCATGGTAACTTAATATTTGATATTCTATTTGGACCTATAGTCATGTACTGATTATCATATTTTATTAGGTGGAATAAATTTTTACATGTATAAAACAATGAATCAGTAAGAAAGTTACATTCTCAAAAAGAAAACCAAAATGTTTTTTTCAGCCAGGTATCCAGATGTACAGTATATAATACATAATGATAAGGGAGGGAAATAAAGTAAAGTGGTATGTACAGCATTAGGTTTGGAAATATATATTTACATTGTGGGGATGTTCGTTCTATGATCTTTTTATGTGTTTGATCTTAATACTTGGTCATTTGTTAAGGTATTTTAAACTTCCTTTTGTTAGACTAATTTGGAAATTTCAGATAATGCAATATTGTGTGTTTCCCATAAATTGTCCCTTTGGTGCAAAAAACCGTAACTCATTGTTTTTCACTAACGAGTTGCATTGATAGGACTATATGATAGAGTATCATCTGTAACCTTGAATCAAAGGTCATCTAAGATGTTATAGTTTGTGTGTTTTCTTATACAATTCAGTCTGCCCTGTATGGACCAGAGGTATAAAATGTTTGCACATGTATATTATAGTGTTTAAGTGTTATTTTATCATTTTTGTTTTTAGTTATGTGCTGTTTGGTTTATTAGATATGTATTATTTGTTTTGTATTTTTATTTCCAGAGAATTTATGATGTTTTAGTTACATATTTATTTTGAGTCAGTTTTTTTTTTCACCTGCTGAAATGATCTTTAGGTTCTTTCTGAGGATGGGAGTCTAGTACTGGACCTTACCAGGAATGAAGGTTAAGTAAACTGCTTGCCTGTAACTGAAATACTGTTACAATGAGCTTTAAGCCCTCTAAAAAAGATGTCAATAACTACGCTGTAAGACAAAAAGTTGCATTTTCAGTTACCTACCATGTAAAAGTCAGTCAGCACTAACCATGGTGAATTCTTTACTCTCATAGAAACTGCTTGTCAACTTTGTTTCATGTTTACAGTAAAGCTAAGATATTATGTGGTAACCATGGTAACATGCTGCAAACAAAGCAGTACACATATTTTATTTTTTCATATTTTTAAAGATATTTAACTAAGGTACTAGAGTTGTAGTTGTAGATAATATGAACGATTTTTCTCATGTGAGCGATCCATAAATTCTTCATGATTGATAAAATTTTGTCAAGGGGACATAAATATGTACAAACTACAGATAACCTCTAGTCTAGTCTACCCTGGGTTACATGCGAGTCTACATGCGAGCAGCTGGGGGTTACAAGATACAAGTAGATTATTCACATGCATTTATAATTAACTTACTATACCTGTTCTGATTAGAACTCTGCTTACTAAGGTTACTGAAGTAACTATTTAGTATTCAGAAAACGATCAGCAGTTAATTAAGATAAAAACAAAGGGAGGTAACTATGTACTAATCAATTATCATTTTTTAATGTTACTTACCAAATATAATTTTTAATGTTACTTACCAAATATAATTTTGAATGTATAAATTACAGGCCACATCAGCTCTTGCCGGCTTCCTGGAGGAGGACACGGCAGCTGTCTCGGACACCAAGTTGATAGAGAACGCATGGCGTGGAGCCGAGGCGTACCATTTCTACCTTCTAGCACAGAGGCAGCTTCAAGAAGGTAGGAGATTTATAAACTTACAATATGTTTATTTTATGCAACTTTAAGTACCTAGCTGGGACTTTTAATGCCCCCAAAGGTTGGCATATTAAAATCGCACTGTCTGTACCCAAAAAGTGGGGGTTGGGTGGCTATGGCAACAATAGATATCTTTTACAGCGAACTTTTTCTTGTTATGTGGCTTATGCGGCTTGAAAGAAACGTGGGTTAATTGTATAATTTAATGTTGAATCTGTTTCAAAAGACCACCTCTGAATAAAGACCAGGATACAATTAAAGAACAGTACACTACTCTTGTATACACCAGTGGATAAAGTACACCTGTTGACCCAGTCTTCTTTAGCTTCCTTTGATTAGCGGACTTTATTCATATGTTTGACTGTATATATTGAATTATTTTCTGTTTCAGGCTATGTAGATTTAGCTATGAAGACAGCTATAGGACTGCGGGACTATGAAGATGTGCTAGATCCAGCTGATATCTACTCCTTACTGGGTTTGCACCAGCTTTAGCTTTACAAACTACTGTGAAACTGGTTATTTTCGTGGGTTGATGATATTCGTGGATTTCGTGGATGAATTGATCTACAAATTTAAAAATCCAACAAAGAACCATCTCACATTAAAATTTTCTTTAGGGTTTTGTATTGTATTTTATAAATGATACATGGAATTTTATGACCATGAATTTACAGTACTGTTTTACACAAGGCATGGTGTCGTGTCATTGGTTTAGTTATATCGTGTAGAACATAGATGTTTTATTATGATAATTTTTGTCTTTGATTCTATGCCGTTAACAGTCTATAATAAGGCTTGATAAAGTGTTGTACAGCAATATGAAAGTTAGCTAGATTTGATCAGAAGGTTTCTTGTAATTTACACACTATCTTTTAAGTTAAATGATTGAATTAAAATTAGCCCACAGGCAGTTTTGAGCCACATGGATATGGGGATATTGTATATATATATTGTTTATGTTGTGGTATAATTGATATTTCCGTTTACACATTTCCATGAATATTTTTAACTGAAAACTGCTCTGTCTGATTCAAAATGCTAAATGAATTGCTTGAAAGTGTCGGAGTTACTATATTTTACTTTTATTTCTCCAGCCTGGTAGCTAATGGACATGTAAACTTTCACTTTGTTTCAGCTCTCACTTCCAGTGCAAACCGTGCATTCAGGTTATGTTCCAATGCCTTTATCAAGCTAGAAACACTTGAGACTCTCACACCTGATCATAGACAACAGTACGAGGACTTAGCTCTGGAAATATTCACCAAGTAAGTTATCTTAGATACTGCTTGTTATACAACATGTGGACAAGATTTCTTGGTTGTTTAGATTGTTCATAGTCTTGGCTGACCGTGGGATTTTTCCCCTTGTAAACTTGCCTAGACCCTTGACAAAATTTCTTGTCAGTTGTTTAACTTGCCTTCTAAAATGGAATAGTGTAGTATTTACTTCCTGACAATGGACTGTAATCCTGAAAAACATTAAAACTGCAATATCAGTGTACATATTCTAGGTGTAGCCCTCATAACTTGATAGTAACAGGACATAGCTTTAACAATGCTCAATGCAGGTACATGTACATTCTCTAAATTTGCATTAGACATTAAAGGTAACAGACATATAAAACTGAAAGGAAAATTCATGTTTTCTAAAAAAATACTGTGCTATATTTCTAAC
>JAFMSR010000017.1:13320123-13345419 GCA_022818135.1 Saxidomus purpurata
AAGGATGTAAACTACTGCAGCGGTTACCTCCCCTTACAGAGAGGTTTTCGGAAAATGTTGAAGCTGCGCGTGCGCACTTTCTGTTTCCAACGGAATTCCAGTAGACCTACGTCATACTTTTTCAACGTGTTGTGAAATTCATACAGATCTACAAGCTGGTAATATATACATTATATTTGCATGTTTATTCTATACCTTTACCTTATTGGACTGTTTGATCTTCAGTAGAATTTTAAGCGTTTTAAAACGTAAATACAGTTGAGACTGCGTTATCGGAAGGTATCCGATTTTTCTCATACTGTCTAGACCACCGTAGTACACGAGCTAACGAAATGGGCCTTTTTATTGACATTGTGTCAGTTGACCATATTTATAATGAAAAATAGGAACATAGCGTCAAAGACACCGTTAGGGTATCTAAAATGTTCGTATTATATGGCCAAGGTGAAACTCATCGATTCGATAAGCGTCGTCGGGTGCCCTGAAATGACGATGCCCTATTTCGACGCCATTTTTGTTTTACTCTAGATCTATATTAAGACGAAGCGACTTCTGATGACGTCATTTACTATTACACACTATAGTAAACACAAAATACTTTCGCTTGACATGAAAATGTGAAAAGTACGAAGTGCAAAGGTAAGATTTTATAAAAATGACCATTTTTAATATATTTTCATGTGATTTTACGTGTGAATGCCAAAAAATATGACATTGAATAAGCAATTTTCTTTGGAAAAATGAGCGTGGGAAAAATGTTTGCTACGGCCAATCATTTCTAATTCTCAAATCACGTGTCAGTCATGTGACCATTATTTCGTTATGTTATTTTTTCATCCTAGAATAGGAAGTACGCGTTATATATTATGGAATAAGAATAAATGTTGTTGTTAATTGAAATTTAATTGGATACTTAATCCGTGGAGTTGTCTTAAAGGTGTGGAATGTATACTGAATAATTTGTAATGTTATTCGTTTATTTTAGGTTCCATAGGGGAAGTGTAGGTGCCACGCACTTAGTTACTTCTCAGAATATTGAAATGGAGAAGATCGAACAGACAGGGGCTCCCATCATTGAGTAAAAAATATTGCAAAACATAGAGGTCTATGTCATTTTGTTACATATAGAAATAAAAAGTTTAAAAACACTTTTCATGTGTTGATTTGTTGTAGATCCAGGTTACTGATACTGGTGGACAGCGTAAGTACAAAATTAGCAGCGTGCAAGCTCCAATAGAGTGATAATTAACTTTTATAAAGCATCCAATCAGAGGCGTCGTTTTAGGTCACTCACAACAAAAATGGCTGCCCCCCTATAGAATTAGGTCATGGCATTTTTGTAGACAATCATACGGGATAATCGGTTAAAATTTGGTACTTTTATTCAGATATAAAATATTTAATCAGTGGAACAGTCTTTTCATTGAACCTACTTATAACTATTTAACACAGGCAAAATATTGCTTATGGGCGTCGAAACTGGTCACTCTAGGATATAAACAAATATGGCGGATATTTCTAGACTTCTCGTACGTGTACACGCATGTTAAATATAACAAATTTATGAAGATTTCTGAAATTTAATAAAACGATTTGCATACAGTAGCCCCGGTTTTCTGTCTACGACAGCGCTTTTTATATAGTCTACATCGATGAGGTAATTGACCTCACCTGAGCACGAATAGCCTAATTAATTTGGCGTTTCAGTGTGACCCCTTTCACAGATCTGATATTTTATAACTGTCACAAGGTGAACAACTATAAAATATCAGCCTATAAATTCGGTTTGCCTTCGAAGTCGAAATAGTTAGACTAGAGCACGAAGTGCTACTTTAAAGTGAGATATTGTGATCGACTGGTGTCCGTCGTCTGTCTTCCGCCTGTCGTCTGTCTGTCCACACTTAACCTTGTGTATGCAAAAGAGGCTGCATTTTTCATGAAACTTAGTCAGTATGACTACCTTGATGAAATCTAGGTCGAATATGGGTCACCCGGTCAAAACATAGTAAAAACATTGTGTATGCAATAGAGGTTGCATTTTTCATTGGATTTTCATGGAACTCGGTCAGCATGATTGCCTGAATATACAACCTAGATCGAGTTCGAATATTAGTCATCACGGGTCAAAAACTAGGTCACGGGGTCAAATCATAGAAAAACCTTTGTGTATGCTATAGAGGTTGCATTTTTCATTGGACCTGCGTGAAACTTGGTCAGTATGATTGTCATGATAAAATCAAGTTTGAGCTATAACTGAGGTTATTTAGGGTCAAAAACTATGTCACCCGGCAAGTCATAGAAAAACCATGTGTATGCAATAAAGGCTGCATTTTGTATTGGATTTTCATGAAACTTGGTCAGTATGATTGCCTTGATGAGATATAGGTCGAGGTCGAGCATGGGTCACTAGTAGTGTGACAGTAGGGTCAAAAACTAGGTCACGCAGTCAAATCATAGAAAAACCTTATGTATGCTATGGAGGTTGCATTTTTCATTGGACCTTCATGAAACTTGGTCAGTATGATTGCCTTGATAAAATCTAGGTCGAGATCGAACATAGGTCATCTAGGGTCAAAAACTAGGTCACTAAGTCAAATTATTTGAAAACTTTTTCATGCAATAGAGGTCACAGTTTTCAATAGATAATCATGAGGGCTGAGGTAAAAAACTAGGTCACCCGGTTGAAAACCTTGTGTATGCCATACAGGTTGCATTTACAACCAAATCATCATGTATATTGATCAAAAGGTTTGCCTTGTCAAGGTCAAACAGAATGTTTTTGTTTATGATATATAGTCTAGTGTTGAAGTTTGATCTCATATTGTCGTAAGTCACAGGTAAGCGATATAGGGCTCTTGTTTGTTTTTTACTGTCAAACCGTTAAGTTAGGCGAATAGATCTAGCTACAAAATATCAGCCTGTAAAATCGGTTTGTCTTCGAAGTCGAAATAGTAAGACAAGAGTGCATTATCACGTCGGCTAAAAACGGGAAATGTTTCAATTTCGATAAAGCACTCCAATCCATAATTTATTTCGATTATTATCTTCCTGGCGCAACTCCAAGTGATTCAAAGTATACAATGCTTTCACGCGGAGTGATGACGTCAGCGTGATGACGCAAGCTTGACTCCGGATATCAATTCAATTCAATTCAATTCAGTATACTTTATTTAACGACGGTTACACAATAAACAATTACAGCATCCTTTATCTCACTTGCGGCCGTCAACAATATAATAAAAGAATACATTTACACAAAATCAAGCATTCTAAACACATTTAAACAAAGGTGTATACAATGTACAGTACATACTTAATTTTTAAAGAAGAATGAATCAAGACAACAATTATATAATTATTATTATTCCAAGTTTCTTAACGTTTTAAAGAATAAGGTGTGCGACCTAGATTAAGCTTGTTTAGTGTTTGCCCTACATTTAGTCTTTATTTACTACATTTTATGACGTCATGCACAAACAGGTGCAAACACTAGAGACTAAATGTAGACAGTTAGAGGCTAAATAGAGAAATTTATACAATACAGTATAGAAACCCAAAGGAGGGAGCGCAAAACAATCACGAAAACAGGTTATTCACCGGTGCGATGAATACGCTAATTTATTACTGATAAATGAAGCGACTACTAATTGTTTTCAAATTTAATCATTGCAATGTGTTCAGAAACATTCCTGGAATATATATATCTACCACCTCTTTATCTTTATTTGCTCCATTATATTTCTAATATTGAGTGACCATTCTTCATACTGCTAATTCATGTACTTAAGAACTAAGTTTTGGTTCTGTCCAATTAATCTTGTCTGATGTCCTTCATTTGAACAAACTTCCGAGAATGGATAATAACAAGACCAAAAATTGACTATCTGAATATTTCCAGAAAGTACGGAATCCTGTTGGGGCCATTTATAATGTCGCCGTCGCGTTTGCATGGTCGACACACGACAACGCGAAGTGACATAGCGACATTACGAAGTGACACACGACAATCGCAGACGACGGCGACAATCTCAAACGACAATGTCGCGATATCCACTTTAAAATGTCGCCTATAAAAGCACGATATATCGCGATGTCACTTCGCATTGTCGAGTGTCGTATCGCATTGTCGCTATGTCACTTCGTATTGTCGCGATGTCACTTCGCGTTGTCGTGTGTCGACCCTGCAAATGCGACGGCGACATTATCAAACGACACGCGATAATCTCAAACGACGCTCGACAATGCGAAGCGACATTTTCCTAATGTCGTATCGTATATCGCGTGTCGCGGTTTTGTTTGAGGGTCGACGCGCGACAATTTCAAATGACATGCGACAATCTCAAACGACGCTCGACAATGCGAAGCGACATTTTCATTATGTCGTATCGCATGTCGCCCGTCTACCGGTGAAAGGTAAAAAGTAGCCACTTCACCGCCGGTTTCCCTTCACCGCTGACGTAATTTGAAAACATGGCGGCGCCTGCAGGTAAGAAGGTGGTAATAAACTTTTGTTTCACCGGCGGTGAAGTGGCTACTTTTTACCTTTCACCGGTAATACATAATGAAAATGTCGCTTCGCATTGTCGAGCGTCGTTTGAGATTGTCGCATGTCGTTTGAAATTGTCGCGCGTCGACCCTCAAACAAAACCGCGACACGCGATATACGATACGACATTAGGAAAATGTCGCTTCGCATTGTCGAGCGTCGTTTGAGATTATCGCGTGTCGTTTGATAATGTCGCCGTCGCATTTGCAGGGTCGACACACGACAACGCGAAGTGACATCGCGACAATACGAAGTGACATAGCGACAATGCGATACGACACTCGACAATGCGAAGTGACATCGCGATATATCGTGCTTTTATAGGCGACATTTTACAGTGGATATCGCGACATTGTCGTTTGAGATTGTCACCGTCGTTTGCGATTGTCGGGTGTCACTTCGTAATGTCGCTATGTCACTTCGCGTTGTCGTGTGTCGACCATGCAAACGCGACGGCGACATTATAAATGGCCCCAACAGGATTCCGTAAGAAAGCTTTTGACACATTTTCAGCGAAAGGCCGAACACATTCCTTCTTATGATCTAGCTGATGTTAAGTTGCGTAACTTTTCCAACAAGTTGAACAGACTTGGTCCGTCTGGTCAGAATAGCGAATTGCCCTATGTTGCTGTAATTGGTCTGTATCCTGAAGCAAATCAAATGTTATTAAAGGCAACAATAACATTGTCTATGTATAAACTTGATAACTTGTCACTTTAAAACTATCACGACTTTCAACTTCAAGTAACCACCACATGTGAATGTGAATGTTAATGTGAATTAAGTATCCGTTATTACCACTATAAGCAGTTGACAATGGTTTATCGTAGAATAATTCCGTATATTTATTTCTGATTTGTACCCGAGACTATCATAACTTAACTTTAAAATTACAAATTACATGTAAATACATTGTATTTAGAACTCACATCCAATTATTTGTGTTGAAGTTATTGTTACCTGATATGATTTTTCGGCAACAATAACATCTGTATGAGACTAGTTTGTAAGATTTCTCTTCCACTTTAAAAAAATGCCACAGTTTTGACACACGGACATGTCTGTAAACTTTAAGGTTAAAAAAAGACAAAAGATAAAGATATAATATTCAAAAGAGTGAGGATAGTCCTTCCTTAAAACGGGCGAATGTAATGAAATCAATTTATTTTATGTTTTCCAGTGAATTATAGAGTTTTCTCAGTGAAATAAAAGTGATAATCCACAGTTTTGAAACAGTGGATTACCATTTTTATTTTTCACTGTTTTTGCAATCTTTAACCCGGATTTACGTCAAAAAGTATACCGAGCGTAATTAATGCTGGAAACCATGCGACGATGACGTCGTTAAAATGACGTCATTTACGCTATGTTTTCTGATGACGTTTCCCGCGATTTTCGATATTTTATAGGAACTAACTCAATAAAAGTTGAGTTTTAACCATAAAATAAACACAAGAATTGTTGTTATCAGTGCAAGATCATGCTAATTTCACTCGTGAACACCAAAAGATGTTATTTTCACTCGTGACTGCGCCACTCGTGAAAATATCACTTTTGGTGCTCACTCGGTGAAATTATAACGTGATCTTACACCGAAACCAACACTTATCCTCTATGTTCTTAAAGTCTGTGTACATATTAAACTTCATGTTTCAGAAGGCCAGATTGTGTAAAAATTCTGTTTTTAAATTTAATTAATTTTTTCGCGTTACTTTTCATAGCTTTGAGTACATTGATAAATTGTTTTTGCATTCTAAATACTCGATGTCCCATGATTAAATTTGAAAACTTACAATAGTATTCTCTTCATTTATCAGTCGCGAATCAATTTTGTATTCAAACACAAAGGAGCTTTCTTTGTTACGCCATAATAAAACACAAGAAAACTAAGAATCGAACCCCTGATTAGCAATTTTAAAACAGAACCCCGGCTTAGCATATTCAACCTTCGAGTTGTATCACCACGGAATAACCTGTTTTCTTGATGGTTTTGGTTGAAATCTAAGTTGACCATGAGCTGGCATCTGAAGGTTTACAAAGCGGTCATTTTTTATAAATTTAAAGTTGATTATTTGATGATTTTGAAGACCCGAACCCCTTCTTACCAACATCTGTTTGTATTCACCAACTGCGCGGTTGCACTTTTACAGAAATTAAGGCCATTTACAGAAACCAAACTTGTAACCGGTTATTTGTTTCCCAAATGAGACGGCTCTCGTGTGTCTTTGTGTTTATTTCCACATATATTATATACATGTGGCATTGCCTAGTGGACCCCTACTAAGAATGTTCAAATTATGACCCCTGATTCAAAATTGACCCCGCACGGGGGTGACTTGTTTTAACAGAGGCTTATAGGCCTATATGGGATTTTTTTTATAAAAATCATTTCCTCTGTAATCACAAGGCCTAGAGCTTAAATATTTAGCAAGTGGCATTGTCTAGTGAACTAACAATTTGTTCAAATCATGACCCTTGGGTCAAAATTGACCCCGTCCGGGGGTCTCTTGATTTAATCATTAGGCTTATACAGGAGAAACTTTAAAGATCTTTATCTCTGAAACTGCAAGGTCTAGAGCATATTTGTCATGTATCATTGCCTAGTAATAGTTGACCTCTACCAAGAATGGTCAAATCATTACCCCAGATTAAAATTGACCCTTTCTGCTATTGACCTTGTATTATAGCCAATTGTAGCCAGGTGAGCGATATTAGGCCACTCTGTGATCTACGAATATTCGCCGTGATCTGTCAGATAAATCCGAACGACCTACAACATTCAAACAAAACACGCTTTATAAATAAACAAAAACCATCTTTCAAAATGACGGTCGGCGCAATTGGAATATATAATTTTTTGATTGCCAGCTAGATTTTATAGCCAAATGTCACAGGGTGAGAAAAAGTGTAAATCCTGAGCGGGATGCGAACACAATGCCCTTCGCATATATATTTTGTAATAGCGAACGCTCTCCCGACTGAGCTAACATTATCTCCCCAATTGTAATTAAGTCCGTACCGGGCAACAGGGAAACATAATAAAACATACTTCATCCTTGTTTTTCTTATCAAATATGTTAAGTAAGTACTCGAAATTTTGACCGTTATTTACTAGTCGATAAAGCATAATTACTCTTATAATTAACATCAGTTTAGCGGTAACAACATATTATGTTGATAGATATGAACTTTTTTCGTACTAAAATTATAAAACCATTCAAAAAAGGCTGAAAACGCAAGAGTATTTTATTGACCTTTTTCATTCTGTATTATCCAATTAAAAGGTGCCCTAAAGAGTAAATTTCTCAATTTATAAAAATGTTATGCATTCTACTTGTTATTTCATTGGCGGTTGAAAAGTTACAAACTTCCGCCAAAAGCGAGCTTAATACTGTATTAATGCCTTCCCTAAATGTGTGCACCCCTGTGTTTTTTGTGTTTCTGTATACATGTAGAATAATTATAGTATGAATTCAGGGATTTTTCACTGAGAGGGGAAAGGGCACACGCCCTTGGTTTGGGGAAATAGTTCGGTGTTTTGGCAAAGGGGAATAAAAATAACTTCAGGGGAAAACTGCATGATTTGAAAGACATTTTTTGAGGGGAAGACGCCTGTAAACGGCCCCTACTATAGAAGGAAAAAAGGCTCTCGAATTATAATTTGTCTTCTATATTTTGTTATTATTGTCATTATATCCCCGAAAACGAAGTTTTGTTTGTCGGTTTATCAGTATGTTTGTCGGTCTGCTGGGTTTTTGGGTTCGCTCTATATCTCCTAAACCGCCCACCGTGATGACGTGCAGAACAAATGACGTTCCAACCCTATCTACTCAAGGTCAATGTAATATTTTTAGGGATCAATAATTATTCGTGTCCACTCATCTCGGAGGATTTCATGAATCTTGGGTCACTTTTAGCAAACTAGCAGAACCGGTCGGCGTAAGGTCAAGGTCCCAAGGTGCCCTTCTCTCGCTGCCTTTCTCCTAAACACTTTGAAGATTGGTCAAATTTTCATCTCATCGAGACAAGTTCAACGAACAAGCATCTTGTTCTAGCTGCACACTATAATGGTCACAATTAGGGATCGAAGTCATTAGACTGTATCTCCTGTAAACCCCTTCACAAATATTGATAAAAAATAGGTCAGATGTACATCGTATTCAGTTAGGCACAGTATTAAGCAGCTGTATGACCCATTTTGAATAATATTAAAACTTTTGGTAAAACGAATTTAGCATGTTTTGTGAATATAGGTAAAAATAAAATCTAGTTAAAGTCGTATAAAAATAGTAGACAATAATATAATACTAACTGAAAGATGATCTTGTTGTTATTATCTTTCATAATTTAGTAACATTGTTTTTATTTTCAGAGGTAACAATAATGACTGCTCACTTCTTCGATAAAGACAAACCGCATGGGCTTGTTAAACGAATAATGCTAAAAAAGTTCCTGCAAGGGTTCATTGCAAGTACTCTCCACACCAGAAGAAGAGCTCTCTTCATTGATGGTTTTGCAGGAGCTGGAGTATATGGAGATGAATGGCCTGAAGAGATAGAGATGTTTGGGTCACCAATTATAGCACTGAGAGTAGCGTTCGAGCACTTTGAAAAATTTCCATCAAAGGGCGACAATTCGAAACCGAAGATATATTTGTATTTTGTCGAGAATAAGTTAAAGAATTTCAAAAAGCTGCAAAAGAACTTAAAACGAGCACTAAGAGAGTGCTGCCCGAATGAAAGTGACTATGTCGAAAAGGAAAAGGCAGGGGAATACTACACATTTAAGTGTAAAACAACACGTCCAATATTTTGCAAAGCTGTCAAATGCGACTTCAAATTGTTTGAACCGCCTAAACAAATGACATACAGAAATATAAAATGTGCAACATTTCTTGATCCATTTGGCGTCTCCGATACCCCAATGGCGGTAGTGAGGAAATTCTCTTGCGCACCAAACCGATCACTGATCATTAACTTCATGAGCAACGCTGTGGTGAGCTTCGGTCACGCGAACAGAGAAAATATTGAAAAACTGTATGGAATTGATTTCCTGAAACAAATGTTAGCAGAAGAACACCCACGCCTTGACAAACAGTTAGATAAGCTGGACCTATTCATGGAATGGGTGTTAGGAAATTGTCTACAACACATTTCACAACCAAGCACAACGATTACAGAACAAAAAGTGGAAGAATGTACAGTATTCTATGAAAAACTATTACAACATTTGACCGGCTCAAAACACGCAGTCACGTTTGGAATGCGAAGAGAGAAGGAAAATACGTTAGTATATCACATTGTGTTTGCCACAAATGATTTACTGTGCCTAACCCACATGAAAGAAGCAATGAATAGGGTGTCGAACTATGAAGATAAACTTGAAATGGGAAACTATGACCTAGTGATTGGTGGAGTGGTGTTCGATTTGGCAAATATCCAGGATAAGAATGCACTTGCAGATAGCATATATAGACGGTTTAGAGGAA
The DNA here is from genome assembly GCA_022818135.1 of Saxidomus purpurata. Classification (NCBI taxonomy): domain Eukaryota; kingdom Metazoa; phylum Mollusca; class Bivalvia; order Venerida; family Veneridae; genus Saxidomus; species Saxidomus purpurata. Next base: position 13,330,158 of record JAFMSR010000017.1, read on the forward strand.
AACGTAGCAAAGTACCAATTAGACAGATAAAAACTTACGTTATGACTAGAACACCTTACGTATTCAGAAAAGAACCACTGAAAATTATGATGAACGAATCATATCCAAGAATCATAGAAGTTGTTGATGTAAAAGGTAACTATCCAAAGAGAAGAGGAACATTTCCGGATCATACTGACTGGTATATTAAATTCTCAACAGAACGGTCTGAAATATCCCCTATTAGAAGAACCCGTAAGAGACACCGATATAAACCATATCCTGTCACTCATGCACCACATTGCAACAGAGATATAGGCAGCCCTTCGACAAGTCAGGATCTGTGACATTAGAGTGCCTTGTAAAATGTGTCAAACGAATTGTCTGGATAGCCGATATAAGTACTTTATATGCAGATGCACAAGACATGTACACTGTATCACCCAAGCAGAGTGACATTTCAAAGTACAAAGTACCTTTGACAATTGCTATTCAGTTGAAAAGAAAATGTGAACTAACATTAATCTTGATTTCAGTGTGTTTTTAGAAGAAGATATATAATATACTGAAGCGAAAAAGAAACGCAGGGTAACAAAACATGTAATAATATCAAAACGGCTATGTGTATGAAAATCGGTCAGATAATTATCTCGGTCACTGTGCTCATCGACCTAAAATCACTCAAAACCAGTTTAAATAGTAAGTGCATGATATCACTACTTCTACACATAGCCGTTTTGATATTATTACATATTTTGTTACCCTGCGTTTCTTTTTCGCTTCAGTATATTTCATATTAATATTGTTTAGCTCACCTGAGCACGAAGTGCTCAAAGGTAAGCTATTGTGATCGCCTAGTGTCCGTCGTCTGTCTGTCTGTCTGTCCACACTTAATCTTGTGTATGCAATAGGGGCTGCATTTTTATTGGACCTTAATGAAACTTGGTCAGTGTGATTGCCTTGATGAAATCTAGGTCCAGTTTGAACATGGGTCATCTTGGGTCAAAAACTAGGTCACGTGAAATTGTACAAAAACCTCATGTATGCAATAGAGGTTGCATTTTTCATTTGATTTTCATGAAACTTTGTCAGTATGATTGTCTTGATGAAATTTATGTCGAGTATGAATATGGGTAATCTGATGTCAAAAACTAGGTCACCCGGTTAAAAACTGGTGACATTTACAACCCAATCATCATGTAAATTGGTCAAAAGGTTTGCCTTGTCAAGGTCAAACAGAATGTTTGTGTTTATTATATATAGTTTAGAGTTGAAATTTGGTCACATATTGTTATAAGTCGCAGGTAAGCGATATAGGGCCATCTTGGCCCTCTTGTTTATAAATCTCAAAAACCGAAAGGCCCATAGCTTAGATAGTAGGCACGCAGCTTTGTCTAGTAAACATGACTTCCGGGTTAAAATTGACCCCATCTGGGACTCATTTGATTATACATAGGATTATATAGAAAAATCTTTAAAATCTTATATCAGACTCTGACATCACAAAACCTAGAACTTAGATATTGACCTTACTGATCTATGCAAGGTCTTCAGATCATTTTGAAAGCTGTGAGACACAACAGAGGTCGATTGTATATTAGCAGACTTCAAAGAAAGGCAAATATTGGTGTCATTATTATTAGTCCAAGAGCCAAGGGCCATTTATTTACAATTCGCGCCCAAACGCGAAAATAGTCTTAATTGAAAGCAAAATTTCTACTGATTACAAAAACCCATTTCTTAAAAAAATTCTCTGTCACAAGGCTTAACAATTCAAGATGGCCGACAAGATGGCCGCCGAAAATTTTAAACTTGCACCCGTAAATAACAAAGCATATTCTGAGTTCCTTGTAGAACCGGTTGATACAAATTTTCAATGAACTGAACAGAAATATATAATAATTGATAAAAATAATAAATTTTATGTAACTGTAACCGCCATTTTGGAATTAGTGCAAAACAAATCCCCAAAAATGGTCTAAAAATCAGTGTTTTTTTAAACAGTTTACCTGTAAATTGCCACAGACGTCAAGAAATCCACCAAATTGTGTCACAAACTTTCTAGGACAGTAAAACAATTATTAAACAAGAGAATTCTGCCTCAAAATAGCATCTTGCTTGGTGTTGTAGACATAAAATATCTGTAAAAGTGGGTGGGGTAAACTAACCCCTGAAAATGAATTATAAACAAAGGTCAATCTTTTTATAAATTCTTAGCATTGTTAACTCTTTAATGCACGTTTTAGAAATGTATTCATATAATAATGCACTTTTTAAGGAAATACAGCTTACTTTTATTTATTTTTGATGTCCTTAAGTTAAAGTGAGTTGTGTTTTCCAACCTTTTGAGTAAAAAAAAAACAGTTTCTTTCGCCTTACCCATGTTTGACATGGAAAGTCTAAACAAATGTGATTTAAATTTATTAAATTGACAAATGTTGTTATATTTGTTTGCATAAAGTATGCCATCGATTGAATAAAAGTATAATTAGATGGCTGATTTTGGTATACAAGTATTTGATTGAATTTTAAACATTGTGTGAGTAACATGTCTAGGGTTTTTAGCAAAACTGGTACGAAATGCCAATGTGAGCTTTCAGGATCGATGAATGTTCGGCGTTTGTCGTCTATTGTTTGCTTCGAACAAGATCTCCTACTAAACCAATTTCAAAGAAGCTTTACATGGATGTTTCTTGCATAAAGCTCTACCAAACTTTTTCAAAACAAGTTATTTCTATTCCGATCTCTGTTTCATGCATACAGCTCTACCAAACTTTTTAAAACAATTTATTTCTGTGCTGATCTCTGATTGTTGTGGGAACAAACAGGATACTATTTAGAAATCTTCTTTTCAAACACTGGAATGTCTTGAGCTGAAATATCTGGCATGTAGCATTGTCTAGTAAATCTCTATCATAATGGAATCATTCATTACCCTTACGTCAAAATTGACCCTGCCAAGGGGTCATTTACTTTAACATAGGTTTCTGTATTAACAATTGAACACATCTTCTTCTCTGAAATCAAAGGGCATGGAGCTATGGAGATATTTAGCATGGAGATATTTAGCATGTAGCATTGCCTTGTTGACCACTACCAACATAGTTCAAATCATGACCCCGGGTCAAAATTGACCCCGCCCAGGTGGTTAGTTGATTTTGCATAGACTTATGAACGGAACACTTACAAAAGTCTTACTCTCTGAAATCACAAGACTCGGAGCTTAGTTTTTTGGAGTGCAATATTGCTTTGTATGCCCCTAGCAAGATCGTTAAAACAATGACCCCGGGTCAAAATTGACAGTCGTGTGGTGGTCACTTGATTTTTCATAAATTTCGCAGAAATCTTCTTCTCTGAAATAACAAGACCTTGAGGTTGGGAATTTTGCATGTAGCATTAGTAGTAAACCTTTACCAAGAAAGTTCAAATCATGACCCACGGTTCAAACTTGTCCCCGTTCGGGGTTCACTTGATTGTAAAATATTTTAAAATCCTCTTGTCTCAGACCACTAGGCTCAGTCTCAGCTTAGAGTTTTGGCTTGAAGGGTTTCGTAGTGGTCCTGTACAACGACTGTTTCAATCATTCTTCTTGGCACCGGGGTCACTTTACTTACTGATTTACTTTCTTGTTACCTAAATTTGGAGGTATAGTGTACTGTACTTTTCGTTTTTTTTGTACGACGCTGTTTTGATATTGTAAAATAGCCAATGGTAGCCATGTGAGCGATGTTAATTACCATTACTGTCTTGTTCAATGTAGTGTTACATATGAAAAGTTTCACAATTGCATGCATAGGTACTTGCAAATGTATCTGCTTTTTCTGATATGTAATGTACATGAATATACAAAACCTCGGACATTAATGTTATGTTTATGTCTCTTTCACTTCACTGAAGCAGTATTTCAAAAGAAGTTTAAGCAAAGAATACATTTTCTCCTTTAGGAACTATCTATCTATTCTTCTTCTTGCTCATGCTCTGGAGTCAGTACTGTTTAGTCCGTCGTTTGCTATAGTGTCATCATCAACAAAGTTCGTCATTACATTCAGTGTGCATCACTTCCGCTTTCAGAAGGTCAACAACACATTACGGTATTTGGTCACCTTCGAGCCAAATTACTTTGTACAAGCCCTTATCTACTGACCAACCTTGTTCTTAGGGTAACAAATTTGTCATCTTCAAAATACTGTCAGTGTCACATTTGTTGAAACGATTTTCCAGTTGCTTATATTGAACAACATACCAAGAAGTTTCTACACTCATCGTTAAAATCAACTGCAGACTGTTGAATATTGTTCACTTTGTGTGTGACAAGTAAATTACACCATCTTATACAAATAACAGAAATGGTACAGTCTTGAAGGCTGGTGACTGAAGTGCCTTTTCCCAGTTGTTTGGTGTCTTACCATTATAGAGTATACCATATTGCTCCCATCCCACTATAAGTTTTTAATAACTTTTATTGTGGATGTAATATACGAGTATGTGTAACAAACAATGTAAACAAGCTTTGCCATTCTGGATGAGTCTTGAAACTTCACCAAAGGTACAGGGTACGATGTTCAGTGTATGCAACATACAAACAGCATCAACAAAGGTGACACTGACACTTCGTACCGTGTAAGGAGACAGTCTACAATACCACTGCCAACACGAGGAAGCTGACACCAGGCTACTGTACCTTCAATAAATGACTTTGAATGAAAACAGCAACATAAAATGTACAATGGGAAGCAATGATACAGATATCTTGATATTGCTAATAATTCAAGTTTCAAATGCCTGGATCCACGATGGCCTTTGCACACGTAATACAATTTGTTACATATATACGAGAGGTGCCCACTTTTAGTTTTAATAAAACAAATCTATAAAAAATAACACATTGTATGCGTTTATTGTAGCAATTGCTCTACATCTCATCCGTGACAATTGTATATCATTCTACAACGTTTTGGCCATGATTCGAGTCTTATTTATAGTAAGTTCGTCCAGTTTCCCCCACTCGTCCTTCAATGCTATTTTAAGCTCCATCAACGAGTTTATCGTGCGCTTTTGCAGACGTCGCTTCACGATTCACCATATACATGTACTATCGTCAACGGGACGGCATCAGGTGATATAGGCATCCACTCTTCTGGTGTAATAAAGATTAAATTTCTATCTTTTAGGAATTTGATAGTCTGTTTAGAGGTATCATATGGTGAGACGCACTGTTCTGATGTAACATCATATTTTTTTTACCCTTGCGGAAACAGTCTGGGCACATCTTTATTTAAAAACGGCTTAAGAACATGTATATACAGAAGTGACAGTTTACTTTTGTCAGTGTTATCAATTATACGATTAACAGTTTTGCCTCAGTATGATTCAACAGGCAATGTCATAAACAGCTGGCAAAAAAGTCATGCTTTACAAATGCATTTTTCTCCATTTTTTACGTAACAAACCCTTCTTCTTCCAAAGCTGCCACCTAGATAAAACATTGCCTCATCAGAGGTCACAAAGTTTTTTCCATCGTCCACCACGTAACTTCAGATACAACCTTCAAGATCTGGTACGTGTCTTTATACTCTGGACAACATTTACACTTTTCCGCAGCTTTTCTTACAAAATATCAGTAATAATTCGATGTACAGTTCCCTATTAGACACCAAGCTTATGTGTCATTTCTCTCTGATTCGCCGGGTTGACTTTCGAAATCATACGTACAATTTTTCGAACGACGTCAGAAGTGGCCACAGTTGAAAGTTTTTTTCGGCGGTTCACCAGACGAAGTATTATTGCAATGTATTCCAACGTTATAAGTAATATTCCGTATAGAGCCAAACGAAACCGTATGTTCCATGAATGTCAACACTTTTTTAACACTTCTGTAAGAGTTAGTACATGAAGTCCTTGTTTATAAGCCCGAGCACGAAACTCTCAACTTTATCGCATATTTTACGACTTACCATCTTCACATAAGCTGACCAAGATACATGCACCGTGTACTAAATCTTTTAACACAGGTTATACATCACGAAGGGATTCAAAATTCTCGTTCAGTTTTGTTATAGTTTAAAAATAAGATGAACATCTCTTGTATCGGTAGTATAAATGCAAAATTTGCGTCAAGTGTGGCAAACAGCTTTACCTGGTTTATATGCCTACAGTACGGCCGTTGCAATCAAACAGCGTTCAGTGAATTGGGTACCTCTCGTATTGGCAGTATAAATGCAAATATTGCGTTAGGTGTGGCAAATAGCTCAAAAACAGCGTTCAGTAAATTAGATCATCTTAGAGATATTACAGCCTGTACCCCTCAAAGTATTTAGAGTTATTTGTGTGGCGTTTGTGCGGCAAATCAGAACAGATTGGTGTGATTGAAATCCACTTGTGCATGTCTTAAGAAAATACTTTGTCAAGTTGTCTAGCAAAGCATCTTCACCACTTTGCGACTTAAGTAGTTCGATGCCGCCACGTCATAAGGTTCTGGCACAAAAAAAAACAACAAAGAGTGCGAACATTGCTGTCCGTGTTTGGACGAGGGCAAAGTCCAGCTGTTATCCGAGGAATATAGTTGGTCACTAGATGAGGTGACGTACAAAGTAATTTGGTTCGAAGGTTACCAACAACCACATTCCGTTGTTGACCTTCTGATAACTGCAGCGATGTTTATTGAATGTATTGACGATTTTGTTGAAGATGACTCTATAGTGAACTACATGTATTGACAAAGCAGTAGTTACTCAGAGTATAAACAGGAAGAAGAACAGGAGATAGGTAGTTGCTAAAGACAAAGCAGATAATCTTTAATATTAGTAGTGTTCAAATCTATTTTCAAATACTGCTGAAGTTAAGTTGTACAGGCCAGCAAATGCATGTACATTTGCAAATACACGTAAGGTTGAATCTCTTTGTCTGTAACACTACATTGTAAAACAATATATTTTTTGCAGACTTTTTACACAAATGTTGTTTTAAAAACTAAGCAAATACTTGAATACCAAAATCACTTGCATAATGTATGCAAAAACATAACACAAAATCTGATAAAAACATTAAATCAGCCCTTGAATTTGACTCATTACATAAACACACACTATTTTAAGGCCTTGGTCCACCCCACCCACCTTAAAGGCATTACCTTTTTATATAAAGACAAGAAAGGCTATCACATTTTTGCATTTTTTGTTTCAGGGACAACGACTCGATTTAATTAATTTAAGTGTCAATTGTTAAGACGTTCCATGTCAAACAGAGATGAGAAGAAAGAAACTGCTTTTTTACTCATAAAGTTGAAAAAACAACTCGATTTTAACTTAAAATCATCAAAAATAAATAAAAGTAAGCTGTATTTTCTTAACAAGTGCATTATTATATGAATACATTTCTAAAACGTGCATTAAAGTGTTAACAATGCTAAGAATTTATAAATATTGACCTTTGTTTATAATTCATTTTCAGGGGTTAGTTTACCCCACCCACTTTTACAGATATTTTGTGTCTACAACACCAAGCAAGATACTATTTTGAGGCAGAATTCTCTTGTTTAATAATTGTTTTACTGTCCTAGAAAGTTTGTGACACAATTTGGTGGATTTCTTGACGTCTGTGACAATTTACAGGTAAACTGTTTAAAAAAACACTGATTTTTAGACCATTTTTGGGGATTTGTTTTGCACTAATTCCAAAATGGCGGTTATAGTCACATAAAATTTATTGTTTTTGTCAATTACTATATATTTCTGTTCAGTTTATTGAAAATTTGTATCAACCGGCTGTACAAGGAACTCAGAATATGATTTGTTATTTACGGGTGCAAGTTAAAAATTTTCGGCGGCCATCTTGTCGGCCATCTTGAATTGTTAAGCCTTGTGACAGAGAATTTTTTTAAGAAATGGGTTTTTGTAATCAGTAGAAATTTTGCTTTCAATTAAGACTATTTTCGCTTTTGGGCGCGAATTGTAAATAAATGGCCCTTGGCTCTTGGACTATATCTATTTCATGCATGTCACAGCAACGCAAATACATTTTTCTTCAAAACATTAAGCTTTTCAGCTCAGCTGAGCTCAAAGTCAGCTATTCTTATGAGTGGTTGTCCGTCGTCAGCAATTAGTTTGTTTACACTCTGCCATTCGTGTTTCTTAAGCAATCCGTAGTATCTTCATCGCCAGGGCATATGGTTATTGTCTCAGTGCGTGCGTCCGTCCAGCACACATTCTTATCCAGGTTATTTCTGAGGATTCAATGAAACTTCACAGCAAGTGCTTCATTATTAAGAGGAGATGCGCATATTATCAGCGTGTTCCAGTCCAATGATTTATGATATAGTTATTGCCCTTTGATTACATTTTCATACACCTCAGGATTGAATTCAGCAAATTTGTATGGGAGGCTTTCAAGACAAAATTAGATGTGCATAATCAAATATGTTCTCGTTAAGTAATATGTTTACAATGAATGATTATGGTGTACGATCAGATCTGTTAATTTTGCAGGCCGCTGTTTTTATTCACCAAGAGCTGTGCTATTAGCGTTTATTACAAAAAATTGCTCTTGCATTCGGTGCGTTTCCAGCTTTGGACCTATTTTACGAGGCCGACAGTTGAATATGCGTCAGACTGACTGACCGCAGAATAAGCATGTTACAAAAATAAATTTAGTAGGAACCTACTACATATTAAGGTGGAATCTACATATTCTAAGAGGTTCCTACTAAATAATTAGTAGGAACCTACTTATAAATGACGTGTGGCTGTTTTGGTCGTGAAAGTGTAAATTCTAAAATTCTTTAAGAGTATAAACTTTCCCGGAAAGAGAAAGAAACGTCATGGTTTATGTTAGAGTGACACTGGAATGAGTTAGATCATTACTATCAAACAGTGTTTGCTAATGATTTTATTTAATAAAACATGAAAAACTCATATCACTCAAGAATAAGAGCTTTACGAAATATAATGAGTTACAATTGTTTCACTCTAAAATTAAGCAAAATTCTCGCAAACTTTTTTTTGTGCGAAGCAGTTGTAAGCTTCCAACAAAAAATAGAAAATGATTGTTCATTGTTTTATTGCAACAGAAATAACCCTATATGGGCTTGATTCAGCCTACAGGCTGTGTATACCTCTCTTTCAGTACCAATGTCTATTCCTATTTGAAATTCTGTCAATTACAGGTATTACATGTAGATAGACAACAATTAATACACTATTAATGTTGACAACCTAGATGTAAGTGAAAGCAACTAAAAGCTTAAAGTTAAACGCAAGCTGAAAACCAACAAAAACTCCAGTACATTTACACAAAGTTTAAGTATCAGTTCAAACCTTATTAATGAAATTACAGTATCATCCGCCGTTACAATTTATTTTGAAACCATTATGAAATATGACAGTATAACTTATTTACGAAATAACCGAGTTTATTAATAGAAGAACGTTTGATATCATTTTATTGTACATTATTTGTTATTAAAACTCATCAAATAAATACAATAACAGTCTCGTTGTCAATTTCTTATACATGTATCTACAGATGACCTTTACAATTAGTTGCCATTTTACGCGTTGTAAATATATCAGACAATCTCTAATCTTAAAATTTTAAATACTTAAACCTAAGAAGCTGGGAAATATTCAACCTCTCGATCCACTTAAACTTAAACATTGCAAACTTTTGACCTTTAGAAAATATTTGATTTTATAGAAATGTCCCACGGAAGTTAATGACTTTACAGTATTTGAACACAAATGAAAATAATATTTATAGATCTTTTAACAAGGTCTTAGAGTTTTCAATGGGAGAGAATAGTTGTAGCCAATGATTGTCAGTAAGAAAACCAAACAGTGAAGAGTATGAACCTTATATATATATGAGGGGTGATCCAGTGTTAACCAGACTGCTGCTCTATTTCTTAAATTACTCAATATTCGATTTTGATTTTTGCTACATAAACTTTTTTTAATTCGTCACACAAGCTTTCCAAAAATGATAATTTGCCCAGAAACACGGAGAACAATCTTCAGCGTTTCTACAGTAACCCACATACAGCTGACAGGGGAGCGAGACTGAATAATCAGTGACGCGTAAAGTTGCATGTGCAGGTCTTGTGTTTTGGTGCGGCACTTCAAGTTCATAACCTGATGTCACATAATTATATCATTTTACAAAATACCACCGTCATTCTCGTGTCTGTTAAAGCAAAAATGTATACAACAAGTTGCAAAGAATAGCTAAGAATAGCGTTGTCAGAATCACAGAAATTGTGCACTTAGTTTTACAATAAATTAAACCTGGGTACTAACCACTAAAATGTAAGAGATCAACAGAACAGATCCAGCCCCTTTCATAAGTACTTGAATAGAATAGGCGATTTAGAGAAGGTACATTCCTTTAAGTAGATGCGAAAGGGCATACCTTACAGTTTGTCGGACGCAACGTTGGTTTGTTGATAGTGACAAGCTGTCAAACTATGTATAGGTATGGGTCATTTTATGGTATATTGAACATTACCAGGACCGTTTCAAATAAAACATCAGCACCAGGTGAACTCCTCGCGTGTTCATAAATAAAAATAAAGTAATTTATTAAGCACAACATCAACAAACGTCATACTGAGTTCGTTGACGTTCCCCGCCTTGCTGTTACATGTCCGCTAATTTTGCTACATCTTGAAAATGGAATGAAATTTTCAAGGCTGGTCAAAAAAAGATTGAACATCGAATTATGTGACGGTATTTTGACATCAATTCAAACCTTTTTCCTTGTATTAAAAACAATCTTGAGCACCCTTTTTATATTGCATTTCGTACAAATTCACAAAACATTGATGATAGTGAGAAGAAACTAGGGTGATTGTTGAAGGCAATGGCTGTGGGTGGTTGTCTTAAAGGAAATAATAGACTGACAAACCGTTCTTCTTGTAGGCACTTGTAATAATTTATTTTATTATATACCTATAAAAATTCTGTCAAAAACACAGCCGTTATTCAACCATCAAATACGACCTGACAGAAAAAAATCCGTATTATATGTACGTGCAATACGGACAGTGCGGCATTTTTTGTAAGAGTGCATTCAATTGGCCCTAAAATACACATGACGTTAATAACGTCGCTTTTGACTGGGTCGTTAAGCACTACTTGTTTATACCATGACGTCAATAACATGACGTCGCACACGATGTATATTTCGCGCTAAAAAGAGTTTTTCTTCAATTTTTAGCTTAAAATGTCATTTTAATTTAGTCTATTCGCGCTAATAAGTGTCAAAACGTATATAATAAAAGGGTCATTAGTATAGTAACGTGATCCATAAGCCGGATTGGCTCTCGTCGAGGTCGGATCATACTCGTGCTACGCACTCGTATGATCCGACGCACGACTCGAGCAAATCCAGCATGCTGGATCACGTTACTATACTAATAACCCTATTATACACTTTTAAATACCCTATCGAAAGTTGTATTGCATATACGTGAACTCTACAAAGTACCATTTTTTATGTGTGCTTCCAATTTAATTGGCCCATAGAAGATTCCTGCTTACATACATTTTATAAATTAAAATGCGTCATATTTCAGTTGGTTGTGACCTTGCTACTTACAAAGTATTAATTCAATGACTTCAATGAAATGACGTCGCATTCGAAGTTTCTTTTTACTTAACTTTAAACTCAAAATGTCGTTAAAACTCAGTTTATTAGAGCAGGAAAATACCAAAAGGTACATAAATAAAAGGGTCACCCACTGGTATGATTCGAGGCACGACTGGAGCAAATCACATTCTAAAATTACTAATTATCCTATTTTCGTCTGCACCAAAGTGAAGCCGAGTATGTGACGAGAAAACAAATGCCTGACGTCAGTAAATGTGGTAAAAAATGGAAGGGCACAAAACTTGCTCTGTGTCATTCCTAAGAATTAACGGGAAATGGTTCAGGTCCATTTCAAATACTATTGGGGATCACTTGATCTTCACATGTTTTACTAAGCAAACTTTTTGTTTTCGTTTCAAATTCGGCATCACTTAGGTGCAGACAACAGTAGGGTTATTAATAACTTTAGAATGTGATTTGCTCTAGTCGTTTAAACCTAATATGCAGCATTCTTGCTTTAATCTATTTCATTAACAGAATATGCTTCCGGTCCACTAAATACAGGGGTAAATAAAAAACCTTGTATTTCATGGAGTAGTGCATTATTACTGGACAACCATAAGCATTGCAAAATATAATTACAGCTCCCGTGACTTAGGCCGTCTTCAATGTATTCATGTTTGGTGTAAAATGAATTAAGGGGGGTCACTGGTGAGGTTTTGGATTTTTGCACTTCCGGAAATTTACATTTGTTATATTTCAAAAATGATGAGTTAACTGGAAAAAAACAATTATGTCGTAGTAAACTTAGGCACAATAGAAATATTTTAGTGTAAAAAAATTGAACATTTTTGAGAAAAAATATTTTGACCTCACATTTTGTGATTAAATTGACAAATTTTGTCAGATGCCAAAATGGGGGTAGGGGTACAAAATAGTAATTTCTCAACAAACCGTTTAAGATATTTACTTGATTCAGACTGTATTACAATAAGAATTGTTAGGATATAACAATTAATCAACAACTAGTTCTTTTTACAGTTCCTTGTTACAGACATATGCCGTCATATCTCAAAGCTCGTTGAAATCTAATAAACACATTTTTTGTCAGTTTTTGATGAATTTCTTTCTTATATGTACATTGACCCCCGTTTTTTATTTTTGCATTCTAAAACAAAGGCTTTAATCAAACTGTAGGCAAAATATCTGAAAAACCTTGTCATTCCTTTATCATGAAATATTCATTTATCAAAAATTGAAAAAATGAATTTTAGTAAAGTTGGTGGGGTAATAATAAGGGGCGTAATATTTATTCAGATGATGATAGAAATACCACTATCTCTAATTTTTCATCCTTAAGTATGACATACTACATTAGAAGAGATTAAAAATTAATATCCATTCTTAAACATACACCACATACATAAACGTTTACAATACGAAAATTCTAGCTAATTTTGCATAAAGCTACTTATCTGATAGTGTTAATATTGCGAAAAAGTTAAGTCATTGACCCATCATTATTTTCCAGAAATTAAATAGCAATATGTTAATCTCCATAAAAAACATGGTCTATAAAATTTCTTGTTATTTTGAATTTCAGCAGTGAGTCCCCTTAAAGCGTAAATCTGTTTTTGCTTTGTTTACTATTTTATTCTTTTTTTTTATCAGATGATAATTATAAAGATTAGTCATATCAACTTTTATATCAACAGCCATCCTGTGAATGATGTTCGGGATCTAGCGTCACTCTCTGCGTAGCAGCTGGTTCCTTTCACAAATCGAATAAAAACATGGTTTCCAGCGTTCACGTCTGCAAGAACAACCCCTGTTGATGGATGAACGCCAGCGCCGGACCCGTAGTTTTCTGAATCGGTCACCACAACTCCCGTCACCGCACCATTCACGATAAGCTCTGCTACGAACCAGGTTCCACGAGGTGCAGCTACGGTCCAAGTGAAAACGTAAAGACCTGTTGCCGGCGCATCAAAGATTCCGTCTTGAATATTGAAACTGCCTCCTACGTCAACTGGTTCTCTGTCAAATTTGAATATTTCGTGATTGCTATAACAACGAGATCCGCTTAAGTATACGTGGAATGCCACCTCGGTACCAGCAGCCCCTGAAGAAAGAGCACATTTTGTCCGTATATGACGGTCACGAGCACTTTTAATAACATGTGATGTGAACTACATGTACTATATTAAGCTTAACATGAATTTAAAACATTCCTTGTCTAACGACCATACACTTAACAGGTTTAGAAACGCAAAGATTTTTCCTGTTGAACATTTTTATTTGAATGACGCTGTTGTTTTTATTTCTATTTAAGTCATTTTTTGCGATGAATTATTGAAATTTTTACAATGATTCAATTATATATTTTTTGGTTGTGTATGAAAGTTTAATAAATTCGAAACACGGTAACACTGTTAAAATAAGTAGTTTGCCACTTTTGCGTTTCTAAACCTGTTGAATTATACTATCATGATAACTTTCTCTCTCACAATATTACAGCAAGCGATCGCTAGATCAAATCTCTTCAGGCGTCTGTTTAACATCAATATCTTAGTCGGCAGCAACAATGGAGAACAAGAAATATTTTCAAAAGGGAATTCAAAACGGTGACAATTCTGCATTGCTTATTTTAACGGCTGAAAAGTAAAGTTTGAAAAATAGACATGAAGTTGTTGCTGTTATTTTTTAAACATTGAAAATAAGGCTTGCTTTCTAATGGGTTGTTATTAGAAAACTGGGTCCTTAAAAGGGAATTTGTGTACATTCCCTTTTGAAAATATTTCTTGTTGGAGTCAATTGTTTCGTGTGTAAAAGAAACACTTTCAACATTGTCAATACCCATGTACCATTATCATGTATGTGTTTTAGAGTTTTATCGTTGGTACCAGATAATCCATACGACCAACGCCCCCAGAAATGTCTAGTTATGTTAGGTTTTATGCGCATTGAACGTTTGTGTAGTGAATGTTTGAGATTTCTTTTCTTATATTTTATGTGGATTACGATTTATAATTAAAGTTGAAACGCATTGGTCATCTTGTTTTCTATTATAAAGAATTGAGATATAAAACTAATTCTACAAACGTTTTGATAGTTGTCCAATGAGCGGCGTTGTACCGGACGAAGAAATTCCACGTTGCATCAGCGCCAAATTGCTGACAGAACTTGATTCGGAATATGCATCGTCAGTGCCAGCTGAGGTTGTTTCGGTGCTAGATGAGGCCGTCTCGTCGTCCATGTCAGAGGTATATTCAACATTGTTTGAGTCGGGGTCTTGGTTCAGTTTCTCGGGATTTTTATCAGATTTCCCGAAAGTATTGTCCTCCAACGTATTAATACGATTTTTCAGTGTCTCAATTTGTGAGCGATCATCAACTCTCTCGAGTTCCAGCTTTTGTATCCGAATTTTCATATCCCTATTTTCTTCTAAAAGAACTCGAACAACTGATTCAATGTCAGTGAAAGACTGGTCATATTGATCCGACGTAACCACGACGGGAAGAAGATCGAATACAAAAAAAACTAGTAATATGCAACTTCTCATAACTATGCGCTGCATTAAAGCTAAGAGTGGCACGTAATGAAAGTTTGCCAAACCCTTTTGCTGCAAAGATAAGTATCTAACACATGGTCAAAGTTCTACATTTCTTTCGACCTCCTCTTATGTTAAATGTTTATTAAATGT
>JAFMSR010000017.1:13345919-13473419 GCA_022818135.1 Saxidomus purpurata
ACCAAGTAACTGTTTCTATGATCAATATAATTTGTAATATCTCAATTTATATTCAAACCATATTCTTCAAACTTCATATGGTGATATTCTAATTCTATGAGTGCTGAATTTGAAAAAAGGAGCTAACTGCTTAACAAAATATAAAAAACTCATTACTGGCATATTCAAATATTTCACTGAGTGTTATACAAAATATAATTATTATGTTCAAGTGCTGAAGAGAATTTGATTCATGACGTAAGAGTGCTAGAGAAGATGCCCATATATATTTGAAACATAAAGTTACAATGTTTGTAATTATCATAAGGAAAACACAGGAAAACAATAGGGTCATTTCTTAAAGAGAGACCACGAATCGTTCTTTTAAAACAACATAATAATGATAATTAGCAAGACAATATTTCATTAGTTTATACTTTTGTATTTGCATACAGGGACCTATGGCCCACTTCATATGACAATAGATTATCATCAAACTTCAATACAACTTGTAACATCAAACTACATTTGTACGTTCAATCTTCGAGTTCTTATTTTGTGTCTTCTGGAACAGACAAATGTATGAATTAAAAGAAAACAAAGTGCTAATTTGTCTTGTCTTTCGATGTCGGTGGGATTTGTAGAAAGAGTGTCCTTTATTTGTCGGACTACTAAATGATTAAGTCGCTACATACAAATTAATTTGTGGTAATCGTAACGATAGAATTTTCAGTTACACGGACACTGGAAAATTCAGAAACGCTTTTCAGTGTTTCCCGTCCATCTAGAGATGAGCTTGTTAGAAATCCAGAGGTAGTCTCATGTGAATCGGTGTTATACATTGGGCATGTAAAAGAACCAAGGGGTCTATTCGTAAATGAGACAGGGTCTATTAACCGGATATCCTATATATGGGGGAGGGCAGACATATCGTCTTTGGTCGAGTTGTCAGTCTGTCTGTCTTTCTGTATGTCCGTCCGTCCGTCTCTCCGTCACAAATCGTGTCTGCTCCGTATCTCTTAAACGCCTGGAAGGATTTTATAATTACTCACCACAAATGTTCACCATATTGAGATGATGTGCAGAGCGCATGTTACAACCACTTGGTTTAGATCAAGGTAGATGTTAAATGTATATGAATCATATCTTTGAACCCCTTGAAGTAGAATGACTCACCACACATTTCCCTTAGTAAAGAACTTAGATTAAATGTCATTGTAACAATTGTCAAATGTCTATGACTATATTTCGTGTCCGCCCCAATTTCCTTTGAACCCTGAGGATTTTACAATACTTCACCACAAAAGTTCACCATTTTTAGACGATTTGCACAAGGTCACTTATTAATATTGAAAATAGAAAATGGTGTCCGCTCAATACTCAGTAGGAGTGCCCATTGCAATGAAACTTGGTGTTATGGCGCCGCTTGGAGAAGAAGCTTGCTTTGCGGGTTACTACAATGTCAAGGTCCTTGTTTCTAAAAATAAATAGTTTTCTTATTTCCCCCTTTTTAAATTGTTTCTGTGTATTTGTCGGGGGTTAAGGTCACTGTAACTATCAGTAGATTAAAAATATTGTGTTTTAGTTTTTGATTGTAAGAGATAACGTGACATCGTTAGTAAAAATAGATTCAATGTTTTCAATGTAACTGTTATTTTTCCTTTGAGAGATATTTTTTAATTCTACAATTTTTTTTAGGCGCCGATGTTTTTCGAGATATTTCGAGTAACACATTTGAGAAAAAAAAACAACAAGGATTAAGTTTGTTTTCCTGATGCTCATTTCACGGCATATATATGCAGATGCACATGAACGCAGAAAATCATGCAGGCGTATATGTGCGCAATTAAACACAGGCCTAAATGTACCATTGTCGTTATTCAAGGACAGGCATAGCGACATATACTATTGGTGTAAACACGCCAATTCTTAGTTGTCACTGCATGAAAATAAAATTACGTCTCTGAACATGATAAGCACTAAACGGTGGATAACTTCAGGCGGCTTCAAGGAGGTCAAGCTACATGCTTGCCAGTTGTGTTAGATGGAAATCAGAGGTATACATTTTACCCTCATCAAATTTCCGTCGTCAGTCGGTCGTCGTCCGGCGTCCGTCAACATTTTGCTTCAAACGACATCTCCTCTGAAACCATTGGCAGGGATGTTGCTCTACCAAAATTGTTCAAGCATTCCACTCCATGTATAACTTTCGCTGCTTTGGCAACAAATAGGCAAAACTTTAGAAATCTTCTTTTTAGCATGTTGCATTTCCTAGTGAACTTGTTCAAATTATGAGCCTCGGTTGGGGTTGCTCTTGATTCTACATAGGCTTAGATTTGAAAAACCGCAAATCTCTCTTCTCCTCTGAAACCACAAGACCTAAAGTTTCGATATTTGACATGTGATATGTCTATGTGGACCTCTACCAAAATTGTTCAAATTATGACCCTGAGGTCAAAATTGACCCAGCCCAGTCTTTTGATTTTACATAGGTATCTCTAGGAAACACTTAAAACATCTTCTCAAAAACCACAAGGTCTAGCGCTAAGATACGTAGTATACAGCATCGTATAGTACACCTGTACGAAGTTTGTTCCAATCATGACCCTAGGGTCAATATTGGCCCTACCAAGGGGGTAACTTTATTTACATAGATATATGTATAGGAAAAGGTATATTGGAACAAGTTTAAATATCTTCTTATCTGAAACCACAAAGTCCAGATAGTTAAGATAGTACAACGTTTGTTAAGATCATTCCCCGGGTCAAAATTTACCCTGTCTAGGGGGTCGTTAGGTATAGGAAAAACTTTAAAAAGTCGTCTTTTCTATTACCACAATGCCTAGAGCTTAGGCATTTGGTATGTAACATTGTGCAGCGGTCGTCCACCTACTTTGTACTAATCATGTTCCTGGGGTCAAAATTGACCACACCCACCGGACGAGTACACTGATAGTACTAAAGTGAGCGATATGGGGCCACCATGGCTCTCTTGGTTATCTTATCAACTTTTTGTGCGACTCTCGACAAGATAGTTTTATACTGGCCAGAGAGATTGCTACAATGTACATCCTTGAGAACATGTATTACTCTGCCCCTTAAACCTTATATAACCTATTGGCGATGCCCCTAATATAGTGACGACTAACCAGAATGAGAGCGGATAGCCGATGACCAGGACGGGCGGAGGTTATTATTATATTATTTTAATTATTCTTAGGCTGCCCGAATTGATACGTATATATAGAGTAAAGAAACAAAACACCTTCTCACCAGTTGATGTGTTTTGCGACTATTTGTAGACGTGTCAACTTTTGTCCAGTAACCGTGCCTGAACTGAAAAAAAGTGTATATTGGAACAGCTGAGCTCAAAACTAATCTCACCGCTTAACCTGAAGAAAAAAAATTGCATAATATTTCCATATATGTCTTAAAATATAACTGGTAGCAATTTAGAATAAGGACTTGGCCTTCTTGTATTTTGTATCTACTTAACCGACCTTTTATTAACCGGGTTATCTTTCAAATAGAATAGTAACTGTTCGAACAAATATTTATTTGTACCAATATTTATTCGTACCTATAGTTCAATTGACAAAAAGTAAGTTAGGAGGGACCTTTTGGTTTGAGACAGCGGGAGATAAGAAAATACTTTGGATTCTTGTAATTATTGAAATTAATTATTAAATTTCTTATCTATTGTCCGTAAGTAAAGCTAATGAAGAAATGTAAAAGGTTTGTCTACTTCCAGCAGTTATTCATTCCATATATAGACACTATTCCCTCAGAACAGATAAAAACTTGGTTCATACCGACTAGGTACTTGGAATCTTGCCAATCCTCACTACAGGCTATTTACATTAACGCGTCCGACTTTTAGGTTCGGAAGTACTACATAATTCAAGTTTACATGTACCATCAGGGTGTCAGCGTGTCTAATGTGGGAATGACTGTTAAAGTAAAACAAAAGACAAAAATTGCGGTTGCTAAGGATACTGCCTTAAAGATCAAGGCCGCAGTTACCTTTGGACAATACTTAATTGTAGTATTAGAATTATCCCGGGTTGTCTAGGCAATATATTAGTTATCACTGGATACACTGACTTTGAACTTGAAATACAAACACGCATGTTATATCAAACAGAAACTATTTTAATAGAAACCGGTAGTGTAGTATGTTTTTCATCACAATACTTATGTATTATTGCAGGTAGTAACTAAACATTTTGAAAATGTTAAGGTTTTCTATGGAAGCGTATATGGTTCACCCTGATAATATGTTTTTGTGGTCTGAGTCGAGTTCCTGTAGGACGACATATAAAGCAACCCGTCAAAAGATAAGACGTCAAGTAGTGAAAAACTGACCATGATGTTAAAAAAGAATTCAACATGTCGTTAAGAAATAAGACAAGTATGGAAAAACTGGCCATGATGTTAAAGAATAAGTCTACTTAATTATATGTCTACATGCTAGTGTTATTTACACGGCATGTCGACATAACTAAATGCGACAAAATGACTTTATTTAAAATGCGATATAACTAAAAAAATAAAACGCCGTATTTTGATGCCTTGATGAGATTTTAGTGACTTTCCGACATATTTATTTTGAAGATATCGGAATAATAAATGTCGAGAAGACAGCTATATGTCAGTATGTCCGATAAAATCGTGTGGTAAAACTATAACTATTATGTAGACAAGACGTCTTCATTTTCACGACATATCATGTTATTTCACAGTATGTCGACATAAATACTCCAACATGATCACATCATCGGGATGTACCATATACGCTTCCATAAGTTTTCAGAGCCTGCCTTTTTCATGATTTAAGTTGGTTAATACGGCACTTTTATACAAACAGAAAATATTTGAACAGAAGTTGCTAGGGTAGTATATTTTTCCTCGCATTAATTTATATATATTGTGTGTTAGGTTGTGTGCAAGGTACCTGATGAAAAGCAAATACTTAGAAAGCGGCATATCTACATTTATGCATGCAGTTATATAGCCTGGTCATGATCGTTGAGGGACACAAGGGGCATAATATTGAAATGAAATTTCAGGTATTGATGTTGCATGAAATATAGATACGGATATATAAATAAAATGTAGCTGAAACTTTCGACCATAAAATTTATTGGTTGACAACGCGCAGGGCGGACAAAATTTTTCTTAGGTCGACAACAATATCAGTGACACTTCCAATTGGCCCGGTTTACTTACACTTAATTATAAGGTATTGCTTCTGCCCTGGCAAGTTGCCAAACATAAACATAACTGTTTTATTTTTCTCTGTCAAATGCGTTGTATGTTTCTGTCCTTGAAAAAAAGATCGCGTTTTGAACTGACGGCAACTTATTTGTGACCTATATAAAGACCGAATAAGATATGCAACATATTTTGTAACTCATGTCTTACTTTATTCCAGGCCAAAATCAAATCAACAAGGGTCTAAATATTTAAAACTTGTTGACTTAACCAACATATCTATATATTAAAAGGACTCGCAAGTCTTGTGTTAATTTATTGAATTACTTTTATTCGGTTATACAATTATGTATAACTGAACATGCGTTTTTCGAAATTTTCCATCATGAATTTCGTTTTTATTACTTTTCCAAAAAGTAAAACAATATCGTCAGGATTGGAAACGAGCATTATTTTATACATTTTAATATTTTCCTGTTGAAATCTATGATTTTGCACAATCATCTTGTTACCCTTTCTATATCCTTTATAGCCTGTCAAGTCAAATTATGCACGTTGTGCTCACGCTTAACATTCTATTCGAAATACTTAACTGATATATCTTTAGTTTACTAACGCTTGTTTTAGAACGAAACGTTTTATAAAGTCGGTGTGAGAAGTCAAGAAACATTTATTATAAGACATCGGGGAAACATTCTCAAGCCATATTTTATTTCATAAGTTATTGAGTTTTCGTATAATCAAACTAGCACCTATGCTGCGTCATAGATGATAAAAGAAATAGCTTGCTCTTAAGTTTGAGGTCAATGTCTATCTAAGCAATATAAAAATTATGAAACAGTGTTACTGACCCTCAAATTAACAAAATACTATATTTGACCAAGAGCACCTTCTTTACAAGTCTCGAAAAAACAACAAATAGAAAAGAAAAAGCAGCAGATATGTAACATACAACAGGTAACAAAGCGCGGGGAACATTGAAATTTAAATGTGAATGACAGATTATATTAAAACTAACATTTATTCATATATTTTCGTTTTCTTATTCTTTTATATTCCCCTATTTGTGATGGTAAACTATAAATTTTAACATTTTGCCGCTTTTACTATCAAATCTATCCGATCTATCTTTGATTAGATAATGATTTTTGATCACGAAAGACATTTCCATTAGATGACAGCATAACACCTAGATATGTGAGACTATTTGCGAACTTTATTAACTTATAGTTGTAATATAATTGAACATTTAAAATGCAAATGTTCAATTAAAGTTCCTAAATATCACATATCTAGGTGTTACGCTGTCATTCGGTGGAAATGTCTTTCATGCTCAGAAAGCATTTTATCCTACCATCACTGCTTTATTTGTACAAAATCGGCCTGTCGTATAAACATGAGGTTTACACGACAGGCAAGCTTTACACGACATGGCAACGGTCTGCCATACTGACATTCTTTTTTTAGCCGCCATTTTTAAACTTTTTAATCGGCTATCAAAGTGATTTTAAAACGCTGCAACTCATATCAATGTGCCATTTTACACATGCTTTTACAGCTAGTACAAATATTGTCATTTTGTACAAAATCAAAGATGAATGACAAGTCTTAAATCATTTAGGACAGCTTTACGAAACACTTTCCTCACTGGCCTTAGCAACAGTTTATGACGGACTACTTTCATGACCTAGTTTGTAGGTTCATGAAGTACATGTAAACAATTAAACATTGATTAAAATGCTGACACAATAAAAATACAAACAGTCATGAGTTTTCTTTTGTATCATTATTTAATTTTCAACATAAACAAATGTAATTTTCAAACTACATATAGATCTATACTGGTAGATCTAATCATGATTTTTTCTCAATTAAGAAAATACTGTATTAAATTGTCAAAATTGTTTGTTTCACTGTTTTTAATCTTTCTGTCTCTGCCAAAATATACAGTAAATGTATCTGTATTTAACTAGAATGAACTAGAACTGGGGAGAAAATTGAATGTTTGTGCGTTTTAACACCCATGGTGTTGCACGTTTGTGTAAATTTAATTAATTCTTGAAAAACTGCTAATATTTAAGAAAAATGCATGCTTGATCTGCTGATAAACCATTGTTGTTGAATTTAAAGGATTTATCCCAAGCATGATCTTTTTATTACATGTATATACACGGTGGGGAATCACGTGATCAAAATAATCTCTAAACAAAAGTAAATCTGTGAAAATGTTAAAAAATAATGAAAGTTGTTTAGCTTTAAATATGAAATGTAGCCTATCATATGGCAACATTAACGTATTCTAGGACAACATAGGTCTCAATTATAGTCTCCTTCCGATTGTAATAAACACTTCAGGACGCTGAACTAATTTATTTTTGAAGTGTTCAGCACAATCCGAAGGTTATTGTTATTGAGACCTCGGTTGTTCTAGAATGCGTTAATGCTGTCATAAGATATGTTTTTCTTAAAATTCAATACGCCAGAAAAGATTAATCTCCATGCATCACAAACATAAGCAAGAACTTATCAACATTTAGCCATTTTTAGTCATAAAGTCACTAATCAACTCTGTGTCTACTTTCTTTAAAGTTCTTTCTAATAATTTTCAGCTTATCATACATTGTAAATTATGATAGGTAGGTGATATTATCATCAAATTAGCCTATTGATTGAATATTGAAATATATTTTTTTGTCACTGGAAGGATTGAAGTTTGTCAGTATTGCAAGATTTGAAGTCCTTTCTTTTAATATGATATTACAAACAAAATTGTTTATCTGAGTCATTCAATCATTTAGCCAATCATTCTATCAGGAAACGTCTGGTCCAGAAATTACGGAATCACAGTATTTCTTGAATAAAAGATATGTTATCCCAAGGCTATCATTGAATACAGTTTGTATCCTTGTATATCTGGCACGAATGACTCATATTTGAATCTATGTTCCACTTGTTTTTTGCAACTTGGTTTTTGCTCCAGTCCATCTCTAAGCTAAGAGCCCTGTTTCCAAAGAGAAAACAATGATGTTCGAATCTTCTATCAGCAACTGTTGACTACATGTCTCAGACCAACCGAGTCAGTATCAAGCAACTAAGCGCGTCCCGTAGATCTACATGACATTTCTATTTACCACAGTCAGCTCCAGTCCAGGGTCCAGTTCAGCGACACCCCACCCACTCGCACGTAAAGCACATTTTAGAATCTATACAGAAATGCAATCAGTCAGTTATCGTGGTTATCACCTGAATGGCTAACAAGGTTTAAATCCAGTATTTTTAGTGAATATTTCACGTCATCACTGTTCATGACACATGTTGTATTGACTCGGCAGAGCCTCGCCGTATAAACCTTTCTCCAACACGCCTAATAAATTCAACCACACTAAGACAGTAACATAATATTCTCTATATCTAATCAAACGTTAAATGTATCATATTTTTTGAATTCAATAGTCGACGTTATGTCTTTAAAAATCCTTGAAAAATTAAAATTATTTGATAGTAGGGTACATGTATTACCAATGTTAAACTATGGAGCAGAGGTATGGGGCTTTCATGAAGCACTGACATAGAAAAAAGTCATCTAAATTTTATGTGTTCGTCAGCAGACGACAACCTCTGCAGCTCTAGGCGAATTTGGTAGATTCCCTTTGTCAATTATGTGTAAAATAAGAATAACCAAACACTGGTATAAAATTATTAAAAGTCCAAATTCTTAACGTACAAAGTAATGACAATGACAGATAGAAATGGTGAACTTATTACATGTATCTCTTGGTCAAAAAGTGTTAGAAATTTGTTATCTTCACTAGGTTTTTCATCTTAAAGTTTGTGGAACGACAGCCATAGGACTGATATACAAATCAATTATATTCTGCAAGGAATCTATGATCAGTATTTGAAATAATGGTGCTTGAATTAATTATTTAAAAAACAACCTTGTACATTCAAAATACTTAAGCTGTGTTGATAATGTTAAACATCGAATTACTTAATCCAGATTTAAATGTTCTGCTCATAAATTCATAAATTAGCTATAGAAGAATTTAAAATATAGAAAGACATTAACGTATAATTATTATTTAATAAATGCAACATGAATCAAGTTGAACCTGAGTATCATTTTTATTAGTATGTCCGTTTTATATAGAGTTAGGAAGGACACATTTACCAAGGAAGTTTTGTGTATGGCCAAAATTTAATATCTATAAATTCAAATCAATTATGATGTCATCGAAGAAAATCTTTATTGTAAATTGAGCAAAATATATTTATGAAGCAACATGTAAAAGGAATGGCTTGAACTAGCGACATTGTAAGACATTGCTATGTATACACATGTATGTATGTGTCTATTAACTATATAGTCTACCCGTTGTAACTCATACAATACATAGTTTCATACTTTTCTGTAATTAGCTCACCTGGCTTTGCCAGGGTGAGCTTTTCTAATGGATGATTGTCCGTCGTCCTTCGTCCGTCAACATTTTGATTCAAATGACATCTCCACTGAAACCACTGAAGCTATGCAGGGATGTTCCTTGCATGAAGCTGTACTAAAATTGTTTAAAGAATTCAATTCCATGCAAAAAATATTTTTTCTCTAAAAGCACAAGGCCTTGAGCTTAGATATTTAGCATGTAACATTGTGTAGTAGACCTCTACCAAAATTGTTCAAATTATGATCCCCGGGGCAAAAATTGACCCCTCCCGGGGGTCACTTAGTTTTACATAGGCTTATATAGGAAACATCTTCATCTTTGAAACCACAAGGCATAGAGCTATAGCATTTCTGGTGGAGCTCTACCAAGATTGTTCAAATTATGGCCCCTGGATCAAAATTGACCCCGCCCAGGGGTCACTTGGTTTTACACAGGCTATATAGGAAATTATTTTAAAATCTTGATCTCTAAAACCACAAGGCATGAACTGAGATATTTGGCATGTAGCTTTCTCTAGAGGACCTCTACGAAGAATGTTCAATTATGACCCCCGGGTCAAAATTCACTTCGCCCAGGGGTCACTTGTTTTTACATAGGCTTATTTAGAAGAAAAACTTTGAAAATCTTCTTCTCTGAAACCACAAAGCCTAGAGCTTAGATATTTAGCATGTTGGATTATATAGTGGACCTCTAACAAGATTGTTATGAACTCCAGGGGTCACTTGGTTTTACAAAGATTTATATAGGAACAACTTTAGGAATCTTTTTCTCTGAACCACAGCAGGCGATACATTTGTACATTGCCTAGTTGACCTCTACCAAGTTTGTTCAAATCTTGATCTCTGGTTCAAACTGACCCAGCCCGGGGGTCTCTTAATTTTACATAGGAAAAACTTTAAAAGTCTTCTTCTTTGAAACCACAAGGCGTAGAACTTAGATATTTAGCAGGTAGCGTTGCCTTGTGGACCTTTACTAAGATTGTTCAAATCATGACCTCTGGGTGAAAATTTACCATTCCCGGGAGGGGGGGGGGTCACTTGGTCTCGCATAGGCTTATATAGGGAAAACTTTAAAAAAAAAACCCACAAGGCCCACAGGCAGAGCTTAGACCTCTACGAAGTATGTTCAAATCATGAGACCTTGTATTATTGGCAATTGGTATACAGGTGAGTGATATAGGGCCATATTGGCCCTCTTGTTTAATTTAATTTAGTGTACTTATGTTTGTGTTGAACCGCCTCGGTATATTGTGGCGATGAACATTGTAACGTTTATGCCAATAGACTATTTCACTTTGACTTTATTTGACTTTTACTTCTAAAGCTGATTAAATTTAAACCAATCAGTATAGTTTTGATAGTAAAAGCGACAAACTTCGTTCAGTCTGAGTTAAGACTTACAGTTTACCATCACAAATATGGGAATATTCCAGAATAAGAATAAAAAAAGAAGATATATAAAAATATTTTAGTTTTGATATAATTAGTCATCTCCAACGCTTCGTTACGTATCCTATCTACTGCTTTTTCTTATCTTTATGTTGTTTTTCCGAGACTTGTAGATGTTCCCTTTGTTAGTGTCTCTGCACAATTTTTCTCATGTTACACTAGAAACAACACATATCACAATCTGCTTATCCTGCAAAATGCAACAAATAAAAATTAAAGAATAACGGAAATCCTTATGAATCAAACAAATTCAGCTACAAATAAACACAGTGAAACATAAAAAGAACAAATTAATTATTTGAATATGGTATGAACAAGAACAACCGCACTTCTGAATATAGCGATTTGAAAACTGTTGAAATGTACTTTATAAGTAATCATATATATTAAAGGTCCATTACTAAGACCAAACCGAATATTCTTTTGAATCTGGAAATGTAACGGGCGTCTTCCCAGAAGGAAAACTATTACATACTGTATCGAATGTGACCATATTGTGTTGACAAGTCTGAGTTTAACAAAAGAATCAATAAATTATATTTTGCCTTTTCAAAAACAAAGATAGGTTTTCCAGTTTTCAAATATCTTTGTATTTTTCCAGAAGTCTCCCAGAGAGAGGCTGTAAATAGATTGTACATGAATAAGCATGCCTATTTGAATTATATTTGAAAGAACTTTACTTCCAATGATGTGCAACGTATATCTCTGACTGTTTACAACATTCAATAAAGCGAAAATAGGACAAAAAGATCACCCAGGTCAATCTAAGGAAATACAAAAACATTCACTTGTTTTTCTGCAGCAGTATTTCAAACAGGGAAATACTCCAAGGCTAGAGTAAAGTATTCGAAGCCGGTTTCAAACTGTATTTCCTTGTTACAATTCCAGCTTTAAAAGAAAATTCGATTTGGTCTAAGTAATGGACCTTTTAGAAGGCACGGACACAGGGTTTGATTATGAACGGACGGCCGTTTGTAGGTAAAGTGAAGCCATCCCCATAAGCACATATAATGCTTATTATGTTGAAATCTTTTAGAAAGATTGAATACACTTGCTCTGTTTATAGAAAAAATGAAGTTAAATATCAGAATTGAATTTTGGACCAGTTGTTCAAGACATCATGCAAAATAACTCCAAATAGTGTTATATGACGACATGAAATAAGTTAGACCTTATTTCTTTTTAAATGTATGTACTAAATGAGATGGAAAACTTGCAGTTATCTTCTCTTCTTCACTGCAATGTCATTGTCTGTTTTCAAAACTTATATTTGAACCAATACCGTAGAAAAAGGGTGAAAGAGAATTGTCCGCTGTATACAACCATAGATATTGTATTACACACTGACGATGTGTTCCATATTTCATTCTTTGCTTCAATAACAGATTATGTTTGGTATATTATATGGTACCACAAATGCAATGACTGGGCAAAATTTTCTGTATATTATAATCCTAGTATACCGCTGTTTGTGAATATAACAGATGGATTCAAGTTCACTAAATGTAATGTTTTCAATTGATCAGTGTTATGCAAATATAATACCGCTAGGCGATATAAGGTAATATACAAATTTAGCGCAGAGGACTTCCACGACAATTGAAAGCTACGCGTGATGCAAATTCGTTTATATATAAAAACAGCGTCTTATGCTGATTGCATAAATGTAGAATTCTTTGAGCTGGTTTCAAACTCTTGAAGCATACGTTTTGAAAAAACAAAGCCGTACATAAATCATGGGTAACCGAATTGTATTTAGTCTGCTATTGTCTGTTTTGCTATGTCTGAAAATGGCCCAAGTTGTCTCACAATATACGGCTTATGAATTACCAATGGATTATGGGGACGATAATGTTGGAACTGATCTTGATGGAATGAAACAGCTTTTTAACGACGTACTCCAAGGGTAAGTGCATGTTGCCAATATTTTTGTCCATATGTATCAACATACTCGTTCAAGCTATCAAACATGCTCAAATACTAAAACTATATGAAAAAACCTGTTTAACAAATACATTGTACAAACAGGAACATATGTTATATTAACGGGTAACATTTTTAATAGTTTATTTGTCATAAACATGATGTTCAATGTTCCTCGTCAATTCACAATTTGAATGGCGGTATACAATAGTAAGAAAGGAGTTGCAAATATTCAAGAAAAGCATGATTTGTGATTAACTTTACCAAAAACATACTTAAATACAAATTACGGTATAATAAAAACTAGCAGTATCAATATCAATTAGTGTAAACATCAATTTCGTATAACTAAAATTGCAAATCAATTATGTGGCTTGGAATAAGTCTCTAAGAGTTATCGCATGGTACATAAAATTTGCTACATGTAACTTAGTAAGATTACAACAACGGGAACGTATTCGTATTATGCCAATGACAATTAATCTTTGGTAAGCAGGTTTTACGTGTTTCCTATAAAATGGAAATACTAACAGAAAGTTGTATTCATTTTCAATGACATTCACATTGCATCTGGAGCAGATTCTATGTCTCTATCTGTATTTCTACGTCTTCCTTCTTCTATGAATAAATTGTGTGCAGAACAGCGTTATCGGGATAATGCAATTTTATAAGTAACATTCTTACTTTTCTACAATAAAATCGGTATAAAACAAACACTATGTTTCGTGTTTAGGCGAATTCTGAGATTTGAATACCATTGTTGGAATTACTGACTATACACGCATCTTATACCGGTAATATTCTGTATTCAAACATTCGACACAAAAACAGTATTCAATAAAAATGATAATTCTTTATTGCTAAACACTAAAAGTCTATTTCTGAATCACTTGTATGTTCACCAGCTACGACACAAGAATCCGACCCCGTGTCAACCAGTCACAGATGGTTCAGGTGAATACATCTTTTATCCCGCAAGGCTTGATAGAGTTCGATACATCAGAACAGAAATTCTCTATCCTTGGTTACTTCCGCGTTCGCTGGCAAGACGAAGTGATTACATGGAATCCATCCGACTTTTCCGACACGAATTTCATTAAAGTACCAGTAGCTGAAATATGGAAACCCAGTATTATCATTTTGAAAGTATGTCTGTAATTTCTTTTTCAATTTCGAAGACACGGGATGCCAATATAATTCTTTATACTGGCATTTTTAAACATATGCCTACAAATATGTCATAATTGGCATCGATATTGATTTAGGAGCCTAGACTAATATTTGACTTTACAGATAGTTTTGAATATCAAACTATAGGTGTTTTTTAAGAAGAACAAATACTAATTTGTCAAATTGTAACACTGAAATAATGTACACTGCAGAAAACCGATCTCGGAAGATATATATGCAGATACATATTTTGGGAGTCCTTATGAAAGATATATGCATACAATGATTATTATAATTTTAACCATAATTTCTTTCTTTACAATAGGCGTTTGATGGTGATGGTGTGGTTGGTGATGCTAAAACAGATATAACGAAGATATCGTCTGACGGTATTATCCAATGGGTTCCAAATGGCATTTACAGGTACGTTGTCTACTCTAAACAAATTACCCTGAATAAAACTAGTGCCGACGCGCAAGCCGAACAGTGGCGTAATGATTTTCAGCGTCCAATTCATAGTGTTTTCACAAATAAAATAAATGAAAAATAATATGGACGTATTTGGTTAACCCATCATCTAGTTTAAATAAAAAAAAGGATTTTAGAGATCCGTTGGCGCAAAACGTGACCTTTTAAATCAACATCAAATACTATTTATTGGTTCTTTGACATGATTTATAATTTTATAATGAAACTTAAGAAAAATGATCCATCAATATTAAAGATTTTACCATTAGATCTTCTAGTAAAAACCTCAACTCTTACAAACTCTTCAACGAGTTCAACTAATTTTGTTTCTTGACGGGACATTGGCTTATGTCATTTCCTGAACATCACATACTTTTCGCAGGGAGAAAATGAGAGCGCAATTATAAGAGATAAGGACACGACTATTCTCATAACATCAGTCACAACGTCTATTCCTGATTTTGTGGATTTTGTTTTGACATCAAAGTCGCGTTCTGTAGAAGCATTTGGAAAGAAATATACCACAGTAATCCAGAGTTCAATGTTCAATGCATTTGGAAAGAAATATACCACAGTAATCCGTAGTTCATAGTTCAATGCAAAATGTATTGTAGTACCATCACTTCATACTTTAATTGCTACCGTTATGCCGCATATTAAGGCATTATTCTCTTGTTTAAAGCAGATATTCTTAGTTTCTTTGAGTCACCCACCCTTCTCACTATCCTTGAATATGGTATGACTGTAAAAATAAATCGTGTTACAATCTGATATGATTACATTGTCTACATAAAACACCGTCCCTTCATCTTTGATCTACTGGCAGGTATAGGAAACACCAGTGTTACAGTATGGAATATTTATTTATGAACATACTTCAAATGTTTTCGAAAATGTAACATAAATATAGATAAATATAAAAATATTCTTTATTGGTACTTTTCCGTTCGTTGCAGTATTGTTTGCCACGTGGACATAAAGTACTACCCATTTGACGAACAAACATGCACAATCACCTACTACGTTTCTGACGAAACAATCGCGACTGTTGAACTGGACCATCCTGACGATGTAACATTGGATGAATTTACTGAAAATTCTGCGTGGAGAATCACAAGCATCACCAAGAGACGATATCTAAAATATAACACTTACCACGTGGATGTAGAATTCAAGCTTCAAAGGAGAGCAAACTTTGCTGCATTTACACTTATTATGCCATTACTCATGTTGGCCTTCTTGAACATTTGCATGTTCTTAGTCCCAATTGGTTCTGGAGAAAAGGGTTCCTTTGCTATCACAATATTCCTTTCCTATGGCATCTTTGTCACTATTGTTAGTGACACTCTTCCGGACAATTCTCTTCAAATATCATATTTTCTTCTTTTCATCATACTGCTGCTGTTTATGAGCGTTCTATCGGTTCTGTATACCATCGTACAAGCAAAAGTGATGGCTAGCATTGGGGAGAAGGAATGCACGTTGAAATGCTTCTGGTCCAGGAGAAATTCAGACAACAAGGTCATGCCATTTACGGATGATTCTCAAGGGGGTTGCAACTCGGACAAAAATCCTGAAATTTGTGAAGTTGATCTTGAGGCTGACAAGTCCAGTGAAATCTATACTTGGGGAATGTTTCTGGACAAAATGGATATAATCATATTCTTTGGGTTCTTTGCTGTAATTCTTTTGTCTACATGTGGATTCTTCAGTCTCATGCTTAAGAGAGTAAATGAATCAACACTGAGTGACATATAACTATATCACTTTACAAACTTGAAATGCTAAAGTAATATTGTTGCCGGTATTTTTGGACTCTATAATTGTCACTCTATTTGTTGTATGCTGCTTTATGGTGTACTCCGACAAAAGGCAATTGACATTTCTTGCAATTCGGGTGTTACAACTGCTTATAACATTTGTATGACCAAGAACAATGTCTTACTGTGCAAAAGGACTGTTGTTTGTACACAAAGAGTCCGAACGTTGATGACAATTTTTTTTGGGAAGAAACGAGAGAAGTTGGAAGGAAAAGAATGCGTCAGCTTTTTGAAAACAACATAGTTAAGAACATCGTTACTCTAACCAAACATTCATTATAATTATATTCGTAAGAAAAATAACAATGTGATCGTTGTGTCTTATTTTGGGGTCGTTCATCTTAAGGAACTGATACTAATGGTTTTATTGTTCAAAGTATTGTTTTAAAGTGTTGTTTTTTCTACATATTGAATTTTGTAGATGTTTATAGTGTTTAAATGTTTCGTGCATGACTTAAGGTCGCCTTTAATCTGCCATTTATTAATTCAAAAATCGCCCGAAAGCTTTTACATGTGCCTTCTGCCCTTGTGTTTAGTAGAAATAAAAAAAAATGCATCCAGTTAATTCTTTTGTTGCTTAGATTCTAGAAATCTTATAATTCTATGACTTATCATAAACATTCTTCTGCATTTCGCATTTTAACCTTAGAGATAGAGTAAAGTTGTTGCTACTGGATTTATATCACAGGATTGCTGTCCTTACCAATCACCATCGTTAAATTACGTCACGTGACTGTCATACAATTGAATAATTGAATAAAGGAGTGGTCTATGTGTAGATTATTGTCAAGAACTCATGACAAATAGGTATATATCACTACTGTAGTGCTCTAAGTCATGGATTAAGCATTTTAAACGTATTATTTAATTACGGAACGCACATTACCTCAAATAATTAATTGCATTTTCAAACAGTGGCTATAGGACACAATATTACAGTAAACTGCACCAATGACGTTAATAAGGTGTTTTTTTTGCAGACAGACACAGTTCGTTTAGACAAAAACATTGATGTAGAAATATCATGCAATAATTGAGATAGAGCACTATAAGAATCATACTACCAAATTCGTTGTAGTTCGCCAAGGTTGACGCATTTATTGGTAATTATTATTGGCATACTTGCACTTGTTGGTTTATACTTACTGCTGTTTGATGAACTTATCTAAGTATTTAGATGTGTATTTCCTATTTGTTTAAATTGAATTGTATATTATATGTATCTATTAATAAACATCTTCGCTGGTTCTTTTTTTATATGTTCGTTACTTTTCCAGTTGCAGCGGATTTTGTCAAAGGGCTTACTCTGTATTTCAAGTAATTCCCTTTTTCATGATGTTAAAGTAACAAATACAGAGTAAAAGTTATATTAGATGTAGTAAAACTTAATACATGTGTTTACAATCTTAAAGATTTGCTCTCCTCCAACTACTTTAAAAGAATATCCAAGTCAGCAGTTTCATTCTTATTGAACATTTTTACACTAAGCCGCTTCTCTGTATTCAATTAACGATGCCAAAATAAATAGAGCGTATGTACACCAGTCGGGTAAATAAGCTGCAGCTGATACTGGTGCCCATGTAGTACCCTTAGATAATGATCTTAAAGGGTTATAATTCGTTTTATAATCACGTCCTGTTATCACCCGGTTTCCCAGATCAAATTAAAAATGGTTCATGGTACGGTTTAAGTGATCAAACTCGTAGATTCAAACACATTCACAAAATATTTGCACGTCCGTTGTAATTATTTTACAGATGAAATTTATTGTTTGGGGGATTACCTAAGGCGATTTCTCCTATAGTGTTGGCAAATCAATTCAAGTAGTCAACAAATAGTTACTTCAATAGTCCTATGCATCAGCAACATGTAAATACAGAATTGGTCTGAGGTATTGATGAATACTTCACTGACATGGAAATATTTCTATGCTTTACTTCAGCCACACGCTCACACAGCAAACAATGGTGCAAGGACATTTCTATACCTAATTATGAAAGACCATTGTTATGTATCAAATTAACCAATTGAGATATTTATGTAAGCGTATATTACATTTAAAATTCAAACATAATCATTAATATATAATATTAGCAGCAAATTAATTAAAATTAAAATTTCTTTTTTGTTTGTCCGTTAACTACTCAGTATATAGTGGTTATAACTGAACATAATATCACGAACCGGATTTTTATGTTAGAGCATACATAAAGGTTTACCATCCAATCTGATGCGTACATTATCAAAACACATCATTCACATATTACATGTACCTAAAGAAAGGCATGGCAAGATAAAAGTACATGATGCTCGAATAAACATAATATTCCATATAGACCATATGTTATATGAAAGCGATAAACAGAAGTCTACTATGAACGAGAACAAAATAACAACATAAAGAGGGCGAACATCATATTTAATTCAAGGCTACAATGTTACACGAGCAATATTGCACTCTACAATAAGATTTGTATTTACTTTGAACATTTGAACATGTGTTTGCATGTTTGCATGATATATCTCTCTCCGTTAAAACTTGTGAGAAGAGACTACAACACAGTACGTTCAATTGTGATGTACACATAACGTCGGAGTCTCGTCTACAAATACATATATATATAAGAAATTTAGAGTTCTTAAATATTTATTTCAGGAAGTCCTCAGTAACATTGGGATCATTAAACTTGTAAGATATGTCAAATATAAGCCTTTGTTCAGAATATTTTAACACACGGAAACGACACGTATCGGAGTAAACTCCATATTTGTTATCAGAAAATGCTATAAATAGCTTTGAATAAGATAAAGCTGCTTTCTGTTTTGTATAAAAATAACAGAAATATGCACACATAAACTTACCGCAAATGTTTTTCTAATATAAAAGAGACTAGGCCTGTACAAACAGGTTATTACAGAAAATAATTGCTCAGACCAGTAATGTCTTACATTATTTTTTTCTATAATCTCCTATCTCCACGAAAATCGACTTATTCTGAAGAAAAATATACATATTTAACAGTTTCAATCTACCCAGAATGATTTATGGAATATGAAAATTTGCTGTCAATTACAATGTATTACGCAAAGCGATGTCTTTGCTTACAGTCATCTAGAAATTTGAAAGATCTACATAAATTATTTAAACTTTTACCACCATGCAATATACACCATCTTCAACTAGCATTACTGGTTACTATCTTTTTATACTTTTAGACTACTCTGACAGTCTGGACTTTGCTTGCTGAAACTAGTCTAGCTTTATATCGAAACTTTTATTGAAAGTACAAGCCGTTTTCCCAACATATTCGCACGCACTGTTGCTTGTGAGTAAACAAATGCATACAACCCCTGCGCCGGAACGTTTTCAATGTTTCAAAAGTGTCGCGCTCTAAAGCAGCTTAATCTTAAGTTAGCCTCGTTTAATTTTGAAGTTTAACTTTCCCTTTTTGCACCGAATTCGTGATATTCGTAATATTTGTGATCTTTTAAATTTCACGCCATTGAATTTCGGGTTTTACCAAAATTACTGCTGCAACAGTAGATATTTTGATCCTTAAATATTTGCAAATATAACAAATCTGTTTCTTTAAATAATTACAAGTCAGCATAAAATTAAAGATACATGGCTAAAGAATGACACAATTCTTGTGAAACGCATCGCTATGGAACAAAATAAACAAAATACGTGTTCATATAAAGTACTGTACAATAAAGATAAATAATGAAACACTTTGTTATATATCCTGAAGTAGAACAAGAACCAAAGCCTAGAACTATGTATCTACTAAGTGTGGTCATGCTGAAAATTCTTATATCACTCCCTGTTGTTTTGAGCTTGTTCAAAATAATTGTTTGATGGGAATATCCGTATGTTTAAACATTCTCAAACAGTTGTAAAACCTGCAGGATATATACACAAATCGAATAATCGCTGTCAGGGCCGGGTTTGATCAATATGTAAATGTATATTTCAAATAAAAGAAAAAAAACACTTATAAGCTCACGCCAAATGTATTCTCGGATATTTAAAAAAAACCTGATTATAAAATTATCGAAATTAGACTACGAATGTCATTTCGGCTACGTTACGGCTGAGATCGCGCATGGATATAGTCAAACAATCCCTACGTCCTGCTATCATGAAAATCACGAGATGAGTTGCTCTCCGTTAAAACATAGTAAGTTTATCAAGGTTTGAAATATTGTCCGTTATAGGCGTACAATCTTGAATGTCAACTTACGCTGATAACAGAAGATAATCATATGCATATCACGTAAAAGAGCGGATATTAACAGAACGTACGGTGCTCGATATAAGAGTTTGTACTTTATGACATTAATGCACTGAAAACCTTATCTAAAAAACGATAACATCTATAATCATCTTAAATAAATTTCTTTTGAAATATTTATAAGTTACGTAGTATATTCCCGACAGGGATGTCACGAATTAAAGACATTGAAATACAATTCATTCAAAAGATAATGCGGAGTTATTTTGCACCAAGCCATCTATAGCCCTCAGGCCCAAAGCGCCAACAGCGCTTGATTAACTTTGACTTTGTTAATGTCTTCTTCGACTATGTACATTGTATTGTACAAAAGTGTCAACATTAACTTAAACATATTGAAAATGTTGACCTCTTGTCATTTCTCTGATATCATTCTGCCATCTTTCTATTTAATCGGTGTATGTAGTTCTGCCGTCCTGTTCAACTGATAAAGTGATACTAAACTCTCAGGTCGTTTGTAAATTGTGTCGTTCTGTCTCTTCCATCAAAAAGGCAGATCTACATTTAACATTCATGACGTTGTTTCGCTAAGGTACTCTGTCCTTCCTATCAAAACGGCAGATCAACATTTAACGTTCATGACGTTGTTTCGTTGTGCTATTCTTTTAATCCAATCAACACGGCAGATCGACATTTAAAACGTTCATGATGTTGTTTCGTTGTGCCATTCTATCCTCCCCATCAAAACGGCAGATCGACATTTAACGTTCATGGTGTTGTTTCGTTGTGCCATTCTGTCCTTCCCATTAAAACGGCAGATCGAAATTTATCGTGCATGAACATATTTTGTTGCGCCGTTTTGACGAATCCGCTAAAGCTACTGAAAAAAAGAGCAACACTAAAAGGTACGCCGAATACACTTTATGAAAACTATTGAACTATAACTGGAACAACATGATTACGATATATCGGGGAATAAAAAGGTGTCACTCTGATCGAGTCAATATGACGTCGTCGTGTATTTCTGGAGCTCTTGCTATGGTCGTCCAGATTGGGTCAAGCGAATAATTTTATTTGGAATTGAATGGCCTTCCAGACCTTTTCACAGCGTACGTGGCAGGCACTTTTGCTTTTAAGAAAAGGTTTCCGATCAAATACAGAGATGGGCATCAAAACTGCTTAATATATAAAGGAAATCAAATCTACATCAATCAAAGTTAAAAACAATTGCCCCTCTGTATTTGTTTTTGTTTTAAAAAAGATGGTCGGCGCGATTATTCGTATGAAACAGATATGTAGCTAGACTTCATAGTAATAGTTCCTTTATGCAGTAAGAGGTGTAGAGGATGAAACGATGCCAGTACTTTCTATTTACAGGTCCCTGTGACCTTGACCTTTAACATATAGTGACCCCAAATTATTATATGCTCAAACAGACTTCATGTACTAATTGTTTCTGGCACATTTTATAATAATCCAGCAAAGGGTTAAGGAGTTCATGTAAAGTAAAGTATCGACAAAATTCAACAATTCTTTCATAAGGCGGGCACTACGAAGTCCGGTTCGCAGAGAAAGGTTGCTCTTATTTTGCGACTTAATTCAGGTCTGCTGTCCAAATCGTTGTCATTGTCATCAATCTTAGCCATAAATATTGCAGCTGCCCGTCGGGGGAATAGAACCCGGTCTTTCGCTTGACAGACCGGGATACGTATCACTATACTAACGAGGATTGTTGATAACTGACGACAAAAGTATTAACTATTGCTTGCTTTTCTTATCATAATATGTTACTATAAACATTGGCCGTTATTCACTTGCCGAGAAAGTACTATTACTCTTCACTCATTAACATTAGTTGGAAGGTTAAAACATATTAATATGTTGAAAGACATGAACTGTTCACGTATTAAAAGTTATAAAATCGTTCGTGAAAGACTGAACACGCGAGAACATTCTAATTACCTTTTTCATGCGTTATTATCTAATTATTGGATACCTTACATAGGAAACCTTTCAATCCAATAAATGTTTAACATTCTACAAGCCATTTCATTGGCTGTTGTCAGGTTACTTTCTCTATGGGAAAAAATAAAGGAATTATTCGTCCTGTCAATTTTCCGTGCTGCAAATTACGATTGGTACATTCGATAGTGTTCAACTTGGAGTTTATTTACATTTTGAATATTTAATCTAACTCTATTATTACCTATAAATGCTTCGCAATGTTATTTCAAAACATACCTGTTTATAAGGTCCTTAAACACTTTCTACGTTTTGATAATAACAGCTAGTTGTGTGTGTATTATAAGCAGTATCGGCAAAATTTGAATAAATGTACTATTGCTTAATTTGAAGAAGTAACAATAGTTTTAAGTCACTGTTATTATAGTTGACTAAGAGAAGCACGCAATATATACAAGCTAAAATATTTTGATATATATGTAAACATATATATGTATTTTGAAAAGCATGTTTTCCATGACGTGCGGGATTTCATACGCCCTGGTGACAATTCTTACGATTTGTTATTGCTTCGTGCTTGTAACATGCCAGAAGCCGACGAAACCGGCACCACCTACTGAGAAACCTGTAGATACGACTCCTAAACTTCCAGAAGAAACACATGCTATAGATTACGACGATGATGACATCGGCACTGATCTTGATGGAATGAAGACACTATTTAACGATACGATGAATGGGTAAGTGATGTTTTTAAGCTCTGACTTGATAGTGGTAACTTTTTCTTAATTTATAAACAGGCATTCTTGTAAAATATATGCCTACATCAACATATTATAATACACTTAAGGACAAAAGTTCTGCATGATATAATTAAACTAACGAATGCTTTTATCACAATTGAAAAAGTCATAAGAATTTCATCATTTTCAAATCGATTTACAAAGTTTCTCGTGACAGCTTCATAATAACTTCATACGTTAAGTATTTGTTAAAAATACGACTTTCGATAGGATTATCATCTCGTTAACAATTCACTTAATTTTTGTGATAATAAGCTTCATGTACATAAAATTGAGTTAAACGTGAAAGTCAAAGATTAGGCCATCACGTGTTATATGATTCTTTGGGAGAGAAATCTAAACACCCTGTCAATCAAATCGGAAACAGTCTCCGAATCTAAATTTGCATTGCGAAATTATGAATAAACATCAATTAAATTTAATCAAACTATCTCCACCATTCCCTTATTTCTACGTATATGATTCAGCACAATTTGTCTGAAATGTTGCTGAACTAGAACCTTGTCACACTTCTTGTGCAACCAGTTATAGCAGTCATGTTGGAAATCGTAACATACAAATGTTAGGCTATGTGGTTGTACTTATTACAATGTACCAGATGGTATAGATGCCGTGCATACATGTATG
Organism: Saxidomus purpurata; assembly: GCA_022818135.1. NCBI lineage: Eukaryota > Metazoa > Mollusca > Bivalvia > Venerida > Veneridae > Saxidomus > Saxidomus purpurata. Next base: position 13,370,011 of record JAFMSR010000017.1, read on the forward strand.
TTTGTTATAAATTTCTCTGCATATTGTATATTTCAATACACTTCGCAATATTCTCTTGAAAAAATATAAAGAAAGATTAAAATTAAAATTTTGATATAAATAGATAAATGTCTGAAATCGACAAACTAAGATTAGTGAATAAAATATTGTACGTGACTTGTCAAGAATCACAAATCAAGATGAGTATATCAAGCTACTCTTAACTGGAAGAAACACGTCCTTACAAGTGCATGTATTTGATTTCCTACGTTTATAATGCGCATATGGATGAGACACTAAATGAAAGCGAAAGTCATAGCTTACTGTCGTTTCGTGTGCACTAAATGAATGTGAAAAAAAAAGCCTACCTCCTCCCCCCGTAATATATAATAAAGGACCAAATTATTGATTTGATAACGGTACTTGGAAGATTTTACAAAGGTGCGTCCAAGCTTTGTGTTCAGATACCCCGGTGAGATTGTTGCATTAATTTAAATCATAACCTATTATGATTTAAAATGACAAAATATGTAACAGACCACTTGCTAAAAGGTTTAAAGGTGGCGAAAAGACGTATCGCCTTAATGTTACATAATCCAACTTTTAACGTCAATTTCGGTGAGGACGCAAAGTTTTCCATGCAGTCATAGTCAGGTATATTGAAATGTTGAGTAACAATGCACGGCTAGTTTTGCTGCTTTGCCTAAATGTATGAGAGTTAACAGAATATCTGGAGACCCCTCTGTAATTAGTTCTTAGTTTGTCACATTAAACTCTGTTTCCATGAGCCTAGTTTAATAATCTTCCGAATGTCCATTGTATGTTGAAGTTTTTCCTTGGACTGATATAAATGTGTCGATTTCTAAAACACAGTGTATTCATTGTGATGTTTAAGGGATCATCATTTATCTTAAGATAATATTTTATTCTTTAGATACGATATAAGAATAAGGCCTCGTCTGAATCAGTCACACATCGTTGAAGTCAATACATCTTTCGTTCCACAAAGTCTGCTGGAATTCGATACGTCGGAACAGAAGTTTTCTATTCTTGGTTACTTCCGTGTTCGTTGGATAGATGAAGTCATCGTTTGGAAACCCGAGGATTATGCCAACACAAACTACATCAAGGTTCCTCTATCAGAAATATGGAAGCCAAGCATAATAATTTTGAAGGTTGGTATAATATAAGATTTTGTAAAAATCCAGAAGCGTAAAAATACCAGCACCGCGAATCAACAATTCTTGAAAATGAAAAGAAAAGGTAATACAGTCTAATGACTTACTTTAAAGGAGAAATTTTATATATTATGTTCTATACTGCATAATCTGCTTTATCCAGTTTTATCATGCCATACTTTGCTTACATTGTATTAAGACTAGCATATCATAAGTGTATTTTGACAATATATATCGATATGTCTTTGCAAAGTCATATTTAAACGTCATCATATCTACTTGTCATTGAAGTACAAAATCATATTTACAAGGCGATTTATCTTTACAAAGGCGTACGATGGAGATGGCGTTGTTGGTAGCACAAATACAGACATCTCAAAAATCTCGGCAGAGGGAGTTGTTCAGTGGGTTCCAGAAGGAATTTACAGGTACGTAGATTCAAGTCTAAGTTTGGTTGGAACACGCATCTCACTTAACTCTAACCTCAGTGACAATAATTCAAATTTACAGTTTTCATATAAAGTGTTTATTGAATAACATTGCCGCTGAAGATATTTGAGAAAATGTGTATACAGTATATCATATTTACACAAATGAGAACCATATTACCTAATGCTTATATACATAAATATGTCACATATTCATACGATATTTTACAAAAGGAATAATTAAAGTTACTATAACAGCACGTTTCTGTTAAAGCCGTTGTAAATGAACATCTTTATCTTATGTAAAGCATTTCAATGACATCCGTTTGCTGTCCTACATTAGTATAAAAACTCTTAATTTTCAAATTCATACTTTTTATAACATGCTTATAGATATAAAGGATACGTTTAGTTATATTGTCCCCTCTACTTAGTGGTATAGTTTAGTTTCCGTTAAGGGACATACTTTCCCGGACATAATCAATATATAATTATATGCAGGTAGTAATAGGTAGACATATGTTTACCATTATATTTTTGAGCTAGTTGGAATACTGGCCATACCCGTACAGATCACTGCTAGGATTTGAGTATTTCTACTCCCGCTCTATAGGTAGACGCCTGATAAAAGCTAAAGGAAGAAACATGTTAAATACATTATTCTGTATTCATAAATAACGCAATGCAATCATTTGATTAAATGCACCAAATCTTAAATAAAAGCTTATTTATCGATGTTGTGTGCATGCTTTTCATGAACGAACTACAGTATCATTCATTATGTCCAGAGTTTTTATCAAGGTAAATCCATACAGAACTGTCATCTATAAAATTAATACAATTTTCATTTGCTCTGATAGTAAAGATTTTAATCAAATATCAGGTCATTTAAATTTTGAATTCTACTTTTAATTGACAGTGTTGTGTGTCACGTGGATATAAAGTACTACCCGTTCGACGAACAAACATGCACAATCACATATTATGTTTCTGACGAAACAATTACGACAGTTGAGCTTGACCACCCCGATGATGTAACGTTGGATGAATTTACTGAGAACTCTGCATGGAAGGTAACCAGGATCAAGAAGACACGTTATCTGAAGTACAACACTTACCACATTGATGTAGAATTCAGACTGCAAAGAAGAGCAAATTTCGCCACTTTTACACTAATTATGCCGTTACTCATGCTGGCCTTCTTGAATATTTGCATGTTCTTGGTTCCAATTGGTTCCGGCGAAAAGGGTTCCTTTGCTATCACAATATTTCTTTCTTATGGTATCTTTGTCACCATCGTCAGTGACACGCTCCCGGATAATTCTCTTCAAGTCTCGTTTTTTCTTCTCTTCATCATCGTGTTACTTTTCATGAGTGTCTTATCTGTTCTTTATACGATCGTGCAGTCAAAACTAATGGCTAGTATTGGGGACAAAGAATGCACCATCAACTGTCTCCGTCCCAAACGGCAAACCAGTACCAAAGTTATGCCATTCAAAGATGAGTCGCTAGGTGTTGATGGCAATGAAGATAGAGGACACAACGACTTTTCAGTTGATGAGGACAGGAACGACGCTGACAATAGCTTCACTTGGGGAATGTTTCTCGAAAAATTGGATGTTATCATATTTGTAATTTTCTTTTCGATCATTCTTCTGTCCACTGCAGGTTTCTTCAGTTTAATGCTACAGAGAATCAATGAGTCAACTTTGAATGAAATATAACTTTTATACTACAAAAATCTCTTCTCAAAGAGATGGACTTCAACGCAGAACTGTCAATTCCACTTTTACACTCAAAATGTCTTTCTATATATCTCTTAGGACGTATGTATTATGAGGTTTGAGTACTGAAACATGTCCGCTTTTAAAGCTTCTTTTCACTAAACATTATGATATTATCGATTTTCTTAAGTATCGAGCTAACTTTTGATGTAACATAACATATAGTTTTTACATCTATGTCGTACCTTATTTGTAAAAACAACACATTTCAAATCGGAAGAACATGCTAAATGTATAGTGTAGTATTTTTCAATTATGCTGCAAACAAGAAACATTTTTGAAAAGATAAACGGCGTTCAGCCGAATACATGTAAGATACCTGAGAGCCTTATATTCTTATCCGCCTCTGCAGTCAGTGATGAAGTCTATTTTAAGAAATAGTATTCAGCAAGGTATTCACTTATAAAACAGATGAACAGTGTAAACATCTTAACAATGGAGGACAGTTTAGCTGTAAACTAACTTATGGTATGAGACGCCTAAATACATTTCGATAGACTTACATTATAAGGGTTTCTTCCGGTGCGACTACCCAAAATCTCACCGACTGCTGAAATGAACTTTATTTTGTTGAATCATCCTAGTCCCACATAAAAATAACAAATTTATACATGTGATCCAAACTTATGCCAGTAATTTGGAGCTCAATGACACCACCCCATTTTTGTGGCGTTTTAGTGGTCACCGACCAAATATGTCGTATTTTCAAAACCAAATATTCTGATTATAATTTTATCCAGATTTTTCTCTTCATTTTTTTTGTGATCTATCTGCAGCGATTATTTCAAACTAATTTTTCTTGTATGCATCCACTTAGTTTCAGCCAATCAGCAATCAAACACATAGTGTAGGTCTGCATGTTCCCTAGACAAAATAACCTGCTTCCGGTTTTCACCGATTTAGGCGTCTCATACGTATTATATTTTCTCAAATGATCTGCATCTTTCAAAATTTAATTTTGATATTTCTCTAGCTTCTGGATACGTTAGTATATGGCTGCCTTGCGAGATCATTTTCCTCCTATTTTCCTTTTTTATGTCTCTACATTTCTAAATGACCGATTTAAATCTAATTTATTTAACATTTCAAATTGTGTTTGTTTGCTGAACCCTTTATAAGATGATTGAAGGAGTTTTACTATTGCAAATGTATGGTTACCATTGCATGGCAAAGAAACTATTGCATTCACCATAGAAATTGCAAACAACAATCAATGTAGTAAAGTCTATATAATATTTTCATGACATGTGTTTCTTAGAAGACGACAAGTAGAGACGTTAATTTCTTCCTGATCAAATGTAAGTGTAAATAAATTTCCCAATTTCATTGCATATCTTCGTTCGTTCACTGTGACGGGTTGCTCTAGTTTATTTATGCACACTTGAAGTAGCGACACTCTCTCAGATCATGCTTGTGCAATCCAGCATTCATACGTGAGGTGAGTTTATTCGTTAACATACATGCGGTTGTTAAGAAAATAGAAATATTGCATTATTCCATTTCTATACCCACCAATTCATAAACCTTTTTGTAAATCTTAAAATCTTACGTGAAAGCATCTATATATTTGTCATTTCTGGTTTCAGCGTTTTTATCATATGCATCAAAAGTTCCATGTATGATAGATATATACACGTCTTTATTTTTGTGAAAATTCCTAACACAGTTCAAATGTTGCAATTAATCATAGTATGAAAAAGGCTCATGCCAACATGTTGATGCCTCATCTAAACTTCTAACGCGAATAACGTTAACGTTTTGTGAAAATTCCTAACACAGTTCAAATGTTGCAATTAATCATAGTATGAAAAAGGCTCATGCCAACATGTTGATGCCTCATCTAAACTTCTAACGCGAATAACGTTAACGTTTTAGCAATAATGTCCACGAGTATACTGGCTGTATGATCTATTCTAAACTGGGCTCCTGTGGTAGCGCGTGTGGCCGCTTTGCGTTCTAATGACAGTCAAACATCTACTGCCCATTGACATACAGTGTAACCTCAACTAACGGTCACCTCCCACCAAAAGCCACCTCCTAACACGGCCAATTTGTATTCCCCGTTGGGTTTTCTATAGTCCGACAGGAAAAGCTTTCAATAAAGCAATAATCAGAAAATTTTGAATAATTTTTGGACTGAAATGTGGTTGTGATTGCACGCGAAAATCGCCTTAAAATGGAGGTATACGTTCACAACAGTCGTCCATTTCTAATTTCCTGAGATGCACTACGACATCCATAGAAAGATCTATTTAAGAGTATTTACTGTCCAATGTCCAAAGTTTAGACAGACTGGGAGGCCAGAAATGGTTCATTATCGTATATGACAGTTGCCCAATCTTGGATTCTGATATTTATGTACACCAATATCCCAAAATTGGTTTGTTGTCGCAAAAGATATTACCAGCGCTCATTTCTGGTTTCTAAGATGAACTACGACATCCATATATTGGTCTATCGTCATGTAACAACATGTTAGTTACTGTTCAAGTTAGGAAAAAGTTATGTTTACCCAACAGATTCTTCATAAAACGACAGTATCATGTATCAAACACAGATCTTATTATGTATGTAATGCATACAATACAGAATCCGGGACGGGTAACTTATGCCGGCTTTTATATACAGTAAAGAATAGACACCTGTACTTGCAAACACCTGCATCACCTTTTATTTCAAAACTAATTTGTATTAAATATTCTAAAGTATGTCACGGTATTAACATCCAAAATTAATATAGTTTGACCATACCTCAGATAATAATTGCAGATCTTCGTATCTGACAACAAGTCTACACATGTCATCGTACACCACTATATTACCAAATAATTAATTTATCATGGTTAAATTTCGTTTTCAGTGTGTTTGAAAAGAAAAACTGGATACTTGTAGTTTATATCCCCCAAAAACTGTACTTTTAATATTAATCATACTATCATTGCCACTGTGACCCAAACTTAGGTTGTACACTTTAACGTTCGACATAACTTTAATATAAAACATGCAATCACCAATCGCCTTATATTGGTTCAACAATAGCCCGCATAATGTTTGTGAAAGCATTCAACTGAACACCGATTTTATCGACTTAAGGAGTGTAAAATATATGCCTTTCAGCGTGTTTACGGATAATATGATTCAACTCAAAGTTAATTAAGTTTAATCATTTAGACGATGATGTGTGTTAACTTTGATGGTCATATGATTGTGGCTAAAAGGGATAGCTTTTACAATGTTTAGTACCAAATAAAGATTAGCAAGGGAGTTGTAGGTTCATATCTGTACACATGTAAAACAGAATATGGATAATGATTTGATTTTGAAATGTATAATGGCTATTTTATAATAGTCTCTTGTAACTCTAAAATGAGTGACATTATACATGTACTAATGTAATGTAATTGTAATTTTATATGCACTGTGATACATGTAGTATTTATGAAATATGTATGATATGTACAATGATGAGACTGAAATAAACTGTATACGAGTATACCAAAAGCATAAACCCGCAAAAAACAACAAAAAAGCTGATCATATGTTTACGTTACCGCAAAATATCCATCTGAGCAACAGCCACCTCTTAACAAAAGCCAATTTACAGATATCCGAGTGTTGGCTGTTGTAGGGAAATTGCACTGTATATTATTGGACATTACTGTTGAACATGTATTTTTGAAAGTTTCTATATTGTTTTTTATTAATTTGTTTTCTTAATAGTACATTCTGTATGAAATATTAAATAGTTGGAAATGAATGATTTTTCTAGTGTCTTTGTCAACAAATGAACAGACATTTTTTGTGATTTTCAGTTTGAGGGTCATGTCATTAAATTAAATCTAGTTTTCTATTACTATAATCGATGAATTGAACTTTACGCTAAGGGGCGTAAGAGGTTTTGAATACTGTATAAGTAGACCAATCCATTCGGATTGTTGCGAAATGTGTTGTAACTGATATCAGTTTTAAAGTATGATATAATTGTATATATCAAAGAAATCCAAAAAGCAACTTATATATACAGAAAATAGGAATATATAGCAATTATAAACAGTTGTGCCTAATTGCATGATAAAGCAAATATAAATATTTGTGGCTACATTTGTAACATCAAATGGAAGACATAGCAAATATTAACCTTTGTAACTAAATGCGTACCATTAAACATTGAAATCATAAGAGAATGTTTCATTGGTAAATTAAATGATTGACAGGTTGTGCCTGACCTATTAAGCAGTCTAATTTTAAAGATCTGTTATATCTTTTTAAGTTAATTTAAGTTTTCACAGTGTCTGAAATAAGTTTTTAGATGTGTTTAAAATAGCGTGCAAAAGGTTTTGACATGTTTCAATATCCAAATAGGTGTAATAGAATCGGCTGTATCTGGTGGTTGGTACTGTATTGTGGAAACGTTGTATTGTTACAAGACTCAGTGATGAATATGATGTATTTTAGTCTTGTTTGCTATTTTGATAGCTTAGAAATAAAATTTTAGTTTCTTCTCAAGTTGTTATATATTAAGTCCTATCTTTGTATTGAAAATGTCAGCCAAAGACCATGATTAAAAGAATAAAAGGACACATGAATGCACACTACGGCGAGTAGATCACTGTATGTCCAAGTCCTGTTACGCGACTATATATTGTGACTGATAATAACCCTCTCACGTATGTTACAACAACTGCCAAACGCGATGCAACAGGACAGCGCTGGATAGCAGCATTAGTCAACTATGATTTCAAAATCAGATACCGAGCCGGCAAACTTAATGCCGATGCTGATGGTTTGTCAAGAATTCCAGACCAAGCAAGCCAAGCTGAACACGGACAGTCGATGATCGCAGCAATGGCAACTGCAGCAGCTGCAACAATAGAGGAGACACCATGTGCTCTTAGTGTCGTTACACCTAAATCACTCCCTATTGTAGATCAACCTTCGGATGTTCCTGACGAAGTGTTGATAAGTCATTCCCTAAGCTCGAAGGATTGGAAAACATCTCAGCTGAGAGACCCAGTCATTTCTGAAATTATTAACCATATACGGGAAGGTACGAAGCCGTCAGCTAAGCGGGCTTCGAATATAATTATGTACTCCCGTAATGAAATATTCCAGAGACTGGAACAAGTTTGAACTTAGAGACGGCGTGATGTACCGTCGAGGTATTGTCAACGGTCAGGAGTACTGTCAAGTTGTTTTGCCGGAGAACCTCCATTTAGATGTTTTTCAAGCTCTCCATGAAGAACTCGGTCACCAGGGTAGAGACCGAACGTTGTAGCAAAGGTTTTTCTGGCCTGGTAAGGACTCTTTCATCCGAGACAAGGTCGCTGCATGTCCACGCTGTGTACGTCGCAAGTCTCCACAGTCCACTGCATCCCTTGTCAACATAACTTCCTCTTCCCTAATGGACCTTGTTTTCTTGTTTTCTCGTTAAAGGTCAGGTGGTTGAATGTCTTGGTCCTAACAGACCATTTAACTAGATATGCTCAGGCCTACCCAACGACCAACCAGACTGCTAAAACAACAGCGAAAGTGCTTTTCGAAAAGTTCACTGTTCACTATGGGTTCCCTTCGAGAATCAATAGTGACCAAGGAGCTAATTTCGAGTCCTCCCTGATAAGAGAGCTTTGTCAGTTGTCAGGTGTGATTAAGTCTCGCACAACACCTTACCATGCCATGGGTAATGGGTTGTGCGAAAGATTTAACCAAAGCCTTCTAAAAATACTCGGCACTCTTGAGGAAGAAAATAAGTCAGACTGGAAGTCCATGCATACAATGTTACGCCTCACCCGAGTACTGTATCCTCACCTTACTATTTGATGTTTGATAGATAGCCCAAACTTGCTGTTGATGCTCTTCATGGGTTGAACATTAATGACATCAGTGCAAAATCCAAGAATGAGTACGTCAGAAAACTTTGGGACAGACTTACAGTAGCATACAGGAAGGCTAATGAGACGGCATTAAGTACTGCCGAAAGGAACAAGAGGCATTATGATCTCAAAGCTCGAGCTGCTACTCTTCAACCTGCCGACCTGATACTGACAAGAAATGTAAACAGCGTGGAAACAGAAGATAGCTGATAAGTGGGAAAAAGATCCAAATGTGGTCCTCAAACAGCCATTTCCCGATCAACCAGTATACGACGTTAAGAAAGATGTCCCCAATGCCAGAAGAGTAAGACGTCTTCATAGGAAACTTTTGCTTCCTCTAGGTGTAACGTCAGGACCGACAAAAGACCCGGATGAACATGGAAAGGTACCAAAGTACGTAATTCCACAACGTAGAAGAACCAGTGACATCGTAACAGACAGTGATTCTTCAGTAGAAGACATTAGCGCTGGTAGACCTAGACGCAATACCAGACCACCTAAATGGAAACAGTCTGAGAAATGGGTATTTTAATTCAGTTTTAGGTTTAAAACAGTACTTGTATATTGCAAAGAATCTTTTAATAACTTTATTCAGACATGTGAATGTTTTAATATTTCCAGGAACCTTGTATGTTCATATAATATACTTTTGCCATTTTCTTTGAAACTTCTATTTGTATTGTTTATTGAATCAATACGCAATTTGTTAAACTCATTTATTACTTTGTGTAACGGACGCAATTTCTTTTGCATTATTGTGTACGTTGAAATGTCCTTTTCATAGTTATAGTAGCGTAGCAGATGAAGTACAGTAGTTTATATAATATTTGTAAAGAAGTTATTTTCCTTTGACCAGTAGTGTCCACGTACTTCTGACCAAAAACGCGGGACTATCCAATCACATGACGCAAACTAACCAATCACAATCATTCATCACAAACGACATATTTTCAAAACAATCGAACGCCATATAATTTGGTGCTGATACTTTTTCATTTCTGCGGGCTTTTTAATATCTTCAGTCTATCCGGTTTGAGGGAATACCTCAACACTCTCTGACTTACTTCTCTTTGTTGTCCCCGGCCGACCCCATGAAATAAAAATTGATATAACTGCTAACTGGCAGCCGGCGACAATTGTACTAATTGTCGGTTTGCGGATATTGCAGATGCTGACTTGTATGGCAGTATTGCGGGGGTCAATTGATTGATAAATGAACAGTCTATTTGAAAGCCAGGGCACATTTCAAACGTTTAGCGATGGCGGGCCGTGATGTTATATGGCTATTTTGTACGTTGTGTGTATGCATGCAACCAATGCGGCATAACCTATTGGATGCTTTTTAAGCAGCCAACTTGTTATCCGATAGCGTGGTTGATTTAGTGATAACCACTGCATGTTCTGTAATAATTACCACAACATGAATTACAACAAACTCTTTATATGTTTACGCAAACCGCGTTATGCAATAACAGTAAAAAATCACTTCAAAATGCCCTTCTCCAATGTATTCTGTTGCCTTTTAACTTACATTCAGATGACTTAGGCTTTTCTAATTATTTGCAAAAAAGTTTTAAAAGTTTTAAGATTTTCTATACTTGTTCCTCTAAACAGCTCTGGTTGTCATTTCAGCTTTGACAGTTTGCAAAGAAAGTTAGATAATTTGTAATTTTAGATATTAAATGATCAATCATAAAAATGCGTATGCCAATCTACTATTTATAACACTATCGATAAAAGGAGTAAAAACATATTTATAACACTATCGATAAAAGGAGTAAAAACATCCTAACACACTAGTTATGTTTTCTTTCAAAATGTACTGAAATTAAACATTTTTGTTCATCACTTATCCGTTTAAAACACTATGAATATTGCTTAAAATAATTAGTTTTCAGTTGCTAATCTCGTGATAGTTTTTACATAATAAGAAAAAAATATACAAAGTCTGCTTAGATAATGGTTTCTTTGGAACACGTATTGAATTGATGAAAATAATAATTATTGCATGGACATATGCATTTATTATTCCGACATAATATTGGAAGTTTATTTGCACATTAAGCAATGTCTGATGAGCAGTATCAGATGCCATTTTCGGGATGATTGTACTGATTTGCAAAATCAATGACTCCTATGTGATTTTATGTCACCTCCAAGTTTGTCTTTATTGGCCTAGTTTCAACATTCCAAATCACTCTTGTAAACAATGTACTATTTCTATGACAAAATGCTTTGTCTTCGTTAGATACTGAAAATTTGATAATCCAACTGGCATTTTATGTTTAATTGTTCTTTCAGATATGATAGTAGAATCAGACATCGTCCTACTTAGTCTCATATCGTAGATGTCAATACATCTTTTGTTGAAATTTGAAACATCGGAGTAGAAATTTTCTATTTTTAGATTCTTCTGATGAAATTATCATTGGGAAACCATAGGATTATGCCAACACAAATTATGGTAATATTTCTCTATCAGAAATATAGAAGCTAAGCCTAATGATTTTGAGGGTTGGTACACAATTTCTGTATACATAGGGACAGGTATCATAGCTCTGCATTACACGTATACATAAATATTAAAGTTATACTAAATGCCACTATATATTCGAAAAGTCGAATTAAGATATTTTGCGGTCAACTGTTTAAGTGTGTCAGATAGTTACAGCTTTACGCTGATATGTCATATCTTCCTCTCTGTTATCAAGGCCAACACATTAGGAAAGGCTTGTGACAAAAACCTATCGATATAGCTCCTCGAATTTATATTAAGATATATCGTCGGTCTCCGAGGTAGGAAATAATATTTTTTGAACTAATCATAATATCCTAAATGTTAGTCGGTTATATGCAGTGGGTTCCTTAAGTCATTGAGAGGTAAAGATATTTTAAAACTACTAGGCTAGTATTAACTAATTAAATTTAAGGCATGTATTGTGATTGGTCACCATTTTTATTGACCGGAAAGGAACACCATTGCATTTAAATAAATGCAACTTTATCATATTTTTAGTTTGATACTTATCTTTGAAATACTGCTGCAGAAAAACAAGTGAATGTTTGTGTATTTCCTTAGATTGACCTGGGTGGTCATTTTGTCCTACTTTCGCTTTATTGAATGTTGTAAACAGTCACACATATACTTTGCAAATCATTCGAAGTAAAGTTCTTCAATTATAATTCAAAATAGGCATGCCTATTTATGTACAACCTATTAACAGCCTCTCTCTTGGAGATTTCTGGAAAATTACAAAGATATTTGAAAACTGGAAAACCTATTTCTTTTTTAAAAACAAAATAGAATTATTTAATTATTTTGCTAAACTCAAATTTTCAACACAATATGGTCATATTCAATGCAGTATGTAATATTTTTCCTTCTAATAAGACGCCCGTTACGATTCCAGATCTAAAAGAAAATTGGACTTGGTGTTAGTAATAGACCTTTGAAATAACAATAGTACTATATTATTTAACACTTTCATATTGTTCCCTTCACTTTGCCTTAGAGATTTTTTAAAGCTTTCTACGGTACTGCACGTTGACAAGGAATGATACTGTAGGGTTAAAACACGTTTTTTCGTGTTATAACATCTGCAGAATTCCGAGGGATGGTTGGTGCCCGAGCCAGACAGGGCGAGGGCATCAACATATCTCGAGGGTTTCTGCAGGTGTTATAACACGAAAAAACGTTCGTTAGCGCTATTCTAGCATAAATAGCATTAAAAATCATAAAAAATAAAAATGAAACGCTCTTACTGGTACGACGTTCAATAATGCGCGGGACAACGTCCGTGTTGTTTACGTCATATTTATGACGTCACCAGCGGTTTTTAAGCCCGGCACTGTTGACGCTGTACATGATGTAAGACTTGGGAGACAGATCCATTGTTTACAATGGCCCAGTACTGCGCATAAATGAAAACGGGTTATATCTCCCCGTTAACACACGTTTTTCTCCTGTTAAAATTCCGGCAAAATGGGCAAAAACAGCGCATTTTATGCTAGAATTATCGTTGGCTAGAGAGGGCGGTCCTAACGATCAGCTGTACGTAATATTATAATATTTGTTTGCAAACATTGTTTTTATGAGGTTTATATGTAAACTTTTGGCAGTTTGTAACAGTTCAATAAACTATGGTCTTGAAATAAAAAAAGAATCTGTAATCATTTTCAAGAAGATAATGTAAAAGAGTTTCACTTTCAAACGGTTCGCTTTTTTTCAGGACACGCGATACTTGTTTTGGTTACAAAAGTTACTGGTTCGTATATCAGCCAGGTATTGATTCAGAAAAGGACTGATTTTTGCATGTAGTCATAATAAAGAGAAAACATTTTTGGGAATGTATATAAAGATGATGTATTCACATTTCAAAGAAGGGTCAATCCGGGTAACTAAGGACAATTTATTTGCACAAATGACACCTTCATATACATATACTACAATGACTGATCACCTTTCATACGTTTAGACTTGGAGATGGACGGGCAATTGCAGTCTCCAGTTTCATAGGAAGAGATAGGATGTCCATCAGATGTCTGAGTTTGCTGGTTGCACACTGGAATTTCATTGAGGTCTAAATCTAAAAAAACAAAAATAATATCAAACAGGGAATGCCACGTACCAAAAACGCAGCCTCCCCAAAACGAGCCCCACAGCACCCAGAAGTGCACACCACACACACACTACCAACACACACTAGCATACAAAGCAAACACACGAGGACAAAACGAACAATTAAAGGAACACAGGGGGCCCGCCTTGGAACGGTCAGTGGCAAAAACACCACTGGGGAGCTTAAACCGGTTTAGGTGCGCACCCAACCTCACTCTTACCCCCACCATGTTCCAAAGTCACGGACAGTGTAAATAAAAGTAATCCCTGCTAGGTGAATCTCTAACACACGCAATGGAAACAAAAGGCATGGTATGTAAAACGCAAAAATAAAAGTAATATTTGCCACCAAGCAATAGGCATCATCACTGGCATTCCTGGTTACTATCTATTTATACCTGGACCACTCTGACAATCTGCATTTTGCTTGCTTTAACTTGTCTAGCTTTATATCGAAACTATTACTGAAAGTAAAACCGTTTTCCCCACATATGCGCACGCATTGTTGCTTGTGAGTAACCAAATGCATACAGCCCTGCCCCGGAAAGTTTCCAATGTTTCCAAAGTGTCGCGCTTATGGCATCTTAAGTTGACGTTAGCTTCGTAATTTAGAAGTGTGCATGTACTTTTTACCTCTGATGTACACTTAATCTTCCTTTTTTGCACCGAATCCGTGATATTCGTAATATTTCTGATCTTTTAAAGTTCAGGCCATTGTATTTCGGGTTTTACCAAAAGTTACTCTTTTCTGTTTTGTTTTCAAATAATTACAAGACAGCATAATCATGCGGGATAAATGGCTAAAGAATGACACAATGTATTGCGTGTTCATATAAGGTACTGTACAATATAGAAATAAGACGCATTTGGTAATTTATCCTGAAATAGAACAAGAACTAAAGCCTAGTAATATGTATCTACTAAGTGGGGTCATGCTGCTACTTCTTACATAACTCCCTGTTGTTTTGAGCTTGTACAAAATAATTGCTTGATTGGAATATTCGTCAGTTTAAACATTCTCAAACAGTTGTAAAACTTGCAGGATATATACAAAAATCGAATAATCGCTGTCAGGGCCGGGTTTGATCAATATGTAATTGTACATTTCAATATAAAGAAAAAAGAAACATTTCAGCTCACGGCAAGTGCATTCTCTGGACCTTTGGTAGAACCGTGATTAGCAAATATCCGAAATTTGAATATGAAAGTCATTTCAGCTAGAACGTACATGTACATGTAACGGCTGAGATCGCGCATGGATCTCTACGTCCCTACTATCAAACTAACCACGAGATGAGTTGCTTTCTGTTAAACTCGTTCCACTTGTCAGTGAATCAAGTGCGGCGCACTATCAGTGAAAGAAAAGCGCTCAAGAAAGGATAACTCACCTAAATAATCCTTTAGTTTTGACATAGGGGCTGTATTTAACAGTAAGCAGTTAGCATGCTTAACTGCAAAATGTGCCGATAATAACGGTAAAACTGCGCTACAGGAAAGTAGTGCAAGATATACTCGGTGCAGTTGCTGTAGAATGTAGCTTACAAAAGGACAATATTACAAAAAACATTGCCTCTATTCCGAATCGTTTGCTACACTGTTGTAATTTTATAGGTGTGATATGTCTCGGGACAAAATTGAGTAAATTGTATCTTGCATTGTTTGGCATAATTGCAAATTTTACTCGTATTAAACCCGTTAAATAGTTGAATAAAATTGAATTGAATTAAATACTATTAAAGAATAACAAATGAACATAAATACTTGCAAACCTTTTAGGGTTACCGTAATTTATATAATACAAATATATCTAGTTGGGAGGGGTAGGGCAACATAATCGATATATATTCTAACTAAACGGTTAGATGTCTTTACATTTTGCACATTCGTCAGTTAATAGATGTAGATTAAGACATATTAGGTTTATCAAGGTTTTAAATAGTGCCCATTAGGGGTTTCTCCCCTAATGTCAACACCGATTACGGAAAATAATCATATGCATATCACGGAAAAGAGCCACTATCTACAGCATGTACGGAGCTCGATATAAGCGTTTGTTGTTTGATTTTCAAATTTATGATGTTAATTCACTGAAATCCTTCTTATTTAAAAACAATTACATCTATAATCACCTTAAATAAATTTCCTTTGAAATACAAAATGTATATTTATTTTAAGTACATTCTAGACAGGGACGTCACCCATTAAAGACTTTGAGATACAATTAATTCAAGACACAATGCTGAGCCCACAGACCCTAAGAATTTATAGACCTCTGTCAAACACACAGGCAAATTATATTTTTTAATGTTGCTAACAACATTTGAAAATGATTTTGAGCTATGATCGGGCACTTTATTGATAATTTGAAACACAATTGACGGGAGACCACCATTAAAAACTACTTAAACTTATTGATTTGGGCAATTGACAGGTTAAAGTAAATATAGGATCTATTAGATATAAAGCTGCACAGTCATAACATCGAAGTAAACGCTCAGAGATACAATATGCATTAAATAGATTAATGAATAATTAAATACCAGAATATTACTTCTTTAAAAGGTGATTCATATGATCTTGTAAAAAGTCTCGTAAAGACGAACACAAATTCGTTGAAATAGTTGTTCGAAATAGTAAAAACAAACAAAATTGCAAGAAGCATGAAGTTGTGTTGGATGCAGTTCTTATTTGAAATAATGATCCTGTCATCTTTCTATTTAATCGGTAAATGCAGTTATTTCCATTCTGTCGGACTGATTGATTGGCATAAAACTTTCAGGCCGTTTGTTCGTTGTGTCGTTCTGTCCCTTCCATTAAAACGGCAGATCGACATTTAACGTTCATGACGTTGTTTCGATGCAGCGTTTTGTCGAATCCGCTAAAGCTACAGAAAAAAGAGCAACACTACAAAGTACGCCGATAACTCGGGGACTGGAAAGATGAAGCTCTGACCGCGTCGGTAGGACGTCATCGAGTAGTTCTGTAGCCCTTGGTATGGTTTTCCAGATCGCGTCAAGTAAATACTTTTATTTGCTTCTTGACCTTGTCACAGCGTACATGGCAGGCACTTTTGTATTTAAGAAAAAGTTTCCGATCAAATACAGAGAAGACTATAGACAGACGGACACACAATGGGCATCAAAACTTCTTAATATAAAAACAATATCTACATCAACCAAAGTTAAAAACATTTTCCCCTCAGTATTTATGTGATATAAAACAAGAAATATCTTTATAAAAAGATGGTCGGCGCGATTTTAGGTATATGAAACAGATAGGTAGCTAGACTACATAGTAATACGGTAATTCCTTAATGCAGTAAGAAGTTAGGAGAATGAAACGAGACCAGGACTATATATTTACAGGTCCGTGTGTCCTTGACCTTTGACTTATAGTGGCCCCAAATCATTTATGCACAACCAGTCTTCATAATTATTCTGCTGGTTTCTGGCGCGTTTTATTAAAATCCAGCAAGGTGTTTAGGAGATACATGTACAGTAAGTTATAGACAATATTCAACAATTATTTCATAAGGCGGGACACTCATACGCAAAGGTCAAGGCTGCTGTAATTCTGCGACTAAATTAAGGTCTACTGTCCAAATCGTGGTCATTTTCATCAATCTTAGCCACAAACAATGCAACTCCACGTCGGGGGAATAGAACCCTGGTTTTTCGCGTGACAGACGGGGATACGTATCATTTTACTAACGAGGATATTTGATAACTGACGACAAAAGTATTAACAATATGGAAATTAGAATTGCTTGTTTTTCTTATCATACGGTATACGGCATATGTTACAATAACAATTGAACGTTATTCACTGGCTGAGAAAGTATAATTACTGCACACTCATAATTAACATTAGTTGGAAAGTTACAACATATTACATGTACTATCTTGAGAGAGATGAACTATTAACGTACTAAAACTTATAACACCATTCGTGAAAGACTGAAAACGCGAGAACATTGTATTGACCCTTTTCATGCGTTATTATCCAATTAAAGGAAACTTAAATAGTAAATTTCAATAAATGTTAAACATTCTACCTGTCTGTTAGGCTACTTACTCTCTAAAAGCGAGTTTAATACGTGCTGCAACTTACGATTGGTTCATTCGATTGCAGTGCAGTTCATTTACATTTTGATTATTTAATCTAATTCTATTATTACCTATAAATGCTTCGCAATGTCATATCAAAATATGCATATTTATAAGGTCCTTAAACACTTACTTCGCTTCGATAATAACAGCCAGTTGTGTGTGTATTATAAGAAGAATCTGCGAATTTTGAATACTATTGCTTAATTGGAAGACGTTACAATAGTTTTAAGTCATTGTTATTATATTTGACTAAGAGAAGCACGCTATACACGCTTAAATATTTTGATATACAATGTATATGTAAACATATATAGGTATTTTGAAAGTATGTATTTCATGATGTGCGGGATTTCATACTCGATGGTGATAATTCTTACGATTTGTAATTGCTTCGTGTTTGTAACATGCCAGATCATATTGTTTGGAGGAAATGAATTTGAAACACATGCTAAAGATTACGACACTGATGACATCGGCACTGATCTTGATGGAATGAAGACACTATTTAACGATACGATGAATGGGTGAGTGATTTTTAAATCTCTGACTTGGTAGTGGTAACTTTTTCTTAATTTATAAACAGGCATTCTTGTAAAATATATGCCTACATCAACATTTTATAATACACTTAAGGACAAAAGTTCTGCATGATATAATTAAACTTACGAATGATTTTTATCACAATTGTAAAATCAAAAGAATTTCATCATGATTTTCAAATCGATTTACAAATTTGCAATGTTCTCCTGACAGCTTCATAATAACTTCATACGTTAATTATTTGTTAAAAAATACGACTTTCGATAGTATTATGATCTCGTTAACAATTCATCTAAAAGTTTGTGATGATAAGCTTCATGTACCTAAAATTGAGATAAACTTGCTATTCAAAGTTTAGGCCGTCACGTTTTATGTGATTATTTGAAGAAAATTCAAAACACCCTATGTTGTAGGCAATTGTCTCCGAATTTAAATTTGCATAGCAAATTTATAGAAAAAGATCAATTAAATTTAATCAAACTATTTCGAACCACCATACATAACTTTTGTCTTTAAGAATATTTCCAACAAAAATAAACAAATTCATTAATTTTGCTATTGTTGATTAAAAGTTGAAATACACAGTGCCTACTCATAACATAATAAATGATCAAAGCTGCTCACCATTTCAGATGAAAAAATTGATTTCTCAAAAAAGATAAACTGAAACATAAAAAGTAAATGCAATGTCTAGAATCAACAAAATAAGTAAAAATCTTGACAGCAATTTGTAAAAGTTCATTGCAAATGTTGGTGACATTGGTTTAATGGCACAGCTAAGCCATATCTTTATGGTTATATTTGGATTTTCAAAAGCGTTTATAACGCTTTACAATTTGGAATTGTGTAATTTCAAATATACAGATATACTTTATAGGAACCTTTTTATTTACTGGAACCTTTTTATTTGAGTTTATATTCTTAAATATGTCATGTTTAAAGAGAGTTTGGAGAACTTTATTTTAATGTGTCTTTATGCTAATAATCTTAACAATACTTCAGAGCGACGCACGACAGTGTTTACATAATCAGCTTTCCCGAAACATTTTTATTTTCTGTAGGTATTTATACATTTAATTTTTTTTTATCGTAAATATTCATGCAATAAAACAACTAACGATTTATTAAGAAGTAATTGTGTCGAACAATAAACATTCCCTCTATGTATATGATTCAGCACAATTTGAGTGAAATGTTTCTGAACTTAAATCTTGTCACGCTGTCTTCTTGTGCATCCACTTATAGCAGCCATATTGGAAATCGTAACATACATATGTTAGGCTATATGGCTGTATTTAGTACAAGGTATAGAAACTAAGCACATAACGTGCATAATTATGTGCTTTGTTATAAATTTCTCGGCATATTGTATGTTTCAATACCCTTCGTAACATTCTCTTGAATAAATATATAAAAAGATTGTCATTTAAATTTTGATATGAATAGATAAATACCTCAAATCGACAAACTAAGATTAGTGAATAAAACATTGTACATTGTACGTGGCTTGTCAAGAAAGTTCGTGGACTATCACAAATCAAGATGAGTATAACAAGCTGATCTTAACTGGAATAAATACGTCCTAAAAAGTTCATGTAATTTGATTTCCTACGTTTTTAATGCTGGTATGGGTGAGACAAGGCTTAGCACGTCTTAAAGTTGCAGTTTTATATGTATTAAAATAGCGAAAATTAACTACTGTTGTACATTTTTACTGATAAAAACAAAGTGATTATGGCATATTTACTTTTATGGCTCTTTTCAAAGATTCGACAGCTTATTGCCGTTACGTGAGCACTACATGCAGTCGAAAAGCATAACTAACTGACATTTAGTGTGCACTAAATGAAAGAAAAAGTCAAAGCTTACTGTCGTTTGGTGTGCACTAAATGAATGTAAAAATACAGCTTAGTTTGATTAAGCGTGCACTAAATGAATGTAAAAATACAGCTTACTTTGATTAAGCGTACACTGAATGAAAGTGATAAACATCATAGCTTACTGCTTTTTGCGTTCACCGAATGAAAATGAAAATTATAGCTTACTTGATTTCATACCGGTACTTTGAAGATGTTTGCAAAGGTGACACACTAGTAACGGGTCCAAGAAGTTTTGAAAACTTTCATAATTGTGAGATTGCTTTAAGGATAAGAAATCTCACACTGAGAAAAAACCCGGTATGTTTAAAGAATGTTGCGTATTGTAGATTGTTTCATTAATGTAAATCATAACAGTTTCCCTCTTATGATTTAAAATGACCGAAGGATGTGCCAGATCACTAGCTAAAATTTTTAAAGGTGGCGAAAAGACGTATCGCCTTGATGTTACGTGCATGTAATCCAAACTTTGAGGTGAATTTCAGTGAGGACGTAGATTTTCCGTGCAATCATAGTCAGGTATATTGAAATGTTGAGTAACGATGCACGGCTGGTTGTGCTGCTTTGCCTAAGTGTATGAGAGTTAACAGATTCTGTAATAAGTTCTTAGTTTGTCACACTAAACTCTGTTAACATGAGCGTAGTTTAATAATCTTCTGAATGTCCGTTGTATGTTGAAGTATTCACTTGGACTGAATATGACTATTTCTAGAGCACAGTGTTTTCATTTTGATGTTAAAGGGATCATATGCCTTTAGAGTATATTTTATTCTTAGATACGATAAAAGAATCAGGCCTCGTCTGAATCAGTCACACATCGTTGAAGTCAATACATCTTTCACTCCACAAAGTCTGTTAGAATTCGATACGTCGGAACAGAAGTTTTCAATTCTTGGTTACTTCCGTGTTCGTTGGATAGATGAAGTCATCGTTTGGAAACCCGAGGATTATGCCAACACAAACAACATCAAGGTTCCTCTATCAGAAATATGGAAGCCAAGCATAATAATTTTGAAGGTTGGAGTATAATAAGATTATGTTAAATGACAGAAGCGTAAAAACAGCAGCACCACAAATCGACAATTCTTAAAAATGAGAAGAACATGTAATACAGTTTAATGTTGCAACTAACGATAAAGGAGAAACTTTAGATACAAATGTATTATGTTAACGCTCTATATATACTGCATAATCTGCTTTATCCAATTTTATCATGCCATATTTTGCTTACATATTAAGAAAACTAACAATTCATAAGTGTTTTTTGACAAACACCTATCGACATGTCTTTTCGTAGTCATTTTTAAACATCATTATATATATTAAGTAGTCTCTGCAGTAGGAAATCATACAAATGTAATTACAAGGTAATCTATCTTTACAAAGGCATACGATGGAGATGGCGTTGTTGGTAGCACAAATACAGACATCTCGAAAATCTCGGCAGAGGGAATTGTTCAGTGGGTTCCAGAAGGCATTTACAGGTACGTATTTAGTTTGAACATGCATCCCACTTAACTCTAACCCCAGTACAAGTTATCAAAATGTACAGTCTTGATGTAAAGTGTGTATGCTAAAAATTGAATAACACTGCCGTTGAAAATATTTGAGACAGTTGATAATTGTGTATATATTTACAGTTGCAAATATCATAATTACACAACTGTGAACCCTATTTTGTTTCTTAATGCTAATACACATAAATATGTCACATATTCACAAGATACTTTACAAAAGGAATTATTATAGTTATTGTAACAGTAAGTTTTCCTGTTACAGCCGTTGTAAATGAAGATTTTTTCGATTTTTTAATCCTCATTAAGATTTTATGAACAACATTCCAATGGCATTTTTGCTGTCCTACATTAGTTTAAAAACCCTTAATTTTGAAATTCATACTTTCATACTTTTTATAACAAACATGCTTCAGCTTATAATATAAAGGATTCATTTAGTAAAGCAATTACCGTTAAGGGACGTACTTTAACGGACATATTTAATATATAATTTTATGCAGATAGTAACAGTCAGGTAGACATATGTTTATCATTATATTTTTGAGCTAGCTGGAATACTGGCCATACCGGTACAGTTCACTGCTAGGATTTGAGTATTTCAACTCCAGCTCTAAAAGTTGACGCCTAATTAAACCTATAGCAAGAAAATTGTAAAATACATTATTCTGTGTTCAATCATTACGCAATTTCATTTAATTAAATGTTCCAAATCTTAAGTGGAAGCTTAGTTATAAAGCATTTCAAGTAACTGTCTGAGTTGTCTTTCTTTTGAAGTTGTATGCTGACTTTTCATGAATTACAGTATAAGTTCATTATGTCCAGACTTTGATTCAAAATAAATCCATACAGTTTGATTATCTATAAAATCAATACAATTTTCATTTGTACTGATAATAAAGATTTTAATCAATTATTATGTCTTTCTAATTTTGAATTTTAACTTTTATTGACAGTGTTGTCTGTCACGTGGACATAAAGTACTACCCGTTCGACGAACAGACATGCACAATCACATACTACGTTTCTGACGAAACAATCACAACAGTTGAGCTTGACCACCCTGATGATGTAACGTTGGATGAATTTACTGAGAACTCTGCATGGAAGGTAACCAGGATAAAGAAGACACGGTATCTGAAGTACAACACTTACCACGTTGATGTAGAATTCAGACTGCAAAGGAGAGCAAACTTTGCTACGTTTACACTAATTATGCCGTTGCTAATGTTGGCCTTCTTGAATATTTGCATGTTCTTGGTTCCAATTGGTTCCGGCGAAAAGGGTTCCTTTGCTATCACAATATTTCTTTCTTATGGTATCTTTGTCACCATCGTCAGTGACACGCTCCCGGATAATTCTCTTCAAGTCTCTTTTTTTCTTCTCTTCATCATCGTGTTACTTTTCATGAGTGTCTTATCTGTTCTTTATACGATCGTGCAGGCAAAACTGATGGCTAGTATTGGGGACAAAGAATGCACCATCAACTGTCTCCGTCCCAAACGGCAAACCAGTACCAAAGTTATGCCATTCAAAGATTGGTCGACAGGTTTTGATGGCAATGAAGATAGTGGACACAACGACTTTTCAGTTGATGAGGTCAGGAACGACGCTGACGATAGCTTCACTTGGGGAATGTTTCTCGAAAAATTGGATGTTATCATATTTGTAATTTTCTTTTCGATCATTCTTCTGTCCACAGCCGGTTTCTTCAGTTTAATGCTACAGAGAATCAATGAGTCAACGTTGAATGAAATATAACTTTTATACTACAAAAATCTCTTATTAAAGAAATGGACTTTACTCCAGCGCAAAACTGTCTTTTCCACTTTTTACACTTTAAATATCTTTATTTGTGAAACAATTGCGAACCACAATAGTTCTAAATTGATTGTTTTATACTTACTCATTGGAGGCATACTGAAGCATGTCAACTTTTAATTACTTTAACAGGATCTATTTCAGCTAACATTATAATAATACCGATTTATTCAAGTCTCGAGCTATCCTTTGATGAAAAATTACATTTAGCTCTTACATTACCCCTGTCTTACAATGAACCTTATTTGTAAAAGCATTAAAAAAAGATAAACGGCTTTCAGCCGAATGAAATACCTGAGAGTCTCATATTCCACTCCGCCTCTGCAGCTTTTGATAGAGTCTTACAAGCTGAATGTACAGCGTACTAGTATTTTTCATGTACGCAGAAACAAGAAATATCTTTTAAAACTGACGTATATTACTAGACATTATTGTTGAAAATGTATTATTTTAAGTTTTTGTATAGTTTTTTATGAATTTGTTTTCTTGATTGTATACTCAATTCGTAATATTAACTGGTTGAAAATAATTTTGTTTGTAGTGTCTTGTTCAACAAATAAACACACATTTTTTGTGAATTTCAGTTTGAGGGTCATGCCACTAAATTGATCGTAGAAAAAAATGTCCAAATTGTTTAAAAGATTGCAATCTTATTGAAGAAACATATAATGTATCTGATATGTTTCAGATCTACGAACGATTAGTTTCCAATCAATCGATTACGTGCACATTACATTCTAAGGGGCGTTAGACGTTTCAAATAGTGTATATGAAGTTCAATATATCCGGATTGTTGCGAAATGTGTTATAACTAATATCAGTTTTAAAGTATGATCTATTTGGATCTATCAATCAAAGAAATCCAAACAAGCAATTTATTGAGACAAACAAATGGAAATATAGCATAAACAATGTATAAACATTTGTGCCTAAATGCGTGATAAACAAATATATACATTTGTGCCTTAATTCGTGACATCGAATGGAAGATATAGCAAATTTAAACATTTGTGACTTCATGCATTAAATCAAACATTGGAATCATTATGAAATGTTCCATTTGTCAACTATATGATTGAATAGTTGTGCCTGACATATGAAGCAGTTTTATTTTTAAAATCTGTAATAATTGTGTTTTTTAAGTTGATTGTCAAATATAAGTTTTCTAGATGTGTTTTAAGTAGCGTGCAAAAGGTTTTGACAAATTTCAATACCCAGATGGGTGTAATAGAATCGGCTGTATCTGGTGGTTGTTACTGTATTGGGGATACGTTGTATTGTTGCAAAACTCAGTAATGCCTATGATGTATTCCAGTCTTGGTTGTTATCTTGATAGCTTGGAAATA
This sequence comes from Saxidomus purpurata, assembly GCA_022818135.1. Taxonomy (NCBI): domain Eukaryota; kingdom Metazoa; phylum Mollusca; class Bivalvia; order Venerida; family Veneridae; genus Saxidomus; species Saxidomus purpurata. The sequence continues at coordinate 13,395,075 of JAFMSR010000017.1, forward strand.
AAACTGTACATTCTTTTTAAGTTGTTTTGTGTTTAGTCATATATATGTATCAAAGACTTTCAATCAAAGACTCGGATTTAAAGTTTAAAAAGACACATGCGTGTATGGAAATTTGGTACATTACGTCGAGTAGATCATTGAAAGTTGTTAATGGAACAGTCTTTATGAAACAGTATCAGTGGCAACATTTTCTAATCTACATTATTGACCTACATAAATATCCGTCAATTTGTCTGTACGTTTAGCAGAAAGGTAATGGTCCTGTTACAGTATGTTAAGCTTAGGTGATGTTATAGGGCTATCTTGTGCGTTATGCTTATGCATGCTACCAATGCGGCATAACCCAATGGATGCTTTTTAAGCAGCCTCCTTGTTATCCGATAACGTGGTTGATTTACTGATAACCACTGCATTAAATGTATTAATGACCACAACATGGATTTTAACAAACTCTTTAAACGTTTAAACCGCATTATGCAGTAACAGTAAGGAAACAGTTTAAGAACTTTTGTCAAACTTTGTCAGTACTGTCTATAATTATAAACAATGGCAATGCAGAAATGTTATAAGATTTTCTATACTTGTTCCTCTAATATGTGCCACAGAACATGACAGGAATTAAATTTATGTAGTGTAAAACATGCTTTTTAATTGTTTTATGTACATTATGATTTAAATTCATTGTAATTTCTACGTAAAATGTAAGAAAGTGATTTTAAGTATATTGGGGACCATCTTTGACGCCATCTTTGATTTCTAAAAAATTACCATGATGTAGGGTTCAGCTATTTTTCCTGAAACTTCAGACATGTATCTTAACATTCATAAAGAAATATGTCGGAACGTTTCTTTTGTAAACAGAAGATACACGATGACTGTGTATGAACTTTGACATGTGAAGTATGAAGTATGTAGTGTGAAGTATGAACTATAAAGTGTGAACTATGAAGTATAAAGTATAAACCATCAATTTTGAAGTATGAAGTGTGAAGTAAGTTATATGAAATAAGACACTGCCTAGAATGGAGATTTATCCACACACCGAAACATGTTCATGACTGGACTGCATTTAGTACGTTCATAACAGGTGCCTATAACATTGGCTTACTGGCCCCTCAAAAAGTAAGGATAATCAACTCAATAAGACCACTCGTCCTAAGAAGTCTCAAGACTGCTGTTGATAATTAGATCTCAAAACTTTTACCAGAAATTATTTTCAAAGTTCCGGTCACTGTAACCTTGACCTATAACACCGATAGGGATCATCTACAGGTTGCAGGCAACCATCTAGCTCTGAGCAAGTTTAATAAAAAATGAATGAAATTGTGACCTATTGAGTGTTGTCAATGAAAGGCTAACGGAGGTCACTGAAATTGACCTTTGACCCTCAAAACAATAGTCATCTACTTGTTGCACGCAACCTTCTGAGTAAATTGGATGAGAATTATGACCTGTAGAGCGATATCAGAGAAATGCTTTTGGAGGTCATTGTGTCATTGAGCTTTGACCTACTGACCCCAAACATAATAGGGATCATCTTCAGGTTGCAGGTTACACTCTTAGCAAGTTTCACGAAAGCCAAAAGAAATGTTTAATGACAGACAAACTTGAACCAGAATCTCCTTATAACTAGATATTTATCAAGTACAATACTACACGACTTGATTGCTCTGAAAATCTGGGCTATCTGACCTCTATCTCTGGCAGCAACTCGGTGTTTTCCTATAGAAAAAAATATATGTATCATGCTATCACTCTGACAACTGTCTGATAAAGCTTGTCTGCAAGTATGCAAATATGTTCAAAGCATTATTCCATAATACATATATATCTAGTAAAATTTTACAACAAAAGCAAAAACAAAAAAAAGTTAATAATCAAATATTTTATTTGTAACCAGATCAATCATAATACCACGAAAACTGGTGACTCCAGATTCTCACAATATTTCTGTTTAAGTTTGAACAGAACCATTTTAATAAACACCCACCTACCATGTAATTCCCCGTGCTGACAGCAAGTGTTGCAACTGATGTGAGCATTTACTGCTCGATCTCGATCTAAAAGTAATGTTTTCTTTCCAATTTCATCAAAGAAATAGCTACGTTGTTGTTGTTATTGATTTACAAAAATAAGCAGATGACAGGAATAACGTCAGTGCATGCGCTTTGGCTGTGACGTATCTGTCTGATAAAGTAACTCAGAATCCTTTACGTGTGCCATAAAATTTGCATGCACGCATGCACGCAAAAATCTACTTTCATGGCGATTTCCATTGTTGTGAAAACTAAATCGATTTAGGATTACATGAAGTACTGAGAAACCGTTGAATAGAAAAGTCTGAAGTTTGCTTACATGGACTAGAGACAGAAACTAATTATAAAGAACAAATATTTGCAGTATTGGGCTTCACAATGGTACTAAAACATTGTGTTATGGTACAAAAGTCCCCAAATAGTCCAATGTTTATTTAAATGCGACACTGTTACTATTTTAATGACAATTTCTTGCCATTATTTGTACAAATAAATTCATTAGAGGCTCACACAATGCGCCAGACAGGCTAATAAGAATCACGAGGGCAGCTACATCATTATGTAACGTTTTCAATTTAAAAGAAAATCGACAGAAGCAAAATACATTAAACCGATTAATGTTCGCTACAAAAATATTTTTGCTTTATTTGCAAATGAGTTTAAACCGCGAAAATAAGTTTCCGCTGAAAGATATGAAAAATGTTTCGAATAATTCAATTAATTAGGGAAACTAGTTGTGTGTACGGAACTTGCCCATATATCGATGACACAGAGCTTCTTGACGTATTGCATTATCTTCACGGGTGTTTTCCTGCTCTTTGTTTTAGAGAACTAGATACTTTTTCTGATGAAATATTTCAAGACGTCATAGTAAATTTTATAGAGGGATAATTGTTGGTTTCGATGTAATATCACGTTATACTTTCACCGAGTGGGCACCAAAAGTGATATATTCACGAGTGGCGCAGCCATGACTGAAAAAACAACTTTTGGTGCTCACGACAGTAATTATCGCGATATTACATCGATACAAGCATTTTTCTGTTTATCTTATATATATAACTATACTTGTGTTAAGTTTGTTTCAATAAAATCTTTAAAAGTCTAAAATTGCAGGAAACGTCATCAGAAAGCATAACAAACATGACGTCATTTTAACGACGTCATCATCGTATGATTGCCTGCTTTAGTTGCGCTCGGTACATGTATATATTCTGACGTTAAACCTAGTACAAAAAATAATTTTCCTCATTATCCAAGTGAAAACTTCTATATGACTATCATCTATATGAAATCATCATTATTACAACAACATATGTAAATATGATCAGTATGTATCTGTACACATCTATGAAATGTAGGCTAAAGAAATAATTGAAAGTGAAGAAAATGGTGATCATAATTTATCAATTCGTAAATAACGTTCAATACAAATCCTAGTCTGCTCAGTAATTCCGCAAAAATCTTTCGGAAAAATGCAATACCTAATATTCGCGAATTTGTAAGACTTCTGCAAAACGTATACATGTGTGTGCGCGAATAATTGTTGGGTTACAGTATTTAATATGATTCTGTTTGATTAGATGACAAAATATCGAACGTTCGTCGGGGTTAGTATTTAAACAGTTTCTTTGCTTTTGTTAAATTAATGCAGAAATTTCTTAGGTGTGCAGTTTGATACTTGTAAGAAATCGTTAATGACAACTTTTTCAAGTTCATTACTTGATACGAAGAGTCTCAGCTACGTTTGGTAATTTTAAGAAGAGAAGGAATGTACATGCAATAAAATCTTTTGAATTATATATTATTCATGGCGCACAAAAGTTCATATTCCTTCGTGGTTATTCTATTTGTATTTAATTGCATCTCGTATATCACTGGCTTCATGCAAGCGATTGATTACGAAACTGATGATGTTGGCACCGATCTTGATGGAATGAAGCAACTGTTTAATGATACTTTGTATGGGTAAGTGACTATCATTTTATCTTTGAAGCATCGAGTTGTGGAATATAGAAACATGATTTGTACACTTTGAACTTCAAACAATGAGTTAGGCATCAGTTTATTTACAAAAGATGACCTGGTACCTGATATAATGTAATCATTACTTGCGATTTTCGTGAAAAAATAGGTATATATATTTCTTACATAAAAGACAGATTGTCTGTCATATACAATACGGACAGTCAAACCAATCCCAGTTTAAAAGAGTAGTTTCTTGCCAAAATATGCCGATCTGTTACGTCGGACTGACAACTTTCAAAAACTGTGTGATACTTGAACCTGTTTTTGCCTAAATGGACATTTTCCTCGACCATCAAGACTATTGTTTATTCTAGTATATTATTTGGTCGTCAATAAAAATGAATGCCATTCGTCGATGTTTTGTCATCTTGTTTTAAGTTTATATGTTAATTAACCAGCCATGAGATTACCTTTTTTATTTAGATATTTATCAATTTAATTTTGTTCGTAAAACCTTTGGGCTCTGCCAATTATAACAGGTCATACGATGTTCATGACTATGAATACAATTGCTATAATGAATTGAAAATGATAGAATTATGTGCCAACTCAGAATGTTTAAGAGACAAAATATGTGTTGCATTGAAGTTAGTTTTGTCCAAACATTGATTTCAAGCTGGTGCGCAGTTATCCGAAAACCTGATTTTGAGTAAATTGAGCGGATAATTAGCGGATAATTATGCGCGTTTAAAATATTGTGTTAAGATAAACTTTCAAAGCACTACTCGGTGAACTGTCATCTCAGGCATTATCTGAATGTCTTTTCAGATATGATAGTAGAATCCGACCTCGTCTCGATCAATCACACATCGTGGCTGTCAATACATCTTTCGTTCCGCAGAGTTTGCTGGAATTCGATACATCAGAACAGAAATTTTCTATCCTTGGTTACTTCCGTGTTCGATGGAAAGATGAAGTTATTGTTTGGAAACCCGAGGATTATGCTAACACAAACAATATCAAGGTTCCTCTGTCGCAAATATGGAAGCCAAGCATAATAATTTTGAAGGTAGTTAGAATGTCTGACATTTGCTGCCGAATGCAATGCTCATTTACCATACTTTCATTCTTTGTCATGAGGACTAGAATTATATTTAGCGCTTTCTGACAAGCGCCTATCAATATATTAGTCCTAAGTCAAATAAAAACGTCCTTATATTAAATAGTCATTGACCTAAGAGATTGAAAACATGTTGCAAATTTACTTTATTTGTACACAGGCTTACGATGGAGATGGTATAGTTGGAAGTACCAACACAGACATCACGAAAATCTCGGCCGATGGAATCGTTCAGTGGGTTCCAGAAGGCATTTACAGGTACTTAGATCTAAATTACTAATTATTGGAACATGCAAACCAACAATAACTGACTAAATAAAAGTTTGAAAAATTGCAGTCTTTATTATACTAAGAGTTATGACGTTAATAATTGCATTTAATTATTAATGTATTGTTGACTGATGTTAGTTAATGAGAAAGAAAATCATCTCATTTAGATGACAGGATACCTATAACTTTTTTGTTTTGTTGAATTAACTTGAGTACAAAAGGGTCAGTATAAGCCCTTGCAACTACTGTTGTAATAAACAAGGCCAATGAAGTAGCAGTTCATAAACACAGGACTGCTTAATTTACCAAAAACGACTACATTGCATACAGTGCGTTTTTATCAAAATGCCTTTGTTTTCTATAGTTCATTGTACCTAAAATCATACGAATTGTTTAATTCTTAATCAACAGCTGTTTCTATTTCTTACCATAAACAAGCTTTGGCTGGTCATTTATGACGCTGTCAACTCTATTGATACAGCAAGTTGAGAATTATGACACTTCTTTTGTTAGGGTACATTCAATTCTTGATAGGTAAATGCAATATTTATCCTTAACCTTTAATTACAAAGTTGGAAGATTGTACCTGCAAAACTAACAAATGAACAACACAATTAACATTTTACAAGTAAAATTTTGTATTAATTATGTCACAGTTTATTAACAAGAACTATCTTTAAAAAAGAGGTTCAACGCGACTTTGAATACATGAAAGAGATATTAAGCTAGATTTCATAGTAAAAATTGTTGTCAAGTTTTATTTTTATGACGTAAGAAGGCGCGAAATGTGACTGGGTGACCAAAATGTGCACCATGACCGAGACGGGGAACCAGGGACATTCGTTTACAGGGTGAATGCTCTCCCGATTGAGCTCGCGTTGACATGCTTTCCCCAATTACCGAGTCATTTGCATCAGAAAAACACATTTACATCTTGTTTTTCTTATCAGATATGTAACTCGAAATATTGACCGTTAACTGCTGGTCGAGAAATTATAATTACTCTAGCTACACTCATAATAAACATAACTTTCGAGTGTAACAACATATTATGTTAATAGATATGAACAATTTACGAACTAAAATTATGAAACTATTCATGAATGACTGAAAGCGTATTTATTGACCCTTTACATGCAGTATTATATGTCCAATTAAAAGGTGCCTTACATAGCAAATGATTCAATCTAAAACATGTCATACATTCTATTTGTCATTTCACTGGCGTCGAGAAACAGTAAATATAGAAATCTAAAAACAAGGATCAGTACCGTCGACACTCAGTTACTAACCATTTTAACTAATCATTTTCTTTAACATGTACTTTTAGACATTCAAAGATTTGAATACCGCGTTTTAATGAACTACAGCAAAACTCAGTATGTACAATTTTGTTTATTCCAAATGATTTTGACAATTTGATTATTTATTTCATTCACTTTTAAATTCTTCCTTTTACAATTGACAGTGTTGTGTGTCACGTGAACATAAAGTACTACCCGTTTGACGAACAGACATGCACAATCACATACTACGTTTCTGACGAAACAATCACAACAGTTGAGCTAGACCACCCCGATGATGTAACGTTGAATGAATTTACTGAAAACTCTGCATGGAGGGTTACCAGCATCAAGAAGACACGGTATCTGAAATACAACACTTACCACGTGGATGTAGAATTCAAGCTTCAAAGGAGAGCAAACTTTGCAACGTTCACACTTATAATGCCACTACTCATGCTGGCCTTCTTGAATATTTGTATGTTCTTAGTTCCGATCGGTTCTGGTGAAAAGGGTTCGTTTGCTATCACAATATTTCTTTCATATGGTATCTTTGTGACCATCGTCAGTGACACGCTCCCGGATAACTCTCTTCAAATTTCATTCTTTCTTCTCTTCATCATTGTGTTACTTTTCATGAGTGTCTTGTCCGTTCTATACACGATCGTACAGGCAAAACTTATGGCTACTATTGGTCATAAAGAATGTACCATTAATTGCCTCCGGCCTACAAAGCGATCAAGAAACAAGGTCGTGCCAATCAAAGATGAGTCGATAGATTACGATGCAAAGGCCGACAGAAGCGGCGAAGCTTCTTCGGTTGATCAATACGATAACGAGGCCGACGATAGCTTTACGTGGGGAATGTTTCTCGAAAGGTTGGATATAATCATATTTACTATTTTCTTGGCGATCATACTTCTGTCCACCGCAGGTTTCTTCAGCTTAATACTACAGAGAATCAATGAGTCAACTTTGAAAGAGCTGTAAGTGGCTATTACGGCAAAAGACATTTTTTGGACAATTTCTATAATCTGACTTCAGTCCATTTCAAAGCTATAATTTTGAGCTGCCTGCCTTAAATACCGCCATTTACAAACTAAATATGGACAAACAATTAACTATTGTTGTAATATAAATGATAATATTATATATTTGGATCAACGCTCGTTCCTAAGAACATGTACTGTTTTTGTTAGTGCGTTCATTGTGAATTTATACATTTTTGATTTGAAGTAAATTTTATGAAGGTCCGCCCAGGAGAGCAGATATATTAAGTTGTTTTCGTGGATGAGACCCGTGAATTTATACAATATTTTCATGTCGTTTATATAGTCTTTAACATTTTCGTTCCAAATATGTGTCATGAATTGTTATTGTGTGGTAACTTGTACCTGGAACAGCGAAACATCACAGCTTTTGTGTGCAATGTATGCTCACTTTTGACTGTTTGAACTGTAGTTTAAACGAAACAGCACATGACGTAGATACAATGTATCTTAAAGTTCTCTTTTCTGTGTAAGAGTGATCAGTATTGAATGGATGCATTAGCACGAACATGTCAATTTAAATTTTAAAGTGTTAATCGTAAGTGAAAGTATTTCATGTGCCATATTCTCAGTGCAATGATTTCTGGTTTAAACAAAGTGAATGTAAACATTTTCATTATCTTTGACTTGTTAGATGTGTGCATAACAATTGATGTATATACTTTTGTTAATATTTCTACCACATATTTTTTATTATGCAAATGAATCATTGGTAAAAGGTCTTGATGAAGTTTTTATATCAATTTTATTCAATTTAATTCAGTTTGAAAGATTTGTCCAAAGCCTCCGACAGTTCAGGGAGGTGTATAGACGGATGTAACTTTGTGTTGAAATTGTAGCATTAACTTGATATGATATCCGCTTTAGAAAATAACAAAGATACAGTTTAGGGGCAAATTTGAGTTGATTTATAGAAGAAAATTGTTACACGTTGAATTACAAAGACAATCAAATGACTTTATGCACAACATTTGATTGTCAAAAAAAATGTTAAGAATTTATTCCCTTTGTGACAAAGTGTTGCAATTTTTTAAGTTGCCATATCGGACAACAGTGCACAATACATTGTCAGATTGACAGTTTATACTATTCATTGTGATACTGATCAATAAATGAAGGATTTGGACATAACCATGTGCCACACCGAAAACACAAAACTATACCCTTCAATAGTCAATAAATAACAAAAACAAATTCAGTCTGTGATTGACTTTTTGATTTGGACACTTTGAATATTATAGTTAATAACAAAGCATTTGTATATTTCAGTCGGACAAGAAAACCTCGAACTTATTATATTCGACTTAACATTTAATGAACATTTTATAAAAAGGTGTCTAAGATCTTTCAAAGTTTAAATTCAAATCTTTGTAAAATGTTTTTAATAGATTACATATTTTATATTATCTAAAATACCAGATGTGAAAAGTAAGCTTTAGAAAGTGTGGAAATGTTTGAGGTGTATGTAACTGTTGATATAGCATATAGTGTGATTTGTTATTTGTCTCACGACTTTCAAATATACTCTTTTGTAACCAACACTTTTGTCTAACTTAAAGTTTATCTCAGTCGCTCCTTCAATAGCTTAGAAATAAATGATATTTACTCTCGAATTGTGTTGTGTTTATAGTATTATCTATATTTTGCAGAAGCTCCCAAACGACATAACGATAAAGCAATTTTATATCACGTTGCAACTATAAGAAAATCTTTGCAAATCCTTATTTTTCTGTTAGCTTTACTGACATGTACAGACGATATTTGAGTATAATAAACACTGTTACAATGTCTTTATGTCAAGATATGAAATTATTTTTTCCAAACAGCAGTTTATTAAGCTATATAGGACTTTGAAAGACCTACTTGAGCTTTTTGCGGCTAAGGAATCTTGTACATTGACTGCTGACCTTTCTCATTGTTGGAAAATTCACTATTCTGTGTGTAACTAGGGTGTTGGTTAGTGTTGTGAGTAACGATATTTAGGAATTACTTTAACTATTTTATCATCACATTTATTCTCGTCTTCAACCTGCCATCTTAGTTATACACTTTCTCATTTCTGCACCTGTCACACAATTTCTAGCAAAGTGCAACTGTAACCAAAAGTGTAGAGTACTGTTTAAGGTTATTAAGTTAAAAAAAAACCTGTCATCATTACAGTTTGAATTATGGCAAGTCAGGATATTTCAAACTAAGTGACAAGAAGGATAAATTGCTTAGCAATGACAATTCCTGTGAAATGTAACTCCATGGAACCAAATAGACAAGATTCGTATGTGTTTATACAAAGTACCGTACAAAGGAGAACCACAATTTGTTATCAAGATCGGACAACGTGGATTATTTTCAAATTAAACAGTAACAACCGATAATAAGAATGGACAGGGGACAGCCTGGTAAAACATTGACAGTTAGACGCAACTTGTGTTGTGAGGGAACATTCCTTAGCCTAGTAATATACTATTTGTGGTAACACTTTTGCTAATTTTACCAGACTCCCTGATGTTCTAAACTTGCTCCACATTATTGTCTAAGGATCTTCAACCGTTTAAACATACACAAAAATTGGAACACTGTAAGTTGTAAAACCGTAGTCATATTAGAAAAAGTCGAGTTCCCGCTGCCAGGACAGATACGGTCGATAATATGTAATTATTTATTTCAACAAAAAGAAAACATATGTATCAGATCACGCCGAGTCATTCAATTCATTTGAACATTTGAAGAATTAGAACTAGTTAGGTCGATAGAATCAAATTGAAAAAAAAAATTGGAATCTGAAAGTCATTAAAGAGACTCTCCCTAAAACTGGTACTAGTATCAAATTAAATTTCTTAAAAAGCATCTAGATAATGGAACATTTGCAGATATTATTACTAAACCTAAAAGTTTAAGCTATACATTCCAGTCATTATCGGTAAAATACCAGAGTTTTAAGTATGTTGTAGTAACGTGAAACATTCAATAACCAATGTGCGGATAGCGATTTATTACAAAAGGTCTATATGTTGAGTATTTGTGCTAAAATGAAGCATTTTTCGATAGTAAATTATATTGTTCTTCATTTTTTTTTTAATTTTACGTTTTTTGAAGACATTATTTATGTCTCTAGAATATCATATGCTAGATGTAGAGAGAGCCGCTTTAAAGCTGCATAACACGTTGTACCAGTGAGTGATATTGTCCGATAACAGCTCACTATCAACAAAATCGCGAGATGATGGCAAATGTGAAATGTTTCATTACATGTATTGACATTTTTTTAAATTTTCTTCGTTTTTCTTCAATACTACAAGCTAAATATACAATGTATAACCAAATTGAAAGAATTTCGTTTGAACAACTGAATCTCTGCCGAATATAATTTGTGGTAATCGCTACTGTATTCAAAATGTGAAGTAACAATAGTTTGGAGTTTAACCTTAATCTTGTACAAGTATATCTGAAGGTTCATAGGAGACTGGCTTTGGAAGCGCGATGAATCTTACTTACTCTTTTTTTTATAGCAACATCCTCATCAAAATTTACCGAAGGGTGGCAGATATATTACCTTATGATAATAAATGAAAGATTAAAGAGCCATGTGAGGTATTATAATATGCTTAAAATCTACATGATAAAAGCATTGAACTCAACAAATCTTAAACTAGGATTGACATGCAAATTCCTGAGGCACATCCTAATTTAGAAATTTCTTTTTCTTCACGTTTTCAATTATATGTGACATATATTTAGTTCAGTCATTCCTATGTTAAACAATATTGAGTCCCATGTTTGCATCATCATTTGCAACAGCTGCATATAAAATGTACAATGTAGATTTTAAATATAATATATTTCGCATGATTCTTTGATATTTTCAATTATCATTTTTAGATGTAGGTAATATATTTACAATCCTTTGATAGGCTGTATTACCCATCGTTAACAGCTCAGGTGAGAAGTTTGACGTTATATTTTTAGTAAAAGTGACCGGAAAAGGATCTTGTAATGATATGCTTTCACACAAATTAGAACAAATTCAAACCCATTCTGTCTATATATTAAACATTTTTCGGAAAGTATCGAGTGTGTTGTTAATTGTAATAAATTCATTTACAATGACAATCCTAACACCTTCTATTCACATTCTATATCCGCAACGTTTCGTTTATAGATACAAATGTATAGAGAAAAGAAGCTTTACATTATTTTACGATAAAATACATCACATTTTTCACGGGCAACACGTGCGGTAAATGACGCAATGGAATGTTGTTACGCGTTGAACATAGTTCGGGGTATTTACCAAAGACAGTTTCGTGTATGAAATGAAATAATAAATGCACCCCTTTGTTTTATCGTGTAATAAAATACAGTCAGTTGTTCGGATGCAAAAAATTATAACACTCTTTCTACGCATTCGTGATTTAATTACTACGCATCCGAATTCCTGATTTCATTAAACGGGACACATTTATTATTTCCTTAATAACTCTTAGTGTGGAACTGGATCGTCAGGAAACTATATAGTTAAACTTTATTTCCTTGAAGTTAGTGTTGAAGTGATGCAAATAGAAGAATTGATAAAAACGAGAACAAATTAACTGTATATTGTCAGATTACCGGCTTATCATTTGAATGCAGGTCCAATGCCCACATAATTGTGTTACACCTAACATCAATTTAAAAATTAGATTTGCTCGGGTCTATCAATCACAAAGAACAAACCAATAATCAGTTTCTTGAGCTGAAACATGGGGATATACTAGAATATTAACCGAAAGCCTTTGTGTTTCAATGTAAATGTATGACAATAAACATCGATTTAAACATGAAGGAGTGTAGTAATAAATATGCAAACCGAGCATTAACAGATTTTTAAAGTATTTTTTTAAAGGTTTAAATGTTAAAGATCTGAGTTCGTTTTAAATGTGTAAAACGTTAATGTAGGAACGTGTATTTGATATAATATTATAACTCTAATATTGCTTTAAAATATATGTTGTTATAACCATAAATCCTAGCATAGTTTAGTCTTGATAGCAATGAAATAAACTATAAACGCATTTGATTCTCATTTTTGTTATATATGAACTATATTGTAAGAAATACACTATGGTATTGAATAAAAAAGGACTTCAGTTGAAAGTTCATACTTGTGCAATTACGATGATACAAGTGGAAAGAGCTTTAAAAATGTTGGAAACCATTCGACGAGGACTTCGATAAAATGGCATCATGTGTACAATGCATCCTGATGACCTTTCGCGCGATTTTCGACATTTAATTGAAACAAACTCAACAAAATTAGAGATTTTATTTTTGTTTGGTTATTTTTTCTTTTTTTTCAAACTGAATAATATGAAAAATTATGCCATTTTACAATATTTGAGAAGTGAATCTTAATTTTCCTTAATTTTATCAAGCTGTACAGTTACTTGAAAATATAAAAATTGACCGTGCTCATTTCTAAAACATAAATATCTAAAAAAGTAGACTGTAACACATTTTCATTTTTTCTTATATTTCAGTTCATATACTAATTATAAAGGTTATAAATTTTATAATCAATAGTGATGCCCCTACTCCGAATCGTTTGCTACAGTCGTGTATATTTACATGTGTTACTTGTAGGTAAATTGTATACTCTAGTTTTGGCATTATTGCATACTTTTTGTTACACATGTTAAGCTTGTAGAATTATGATACACGTTTTTGTAGTTCTACATTGCTTGTTATACTTTTTGGAACCTAGAACAAAAATGAATGTACTTAAGTACTTGAAAACATACTAATTTTACATTTTAAGGTATTTTTAAATCTGGTCCATATTTCATAAGTGGGGGTAGGGCAACAAAAAACGAAATAATTTTTTTAACAAAACGGTGAAATGTCTTTAAATTTTGCACATGAGTTTGTTAACAGATGTAGATTATAAAAATATTAAGGTTAATGTATTTTGGAATAGTGTCCATTAGACCCCCACTACCTGAATTAATGTTAATTCAGTCTGGAATGGTTCTCGGGAACGATTAATAAAAATTGTAAGAACTTGTTTCGCAATCGGGAGTAAATATACAATATAAATGAATACAACAAACTTATGTAGTTCTATTGCCTGACAACGCAAGTCACATATGTTTATATCATTGACAGGTGCTTGTAGTTTATAGGTGATCGTGAGCTACACAATGGGATTAGAATAATACTTTAAGGGGTGGTGCAGTCGTCTTCTAATAGATCAAAAAAAACAAAAATAATATCAAACAGGGAATGCCACGTACCAAAAACGCAGCCTCCCCAAAACGAACTCCACAGCACCCAGAAGTGCACACCACCAAACACACACACACACACACACACACACACCACACACACACACACACACACACGCGCGCACACACCACGAAACCACACAATCATGTACACCACCTATACCTACCACCACCTATCTACAAAGCAAACACACGAGGCAAAACGAACATTAAAGGAACACGTGGGGCACCGCCTTGGAACGGTCAGTGGCAAAAACCCCACTGGGGAGCTTAAACCGGTTTATGGTGCGCCCCAACCTCCTCTTACCCCACCATGTTCCAAAGTCACGGACAGTGTAAATAAAAGTAATCCTGCTAGGTGAATTTAAACACGGAATGGAAACAAAAGGCATGGTATGTAAAACAAAAAATGCTCGTGTATAAATATATAAAAGCAAACCTTGAGAACCAAAAAACGTTGTACTCAATGCCTTTGCGAAGGCGGCACCAAGAGAAAATTAAGGGCCCGACGAAACGGCCAGAGGCAGAAATCAAAAAGTTTCGTCCCAGTGGGTTTAAAACTGCCCATCACAGAGTCCTCCCTTTCCGTCAGACACTAAAAGGAGCTAGCGTCCAACTGTAAACGGGTTGAACACCAAACATGCGGTGTTTAAATACATATTTAAATACCACGCTGTAAACTCTAAAAGGTTTCTCATAATAGACTCACACAATGTGCCATTCAGGCCAATGCAAGAAAGATAAAGACAACTTAACTGCATTATTGAATAACGTATATTCAATTTGTCAAAAGCAAAATATCACCAATGAATATTTTATTTAATTCTGTTTGATTGGATATTATAGTTTCAATGCCCTCTGTGTTATTACTTAAACAGTATAATATTTGCTTCGATATAGATATCTCATACGTGTGCTTCTTTATACTAGAAGGCAGTCTTTGACAATTTAAAACTGCATGCCTTTGATATGGTGATGTAAAAAGTTACTTTAAAGTTGCGTTTAATTATTTTATAAAGATAAGTTAGGTACACGCAAGAAAACGTTTTGAACTATATATAATCAATGGCGCGTGGAATTCTATATTCCTTCGTAATAATTGTGTGGGTCTTTAATTGCATCTCGTATATATCTGGTCAGCCTTTACAAATAATAGCGCATGATTATGAAAGTGACACTGTTGGCACTGATCTTGATGGAATGAAACAACTGTTTAATGATACATTAAACGGGTAAGTGATTTCCTTTTTATTTTTATCATTTTTGTTGAAATTGTGACAAAAGTATCTTATGTCTTATGTAAAAAACAAACATAACTCGAGCTAGAATACACGCAAAATAATTTCTTTTTTCTCTTTCATGCTTTTAATTAAAGGTTCACAAGCAAAGGATTTAGTTATAACACAAATTGTTAGCAATAAACAACAGATAGCTTGATAATATACAAAACAGGATTTAAAAGATGACAATGCAAGGAAAGCAAACTGTTTTCTTTTAACGTTTTTTTTTGTTGTTCCAAAGGCTTCAATAACCAATTATTCAACTAAAAAAACAAAACTTTCACTCAGATGTTGCTTCCACCTGGAGTGAGTCCCGAGAGCGATTTATCTAAGTTGTGATAACTCGTTCGCAATCGAGAATAAACAAGACGAAACAGTAATGCAGACATAAAAGACGCCGCCAAAGATGTTTTTCCATTTTAATAGCTGTCCGTAAAGTGATGATATAGTTTTTACATTACACTATTATCTACTTGAAATGAGCGAATGCTTTACAGGAGTTGCATAGACGGATTCGTTCATGATCACTTGAAATATAAGACAAACAGCATATTAACTAGTATCACTTTGTATCGCACAGAGGCAGAACTACATTTCGCACAGAGGCCGTTTTAACTACATTTATTCATAAAATCTAACTTTACACCAAAATAACATACATTACTTTAGAAGTTATTTCAAGTTATATAAAGTATCTATTAATAAAAATCAAGACATTAACGCTGAGCTGATCTTTCCGTTATAGTACCGCAATAAGACCGTAATGTGAGTCGCATTTCTAAACATGTCCGATAGTCTGAGAATGGATTTCTATTAACGAAATTTATATTTCTCTTTATTTATAAGAACGGTAAATGCTATTCTTTATCAAAATAACTTATATGAATTAAACAAATTATACAAAATACAACACCTGGGGTTATTTTTATTGAATTGATACAGTTGTAAGCACTAATTTACATTTCGACTCTTTGAAAAATCTATTCAGTGTGATTTTCATCTTGTCATTTTATTTTTCTTATTTTATTGCATGTATTAAGGAGTTTAGTTTGCGGACATAGTTTTTTTCATTTACTTATCTTTTCTTGAAGTTTGTGTCAAATCAAAGTTCATGTCCTGGAGGCCTCGAATGTAGAAAAAATACGTGTTTAATTTTAATTTTTTACGAAGCTATTCATAGACTCGCGTACATGGATCAAATTTATTTTACATTCCAAATACTCGACGCCGCCTACTGGCGGCGTCAAATGAATAAGTATAAGTAAAAAGTAAACAACAAAACTCACCGTTTACGATTAGCATGAGAGTTGAACGATCAATGTTTTAGCAACATGTATACTATATCAAAGACAGTATATTTGTATAATGGACTCTATATATGACGAATGGACACGTCTTAATTTATGAAACGTAGTCATACTTAACCGAAAGGACGACAACCAGGTATTATATATCTTTTAAAATGTAATTGTGTTTTATCAAATTAAACATTGCTTTCCTGATTTCAAAACAAAGTAGAGCGACAAAGAATTTTTCATGTCCAGATATTCTACGTAACTTAAATAAACGGTTCCTCCATGCAGTGGGATTTCTTACGACTCGTTAAAACTTGTATGTTGGAGCACTGATACATTTAGAAGTAGGCTTTTAAAAGTGTTTAACATTTGAATTATTTAAATATAGCTTAAATCGTTTTTCCCACTAATTTCTGTAATTACGGCTGCTTTGATTTTTCACGTTGTTGGAGTGTCATTAGACAAACTAGTTAAAAATAATAACGATTGATTGCTGAATGTGCTCTGATGAACGAAAGAGATCATCATAGCAATTTCACCGAGAATTGTCCTGTGTCGTTTAACAATGTACGAATAAAGTAGTGACTACATCTGATATTTGGAGGCTTCTACGAAAGGTGACCTGAATTTGTTGCGTCCCAACAGTTTGCGTTTAATTCCACGCATTTTAAAGTGTGTGTCATGTCTCTGCAGGTGTGCCTATAGAATGCCAGCTACATGGCCAGTTGCTTTAAAACACGAACACGTTGTTAACTGAATGAAAAAGTTATAAATAATATATTAAAATGCTGATGTATCAGACCATTACATGATTTTATTGATGAGCTTTTTCCGAACCGTGGTTGTGGGTATAAAATGTTCACCACGAGAGTTGCTTTCGGGTTTTATTATGTCACCTCTAATGATCTAATTGCCTTTCCAGATACGATATAAGAATCAGACCTCGCCTTAACCAGTCCCACATCGTGGCTGTCAATACATCTTTCATTCCACAGAGTCTGTTAGAATTCGATACATCGGAACAAAAATTTTCTATTCTTGGTTACTTCCGTGTTCGTTGGATAGATGAAGTTATTGTTTGGAAACCCGAGGATTATGCCAACACAAACAACATCAAGGTTCCTCTGTCGCAATTATGGAAACCAAGCATAATAATTTTGAAGGTTAGTCTATTATTAGCATAAAAAGACAAGTATCGTAGTCGTCAATTCTAAAATATCTGATTATAAAAAGTTAATCCGGTTTAATGTCACTATTTTTAAAGGGACAAATTAAGGTATCTTCTAAACGTTTACTTTTGAATGTCTGACATTTGCTTCCAAAACCAGCCTTCATATATTTTCCGCTAATACCTTATGATTTTCTATCGATATAACACATCAAAGTTATATATAAACGTTATTGTAGCTACATTCGTACTAGTTCTTTTCCTTGGAGATAGTAGATAATGATGCAAATTAACTTTGTTTGTGCTAAGGCATACGATGGAGATGGTGTAGTTGGAAGTACTAATACAGACATCACGAAAATTTCGGCCGAGGGTGTTGTTCAGTGGGTTCCAGAAGGCATTTACAGGTACATAGAGTTAAGACACCTTTTGTTTAAACATGCTATACAGAAATAACTGACGTGAAAAGATGTTAAGTGAATTTAATACAAGAATTGTTGATTGATCAGCAGTTTTATTGACGAGTAAAACTCATTTCACTCCAATGTCAGAACTTAAATGTGTTCTTCAGTCAATTCAGTGGTGTTCTTAAGTCACCTTATTGGCTCTCACAACTATAATCCTTTAAAATGATTTGTTCGTAATTTTAAAATAATCTTGTGTATATATATAAATAGTATTAAATGCAATTCGAATTAGAATGAAATAAGCCTTTTAAATATAATTCTTGGTACAAAGCAGTTTGTATGAGTTGAGAATCAGTGATATGTACATGTATCATGTTATATGTATTCCAAATTGAACGAAATGTCAACGATTGAGCATCAGCAAGTCTTGCGCATGAACGTTCTGTCTCAATGTGTACATGCATAAAGAATTTCACATATTTATCAAGTTCTCTAATGTAACGAAATTATGGTACTTTAAATCTATGTTTTAATTAGTATTTTGAGGTGCAAAACGAGAGAGAATTATAGTCATATTCGTGTAGCGTCTGTTGTTTCCTATACATATACAAATCATATTAAAAGGTTATACTTTTAATCAAAATCTTTTATATGAAACATTATTCCAAGGACAATTAATGCGTGGTTTACGAACAACTTATTAATAATCTTCTTGTTTGTTGTTTAATTTTCTCAAAACGGCTAAACAGTGCCCTGTATTAAAACTTCTTTGTTTTCCATATTTAAGTGTACTTATAACTAAAACAATTTGAAAATACGTTGAATTTCATATCAACGACTGTCTCTTTTTCTTATGATACATAAGGTTTAGTATACAAATACAAAGTTTATCGTGATGTCAACTCTTTTATGAATTATGACACCTCATTTTGTTCAGGCACATTCATTTATCGAACCCTATTCGTTAATAGCAGGTAGACGTGAACCATTTACTGACCACGTTGGAATACTGACCATATCGGTATGAACTATAAACCACTTTGAACTCCTGCCCCAATGGCGAATGCTTGTTAAACTAGAGCAAATAAAACCTCAAAATTTCAAAATTGTATACTCAAATAATTAGGCTAGCGTGTAATAAATATTTCTGAAGTCGACGATCAGTGCCAAGTCGACACTACTTGTCCAACCATTTTAAATAACCATTCGAACTAACCATTTGTATTTTCTTTTCTAAACATTCCTGCATTCGTATGCCGCGTTTTAATGTACAGTATGAACTCATTATGTAATCGTGTTTTATATTCCAAATACATTTCACGGTTTGATAATTTAATTCTTCAGTTTTAATTATTCCTTTGACTATTTACAGTGTTGTGTGTCACGTGAACATAAAGTACTATCCGTTTGACGAACAAACATGCACAATCACATACTACGTTTCTGACGAAACAATCACAACAGTTGAGCTTGACCATCCCGATGATGTAAAATTGGATGAATTTACTGAGAACTCTGCATGGAAGGTTACCAGCATCAAGAAGACAAGGTATCTGAAGTACAACACTTACCACGTGGATGTAGAATTCAACCTTCAGCGGAGAGCAAACTTTGCTGCATTTACACTTATTATGCCATTACTCATGTTGGCCTTCTTGAATATTTGTATGTTCTTGGTTCCAATCGGTTCTGGTGAAAAGGGTTCCTTTGCTATCACAATATTTCTTGCCTATGGTATCTTTGTTACTATCGTCAGTGATACGCTCCCGGATAACTCTCTTCAAATTTCATTCTTTCTTCTCTTCATCATCGTGTTACTTTTCATGAGTGTCTTGTCTGTTTTATACACGATCGTACAAGCAAAACTAATGGCTAGTATTGGAGACGAAGAATGTACAATTAACTGTTTTCGGCCCAAAAGGCGATCAAGTAGCAAGATTATGCCATTCAACGATGAGTCAACAGATAACGATGGGGATGCTTACAACAGTCACGAAGATTCAGCTGATAAATTAGACAACGAGGCTGATGAGAGCTTTACGTGGGGAATGTTTCTCGAAAAAATGGATATAGTCATATTTATTATTTTCTTTGCGATCATACTTCTGTCCACCGCAGGTTTCTTCAGCTTGATGCTCCAGAGAATCAGTGAGTCAACTGTGAATGAGCTTTAAGTGGTTCATGTTACAATAATATAAATTTGTCATGCTGTTAAAAAATCTTTTAAGAAAGTTCTAATAGTTTTGTATCATTCCCATTACTTTAGTTGTTTGGAATGTAACTTTTACTTTTAAAAACATTTTGTTATATAATGTTTAGCTCCTTTGACACAATCTGCTCTCCGTATTACCCCTATTGTCCTTTGTTAACCTGTTTTTACATCTCTAGATGACCGGTCTATTAATAATTTTCCTATGTGATGTATACAATAGAGCGTTGTTCAAAGGTTTTATCATGACAAAGTTTTTATTTTCATGGCATGGAAACAAATATTACGCTTTCTTATAAGTATTTACAGGCTGCATTCAAAGTGACTTTTTACATGATATTTTCATGACATATTGTCGAATTGACCACAGTGGGATACTTAAATTTCTTTCTGGTTTGAATATTAATCTACCTGACCTTAAAAGTAGCGTCTCTCATATTGTCTTTACATATGTATTTAGAATTCAATGTAATAAACTGGTCTTGTATGGTAACTAGTACCTGGAATAGGATTACATTATGATAGCTTTTTACTCAAACAAAATAAAACATAAGGTAGATATCTAACATTTCTCTTTTCGTTTAGGGATGGGTTGTACCGCATATTTTTATCTTAGTAGTGACTTTAGCATCAACCCTAACTGTTTATAAAGTTTCAAATCGTAAGTGAAAGTATTTCTAGTGCCACATTCTTAGCGCAGTCATTCTGGTTAAAGCGGTTGAGTATAATCATCTAAAGAAAAAGGTAAATGTATGGTGGTTTTATTATGTACATTGTATAACAAATGTGAATATCTTTGGTACATATTGTTTTTGTTACAAGTCATATTAAGTTATTTGTATTCTGAAAAAGATAGTAATCTTGATATGATATTCGATAACGCTTCGCAGGAAACATAGAGTAAGTCGGATAAAATCATTCACGAACAACGAAATTCGTTAGAAGAAAATTGTTACATGTTGAAGTTACAAAGACAAATGTGTTTACGTGTAGAATATTATCCAAAAGAAAAATCTGATTAAAGTTCATTCTCCGTGTGACAAAGTAGTGTAATTATATGTTATTAAATGTTTACTGTACACTATATTGTTATAATAACACTTTTTACATTTGATTTGTATATGGATGAACCGATGAAATTTTGAATGGAGATGTGTGTCACATTCAACCGACCAAATTACGGTATCCTTGCGTCAATCAGTGATAAAACAAATTCTGAAAACGACATTGACAATTTGAAATCGATCACGGTAGTGGATTTACTTACCATTACATTTATATTTTGGAATCGGACAAATAAACATCGAAAACTAAGTATGGAGCGATCCTTCCTCGTACACCCATGGCCGATCCATTCCTTTAATCTCGACTTATCGGCCGTGGGTAAATTTGAAGGAGTTTTGTCGTTTTTAGTGAAAAAAATATCTACAAAACAAAACGCCCTTAAAATATGTGACCTTCATTTGCAGAACAGTATAAACAGACAAAAAGTGTGTAGAAAATACTATAATTCACAACTAAAGACTGAAAAGAGATTTTAAAATTGCTACTTGTTGACAGATATCAATTAAAACGAATCTTCTGAACACTTTATCTTCAATTTCTAACAACTGACTTTATACATTTGAGAAGTCCCTATTAATTCATAGTGCAATAGTCCTGCGTGTTAAAAAGCTTCTTACTGCAAGGTTTTTATTTTGAAATTATGTCATTAAAAAGATACACTACGGGTACTTTTGATCCATATTACATGTTGCTATGACTAAATCTGAAGTGTCAGCTATATTGAAAGTGAGTGGGGATACATTTGCATACCTAGTAGCAAACGTATGTTGTTTATACCACATGTTCCAGTCACGTGAGCAGGACATTCTTGCATCATGAACGCGACCTTATGTAAACAAAACAATCAACGACTGATAAATGGAGAGTAATAGAGTGGATCAATTGTATCATGTGATAGGAGCGATCCAGGAGTAGACTAAACGATTACTAGCTATTTTTACGAGGGATCATCAAGAATTAACCGGAATGTACATGTAGCTATATTTCTATAAAAATCATATTTCGTACAAATACACTTTAATTTGTGAAACAAATAATAATTTCCCCAGAAACATGGGAAGCAATTTTCAGCGTCTCTATAGTATACGTCTTATGACAAACTGGAGAAAGTGACTGACTATTTAGTAATGGGCAAGTTTGCATGTAAATTTCTTTAGTTTCTGAAATCGTGGTGCTGCACTGTCATTACCTGAAGTAACATACACCTTTTTACACAATATCAACGTCGTTTTCGTTATACGTTGTAACAAAGTACTAACAAACAGGTTGCAAACTATCAACGAAAGTGGCGTTGTCAGAATTACAAAACATGGACGTTGTAATTAAATTCTATTGATAAATTAACGTTCGGTACTTCACAACTATTTTTCATTGAGTGGAATCGGCGATTACAACAAGGTACAGTTCCTTTTAAGTCACCATGCGGGCGATTTGCGTTTCAGCTGGATATAGTTTTGGGACAATATATTGAACATTGCTACAACAGTATCAGATGAAGAAATTCACCACCAAATTGACAGAATAGATAAAAAATACTTAACTGAGCGCCTGACGCTCCCCACCTTGCTGTTAGATGTTCGATAATTTTGTATGTATCTTGAATGTTTTTGTTCAAATGAATTGAATGTTTTAAGAATGGTCAAATAAAGATCTATCATCGCATTGTACAAGTTATGTCAAAGTAATAGAATCAGTCCAATTTATTCTTGATCACCACTCGATAAAAAGTATCTTCTTCCAAAGTTTAATTACAAATATTTGTGAGATATTTTTGTATAGATTTTAAAGCTGAAAAGTGAAAGTGTGAAAATGTACAAAGTTTAATTCTGAGATGGATATTACTGTGTTTTTATTTGATAGTTGATATTGTGTGTCGTGTGAATTGTTAAGCTCTCAAATATATGATTTTTGTAACCGACACTCTTGGTCTAGCACTGTCTTGGCCGCTCTTTTAATAGCTTAGAAATAAAATTATATTCACTTTCAAATTGTGTTGCGTTGATAATTCATATATATTTGGTTTCAAAAACTCCCGATCCATGGGATATATCTATTATGGTGCCAATAGTGCGATCAAAATGTAAGCTTCTGAATATAGGTGTCTTCAGTTACGGAAAGAGAAAATCTCTGAATGTCCCAGTCGTCTGACCCTATTGGTCAATTTTGTTTTTTTAACCCAAGGTAAATGAACTGAACAAATTTGGTAGACGGTCAATACACAGTGCTACACATTTAAATACCTGGGCCTTCTGATTTTGGACGCAACGATTTTCTTATACGTTTTATTATTGGTTACTATAACATCCAGATATCCTCGTGGATTAAATTCTTTGACAATGTCTGCAGAAAAATATTACTGTGCAGTTTGCTAGAAATAGGTTGAGTGATTTAAGTAAGAAGAAGTAATCATTAATCATGGACGATGGGCCACGGGCATCCTAGAAGCTGTTAACCTAAACGAAACAATTGCTTTGTTATTTACAATGCTCCTTACTGGGTCAATCTTTTTCTTCGTGAAATATTGGATGTCTCAGTAAGAAAGCAGACGAACTTCTCGGCTGAATGCAGGAACTTTCCATTATGACTTTCCTCATGACATGTCAGCTGATTAGGCAACAACAAGCAGCATATACTTGAAGCGTTACGGTTAAATGTAATCCTTATACACTCAACAGGTTTAGAAACGCAAAAGAATGCGTCGAACCAGTTATATATTTTTAATAGTGTTACCGATTCTCGAATTAATTAGAATTTCAAACAAAATTCAAAACAGTAAACAAATTTACATATCATTGTAAAATTTCAATGAATTCATCGCAAACATACTTAAATAGAGCATATAATAACTCAATTCAGCGTGAGTTCAAGTAAAAAGTTCAGATCAATTCTTCAGCAAAAAGTTCCTAAAATACATGATAAATCATATATGTTACATTTGATTAAACAACATTTGTGTATGCACAAACAATTTATAGTCTTTTTATATACCTAAATAAATAAATATAATAGTCTTACGAAAATTGAATTAGACAGCCTATGTTAAACTTAAAGTAAACATTAAAACGGAAACGAATTAACTAATTATAACGATTTGGCCCGTTGATTTGATGAAATACAGCAACACGTCTGCTTATTAAAGGCGGCGTCACGACTTTAACACCTTACATGTTATATATGCATTTGCACTAAGCGTATTTGTGGGTGCACAAACAATTCATTCTTGCTATTCAATTAAACATAACATTTGAAAATTAATTAGACAACTATGTGTTTAGAGAAAATTAACTTTATAACGATTGAGTTGATTTGATGAAATTAAACGTTGTTTTTATGTGGTTAGTTAATTACAGGTAATTCCAATTATTGCGCACCTATTTGTGATTTTAACACATAAAAACACGTATTCCAAGAAATGCATGCGATTTGTTTGTTTTTTTATTTTAAACAATATCTCTCATTTTTTGCCGTGTTGTTTGCAAATAAGCATAATATCTATAAATGAAAAATAATCCTGCCTTAAATTGTACTATGTTCATTGGAATGAATCATATAATAACCGCGTTTAGCTATTATTTCAAAGTTGTATTAATCAGGTTTAAGATATTGCAAAATGTCGTTGCTTTTATGCATGTATATGCTGAACAAATGCTATATAAATGCAGGACAGTGGTAAAAGCTACTGAAGAAAAAAGATTACTTTTGCAATAGGTAAGTGATACCACGTCTAACTGTACATTTTACCAACAGTTTCAAAACTGATTTGAATATATTCTAAAGGATTGTCTGTGTGTCAAAAAATGTAAACATCATGATACATGTATTTCCCTCGTCATAGACACCCGGGGAAACATTTTAGTTTTGCAATATTTAAACACCAGTTAGGAGTTAGATAAATTTCATGTTCATGTTTGGCAAGTTATAGAACATTTCAAGAGGTTTGTAAATTATGTTCATCTGTACATAAATTCTTAGCAAACTTTGCTAAATTGAAAATAACTTATATTGTACAACTCTTACAGGAGGCATTACTAAATTTTGTTATCGAAAATAAAACTTTGGAGGGCACTAAAAAACCTTCAAATTTATACATGAACGTATCGTTTTACTTCAAAAATTGCCATGTTTATATATTATATTTCAGAATACCAAGAAAGAATCGAGCAATTAAATTCAGAGCTATTCTTTATGGTCATACTGTGGTGTATGATGCACCAAGGTAAGTGCAACTACTGTAAATAGAAACCCTCATTTTACTGTTACAGTGGAATGTGTATTAGTTTGTTGATAGTGCACATCACCTTACAAAAAGTATGAACTAGTTACAAATATAAAATACAGCTTAAATATTAGTATGTTTTACTGTGTAAAAATGAAGAGACATTTTTCAAACATTAACATTGCTCAAGCAGTAACAACTGATTTATTATGTTATTTCTAACATTTTTCATCGTTTACGTTTTATACATGCAGGAAAAAACTGGCAAATACAGTAAACATCCTTTAAAATAAGCATTTCAACGACACCGTTTGGTCAACGAAGAAAAACATCTCCCGAGTATTTTTTTATCATTTATGCAGAATAAATATTGTCAAACTATAAAAAAAGCTTCACATACAAAGTTAAACAATAATTTACTTTTATCGATTTTCAAGGAATTCCTATTATCGTTTTCAATTATTTATCAATTTTATCGTTTTAATTTATCTATTTTTAATCGGCAACAACGCTTTTGATATTAGTATATTATTTAAACGTTAGACTACTTATATCTACGTCATTCAGTCGATATTTTGTTTCATTAATTATTTTCATTATTATTATTATTATTATTATTATTATTATTACGATTTTATTGGAATTCACGTTTCATTTGCACACACCTCTCAATGAGGTGTAATCGAACTAAGCAGTAATGAATTTGACTTTATATACTTATGAACATAGGCTTTCATTTTTCTCTTTTGCAACTGGCTTTATGGTCAACAATTTATGAAATAGTTTCTTCGAGTTTTAAAAGCAGGTTATTATTTTTACTGATGTCATACTTAATATAATCATAAATTTATATCTTATTCTGAGTGTACCGATATAAACTGATATAAATATCATGCTTCCACATGATATTTATTTTATTATGCCGAACAAAATTAAGTACATAAAAAAGTTTTAAAATGTTTTTAATTCATTTAATTAAACAAAAAAAAAAAAAAATATCAAACGGGAATGCCATCAAAACCACCTCCCAACCCCACACCCGGCAACCACACCACACACACACACACACACCCACACACACACCCCCCCCCCACCCCCCCACCCGAACACACACCACCCACCCACCCAGCAATTTAAGGAACACAGTGGGGCCCCCCCCCGAAAGGGTCAGGAAAAAAACCCCCTCGGGGTTAAACGGTTTTTAATTCACTACCCCCCTTACCCCCTGTCCAAGGAGAAGTAATCCCTGCTAGGTGAATTCTAATCAAGTTCAAGAAGGTAAACAAAATATCACATATATCAGGAAGAACAAAATTACACTGTTAACAATGCTAATTAAATTCCTTCTAAAACTGTTTTTTATTGTACTTGACTGTTCATTTGATGTTTTCGTGTACACATTGAATACTGACGTCGCTGCTGTATGTGTATAAGGAAGGCAATCACGTCATGATTTAGCTAAAATATTGAAGCAGTTATTTGCCCGTATATGACATTTAAAATATCACTGCGGTCACATGACCTGACAGTCAATATTTGCTTGGTCACGTGTCAAAAATGTTTCTGATGGTCAAAATATCTCTTTTTCAGGTAATGAGATTTTACCATTGTAGACAAAAGTGAGATATAATAATGTGAGTTTTGTATCATCAATGAAAGAGTTAACATACATGTATTGACTACAAGTTTTTAATGATTTCTAAACATTTAGAACAGAGATAATAAGAACATGAGGCGCTTAAATAGGAGTGCATAATTACACTGTATTGCGTGCTCAGTCAGTTGGCTGTCAGTGACAATAAATCGGAATTGTATGAAATATTTGGACAAAAAATTGGTTTCTTTCGGTTCGTAAATGCCTTTAAAATGAATGACATAAACGTTCCATTACCCCTGACATCGATTTAAGTGTCCAATTCGTTGTTTTCAACAGTGTAGTACATGTAAATACTTAACAAGGCGCGTATCCACCATAGACATCTAGCTAGTGGTCATGTCGCCCCTACATTCAAAGTAACCATTAAATAAATCAAGAACAAGACAGATACAGGTTGTGAGGGTTTATCCGGTTGTATAAGGAAAACAATATAATAAGGCAGTAATATTTAGATGAAAATCCATAATTAGTGACAGGAAGAAATGTTGAGGCCACCTGCTTGTCGCTATTCTTAAAAGAGCATAAAAAGAATTTCTAACTCCACATTTAGAAAGGACGAAAATTTAATATAATATAATTTGTGGAATTCATATAACATTTGCCTAAAAACTGTTCTAAACTGGCCTAAAAAATGCTTCCAATATTTATGACGAAAATTCATACTTCTTTGATTTATATAATGATTTCATAGGCATGTACATTAAAACATTGCAAACAATTGATAGAGTTTTTTGCACGTCGTTGTAATTTTTTAATTTTTTTTAATGAAGTCCCTAAATACTGTAACAGTCTTGATATTTGCGAGTTTTTTTTCAAATTATCTACTTATTCGGTAGTTTCTTTAATTTGCAAGCGAGCACTATTTTATAAATAGTTACTGTTTCTTAGTTATTTCAGCGAGATTGTTGAATTCGCTAATTGCTTCATTCGTGAATATTAGCGTCGCTTAAGAAACACCTTTTACAGTATTATCAATTTAACATGCAAAAATTACAAAAAAACTACTTTCTTTTTCCAGCCGTTCCAGTACCAAAACCGAAACCGAAACCAGAAGATGTACCGGTGCCAAGACCAAGACCGATATAGAACTCAGAAGACCGCATTCTAGAGAGATACAAAACGCAATGAATAGATCGTTATACAAATAAAATACATATAAAACTACAAAATATTAAAAACATGATCAAATACTTGTATGTTGTTTTTGCTGGTGTAATAATTGTATAAAGAATAAAATCAGGACAAGAAAAACTGTAATACAAAGTATCACAGCGGGCCAGCAAACAATAATGCCATGTAAACATTTTGGAAATTGGTGGTGATGGTTAATGTTGAGGCATGGTCCCAAAAGAACTCGAGGAAACCCATTCTGGTTGAAAAAGCAAATTGATACGACATCACATCTACTAACTGACCTCAAGTATCGAAAATTTACTATTATCAAATAATATTTATACAGTATGTCCAAGAATGCCCTATATACCGTTCCTGGTACGTCTCAATTTTTCATTACCATTATCCGTATTAATTTGACATGAATGAAGATTTTTATGATTATTTGCCCTAAAATATTCTTAAATGGTTTAAAGGCTAAAAATGATGATTAAAACAGCAGAAAAAAAGTAAAAAAGAATGGGTGTCGCTGGGATTCGAACTCGTGGATTCGTAAAAGTGCACTTATACAAAAATGTGTGAGCTAACGTCGCTACTAATTAGACCACGGTGACAAGTTTCTAATGCGAGGGAAAAAAGTGCTAAGATAATATCATATATATTTTAAAAAGCAATCAAAGAATATTTAGGCAACTGCACTTCGTTTCTTTAATGTCAAAGGCTGTATAAGTGGAAAAAGCAATCATATTTCCATTTACCACAGCACAGATTGCGCCTGAAACGTGAAAGGCGCTTTTTTCTATTTTTATCGGCGTAGATTGCGCCCTCTATGAAACGAACGACAACTCTTACTTTTCCAAAGAAAGTGACTGTGTCCACAGTTTTCATCTCAGAATTACCTCAATTTTTAAATGAAGAGAGACGCATATATTCGATCTAGTGTTAAGTCTCCATCCATCTTTTACTCACCAGTATTAAATATAGAGGCCACCTGCTTGCCGCTATGCTTAAAAGAACGAAAAAAATGTGTAACAATCATTATTCACGAAGAACAAAATAACTGAAATATGAGTGTAAGCTTGCTGTAAAGTTGCTGTAATCTACAAAAGCAGGCAAATACAGAAGCAAGCATCATTCACAAAGAACAAAATAACTGTAACATGCGTGTAAGAATGCTTTAAAGTTGCTGTAAAATTTTTACATCTATAAAGGCAGGCAAATAAAGTAACAAGTATCATACACGAACAACAAAACAACTATAACACGGGTGTAAACATGCTGTAACACATTTATAACTCTTTAAAGATTTATGCAATTATTATAGAGAGAAAATATTGGTAAATTCTGTTTCGGAAAATAGTTTTCAGTGAAATAATAATAATAATTGAAAATTGTATCTAGAAAAAAGTTTTTATGGAATTTTAGGAATAGAGCGCAATATCAATGAAATGAAACAATTTCACAACAGAAAATGCATGTTACATGTACGTACAACTGCTGCAACAATACATATATGTAACCTTAAAGCTTGAGACTAAACTGAAAGAAAACAAATATTTTTATTTTCTGTTAAGAAAACTAATTTCAATACAATCAGTTTACATAACAGTTTAATAAATCGATAGAATAAAATGATAAGTATCATTTTAAGAGTGCAAAACTAGTATAACATTTGTATATTGTTGCTAGAACGTGTACATAAATATGTTGTCTTAAAACGGTTAACAATTGTACCTAGGAAAAAGTAATCAACGTTGGATGTGTAAAATTTTGTAGCAGGGTATTATCTGCTGTATACTTTCAAGTAAAATCTAAAGGTTAAAAAAATGTTAGTATAAGGGTATTGTTTTGAACCATACATACTTGTTAGAGCCGGTGTTTATTCTGCATATTAAAACTTGTCAGTACTTTATGCCTTTATCATTTTGATGTTAACTTTATCTTATGCTTACAATGCAGAAAAAGTGACTTATTGTAATGTGTCATGCTGTAGCAAAACCTTTTTACATGTCTTAAACTTTTTTGTGAGAATGTTCATTTTAATAAAATTTATTACCACTTTGGTTATTTGGATATCAAAGATAGAAAATCTAAAAATGTTTAAGAAAAGAATATAACTCATTATAAGCTCACGGTATAAAGGTGTTTGTCTACACATGACCACGCCCACTTTTTTCAAGTCCGAATCCATTTGAAAAGTATTTTTCATCTCTTACACTATGTACATGTACACTTATCTGCGATTTAAATTTTTGCTGGAAACATTTTTCTGCTGGAAATAATTCTGTGATTTCATTCAAAGACCGCAGAAAGACTGCAGAATCGCAGATATATTCCACGGTAGTCATTAGTTATCATCTTTAACAGTTTTATAGTGTTTAAGATAGATTAAGTTGGCTATTATTAAAGGGAACTCCTTTAATTATTTTAAAATTTTCTATCTTTGTGATGTTCATTTCTAGCCAACAGTACTTTTAAGTTGATGCTGAATTAAGCTTTTTTGTACGATTTAGGCAAAGTTTATCCTATACGATTTTCTGTGGATCTACATTACATGAGTCAGATTACTGCATACATTGGACAGAATGTACTATTTTTGTCTCATATTACATTTGTAACTAATTAAATGAGATGGTTTAAGGTATGAAGCGTCTAATGGGAAATGTTTCAGATATCAAAACCTGTAATGCAGTCATTTGCATAAGAAAACATAAATACAGACTTTTAAGAACTTTAACCGTAGCTGAAAGAAGTTAGCAGCACTACGAAAATCATTTCTGTGACCCTCATTTTAAGAAATCAACGTATGATGGAAGTGGTCGTAAAATGACAATGAATGATGTAAATGTCCTAAACCCACCAAAATGTAAGCCAATCAGAAAATAGTTATCTAATATTCATTCTTATAATGTGGAAAGAAAATACACACAAAATGTTTCCCTACCTCTTCCTGTTTTAGCTTTTTACAGATAATTGCTCCAATGACCGTATAACAAGGGTCTAGTTAGGAAAGGGTAAAATAATTATTGTCTTGAACACGGTGAAAAAATCTAATAACAATCTGCTCATAAAGTTTTTAGGAAAAAACATAGTTTTTTCCGTTTTGATTTTGATATATATGTTAATGTTGTTAATTATGATTACTTTTAAATTAGGAGACAAAAAGAGATACGGCAAATGTCTTAAATAATAAACAATAACGCAACCAATACCAAGAAACTTCTTAAACTACTTTTTGTTGACTTTCTCAAGAAGGCTCTTCAGTACGCATTTGTTCTTCGGCGACGGAATCGTTATTTTGTTCGTTTGATTACTACTCAAATTTGATTAACGGGCGTGTTCAGGGTTTTACCACATCCCACCAGGCACAGGGGTATAGCTAAAAATACATGTATATTGTCCAGACAGTTGTTCTACGTTTTTCAGTCTTATATCTGGAGAAGATTGTAACTTTCGCTAAGTGGAATCATTTGTGGTTTGTATAAAATATCGCAATTCTTTAAAGGTCTTGTTCTTATTGCTACAATTATTTCCTTTTTACTTTTAATGGTATTCTGATCACCACTAATGTTTATTTAAAAAAAACGCATATAAATAGCACGATCTATGGGAGAAATGGTTTTGATGACACTATCGCATGGTTCAGAGGCATTTATTTGATGTTTCTGTCCTGTTATACA
Organism: Saxidomus purpurata; assembly: GCA_022818135.1. Taxonomy (NCBI): domain Eukaryota; kingdom Metazoa; phylum Mollusca; class Bivalvia; order Venerida; family Veneridae; genus Saxidomus; species Saxidomus purpurata. Next base: position 13,427,148 of record JAFMSR010000017.1, read on the forward strand.
TTTGAAAACAAAAACGCGAAATAATTGCATCCTAAAAAAAAAGATAAAAAGAAGTTTTCTTTTCTCTCATCATGATCATTAAAGGCTGAAAAACCAATTTCATTAGTAACTTAACTTCTCTCTTTCACTTGATCACTGTACTGCTTTTCTAAGCCATGGGTTTGTCAAATTGATCCAATACATCTTCCTTCGTTTCCACAATATCTTTTGGCCTACTGTGACCATATACATAATGTACACCCGACAAATTATAAGCAATAGAGAAAAGAACCGTGATTCAATCAAACTATAAATCTTGCTGAATGTCAACTCAATTAATTCCGGTTCTGAATTGAATTTTAAGATAACAAAAGATTAGACGTACTGTCTTGTTAATAGTGCAGACTGTTTTGTACTGGCGTCAGATGGGATGCTTAAATTAATATTGAAACAGAAAGGAAATTAAAAATTGTCTTAATTGTATTTTTTTTTTGTTACCAAGCATTAATTTAAAAGCAGTTACAGGATAGAAAACTCGGTATTATGGGCATATAACTGTATACATTTTATGTATAGTAGTTCCCGTTGCTACCGCGTCCTGGTTGCTACCGTGGTAATCCGAAAATTTACTAATTTGCATATGTAGCGCCGTCTGTCGACTGTTTTAACTCATCAAATTGAACGCGGAAGTGCTGCTTTTTCACGTGAACTGGGATTTACCAAAAACGTCTTCATTACTGGTAGTTTCCATTAATATTCATAAAATGTACCATTTCTTAACATGTTTTTACAAGTTTAGGAATATCAAATGCAATATACCGGGGCAATTTAAAGGGAAGGTCTGTCGAAAAATCTCGGCTGAAATACATTCCTTATATATTGTCCCAGTACATAAAATGGGGAAACCAGTTTTGTAACTATTTATCTATATATAGACCGGCTGGAATCCCCTGAATACTAAGAAGTCTAATCAATATCAGAGGAAATAACACATACCATTCTTGTTCATAAATCATAAGAGTTAATCTACTAATTAGACTTAAACTGTTTTTAAATGCATAAATAAGATATTTGAGAAAAATGATGTTGATGAAAAAAATATTTATGTCGGTATTCCAAAACAAACAAAACATGTATCTATGGGAAAACCAGTTTTGTTACTATATGCAGACCGGAAGTATGAATAATTCGAGCCAATATCAGAGTAAAAACCAACAAACTTAGTCGTTTCTTTTTGATAATTCTTAATAGGTAAGAATATACTTAAACATAATTCGTAAAAAGTAATGTTCATAATATTTACGTAAGTAGGCCTAGATCTAGATTAAATCTTAAATGTTAAAGTAAGATATATAAAATCATTCATTAAAAATAACTATAATAATTTTAGTCCGGGTTAGATGTTTTACCTTTTTTTCCTCAAAAGTATTATGGCGTTACTGCATATTAAATTATTATTTTATGAAAGTACTTGCATTGACGTTCAGTCAGTACTATACAGTGTACTTTCGCTTTCATTATGTTTACTTTCGCTTTAAACTTCAACAATTCGGCATTCAGTTGTTTGTTAAATGTATCAAGATATATGTTTCATGATCTAAACTTTACAAATGTGTAACTACATTATATATATGATAAGAAATAATGTCGTTGGAAGTTATAAATGAGTGTAATTTCATAATCAATGTAGTTGGAAGTTATAAATGAGTGTAATTTCAGTAAATTTTCAGTAAATAATTATGTACTTTAGGATTTTACTTTCTTTTTTTAAGTCATTCAGCTTTGTTAATATTCTTGCTATATAAATTATTAAAAACTCTAGATTACAATGAATATTGTATTTAATTTTCGGTTTTAACATTCTTGAGTACTTATTATAGATATTCAGCTTCGTTCGTTCCCTAGTCAGATCTAAACATTTTACAATGTATCTTTACTTCGTGTCATAAGAAAGGCAGCAGTTATTACAGCAGTTTGTACTTTCGGTTGTAATTTATATCAAATTGTTGCTTTCGGTTTATAGTTCTTAACTTGAAGAGTTCAGCCTTGTTGGTACAAGTATTTCCTATTTACTTTTTATTGGTATTCTGAACATCAGTTATGTTTATTTAAACCGATTTATGGGAGAAAGGATGTGAAACAATGTGTTATATAAGGGGAAGGTGCGTTGACAAAAATCGAGGCTGAAATATAAGTCGGTTTTCCAAAATTATGGGGAAACCAGTTTTGTTTCTAAATATATGTATATTGACCGGCTGGAATCTCCTGGTTACTGACACAATGCGGCGCACGGTATAGTCAATATGTGAGTAAATGTCAAATCTTAAGTGGTAAGAGAACTTATTAGACTAAAATTAGCAGTTTTTCGTTAAAAGGAATCATTTCATATGTATTAAGTTATATCATGTTATCAGATCGTTTTTAAAAGGTGTCTTTAGCATCACGCAAGATGTCACTAGATAAACATGCTTTATAGTTTCATAGCAATGTGTACGTAAAATCTTAAAGCTCCATTTGTAACACCAAAGCGAATTTTCTTTTGAATCTGGAATCGTAACGGGCGTCTTCTTAGAAGGACAAATATGACAAACTGCTTCGAATGTGACCATATTGTGTTGAAAATTTGACTTTAACAAAAGATTTAATACGTTTTATTTGCCTTTTCAAAAACGAAAGTAGGTTTTCCAGTTTTCAAATATCTTTGTAATTTTCCAGAAATCTCCCAGAGAGAGGATGTTAATAAGTTGTGCATAAATAAGCATCGCCTATCTTGAATTGTAAGTGAAGAACTTTACTTTCAATGATGTGCAAAGTATATCTCTGACTGTTTACAACATTTAACAAAGCGAAAGTAGGAGAAAAGACGACCCAGGTCAATCTAAGAAAATACAAACATTTACTCATTTTTCTGCAGCAGTATTTCAAACTGGGAAATACGCAGCGACTATTGTAAAGTTTTAGAAGCCAGTTTCAAACTGTATTTCCCTGTTACAATTCCAGATTTAAAAGACAATTCGACTTGGTGTTAGTAATGGACCTTTAAGTAAAACTAAAATGTATTTTTTTTCTCGTCCCAGTTGAATCTATAATGATCTCAATTTTACTAAATGATAATGCTGTTACTATATCTTATGAAAATATTGCATTTTATTCAGTACATTTTACTTTCCCGTTTGAGGATATTTACTTTCGCTTTATGCTTCAACGATACGGTTCTGTCTTGTTTAATGTATTCAGATAAATATCTTAGCTTAACTTTAAAATGTTTCAACATAATTATAACTGTGTACGATACGAAATCCTGCATCTGAATGATAAGTGTAATAGTAGTACATTGTACGTTTGCTTTCAATACACATATTTCCGGATTTAAAATTGTCTACTTTACGTCATGTAACTGTGTTAATCGTGTTCCTAAATAATAATCTAAAAGTATATTTTTGTTAGAAGTTTGTATTTAAACGTTCTTTCATTTTTATAATACACATGTATTACTTTGTTCGTCTAAATATTTAACAAACTCGCAGTTGTTGATAAACAGATCATAGCATTACTTTTATTATATAGTATAAAATACATGATTACTTTGTAAAAATATCATTAAGTATTTGACTCTGAAACGACTATACTGTCAAGGTGGCATGCATTCCGAATCATGTCAAGGAAAGGGAGGGGCGAGGGTTAGGTCTAAGGGGATGAGGTCCAGACCCCAAACATCTGTGCTCTTTATAAAATCATATAATATTAGTTACTTTACCGCATGTAAGCCAACTCTAGTCCCGAAGCAAATCGTAAAATATTTGTAGTTACTTTTTTTGGTCCATGCATTTTGTTGAGTAGAATTTTTGGAGCATATTTGTTGAATTAAATAATTTTATAGAAGATAATTGTTGGTTTCGGTATAATATCACGTTAAAATTTCACCGATTGGACACCAAATGTAATATTTTACGAGTGGCGTAGCCACGAGTGAAAATAACTACGTTTGATGTTCATGAGTGAAATGATCGCAAACCTATACCTTTCGACAATATCAAAATTCGTATAGATGAAAGAATGGACAATGTTTGAAAATGTTTGAAAACGGCGCGAAAATACACTCTGACGTGATTCTTTTGCACTTTAAGATGTTGGATCGTCACTATTTTTGTTGAAAGCTGAATCTGGCGTATGACGTAAAAGACATGTCTTAAAATCATGTTTTTCTTTAGTAATTCATTTTAATATAAAGTAGACAGTATCTCGTAGCTCACTGTAACCCATATCAAAGCACGTATTATGGACGAAATGTGAATATTGGATGTGGGATCAAAAAAGAAATATTTTGAGTTGCTATAGATTCATAGAAAATGATCTAACTAAGAGACTGAAAACCGACAACAAATTGTTTATTAACAATCTATCTATCATACAATATTGTGTCGCTAGCATGTTTTTCGTTTAAAATGTTTAAAATTGAAATATATCCACATTTTTGAATACCAGAAAACGTGACAAAAAAGTTAGTTCCTCTCTGTCTGTCTGTCTGTCTGTCTGTCTGTCTGCTCTCTCTCTCTCTCTCTCTCTCTCTCTCTCTCTCTCTCTCTCTCTCTCTCTCTCTCTCTGTATATTTTTGTTATTTTTACTTCTGTTTTCATGAAGTGCCCAGGCTAGTTATCGAGATTACTTATAGATATTATGCCCATATAATTTTTTCTCTGTGTGTAGTTTGAACGGACCTAACTGTTTTAAGTAAGAATGGGACAAGGCTGAGACGTTAAGGTCACGGACCTGACATATCAATAAATCATTTTTGGTTTTACTTCTACCAAACCCCTTGTTGGATCAGCATCAGACGTTCTTGGAAACACAATTATGAAGTGTAGTCATACATATAACTATGCATAGTCAATTAATTAAAACGAAAGCTCTGAACAATTCAATGCATTTTGTTTTTACTGATACTATGTGGCTTACAGGACATTTTTTAATAGTGATAGTGCTGGTGGTGTTTTGTTACACGATTCATCCAATACTGTCAGGTTTTGTAGTATGACTTTATGAGCGTGCTGCTCACTTGTGTTTTGTTAATAGTAAGTTGCATTTAGGCTTCCTTATTTTGACCCACGAACACAAGATTTACATTGGCTCATGAATGTAAAAAAATCAAAGTTATTTATTGATATGATCATTATCGTAATTATTTAATTTAACTTATTGAATTAGTTGTTATTAGCTACTTCTTATTTACTTTAGGTACACCTTTTTATGTGTATATTAGTAATGTATTACTTTAAACCAGGTAGAGTTGGCACAGAACAAACTGAATTTGTATTAGTGACGAAACATGGATGTTAGAAGAGTACTGATTCTTGCATTTAGCATTTGCATCTGTTTTGCTGCAGGTAAGAACTATCTTTTGTAAATGAGTTATAAACAATTTCATGAAATATGTAACAAATTAGCAATGTACCTTTATTTTAATGCAACACTTGATATCTTCCTCCGGTACGACAACATCTATCAAATGCAACACTTGATATCTTCCTCCGGTACGACAACATCTATCAAATGCAACACTTGATATCTTCCTCCGGTACGACAACATCTATCAGCAGACGTATTGATAAGTTTTTGGGGAGTAGGGTTTGGGTGATTACCACGATTCGTTAGTGTCCGGTTGTTTTCGTAAATAAACAGCCAGGGTTATGAATTGTTTTATCACCAAACCCTGATATAACTTAAAGCCTAAGGGAGATGTTAATGTTGACTTGTTACTTATTAAGGTAGTGGGGGTCTAATGGACACTATTCCAAAACACATTAAACTTAACATTTATATGATCTACATCTGTTAACCGACTAGTGTGCAAAATTTAAAGACATTTCACCGTTTAATTTAAAATTAATTCCGTTTTTTGTTGCCCTACCCCCACTTTAGAAATACTGACCATATTAAAAAGTACCATAAAAGTTAAAATAGGTATGTTTGCAAGTATTTATTTACATTTTGAAAAATTTTCCAGGTTCAAAAGTCTACAAGCAATGTAGAATTACAAAACATGAATTATAATTCTACAAGCTTAACATGTGTAACAAAAATATGCATAATGCCAAAAACGAGGGTATATAATTTACCTAATTTTGCCACGAGACATATCACACATGTACATATAACGGCTTTAGCAAAAGATTCGGAGAGGGCCATCACTATTGATTATAAAACTTTTATAAGTAGTATTTGAATTGAAATATAAGAAAAAATAAAAATGTTTTACCGTCTACTTTTTTGAGATATTCAACTTCTAAAAATGAGCACGGTCAATTTTTGTATTTTCAAGTAACTGTACAGCTTGATAAAATCAAGGAAAATTAAGATACAGTTTTCAATTCTTGTAAAATGGCTTAATTTTTCATGTTATTCAGTTTGATAACTAAAAAAGAAAAATAACGAAAAAAGTTTTGGCTCCTTCGGGGATTGAACTCAGGACCTCTTGATCTCAAAGCAGACGCTTTAACCACTGCACCACAGTACAAAATAGGTACTGCTATAAAATCCAAAGTATTCCAAATGATCCTTAAACAGGAAGTACTCATTACACATCCACTACCTTAAGGAAACAGGTAAATTGTGTTTTTGTTTTGACCAATATACACCGAGGATAAAGGACATTATCTATATCATTACTTTCAATAATAATAATAATATAATAATAATAATAATAATAATGAAGCTGTTTAAGAGGAGAGCACAATTTTGATACAAAAACGTGTTTCTAAATGAATTAAAGGCCAAGATTTGTGTAATGTAATACTCGCGGGTCTAGATATATAGGAATACCTTAATGTTTTCATTAGAGAACTTAAAATGTCGGCTAATTCTTTGCATGCGAATTGTTTTGTTTAAGCAAATAACGTACGAAAATTGAACGATGCACGTTAATTCCAAGAACAGGCGTGCACAACGAATCAGTTGTTACATTTATTGGGACATGGAAAAAGCAAATTTTGCATTTTGTAGTTTTCACAATTAAATACAAATACAAATTCGAAAGGGAAAACAAAATGAATATCAGTATATTTCTTCTGGAAGCATTGAAAGACAACAATTTTCGAACATCTAACTACATATTGTAGTTTGTTTCTAGCTAGGATCTTTAAGACATTCCCTTCCAACACTATTTTATAAAATGACATTTACACTTTTGTAAAATGGAATCAATTAAATATTTAGTAGAAACGGGGCCGAGAATTATACTGTCGTCCACACACCACACAGAATAGTGCATCTATTTAAATTAAGAGACATATCGAATACATCTTCTGTTACATTGATTCAAAAATCAAACAAACAACATACATACAACATGCAAAACACTTTCATTTTGAACGAAAGATATCCGCTTCAATGAAAGATTTTGTCTTTTTAAACTACAAAAGATTGATCGGTACACAAAGTGTTTGGAAGTGTTTAAGGAATATTACAGAAACATCCGGGGGACAAATTACATACTTGTGAAACAAAACCGAAAAAAAATTTCTTTCTTGATTTTAATATAAATCTCACTTGCAAAGAATGCATTTCGATTTTTACTTTGTAGATGGTTGTAATAGTTTAATAATAAGTTAAGCTAAAGATGAAGAAATAAAGAAAATCTAGAGAGCCTTTATTTTTTTAAAACAATTTGGTCTCATTTATATTAAGGCATATTCCATGTTTGCAGACACATCTTTGAAGTCAGTTATAGAGAATTATGAAGGGATGAGACTTACAGCGTATGATGCCCAACCACAGAATCCAAACATTCATGACACAACAATAGGTTAGTTAAACATAACCAATTTTATGTCTCTTTAAGTTCAAATCTGGCGTTTTTGAAAAACAAAAGATCTATATCTACAATATATGATAAATGACAGACGCTTTTACAAAAAGTCTGTTCTCTGTAGAAGACTATCATGAGTTTGCATTTGTTTGATATTTTGGCTTAGATATATACGTGTATCTGTGCTCACTATACACTGAACCGAATTTCTAAACGTCCATTCTATAACATTCAGTCATAAGAAAAGTATTTTATATAACGATTTATAATTTAGAACTCCTTGGTTATACATAGTGCTCTATCGAAGTTTACCAAAACATGACATTTTACTGTGACTTTTGGCACGAGGATCACGTGTAAACGCGCTAAATTCACGATACACGTGATCCTTGTTCCAAAGTTCGTAATTCGTAGTCATCGTCTCGCGCGGTCAACCGCGACAGTGAACTGTTATTTTTGGGGTAACACTCGATAGATTACTATGGATAACTTCGGAGTTCTAAATTTTAAGGCGTTACACAAAATACTTTTCTTATAACTGAATCTTATAAAATGGACGTTTAGAAAATCGGTGCAATGTATACTCGTACAAATCACTCTTCTGTTTTGCTGAGTCACCGAAAGCGTAACATTGAAGCTATGAAACAAAAAATAGATACAAACATCTTAATTAATATTAAATTTTATATTTTAGGTATAGGATTCAACTTGAATAGACCTGATGCTCAATCAACGTTCGAGCAAATAGTGCCAGGAGTGAGTTTTGACGCTGTAAAGAACGGAGAGGAAAGTATAACAACGGGACAAGCTAGGGCTCTCTTTGATGTAAGTCATTACACGTTATCGGTACAAAGTATTATAATATCACTGAGTCTGCAAAATATTTGGTAATTGTTTAAAGTGGTATTACCTTTCAAAGTGACTGTCAAAGTTTTAAATAAAACTTTATCAGTGATTTATACTCCTTGAATAATTAACATTGACATAGTTATAACCCCAAAATAACGCTCTGTATAACAGTTTCATTTACATTGAATATAGAGGAAATCTGTAAAAATATTTTTTGACTATCCTGGTAAAAAATAAAAAATCCAACCTTTCGGTTATGCATATCTTGATTTGTATTTGTCAAAACAGACAGAACTTGGCAAAATTATTTCTTATATGTTTGAAAGCATTCACTGTTTTTGAGCATCATTCTTAACCATAAACCAATGCCACGATTTTGAAGGATGATATAACTTTAAATTAATATCATCGGGCGAATAAATTAATATTACAAGCTTTGTGCCATATATATTTATCAGCCTTATACTATTAGATATGTATACAATAGATGCAAAAGTGAAAAGGGTTAGCAAATGCAACTGATAAATTACTTTTTCCGGCATATTGTTTAACATTTGTCATATAAATACACATATACCCAAAAAGGAAAACTGATATTTAATGGCAATGAATTACGTTGCAATAGGTCTTTGACGATAATGTATGTTAACGTAATAATTTGTTGAGTGAATCATCTATCCATCATGACAGGTAAAGCCACGTTCTTATCTTATTCAAGCATGATGTAGACAACATATACGAACCCAACACTAGAAGTAAAATAGGAACAGAAGTTTATGACAATCTTCCGTTAAACGTGAAAACGGCCGCAGTCAATGCTGTTTACAGGGGAGATCTTGGACCTAAAACCGCCAATTTGATGAAGGAAGGAAAGTGGGAAGAAGTTGGAAAGGAATATCTTAACCATAATCAGTATAGGAATGCCGAGAAGCTCGGAATACCTGGTGTTAAAACAAGAATGGACTGGAATAAAGCGCAGTTTGATACGATGATCAAACCAGACAAGAATAATAAAAAATAATCGTACCATTTTTTTCATGCAATATTTTGCTTGGCTTGTACATAATTAAGATCTTTTTCAAAACAATTGCCCAAAGAAATGAATTTATATGATGCAATCAGCTCAAACATAGATTTGAGGACAGTGTATACGTATCAGCTAAATGAAAACGAACATAGTGTGGTTTATTCTATTGTTCTACTACATGTTATTCATGAGACATTGCTTTAAAACGGAGAAATCACGTGACATTCACGGTTCCACGAGTATAGTCTCAAACATATTTGATTCGCAACATGTTAGTGGGCTCTTAAAGACTGAAATGACACTTGCTAAAATTCGAAATTTATTAGAAATTTTTTTAGGCTTGAAACAATTTGTAAATAAAATGTAAGAGAACATATTAGAATTATGATATTTTAAAAAGAAAGACATTGTTAGGAAGTTATGTGACTTGTTTTATAATACAGTGGATTCCTGAGAATACGAAGTAACTATAACATTTTATAATACAATTAGAAGTACAGCAACAGATTCGAATTATGCACGTGTCAGTTCACCTAATTAATATTCATTAACGCTAATGGCATAAACAAATGAATGGTGTTCATAAATGTGTTCATGAATTTAACACCTCGATTTTATCTGTAACATATCAACTTATGTTAAAAGAAAATTTCAATTTAAGTCTAATATTGATGAAATGTCAATTATTCCATCAAACAGTCTGTTTTTGAGAATAAGTGCCAAAACCTGAAACTATATTCTTAAAGTATTAACTTCCGGTGATAAGATACAGTTCTAGTTGATTTTAAAAAGTGATCATGCCATAGTACTACGATTTACAGTATGTAATTTGTTAAACTTATACAACGTTCGTAACACGTGTCATCATTACTTCTTCGAGTTACATACATATACTGTATAATGTATATTTTTGTTTATCTGCATTTGTATATTTAAGGCACCCATTTACCATAACCTTACGATTGTTTATCAATTGCCAGTCTAATTTTTAAGCGAACAATATTACATAATCTTTACATTGATAATGTTTTGTTCAACAGCAAAGGAAAACATATTGACAGTTAGCGCTTCGGAATATCATGCTGTCACATTATCGTGTATAATATTTTTAGAAATCTGTGACGGGGGTCGTTCAATCATTTGTTTGAAAATGATATTACCATTCAAAGTGACCATTGAAGCTATAATAAAGACATAAATCTCTAATTTTTGTTCCTTGAAAAATAAACAGTGCCAAGAAGCATGACCATACGTTTGAATCTGCATCACAGTTAATTCCCAATGAATAAAGAGAATACCTTTTTAATTCTCTAAAATTGAAGAATCTACACTTTATGCGAGGTATATTTTTATTCATATTTTTCAATAAGGTAAATAACTCGGCGTTATTGTATACATGTTTCTAAGTAAATACTGTGGTTTGAGCGTTATTCTTGATCATACCCTAATATTGAGATTTTGAAGGATATATAAGTTTAAATATCATGGTAGAAGTTAAATATGGACGAGCTAAGGAGTGTTTTTAAATAGACACAATAACAGCGTGTAGTGCACTAGTTTGTTTGTGGTCGTAAGCTAAACTGACTTCGGTTATTCCCCGTCTTCCTGAACTATTGTATTTGAAATAGCAACTATATGAATGTAAATAAGATGATTATAAGCGTACATTTATGAAACAAATCAATAACAATGCTTCCGTCTACATGTATCAAATATCTGGATTTCACACTTCGTGTTTATTATACTGCTGATGCTGTCCCGTTGCACAACACCCACTCACACACTTCTCGCGCATATAATACTAGTATTTTACTATAAAAACGCTTTTAAATTGAGTATTAGCATTACACATTAACACTTCTAATAAGTTCAAGCCGCAAATTTGAATCCTTGAACCCCCCCCCCCCACAAACCACCCAATATCACAAAGACAAGCATTCTGACCAACTTCCTTGATGATTGGCTATAAACTGTTACTTCTAAAGTGCTTACAAGGTTCTGCTTTAATTTGACTATGTGACCTAGTTTCTGACTCCAGATGGTCCAAATCAAGTTTGACCTAGTCATCATGAAGACAAACATTCTGACCAATTTTCATGATGATTTAAAATCAAATGTAATCTTAAGAGCTTTTACACGCAAGACTAAGGTTTAATGTGGACCGTTGGAGGCCATCCTTGGGCTCAGGTGAGCCAATAATACAGAAAAAAGAATAGAGGCAAGAAGTCCTGTCAGACATTTAAAAATGTTTGCAGTAATAATAAAATCACATGCATTCTCTTATACTTCACAGTTTTTAAAATGTGGTCTTTTTAATAATTCGTAGATTTTGAGAAGTGGCGTTATCTTATCATATGCAAAATTGTTGACTTTTTCAAATGCAATTAAGTTTGAACGTTTTGTAACAAACTTTTTTAATAAAGAGGAAAGGTAAAAAGTATGGTGTTTTTGAATTTTCCAAATTAAGCAATTACAACAAAATACTAGTCAAATTCAAGGTTGCATTGTTTTGCAAAGAGATATATGTAAAGTTTGCACACGCTGTAAGTTACCACTCTTTCAAATAGGAGGAGCAGAGCAAAGCTTTATGGTATTCAGACTAGGTAGCACATCCAAGAGTAGTTATTATAAGACAGTGTACTATTTTGGCACAGGGTTTCACAACATGTAACTGTTACAGTTTTTCTCCCTAAAGTTAATGAGCACACAACTAGAAATGTGTTCAACGAAAACGGATGCTCCCGCTGTGTGCTACTCAGTAACATACACGAGGCAATATTATAATGATTTTCATAAATGTGCACATGTTGAAAAACAACAAGTCCAAAATGAGCCATAATCTACCTTGACCTTTATTTTCAAAATTGAGGTTGTATGCTATTAATGCTATATTTAATGCTTTGTTACTGTGCGTATAAAATAAATACGATAACACGAGTGGCTGCGTTTCCTATAAAATATTAAAAGGTTATTATTCGATAAGATACATCACGTTTCTTTAATGACGTATTTTGCAGTTAAGTTAATACAATGATGTACTACTACGCGTTGAACAAAGTTCGGGATAATTTTCAAAGAAAATTACGTATAAGAATCGAATGATAAATGTGTCCTTCTATTCTATCGCGGAATAAAAAATAGTAGTGCTACGCTGTACGCACTCTTGATTTAATTACTACGCAATGAATGAATTTATTCAACGATAAAATACAGGAAGACATTCATAACTTCTGTAATAAAATATCTAAAAGTTCCAGCTTCAACCATATTTATCCCCCTTAAACTGAATTGTAAGCCATGGTAGGAATTTTCCGTAACCTTAAAGTTAATAAAAAAATATCTACTAAACGATTATATAATTAATGTATGTTGCTGACATGGGCAGATGGCTCAGCAGGTTAAAGAAAAGGTGGTTGCCATACACAAATATCTTCAAAGTTGCTATTTTCTTAATTATCACATATCTAATAAAAAGCGCCTATTATTCAGAATGGCTGCAAATTCAGAACAAGGGAGGTAAATAATGTGAATGTGGGAACTATGTTTTACATGTTGGTTCAATTTCAGAAAGGGTCGATTTAGGTTTACGGAACGTACAGGAAATGTCCGCCGATATGACCAAAACAATATTGAACAGAGTCTACTCAGAATGAGTTACGGTGAATTTACATTTATGTTTCTATAACATATATTAAAGGTTGTTCAATACTGCTCTTAGTGCACTATATCATTATCCAGTTTGGTTAAACATTTACTCAATGCAGATAATTATAACAGCGAAATAATAACATTATTGTATGCAAGTCATATCGGCCGATTTCCGATACGATCGGCTTATTTCGTGTTCTGGTCTGGTCTGGCCTTGTTTAGTCAGGTTTCTACCCTAACTTTGCTTTTTACCGAAATGTACTGTTCATTACCGAAAAACTTTTTTAAAAATTGTTTAATATCACGATTATCATCATTTTCATTTTTAAAATACTTTGTGTCTTTGTAGCAAATTTAGATAAACGCACTGTTTACTAGCGGATTTTAGTACAATGTCAGTAACTTTTCCATATCGTTAACGAACTTATACGGTGATAAATCAATCATTGCCACCTCACCAAGGACTTCTAGTTACGTGACCACAAACATGCGAAAATAACATCTTAAAATCAGACAATTATGTGACTAAATACACACAAATTTATAAACCTTGAGTTGATGTTATGTAAATAAGCGTAGGTTTAATGAGGTAAATTATTTTTTGCAGGTAATTAATCATGGTTTAGTAATACATTGTTACGCAAGTAGTTGTAACATTTTAAAAACATGTCTTCAGAGAAATGTACGTGTCTGAATTGTTTTCTAATAACTCTTTATTGTAGAGTTGTTTACATAAAAGCATCATATCTATATAAATGAAAAACAATTATGTTTTTTAATTGCACGCCTGCAGCATGTTACACAGAAAAAATGATTACCGGATTTGACCGTTATTTCCAAATTCTGGTTTCTGAAAAATGTCATCAATTGTTTACATGTACATGGCGAATAAACGCTATATAAATGCAGACGAGCGCAAAGTGTTACGAGAAGGTGTAAAATAGGTAAGTCAAATCGCTTGAATGTATATATCTTACATTTTACTGCACTATTTCGTAGCAGGTCTAAAAATTGATTTTGAATTCATTCTAAAGAACTTCCAGTTTGTCATAAAAGGTAGTCGTCGTTATACATGTTAGTTTTTTTTATTTTACAATGTTAAAGGACATCCTACCGAAATTGGCTAAAGCATAAAACTGTGCTATTTGTATGACTTTTTTTACATTGTATTGGTCAGTGCTTACTGGAGGAACAATATGAGTTTCATATTGAAATCCTCTTTTTGACTACGCGATTTTTCTACAAAAAACACTCTGATCTACTGCGATATAACACCTAATAAAGAAACTATTAGGCTAAATAGTTTAAGCACCAATGTACGCTGGGAACACGTCACTGTGTGGTTTGCTAGCTAGTACAACTATCTTTTGGCTATATATATACTGGCATTTTTACACAATTTGGCTAAATAATCATAATCTTTGGACAAAACTGACTGGGTAGTGCAGTGAGATGGAACAAAACTTCCTGAATTTTCAAACTTTGTTAGGTACCAGCATGCATGGAAGTCATTCTGGGGTCTTCGGGAATTTACCAGGGGAGACATCTACGGTCGGCCGACACTGTACACATTTAAAAAAGATATTGAAAACAATAATTTAAGGTACACGAGAAAAGTACCTGACGCGACAGATACTGATTTCTAAATGAACATACCATTTGAATGAATACATAATTTCACTGCTTATGCGCAGACATATTGTTTATGTTTCAGAATTCCAAGAAAGAATCGAGCAATTAAAATCAGAATGGATATTTACAAGTTATTCTATATGTTCTTACTGTGTTGTATGATGCACCAAGGTAAGTGTATCTACTGCGGATAGAAATATAAGACAACAATATAATTATTATGTAAAGCCTTATTGTATGTCCATGACAAGAAAGTGTATCTACTTTTTGTGGATAATAACATCTGGTTATCAAATAGATATATAAAACACGATTAAAACTATGAATATATTTTACCATGTAAAATGCAGAAAAAGAATTTGAAAACATGAAACATCGCGTTTGTTTCAATAAAGACTCGTGATTAATCACGTTACGTTGATATAATTCATCGTTTATAGTTATGCATGTTTGGAAAACAATTACAATATATTATGCTGCAGCCGTTTCAGTTTGTTAATTGACATGAGTGACATTTTAGATGGTTTTCGTTTTAGTTCATTTTTTTGTCATTAATAAAAGGTAGTCATACTGTTTATTCATTTCACGTTTGCATTGTGCGGGTTTTATATGTTTCGAAGCAAGTAGAAAATAAAATATGTTTCTATTTTTTTTTTTTTCACTCGTTTTTTACTATAAAATATTATAATAATAGGGTTCGGTTACCGACGTAAATACTCGCGGTTTAACATTAAAGTCCAATTAGTATTTAGATACTCATAAATAGATACTTTATGTAAAGCCCGAAAAATGATAATTTAATACATGTACCTGTGTTCTATTTCAAACTATGTTGAAGTAAACATTTCTTTCAATACTGTTGTACTTCTTCATGAAAAAGTAATGTCACACAGCGGTTTGAATTTTTTAAGATATCATGGAAAAATACTACATTACTTTTATACCTTGTACCTCCGAATTTTCAAAGCAAAGTTTTGAGATTTTTCAAAGCAAAGTTTTGAGAGTTTTTCGAACAAAATGACGGCCAGTTTCACCGGAAGACATTTCCCTTGGTAATATAAGAGCTTTGTGGTTCTTCATATAAACGGGACTTTTAAAATGGCCTTTTCAAAACAGTTAATTGTACAGGAAAACAATGACTTATTTTTTATCGAATTGTATTTAAAATACAAATGCTCATTTAATATACTTCTTATATTTACGTCGTTCATTTGATACGTTGTTTATTATTATTATCATCATTTTATTTAGTTACGACTTTCGCCCGGTAAGCTCACGTTTTGTAGCACAGTCACATTCATTAAGTGATTATTCGTGTTATTAGACAAAGCAAATAAAAACTCATGTTATAGACGACACTGGCTGTAATTTTTGCTCTGTTACGCATGTTTAATTATTTACACATTATGAAATAGTGACAACAATTAAAGCTTTTTACACGTTCAACTAATGTCATTATGTATACACTTTATGACATTAAATAATGTTATTTTTTATGTATAAACACAACATTATATAATTGTAGGCTCGGCATGGTTTGGTAGCAGAGACAGGTCTTCAAATAGGGAAACCAGCAGGAAAAGCAGCGGAAGCAGCCGTGGATCAGGTGTGTAAATCATACAAACTTTCTATAGCTTTAATAATGCGGCACTATTAAGATAAAATTCCGGACCTAGTTTGTTTAAATGTTAAGACTACCAGCCTGTCGCTATTCTGGTAGCAAGTTAGTTCTAACTTGTACATTTCCTTCAACGTTGGTAGCCCTTAAGCAATTCAGCTATTATTGTATCAATCGCGAGACAATAAAACAACCGTTTAAATCAGCAAAAGCTAAAGCAACATGAAGAAAAGACAAAGCGGTAATGTAGTGATGTAAAAGATGTCACCCTCTATACATTTATCTTAAGCCGTTTATGCATTTGTTATCAGAAAATAAGCTAGGACCCATAGGACTTTGCTCAAGTTTATAAATTTTTTATTTCTTTCATTTGCAGGCGCCAGACGTGGTTCAGGATGGTGGGGTAAATCTCTTTTCAATTGCTAATTATCATGATTTATACTTTATCATTTTCGTTTTAACTTCTTGAGCATGGATGATTAAAAAAATATCGTCTAAACATATACATTCAAGAATAATTATTCAAAACAACAACACATAAGATTATTACTGTGATATCTCACGGTACAGTATATTTGAACATAAAACATACAAAACAAAACTTTAGACTTGAGTTTTTATTCAGAGCATTTTGTGTTCATCACACTTTTTCAAAACTGCTAGATACGTACGATAAGGTTCACATTATCTTCTACAACAAGTCAAAGATATACAGATATGAGTGTACATGTAAATCTTACGTATATACATGTATATATATATATATATATGTTGTCCTAGCTTCCCGAGACTGTAGCCTTGTCCTGTGTTGTCTTTATCACACTTAAGCGGTCTCAAAACTATTCAACCGATCAATCTGTACTTTTATATACTTACTTGAACGTGTGTACGGTACAGGTACGGTCCTTGAAATAATTTGCGTTTACTTTTTGCCTCTATTTTAGTACTATCATTTAATCATTTTTCTTAACCCGAAGTTTTTTTAGCTGGGAGGTGCGCAAACATAACCGGTTTCAAGTAAGTCTCTGAAAAACTTTTACGAGCTTTATCTTTGACAAAATATCTCATCAAAATCTGTCATAGCATGTGTACTGATTTGTTGAACTGATATTCTTTCTCTTCCAGGTGGGGGCAGAAGCAGACCATCTAAATCTTCATGTAAGTTTTTAAAGATTCAAAATATCGTTTCAATGAATTACGGATACGGAAATCAAACGTTTTGTTCGGAAGTTTGTAAGGTTTAAAATGGATGTTGTTGGAATTTCGGCAAGTGTAAAAACTCCTTTCAAAGTATGTACGAACGAGTGTCGCAAGTCTAAAAATGTCAGACAAAACTTTTTTTTCTTTTCCAGCCGTTCCAAAACCCAAACCCAAACCCAAACCACGTCCTCGCCCAGCACCAAAACCAAAACCGGAAGGTAAAGCTATTATGAGTATTTTGTGTTACGTGACTTTACCATAAACATTGTAGGATTTGCTATTTAGTGTTTATTATGGGTGCGGTTGTCTTATAAAGGGCATCTTAACTTTTTGAACACAGTCAAGATAAAATGTACACGTGTGATTGTTTCTGCATTTAACAGATTTTAATAGTTTCTGTTTTAATGACAGAACTGCATAATTATTCAAAAGTACCAGTGACTAATTTTGTAACAAAATACTCATTTTTCTATTATAGATATCATGCCTCGTTCGAATTAACTTAATCAATTTAAAATATTCATGTCCGAACTGTAGGTCAAACTTATCTTACAAAATAAACGAAACTATCTAAAAAAAAAATTCTAATTTTATTTGTGCTATTTGAAAATGATTATAAAAAAAAACGTCAGTCTATTTTCTATTTCGCAAACTTTATTAAATCAGCAATTGTTTTTATTGATGTGAAATACAATAATTAGCAAACGTGTATTATGTTGCAGGCAAGCGCACCTCCGGATGGTGGTCTAGTAAGTATACATAATACAATTATAGTGTATATACTGTCTCAAAAGGTTAAATTTCGGAAAGATATTTGAAATGATATATAAATGTTATTATGCACTTGATCTTTCGACCATTGAACCATTAAAACGTTTATTTAGCGACGTTTGCAGAGAAACGTGTAATATCAAAGTACATGATTGTGTAATTGCTCCTTATCAATCAAATTGTTTCATTTTGTTTGTAAACGTTAACAGACTGTTTGTGACTTGAATAACGCACATAAATAACATTGTTATGTACTAAGAAAGTTATTGCTATATTGCAGTTAAGCCCGATATATATCAAAATTAGAGTAATTTCAGTTATAGTAAGGTATGTGTAGGTGTTTTCTTTCTATACCATAAAATACAAGAATCTTTCACTGGTTTCAGGTGCGGATGGAATATCTGGCTTAAGGGTAACTGTCTTTGGCGGTAACTCGACAGAGCCTCGTTATCGCCATAAACAGTTACCCGAGAGCCGGATATTCCCATCCGCACTAAGTCTTGTAGCCAGTGATGGAATCTGTTTTTACATACCATATACATTGTACTACTAACAATAGAAGAAATAGAATGAAACTCTTGAATTGACTTTAATCGCTTTTTTCTTATAGTAGTTTCCAGCACGGGTAAAACCTGCAGATATCCTGGTCTGGTATGCAAGAAAACTTATTATGCAACGATCTTCGGGACAACAGAAAATCTGTGAAAGAGCTTAACATTGACCTGACGCGATCAGTGATGTAGACCTGTCGTATTAATTTTGCAATTTACGTTACAAGCGGAGGCATGTTAAAGTAAAGAAATCAAATTTGTTTGATACATTTGAAATCTGTTTATATTTTGAACATAATTGTCCATTTACAGGAACAGACAGAAACGTCCCGCCAAAACCTAAATGTAAGAATCATTTTTACGTGAGTTAAATTAAATTGTATTTTGATTGTAAATCAATTAAAACAAATTTAAATATATCTATTGATGCGATATTTTAGTTTTGTTTAAGGCAAACGTTTGTTATTTTTATTGTTTTGATTAACGCAGCAAGAGAATGTCATTGAGTGAAAATTGGAGATTTTCTATTTTGACTTCATTTGTACTGCCACATAAAAATTTATAGTCGTCGTTTCTGTGTTTAAATGAATAAGAAATACCAACACGGTTTTATTACAGCCAAACCAAGTCCCAAACCAAAGAAAACTCCTGATCCCAAGCCGAGGAGTTCAGGATGGTGGTCTAGTAAGTATTGCCTTTAACGTGTAGTTATTAAAACATTGTATTTACTCGTACTTTTATCAAATGTGAAATGAACGTTAGTTTGTTTCATTTATAACGCACGTCTGCTGTAGTCTCGCTTTGAAACGACTTTTGTTAACTGTAAGATTGAAAAAAGAGTGATATTCTGGCTCTTTGTCGCAATAGTAGCTTTAAATCTAGCCAACTGGTTGAAAAATCCCGAATAGAACTCTATATCAAAGCAAACTATTAATAAGCCTAAATTTCAAAATAGATATTTTTGTTTTCAGGCAAGGGCAGAAACGTTCCACCGAAACCAAAACGTAAGAAGTGTGAATTTGGTACAGGATTTTAAAATTAGCACTTACGAACATTTCATTTAGTTTAAAATAAATGTTCTTATAAAACTTTGTTCAAAGATTTTGAAAATGCTTCTTTGCTATATATCTATTTCGTTATTTGTTTATTGAACATGTAATCATTGCATTTTACTTTTAGCTAAGCCAGTCACTAAACCAAAACAATCGTCTAAACCAAAGCCAAAACAAAACGAACAACCAAAAACAGGTAATTGTTTATTATGACATGTCATATTAAATACACTGCAGAATTATTTTTTTGCTAAACATTTTCCACTGTTAACGTCATACTTAGATTTATAATTTTGTTCGTTTTGTCCTCGTGTGTTTGCTTTGTATGCTTGTGTGTGTTGGTAGTGTATGTTTGTGTGTGTACATGATTTGTTTTTGTGTGTGTGTGTGTGTGTGTTTCGTGTGCGTGTCGTGTGTGTGTGTGTGTGTGTGTTGGTGGTGTGCACTTCTGGGTGCTGTGAGGCTCGTTTTGGGGGGCTGCGTTTTGGTGCGTGCGTGGCATTCCCTGTTTGATATTATTTTTTTCTTTTTTTTTTCTTTAGTAAAACAATAAATGCACTAAAGTAGTTTCAGTAGCTACACTATGACCTGTTAGCATTAACTCCACAAGTGCCAGTATTTGCTTGATTGGCAGGCCCAATAAAACCCATAAAAGATGCATTTAGTAATCATTTGAAAACATATGAAATGAAACTTAGCTGAAGTCTTAATCGCTTGCATATTTGCAAAACATTTAAGTGGCTTTGACTAGTACCGTGTGATACTAAAGCGTGCTGGTATGAAAAATGTCCATTACAAAAAATATATTACACATAAACTGAGCAGCTAGTTACAATGATGTCCAAGTAAACATAAACAAGTAAAGCAAGGCCAAATTATCAAGATTTTAACAAATGCAAAATTTGTGACGTTTGAACTATTTACAGATATCAAAAAGGTAATAGAAAAATATGAAGGTACAAAACTGAAGGCATACGATGCACAGCCAGACAATCCAAAGTATCATGATACTACTGTGGGTATGTGTTTTACTCAATTCTAAGTTTATAGATGTATTACGAATGTTTCACGTAATGTGTTCACGTAATGTGCTCACGGTATTCAAAGAAATACATTCCAGGCAGAACTCTGGTTGTCATTGCAACCAAATGGAAAACCGTCAGTTATTTTATTCTCAACATCTGATACAAGTATTTTGTATTTATATAAAATTTGTTTTTGGTCTTCCACAAAGTTTGTTCGAATCAGAACCTTTTGGTCAAAATTGGCCCCGGCCTGGTTGTCACTTGTTTAACATTGGTTTGTATAAGGAAATATATTTTCTCCTACACCGGAATGCCCAGAGTATAGATAGTTTGTCTAAATATTTGTCTGGTGATCATATCTCCAGTTTGTGCAAATTATGCCCTATAGTCTAAATTGGCCCTGCCCTTAAGTTAAATATATATAAATAATCGAGGCTTTACAGCATTCCTAGTCTAAATTTGCGAGTCCCAGATCTTGGATATTCTGCTTTTAGCATTGTCTAGTGGTCTATTATTTAGTTTGCTAATACATGCCTCTGAGATTTAAAATTGACACCGCCGGGGATGTCACATATTTTCTACAGTTATATTGAAAAACTTTCCTTAAACCATAAGGCAATTTGCTATGTGGCAAGGTAGAAGTCCTGTACAAAGTTTGTTGAAATCATGCCCCATAAGTCACAATTGACCCTACCCAGATAAATTGATTTACATAGATTTACATAGTTTAATATCGCGCAGTCTTAAAAAAATCTACTCTGAAACCAGAATGCCCTAAGCTAGGATATGAGGCGTATATCATTGTCTAGTGGATGTTTACCAACTTTGTTTAAGTCATGTCCCTCTTGTCAAAACTAGCCTGCCAGGGTCACTTGTTTGATATAAGAGATACATGAGGGAATTAAAAATAATCTTGATAGAAAGCGCAAGTGTCAG
This sequence comes from Saxidomus purpurata, assembly GCA_022818135.1. Lineage (NCBI taxonomy): Eukaryota > Metazoa > Mollusca > Bivalvia > Venerida > Veneridae > Saxidomus > Saxidomus purpurata. The sequence goes on from JAFMSR010000017.1 coordinate 13,449,240, forward strand.
AGATAAGATATTTACTGTTTAGCATTGGCAAGTAGTTTTCTACAAAAATGAAAACTGTCAAAATTGACCATACTGGAGGGTCACTTATGTTTCATAAGAGTTACATAAGGAAAAGTCAAAAGCTTAGATATTGTGTGCAGTTGTTCTAGTGGATATCTTCCCAACCCTCAGGGTTACATATGTGAAATTTTTTAAAACTTAAAGTTAATATTCTAAAACCTCCACCCAGTCTTAAATATTTTGTATGTAGCTCACCTAATAGTGTCCTAAGTATCTTTAAACAAAAGTACAACTTGACCACACCCGTGTATAGAAATTTAACTTATAATATGATATATGAATGAAGGAAAAATAGAAATATTTGTTTTAAGGATTGGCCATGTTTGTGTACTCAGTGAAGAGAGGCAACCATATAGTTTGTAATCTCTGAAAGTACTATATTCTCCTTCATTTTACACAAATATATAGTATACACGAACCAGTCTATAAAAAAACCCGAGAAACATCATTGTCATCTTAAATGTATGTATTTATATACTATACCTGATTCCCTAAATGGTAGATAAACAAAAGCGTGTTATGCTAATATAATTTATATTTACCAGGTATCGGATTCAACATGAAACGAAAGGATGCGCGAAAAACGTTTGAAAAAGTCTTACCAGGAGTAGATTTTGACAAAGTAAAGGCAGGCAAAGAAAGTATAACAAAGAAACAGGCTAGAGCTCTGTTCGAAGTAAGTGCATTGTTTATGTACACAAAAGACAAATTATCATATAAGATATGTTAGGAAAAAATAAAAAGCTTGCGAAATATCTATCATTGTATTTTTATGTCTTAGTGAGTCCTGTATATTTCTTATGTCACTGTTTATATATTTTTGACTGTATACATAACAGTGTTACTTTAATTGTCTTTAAGATTTACACCAAAAGTAAAATAAGCCTGCTACAAAGAAAATAAGTAATTGCAGTCTTCTATGCATATTTTAGTCAGTTTTGAATAGTTTTGTGGATTAATCAAATATACATATTGGCGTATTTAAACTGAAAATAGTAACAAGGAGCATTACATGTTAAACCACGCAGCTAATGCATGTGTTTCCCTATTACAGAATGACGTTGACAAAATATACGTACCTCGCGCCAAGAATAAAATCGGAAAAAGCGTATACGACAAACTGCCATCGAATGTTAAGGCGGCAGTCGTCAATGCAGTCTACAGAGGTGATCTTGGACCTAAAACTTCCGAGTTAATAAAGAAAGGAAAGTGGAATGAAGTTGGAAAGGAATACCTAGACCATGAACAGTATAAGAATGCCGACACGCTAGGTATACCTGGTATTAAGACGAGAATGGACTGGAATAAAGAACAGTTTGATACGATGATTAAGTCAGATAAAGCTAATTAAAGGTCACTTTACAACACATTCATTATATGTGTCTTTTTTCTTTAGTATTAAAGAGCCTACGTAGAAATGTTGTATGTCAGTTGTATGTTTGTTTATTATTTCAACATGTTTGAATTTGAAACTACCACTTTGCTGTAAATATTCTGATACGATGATACATATTATATTAAGAATTGGTGTCCTCAATAGCTTATATAAACAACTGTAAAATTAATGCATTTGTCGATGAGTTATTAAAAGCTTGATATTGCCGAAGTTTGTTTTGTATACATGTACCAATGTTGCATGCTGATGTTCACTGACTAGTTGTACGCCTTTCGCTATCATGTTGAGCGTTATCCGTTGTCAGTTCTGTGCAGTCCATCGTGAACATTTTGTGTCAAACGTTTCCTTTGAAACCGCTAAACCAATCGAACAATCATTCCTGGACTGATGGTTGTTTGTCAACACAAACTTGTGTGATTTATTTGGAAACTTTTAAAATCGTCACGACTGAAACTGCTTGTCCGATTTCTCAAATGTTTTATTAAACTGTCCATTAAGGGTAAACGTCTACGAATGTCTACAAATAATGCATTTTACACAGTGCTATGGTGGAGTCGACATCTAATTTCCCAGTATGACCTATGACTATATAAATAGGGTCTTCTCAGAAAACATTGGTCTGAGACGGGAACGTGAGTTTTTATCAAATGTCTTCAAACCACTGTGTTCGTCACAATGCATGGTCACCAGGGACCGTGCTACTTTTCCTTATACCATTAAAGTCGAAATCTTCTTAATTTTTTCCATCCTCATACACCAATGGTTTGCCGGGCCTTCAGACAAACAGGAAATTGCACAATGAATGCTATGAGTGACGAAAATGGTCTTAACCTATTTGTCCTATTTCATTTCACTGTAATGTTTCTAGGTTTATCCCCAATAAAATTCCTAAAAGCCATGTTTGTTCGTAAAACAATGCTATCATGAGTGGGTATTTTTTAATATTTTGTCTTTATAGTAGTTGTACTTGTTTTAATCATAAAACATTGGTCAAAGGTTACGCAAAAATATTCTTAAGTGACTTTGATTTTAAGCCATTCTGATACCTTGTGATCAAGCTCGGCCCATTTTGTATTACATAATGAATCAGGTCAGCTATAAAGGTTATCATTATTATTATGCCCTCTTGCTTGTATTGTTGCGAAGAAAACGTTGACATGTTAAACATTGTATTGCGTAAAAGCAAAAGATCAATGAAATATAACAAAAGTTGTTTTTACAATATACACGTTTCAAATAACTGTAACGAGAGAAATTGCTGATACTAATACTGGTGTATTGTGTCTGCATAGAAAGCTGTATAAAATTTTACTTCATTAGCTTTAGTGATCAATTCATAATTCTTAAGCATAATTTGATGGATCAGAACAATCAGTTACTTTAACTAATATCCAAGTACACCTCAGAAAGCACTTTCAACTTTTGTAATAGAAAGTGCGTGGGTTTTGAATCCAAGTACTTACATCAGACTGCACATAGTGATTTTTGTATAAGCAATTTTTGGTCGCTGTGCTTTAAATGTGTTAAATTAATGAGTATGCCATATTAGTATTTGAGTTGGTGCTTTAGATATAAAAAATCGGACTGATAAAATGATGTTGATTGTGTCTTGTTGATGTCGGTAGAGATTTCGGCATTGAAAGGAAAGAACCCCCCCCCCCTTTTTTTTTTAAACCCCCCCCAGTCTGAACAAGATGGAACGTTATTTTTTCATACTGATAGCGGGAAGGTGTATAAATAAGTATATTTTTAAGTTTTGTAAAACTTTCTGGGTTTTGAAAAATGCGCATAATGTCACTTTAAGCGGAAACTTTATTTTGAACGCAACGTCACTTTTGCTGCGACTTCGATCTTTGACCGAGTTAATCCAAAATTAGTAAGTACCATTCACTTAACAAATCATAAATCTAGCAATTTGTTGAAGGCAAGGTCATTGTGACCATGACATTTGAGCCAATGACCCTCAAACCAATATGGTTCATCTTCTGAGTATGACCAATGTTCCTAAAAAGTTCTAGACGTATGATATAAAGTATCACGTTATTCAGTTTGTCTTAATATGATATCGAAATACAATACATGGAACCGTTAAGTCTTTATATGGAGCCAACTGAATATATTATTATTATATCATATAAAGACAAAGTGTCCATATTAGACAGTCATGGCTTTCCATCTTATTGAATGTAAACCAAATATCTACCGATATACAGCTGCAAAACACCCCTACTTTACCGAAGGCTTGATCATTCACTTTCCTCTGAAGCAATTTATGAAGCAGACTAATTGCCAGTTTTCTGTTTGTGGTTAAAATGAAGACTAGTTGCCAGACTCGAATTGCAAATTGCAAGTTTCAAACAAGTTCTCAGTTCGCGATTCGACTTGTTCCCAACTTGTGGTTCGAACTGTTGATTGCAAACTAGTAGAAAAGCGACTTTTCACGATTAGAATTGCGAACTCAGACTAATTGCCAGTTCGCAGTTCGCGTTTCGAATCCCCAACTTCAAACTATTTTTTTAGTTGCCAGTTCGCAGTTTAAATTGCGAGCTGCGAACTGCAAACCAACCTTACGGATATGGTTGTCCTCCGTTATATGAGTATACCAGAGCATTCGTAGGACAGGGTGTATTTATTTTTCTCACCTATGGGATACATATTTCCGCGCATTTACTCATGTGAGATAAACTTATCTCACATCGCTTATCTCACATCGCTGCCGGACTATTTTTACGTTAATTGTAAGCAGACAAAAATCGAAAATGGCTGTAAAATTGTTTTTTGAAATAAACATAGGGTTGTTGGTATTCATTTTCTTAGTTAGATCTTTTCATCCATCTATAGCAGTTTTGAGTAAAATTCGAGAAAAAAGTGATTTTCTTTTTTCATCCCCATCCTGTATTAGCACTAATTTTTCTTACTTGTGTGAAAATGCGTTTAAACGGTGAGAAATAAATCTACCATGTCCTTGAGTTGTGATAGGAACACTCGGGTTGAGATACGTCAAAAACTCGGCACAGCCTCTTTTTGGACGTATCTCAACCCCGGGGGTTCTTTCCCCTCGGTGTTTTATGCTCATATCTAAATACACTGTATGGGTGAGTTTAAGAGTTCCCAGTCGAGTACGTCCTTGCCACAGGTATGGTAAATCTACTTTTAGTCTAAATGATTAATTTAGACTGTATAGTTGCTAATGAAATTACAACATCATTTAATTCCTATTCAAAGAAAATGAATACACATACAAAGTTATCAGTGGGCGAAATTTCGAATGGAAAATCGGGGTATTTCCCCTCAGTGAGTGAGTCACATAGTCTGTAATTTAAGTTTTTTGGGGGTGTTGTAAAAATTGTTCATTGGTAAACATTCTAGATGTTTTCTGACACTAATTACATACATTTAAGGAAAGTTGTGTCTTCACTTTGCCTTAAACTGATTTTCTGAAGGTGTTTACTTAATGAAGCGTTTAAAACAGGGACTTCCCCATTATAAACCTAACGAAGCAAATATTATATTTTACATATGTATGAAGAGTAGTTACGCAGTTTACTTCATATTTCTGACGGGTACATTGTACCCGTGTAGTTAGAGAACTTTAAGCAGAAGAAAAGAAACAGGACAAAACAATATACTTTTTTTTCGTTTCATCGTACGAGGTAAGATTACTTATATAAATTATATATACATATAAAAAGGCTTTAGTAAAAGTAATTACAATGTGTTTTCATTCTTGTCTCAGCAGCATATGAAACTCCCCGCAGTGGCTACTTCCATTACAGTATGCAGTCGTCACTGCCATCAAAAACCGTTTTAATACGATTGTGCTAAAACTTCAAAATGTACAAATTTCAATTTTAGCGTTGATTAACTTAGTTATTTGTACTGCTTTTGCAGTAAGGTTAAATTGGTAAAATATCTATATATCAAGAGGTCAAATACAAAAGGTTAGTTCAAAATTATAATGATTTTTAAATATAAATCGTTTACATGCTGTCATATGACATTTTCCATTATCACGTAGTATTTTGTCAAGGCCATCCAATCAAATAATTCGCTGTGATGAGTTTACAATTTGTACATGTTAGAACATCTGATGATTACTTAAAATGTAATAAATAAACTCTTGACATATAACCTCTTGACTATGTGTATGTAAAGGGTTTCAGTAAAAATGTAAGGTAAAGTTGTTTCTATAGATGAATTTAATGTTTACTCTCAAACTGTGAAACATTATTATTTGATTAGAATACTATTACATTTTACTTTCGGTTTCTTTACGTGTAATTTAAATATATAATTGCTAATATATTAAGATAATCAGTTTTGTTTGGTACAACCAGAATAAATGTACAATATAAACTGCTTAAAAGTATTATTATTGGTTATTCTGATTATAGGAAATCTTGCTTTTGATTGGTGAGTTTTTAAGTACATGTACATTTTGGTTTCAGCTTATACTTTCAGTAAATTTTTCTTTCCAGCTTTATGTTATACATTTTGCTATATTATTTAGGGTACACATTAGCTATAAAATAAGTTTTACTTAATTTACTAGTTTATCATTTATGAGGACTATATAACAATTTGCATTTCAGTAAAATGTACTTTAGGTTTGTTATAATAGTTGGTTTTACCTTTAATAATTAACAGTGTGGCTTTAAATGTAAAATCTTATACTTTTTCAAAGTTTACATAGTATTTTGTATAATAACAATTTGCTAGGCATTATACTTTAAAATTTCGTCTTACTACAGGTACACTTTAAGAGTAAAATTCTTTATAAATCTTCTAAGCAAATAAAAGGTATTCATCAAATTTAAGATTTTCTTAAAATATCATCATCTTTCTATTTGTTATAAAAGCTTGACTTGAACGATAACTACAAATCTAAAGCTGTTTGGGTTTGATATTTGTTCTGTCTGAATATTCTACTGTACAAAAACTTTCGGTTTAAATTTGAATAACTTTTCAAATTATATAGTGTTACCGAATGATTTTGTTTAATTGTCTGTGCACGTTTTCTAATTCTTCTACTTGCTTTATTTAATCTTTTATCCGTAATTACAGATGAGTCCTGTTTTTGTTGCTAATATTTATTCATCCATCGATCTATCCGTCCGTCCGTCCGTCAGTCTGTCTGTCTGTTCACTCACCGACCAACTCTCATACCGATCTACCTGGCTATCTACCTTCATATTTGCATATGTGCAAAATGTTGCGCATTCATTATAATTATGACAGGTGTATTACGCTCTAACTTAATGTATTCACAATTTTACGTTCTAGAACCCCAGCCATAATGAGTCATGCATAGTGTATTGTAAACTCCCAAAGTTATGTGGTTGAATGAAGTTAAAATTAGCTTGCTTTTTATAATAGTTCAAATAACAGTCATTTACAATTTCTAACACTTTTGAAAATTTCTCCTATATAAACAAAGAAGGATTTGAGCGTGATATACCTTACATAGTATACTACTCTAGACGCCCGGAACTATTTTTGGCTGCTGAAATTCCCTCCAGAGTAATGTTCACACAGAGTATGCATGCGTTGATACGCTTGATTGGCATTGTTATGAATAAAGGAACGTGATTTGTACAAATCGTAGTAAAATTTGCTACACTTCCGATATCGCCTGTAATAACAGCAACAAGTTTTTAACCTGTTCGAATGGAAATATATTTTACTTTGAGTATATCACTGTTTGTCGTTTAGATGCTTTGTAATTAATCACTCCGGCCTCCGGCCTTCTAAATCTATTACTAAATTTGATATTAAAGCAATTATCAGTTATAAAACCAAGGTTACAGGAAATCCTTTACACTTAAGTTTAGGAAATAACAACTTAGATATTTCGATTGATCAACGTCTATTCGTTTGTAATTACTCGACAATTGACTTGTGTTCACTAGTTTAGCCTAGCATTTATCAAACAATTTGACAGTCAGGGTGGCACTCACAACCAACATTTGAGGCCCGTTAAGATCGTCCCTGAATTATAAGTTTGCTTCCGTTCTTGAAAAAAGAATAATGAAAACTAAATATTTATATGAATTAATAAGCACAGGAATAGTTTCATACATTGTTAAGGAAACTTTTATTTCAATAGTAATAGTATTTAAATTTGGACATGGATATAACTTTAAAACAAAATACTACATTCAATCTACATGATTGTTAGAAGAAGCAAGACCAAGTGCTCTCTAAAGGCGGTATGAAAAATGAATTTTCAGCAAAATCTTCACTACGATTTTAAAAACACATTATTTCTTTTACGTCTTCTTTCAGACACTTTTCAGCTTTGATCACTTTCAAATGGCCTTACTTTTGGTAATAAATAGGGCTGTATGCCGCAGCCTTAGTTAGATCAATTTTGAAATCCAAAACTTAACAAAAATTACGACTTTCGATAAGTTTTGATTTGTTTTTATTAAACAAATCAGTACGGTACAGGCTTTTACGTCTTGGATAATATGTCCGGCTCATTGCCCTGTCTTTTAAAGCGAAGACAGCTACAGTGTAATCGATTACGTCACGCAGAAAGGGTATGTGCCTGTTACCTTTGGTCATAAATATTATCTAGCTTTTCTTAAAGACATTTATGTATAGCTTATCAGATTAATCATGGTTTGTCTTATTTGTATTTTAACGTGATTTGTGAAACTCCACTTTTTAGCCAGTCTTAAAAGCAAACCACAGAAAGACTTCCGACTCCTTACCGTAAACATTAACGAGACAAGCTAGTACATACAGACGATGACAACTGGTAAGATATAGCTTACATGTACCTAAGATTACATATTTAAATAATTTTTTACATTTGTTTGCATATGTTATAAAACTTTTTTTTTAAACGTCATCATCTCTTAGTACATTATAGTTGAAGGTGTTTCTTCAAATACGTGACATGAAAATCTTTTCTTTATAATGCTGATCTAAATTTAAAGGTAAAGTTTGAACTATTCTGCATTATGTTAAGTCTAATAAAGTCGGGTTTTGTATTGTTTCAAGTCTTGCAAAAATGAATTTTCATAAAGTTTGATCAACTTTCATTTTGGGCGTTACAGTTTTATCTCGATTTAAAATGTTCTCTTTTAAGTCAGTAACATCACTCTGTGCATACCTTTGAAAAACTAATGGTACTGTTCGAATGTTATGTAAGAGAAGTCAGAATGCTCTGAAATTAACAAATTAAGTAAGGGGTATGCTAACAGACTGAGTAAGGGGTATGTTAACAGACTGAGTAAAGGGTATGTTAACAGACTGAGTAAGGGGTATGTTAACAGACTGAGTAAAGGGTATTTTAACAGACTGAGTAAGGGGTATGGGGTATGTTAACAGACTGGGTAAGGGGTATGTTAACAGACTGAGTAAGGTGTATGTTAACAGACTGTGTAAGGTGTATGTTAACAGACTGAGTAAAGGGTATGTTAACAGACTGATTAAGGGGTATGGGGTATGTTAACAGACTGAGTAAGAGGTATGTTAACAGACTGAGTAAGGGGTATGTTAACAGACTGAGTAAGGGGTATGTAAACAGACTGAGTAAGGGGTATGTTTACAGACTTAGTAAGGGGTATGTTAACAGACTTAGTAAGGGGTATGTAAACAGACTGAGTGAGGGGTATGCTGTTATTTAAGGTCAGAATCCTACTTGAGTCACCATCTTATCTCTTGAAGCCATTCCGAAAGGGGATATATTAGTTCGAGATTTCCACATATTCGATGTTAAACAGAATTCCAGCCGTTAAATCAAGATTAAAAATCTGATTATTTGTGTTCTTCTTGAGTACATATTTCTCAATCATTAAAGAGTCATTTCATCCTCTTTTGATACATATTGCATTTGTAATCAATAATAAGACGTGACTAGCAACGGTTACATTTTAAACTTAAGGAAAGTTTTGATGATTTTAGATTAAGCCAATTTGAATAGGAAGAAATAAAACAAAATTAACTTCCTTAGACACTTAGAAATTTGATATTTTTTTTACAACTGTAAGATCTCTGTTTACAGATATGAAAAGAGTGATAGAGGGTTATGAAGGGGGAATGCGACTTACAGCATACGATGCCCAACCAAACAACCCTAACATTCATGACACAACAATAGGTTTGTTAAACCTGCACACATATAAATTCCGATACGTTCAAAGCTGACAGTTTCATAAACAGACAGTCAATATCTACAAAACAGAAAAGACAGAGAAATCATTTCACGAGTATTTCAACCTTTTCGTGTAAAATGTAAATCATTAGTTTGCACTAGTTTGATATCATAAGTTAATTATGCACTAATCGCTTTTCAAATTCTAATTACTACATACAAGTGTAATCTATGGAAAGCGGGTTGCACAATATTCCTTGTACTAAAGGTTAAATTCTTAAATCAATAGTAACTGTTTAACACCTTTTAAACCAATAAATTCATGTGCCTTTGCATAATAACTTTGCTAAGAATTAATCTGCACATTGCTTTTTTAATAATCCACGAAATACCCGATGTGTTAGTAAAGTATGCAAGTGTCAAAGAAACGTTAGCATTGTAACAATGAAAACAGAGGTTTTTGTGGACAAATATCTTGAAATAATTTTTTTCCTTAGGAATCGGATTTAACATGAATAGACCTGATGCAAAGTCAACGTTCGAGAAAATCGTGCCAGGGGTGAGTTTTGACGCTGTAAAGAAAGGAGAGAAAAGCATAACAAAGGAACAAGCTAGGGCTCTCTTTGATGTAAGTTATTACTAATGCATGGTAAAACAAGATCTGTGTCCTCTCCATGTGCTCAATATTTAAAATGTGCTATGTACGTCGTCTTGATGTGCTAGACATTGGTGCCAAGTTATTTTAAAATCAATCGATGCATGACAAAGCTACAGTCCGGACACGAATGTGTGCATATATAGAGGATTCTATTACCTTCAAACTCTAAGTGTGACCTTGACCTCTGAGGTAGAGGCGTGTGGGTCTTGCACGCGACACGTCGTCCTGATGTGCTAGACATTTGTGACAAGTTATATTAAAATCATTCAATGCATGACAAAATTACAGTTTGGACACGAATATGTGCATATATAGAGGATTCCATTACCTTCAAACTCTAAGTGTGACCTTGACCTTTGAGGTAGAGACGTGAGTCTTGCACGCGACATGTCGTCGTGATGTGCACGTCATTTGTGCCAAGTTATTTTGAAATCCTTCAATGCATGACAAAGTTACATTCCGGACATGAATGTATAAGGGGGACGCACAGACGGACAGACGGACGGTGCGATGTTAATATGCCGCCCATCGGGGGCATAAAAAATCAAATTATTACTATAACTGTGTGCGTAAAAGAAACTAGTTTGATGCGTATAAGTAAATGGAAGTTTTCTTTAATATTCCATACCTCATTCCATTCCTACTTTAGTAAATATGACTTGTAGAGGCCCCTGTGCTGCAAATATTATTAGTATGTATTTTGCATTTTCGAGCTGCAGAAATACACATAATTAGACTGGTGTATCAAATTTTGGTACACTATTTACTTTTTAGACTATAGTCATTTTGTGTTCAACGCACTTTAATACCTACTTTAATCGTAGAAAACTCTGTTATTTCCTTATTTCAGCATGATGTAGACAACATATACGAACCCAACACCAGAAGTAAAATCGGAAAAGAAATTTATGATAAGTTTCCATCCAACGTGAAAACGGCCGCAGTCAATGCGGTTTTCAGGGGAGATCTTGGACCTAAAACTGTCAATTTGATGAAGGAAGGAAAGTGGGGAGAAGTTGGAAAGGAATACCTAGACCATAATCAGTATAAGAATGCCGACAAGCTAGGTATACCTGGTATCAAGACAAGAATGGACTGGAATAAAGCACAATTTGATTCTATGATAAAATAAACGCAAAAGTGCTAATTTTTCGCTTAATGAACATATAAGGAAACAGTTCACAAAATTGATATCATGAGTAATAATTTGCGAAGGAAACTTGTAAAAGCAGTCTTTTGGTTCTCAATGACATAATTTTGCACGTATATTTTAGCATTGTAAGATCGGACAGTATCTTAAACTCCGTATAGACAATGTTTTATATAAATATATATCCAGTACGGATTTTTTTCCACATTTGATTCCGATTTTATATTTTCTTTGATACCTTGTCGCAATATGGGATGTAATTTTAAAATTAACATATATATTATATTTTATTATTGGTAAAAGTTGTCACAAGCATACGCTATAGTATACATGTATAAATAAAAGGGTATTATAGTAATACAACTATTTTATGTCTTTCATAAAGTATTTGTAAGATATTGTCTGAAATTATATCATGACTAAATAACCCAACCATTTTCTTTTTAATTAAGATGCTAGTTACATGTCCAAAAGAGTCTTCGAATTCTTGGAGGATTAATTTTTGTTGTGTTACTCAAATAGATCTAGAACTTGGTGATTGCTGTTTGTGACAGACGCAGGTTGAGATTTAGATGTAGATACAACAGAATCCGGGTACCAGACGCTAGCTCGTTTACGAATTAACCGCTTGGTTCTTTTACGTGCCTGTTGTATAACACCGATACACGTGAGGCTACCTCTGCGTTTCCAACCAGTTCATCTCTAGGCAAAGCGTTTCTGAAATTTCCAGTGTCCTGGCCGGGATTCGAACTGGGGATCTCCGGATTGGAAGCCCATAGCGTTAACAACCCAAACACGAGTGGGTGGCGCGGTGCTCGGATTTCTGATATTGTATTGTACATTGTATTTGCTTCTTCGTGATACATCTTGGAATTAAGATATATCAGATTGTGTAGATTTGATTTTACAAACTATGATAATGGAATCGATAACTGCCCAAGACTTCAGTCACAACTATAAGACTTTGAATTTAAATCTAATCCTGACAAACTGAGCTGCCAAAATTCGAACTGATACCTCCTGTTTTTAATTTACTTATACGTGCTTGAAGAAACACAAGTACATTTAAAACACAAAAGGAATGTATGAGACTAGATCGAAATGAGACTTTTTCAAAACTCCGCCTTTCACCATCGAGGAGATAATAATTATAATAGTTTTTTTTTTCAATTCAAAATGTAAGTAATAATCATACGCTCACGGCCGCGAGCTTTTAGACAAACCGCGCATAAGTATGCGTATGGTGGCCTTGTTATGGGGAAAACCAGGAAGCAAGGATAAATCAAGGTGTCCGATCTTGTGACCACATACCACTAAGGACGGGGATCGAACGCGGTTTGCACTGGTAAGAAGCAAGCGCGCTTACAACTGCGCTAACTTGACACCATTTCCGAATTGCACTTTTTAGACAGGTCAGTCATTTGATCTGGATTGGCTACTTTTTGCAAGCAAAACTGTTAGTGTTTTCCAATCATTATACATACAAAGACCAGGCAACTATACTTGGCAACAGGTTCCGATTATATATTCTTAAGCTCTCAACCAGAGAGACACTGTGACATTGTACAAATACGGTAATATACAATACTTACATTTCTACAAAACAATATACGTTAATATACAACATTTACATTTCTACCAAACAATATACGGTAATATACAACACTTACATTTCTTCGAAACAAAATTATGTATACTATAAAGTTTCTGTAATACTACCACTATTTGGACCGGCATAAAATTATCTTTATATCGAAATGGTCTTTTTATCGAGACCTTTTTTGCTATAAAATGGGCCATTTGATTCCGGAATGTTTAGTTTTCATATCGAGGGCGGTCTTAATATTGGGTGGTCGTACAAGCGGAACTTTACTGTACTTATTAAATGTATTTCCAATAGCAGTTACAATTATGATTCGTTAAAGTGATACTTCTGGTGTCATGTTTGTTGGCACTTCATGATTTGAAGATCGGCCGTTTTCAGCCCATAACAGAAGCTTGCATTTAGACACCCTGCTTGAACACTGCTTATTATAATTGGAAAATTTGTTTGACTCAAAGATACACGGTATCAACACGAAACACGCAACAAGCTGTTAATATAAAAAATGAAACGGTCTGCTAACTTTCATTGGAATGAGAAGGAAAACAAGTTATGTTTCGGAAATTATTGCGATTTTAATATAATACACGAATTTGAATACCGACACCGTCAATGAAATTTGAAACTCGTATTCTTGGTTATAACAAATACATAATCTACAATTGTGACTTGATTCGACTAATGCAGTCAAAAAAAACATAAGCTTAAAGTTAAATTTTATATGTTTTCGATTACATCTTGTGAGCACTAAAACTAGTTCACGTACATGTAAAACATAAATGTTAATGGTTGGACTTCTTACATCAGTTTACAAAGCACATGCGAAATTTACATACACACGATAAGCATATGTTATAAATAAATGTATCTACAGTCGTTCTAATCACTCTATAATAATCAGCTATCACGGGACCAGTTATTAATCTCTTCTTGAAAATGTTTCTGTTTTATGAACACACAAAGACAGTGCCTTCACCGCTTTGATTGAAAATGTTTCTGTTGTATGAACAGTTTGCAAGAAACTTTGTGTCGTAATGAAACATGTGTACTCCTAAATCCCTTGTCTTATTATACTTATACATGTATGCATACTGAATGCTTAAAAAACAAGACTAAATGCTAACGATAATATGTTGGGATGTTTACCGTATTGTCCAAACGTTTTGTTATTATAGAAAGACATGATGCTTTAAGGATCTACCATTTTCCATTGAACGAGCAAATCAACTCCAGTTTTTAAGCTAAACGGTTTTATCAAAAGTTTATATCAGTTTAAGGAATAGACTTGTCTGGTGCAATTACTAAAATAAAAACTACTAACTTCATACGTACGTACAAAAACGAAACCTATGACTTCATTTGATGTGATGTTGCAAGCGTATCAAGTTTATAACATTATTTGATGTACGGGTGTTATTTTATTTGATGCAATGCTGTAAATTTGTGCGGCTATGAATACTGTTCAAGGCAGTCCGAAACTTTATTTCATCTTGTACAGTAAAAGCTGCTAACAATAACTACAACTATGCCTACTTTGGCTATAACTGATATGGATTGACTAGAGCTGTCCGAAGCTCAGACATAATCAGTTCATATGTTTATCAAAATCAGTGCAAAACTATATCCCGTGCATGTTAAAGCCCGTCCGAAAGTTTGACTAAAAATAAGGTGCATCTTCAAAATGTTTTGTGCACAGTTTCTACATTACATCTGGTAATATGATACTGCAGGAACCCATCTAAAGACATCTGTAACCCCTGACATAAATTGTTTTTATAATGTCATGTTATCGTTAACCTGCTGATAAGAAATTCTAGACAAATAAAAACATTTTGACAACTTTGAAAGACTATTGATGAAATGCTGAAAACGAGGTCATTCCGTGTGTGTTAAAACCAGTTCTGAATCAATATCTTGAGTTGCTGATTAAAATCTGTCAGGAACAATGACGTTATCAGTTGCATTGTGTTCTAAGCAAACAGCAACAGCTTGAAGAACTTTGACTAGCCGCCTATCTAGAGCATCCAAGTGTCCTCTAATTAACACTGGAGCAACTGGATCAGATGCGAGTGCCTTTTCCATTAACGAGCTTAGTAATTCCGGCCCAGTATACAGTTTGATATATTTTAGTAATGTTGATTTTCGTATCAGACAGCACTGTCGCAAAGGGGCCAATATGGACATTGCATCATACGTTTGCCTCCCAAACCTGAAATCAGTTGAATGTACAGACTTAAGAACAGTTAAAGCGTATGTCTTCACATCTATTCATTACTGTAACATTTGTAAGCATTTAAAGCGAGTATAAAGGAAAACAAAAACTTAGCACATGTACCTATCTTAGCTTTGGTAAGCCATATTAAGAAGTTAGTTCTAAATCCTCACAAAACCTGACTTAAAGACGTTCATTCCGTGTTTGATACCTTGATACGGGGGTCTATTAAACGAAAATCAAACACTGTATGTTAAATATAGCTGTGTGTTGTAAAGCATTGGAACATAATATGATGTAGTATCTGAAAATAAAAAGTGCACTGTAGAATGAACTCTGAAAAGTTTTCTTTAGTCTTAGGCATGGTCCTGTCTCCATGTATATAAAAACTATAGTTTCAGGACAAGAACCACAATTTGTATGTCTATCAGCATAACAGATTAAATCATTTACGATTTTCATAAAAAGCTGGAGTATTATTACCTCAAAGTATATTTTGAAATAAAAATAACAGTAATAATAATAATGATTTTATTAACTAAGATAACTCATAAGGAAATGCATCGAGAGAAGTTACAGCTTGAAGATAAGACCTAATTTACAATGCGACTTTCCGTACAAAAGCATAAGTCAAATCAATAGTTATCAAATAGCAAGCTGACAAGTAAAAGGAATAGCATTTGCACACACGCACGCACACATGCACGCACGCTGGCTCCTCCCTCATTCACTTTCTCACGCACAATCACGCACGTACACTCGCCTGCTCGCATATTTATCTTATTTAAAGTATAAGTACAGGCGGGATTGGTACAAAACTCTTAGACACTAAAGAGTTCTTAAAATATACCAGATTTAATGTTAGTTTTTATTCAGTTTGCCGATTGTTTTCCTAGGTATAGTCGTTCCATCGTGTTGTAACAGTTATAGTTAAGATACAATCATGTACTTACCCTCTCCCATTGTCATACAAAATTGGAAACGAAGAATTCCCAAACTCTTTGAACACTGCAATGTTATGTCTGTCTTTATTACCTGTATCAAAATTTACTTGTATCATAAACATCACGAAAAGCCACTACGGGACATAAATCTTTAACTGTCAGACAAATACTGCAAAAACAGTTAATTTATAAGCATTTCTTATTGTGCTTAAAGCTCCATATGTAACCATTTTATTTTCGATGATATAGTTCTAAAATGTACAAGATATAGCAATAAGTTTCTTATAGACCAGTGTTAACAAAATTAATAAAACAGAAAGATAACACTGGAACTTACCCGTCAAGAAGTCAAATGTATGTACATCTATAATGTCCAGAAGAAGTTTACCGTTGTTATATGGAGGTTGTTTGCGGACTGAATTACACATGTCTTCGTGGGTTTCCCAGTATGCCTTGCGATGCTTACTGACGGGAAAATATCATACAATTTGATTAACCAGTTAGATTTACTCATTTGGTTTGATACTTGGTTAAAATCATATCTGTTCAATTTATTCTGCAGGTGCAGAACGTCTAGATATTATGAGTTCGTAAAATGTCAGTTGGGAAAACAAGAACCGTTACTTTCTTGGGAGTTTGGTTGAATCCGAGGAAATGTTCAGGTTTACAGCGTCCGAATGTATAGACCGACGCTTTTTATCTATATCAAGGTTTTAATAAAGTGGTAAAGAATGCTAAAATGTACCAGCCAGAAACTTTTTTGGGAATGTCTTAAGTCCTCTTAAATATACCGTCACAAGGAAATTGGCAAAGATTTGTAATTTGGACTTCTAACTTATTTCAATACGTACTGAATTTATAAAAGAAGTTTGAGAAGTATTTTCACTAAAGAATATGTAACATGTATACAGAAGACAACCTACCTGTATGAACGTCTCCAAGGTTGATACCGGGAGTGCCTATCTGCAATATCTTCTGATGGAAGGTAACTCTGTACGGAAATTTCAATGGTGTCTGGATTTCCACAGAATGCGTGCGCGTGATCACAATAGTAATGACAATTACCATAGAAACACAGATTCCCCGCTGAAAAGATGTAATAAATTGACAGATATGAGATTTTGTTGAATACTGATTTTTTTTATATCCGAGATCTCAACCAATGTTTTCTTGATTGTATTCAAATATATGTATTTCAAAAAAGGAACTAATTGCCAAGTTTTTCTTATATCCCAACACTGCAACAAAAACACTATGAGGTACTTGAATAGTTAATTGGATGGATGATAAATGTTAAATGAGGTTTAGAAATACCCTCACAATATCAAGCGGCGCAATAGCAACCAGTGTCCGGATCCATAGAAATACAATTTATATAATGGTTTAACGAATCTTCATGCTATGAAATAAGTCTTCAAAAATGTGCACAAACACTATCGCTCAAATATCAAACTTCACAATGAAACCCGCTTTGAAGTGACTTTTATAATCTCACCTGGTGATGTAAAGATTGTTTTGGTCACAGTTGATGGCGAAACAGGTTTTAATTCACTAGTAATGTTAATCCGCCTCCCAATAGTTGGCGGAACTCGGTAAAACCCCAGCAATCTGAATGGTGGATGCAATTTTCAGAATAGTTTAACATTTACAACACATGGACTATACTAAGTACACATTACAATTTCATAATCTCAATTTGAATTTATTCGTGTCAGCTGAGTTATATTACTAAAGTACAGATAATTAAGATAACTTACCGATGTTGTTTCGGATAAGAAACTGGTTTCGAAGAAGTTTTATTTACAAAAGTGAGAAAAGCTGCATTAGTACATACACTTAGAAGATTAGTACATTGTATTGTTCTGATAGTTTTATTTTTACAACATACAGCTCTATGCAAAATTGAATTTTGTTTTAATTTATATAACGAGAAATAAAAGTTCTTACTTATCCAGTTGAAAAGCGGCTATTTCAGCCACGTGCCTCTCCATATCATCAAATATGTAATGGTTTTCGTTTGCTTCCACTTCTCTCTTGTATCTTAAGAAAAAAGGCAAGAAAGTAATCTACAAGAAAACGAATAAGGAATTAAAAACAAAATTGTTTCCTTAACATGTGTTTGCTTTTGACATTAATTGCCATCTTGAATTTAGTTAAACGGAACACGAGTGTTTAAGTCACATTTATAAGGTTTTAGTTTACATTGAACCGGAACACGCGTGTTCATGTTACACCTTACTGGAACACTCATGTTCATGTTAAATTTATAAGGTTTTAGTTGGCCGGAACACGAGTGGTCATGTTACATATGTCAGGTTTAGTTTGTCGCCGTCAGGAATCGGCTCCCGAACACTTTTAAATTAGCTGCAAACATGTCTGATCAAATTTCACTCATACCGATACAGTTTTGTCCATTGATTAAAGTTAGACCTCAAGAACAAGTTGCTCTTATCCATCTGTTGAAAAAAAAATTGTAGATCAACTGCATGATTGGATTAAATGTATTTGCAACGTTTGAATACATATGAACAGATTGGATGAATGCATATGTAGAAGCATACAAAAATTGATTTCAATACGACATACATCGGAGGTATGCATTAATGAATATTAAGCAATAACATATGTGCCAGCATAACTGTTTCTGTTAAACATTTACTGACACTTGCATTCTGTGCTAGACATACCTCATTGGTTTAATTAAAGCTTCTCCACCATTTGAAAATGTTACTGTCAGTTTAAACTCTGTTCCACCTTCAGCAATTTCTTTAAAGAAAGAAGTATTTGAAACCACTCTTGGTGTTATTTTATAAACCGCTTGTTAAACACAATTTAGAGATCATTTAGCATTTCATCTGTCATATAATTTCTCAATTCAGCTGTTGCATTATATTCTTTATATCTATATATCAGAAACAGTTTACTTTTTGTAAAGTATCTATTTAGACATCATACATTGTAGTTGTAGAGATAAATGTAAAAACCTAATTTCGAAGCAGATCTCTGTGTGTTTTTGTTGCCGAGTATTTGAAGCCGTAATGTCTAAAACTTTTTACCTTGAATTGCAAGTGATGTTCCTTTACAGTAAAAAGTCGGATAATAGATTCTGTTATAAAAATCTATGACAAACAACGGCGCTTTTAGTGTAGTTGAACTGCTGTAGGCAATGTTGCTATGTATATAAATATACCCGACTACGATCTGGGATGGGTTTTCACTAATTTGTCGGTAATTTGCACCACCGTTTTGAATTGTTGCGGCTACTAAGTGGTGTAATGCTAATGGACGCCTGCGTACGGTACAGGTTCGAATTATGTTATCTGCCTTAAACACTCCAAATTATCGATACCAATAATGCTACCTGCTGCTGTGATAGGAAGTGTAGCCATTTCATGCATGAGTATCTCTATACTAGGGTCTTCCGGATCGTATAGAGAAAACTGACGTATGTTCGCATGAAACAATTTCCAAGAAGGTGAGTCTTTCTTTCTGAAAAGTTACCATATTAAATTAAATAGTTACATGTATATGTTAAAGAACATATAACGCCTGTTGGTGGAAAGAGCTTTAACAGAAGTAAACAATTGAGAATACCCCTGATACCATGTATTGATCAACTATTGTTTTTTAATGAAGAAGTGCATTCAATTTTACAGTTAGATGTGTTTTAAATAGACAGCTATGAGGTGGTGGACCTCCTATCTTCTTTGAATTTAATGAATATCTAAATGGCATCTGCTGTTGAAGGTAATGAAATAAATTGACATTGTTTTTGTACATTTAAATTGCTGATCACTGGTTTGACGATCTTCCTTTACGATTTTTTGCAGGGAAATTTCAACTAAGATTAATGATTAACAGAGCCTTAGATAAATTGCATATGACGAATTAGATCAAAGTTTGGAATTAAAGCAGTTTTAGGAGCACCAACAAATTTTTAATTAATTATGAACTGAAGTTATTTCTATCTTGGTCCTGATATACAAAACTGTAAGAATCTTGACGAATACAAAAGACATGTTATACTCGTACATGTAGCTAGATATTTAACTTAAATATATATAATATTTATATCAAATATATAATTACCGTAAAATCAAAAGCGTAGTTGTATGTATTTAAAGTGACTATTACATATAGCGTACTATAACTTAAATGAACAGGGGGCAAAAATGTTCAACTTTGAAATAAGGAGATAATAAGCAAGCACAAAATCAAAGCCTCTGAAGACTCGGGCTTAACGGGTCTTGGCATTTGGCCAAACCACCAAACATACTTCGAATTGATTCGACCTTAACCTTTGACCTATAGTTGCCTTAAACCGATATAGTTCGAAATAGAAGTGTATTAAACAGGCATAAAATATATTGAACGCAAACGAATAACATGGGATGGTATAAGGGCGGACATAACATGATATGCATCGGCCTATGGTACTTGGAACTAAGCACATACAAATACTAAACCATATCCACAAAAATACGTTTGATATATGTTTAGAAGTTGCGTCAGTGCTTAATATCGTAATTTCAATACAAGGTCAAAATGACTATAATTAATTTCAAATTTTCTTTCACTATCTTGAAGCAAATTTAAATGAAAATGTTTCCAGTGGAAATGGTCGTTACTTTGTAGAAGTTTCCTAGACAACGATGTGTTCAGTAATGCGTCTGGTAAAATAGAATTTGTTAATATAAGAATTGGTATTCTATAAAACGTAATGTAAAAATTACTTACTTTTTAATATTTTTGTAAGCAGATAAAATCTTCGCATTCTCTCGTGCTCTTCTTCCTAAGTTTAAGGTCAGTGTATTGAAATTTGTTTTCCAGAATTCCGATGGAAAGAAACTATTTTTGTCGTAAAACTTTAATCTCTCTATCATTTTGTCAACAATTTCATCCTTAATTGTGTTACCTGGATGAGCTTTATTTACTGTCAAATGCTTAACGTGCTCATTTCCATCGTTTGTATTCACGTATTTGTCTTTTGATTTTTTCTTGTGTGTCATTGAATGATATTCGTTAAGGTTTTCGTCATTGAACTTGCTATTGTTTTCTAATATCTGCCATTGTATCATTCGAAACATGTTATCCAGTGAAAGAATCAACGTCGCGAGAAAAGCAGCAATGACTATAAAACGGTATATCGTTTTCATCTTTAAGTGTTTTGTCTACATTTAATAAGTAATAAATACCTTCCAGTAACTTATTTCTTAATATCTTTAAAAGTTAATAATAAAGTCGCACACGAAATTAAATTATAATTTCAGCTGTTATATAAGAATGGAAACACAGTGCATTATAGTAGATTGTAGAAAGAGTACATAGGGGCTTTTAACAAGGCTAAAACATTGGTCAATACGTTTTCGTAATTAAATTACATTTATCACTTTGCAGAGCGGAAGTGTAGCCAGCGGTTGGTATCGTTTTGACATGGCATAGAATGCAGTTGATATGGTAACGGTAATGAAGCATGAATACGGTGTTCAAGTAGTCCTCGCCCGCAGCATTTCAGCAGACCCTTAGTGTACCAAACTATACAGCAGAAAAATAATGTATAATTTCAGGATAGGCACCAAAACTGAATCATGACTTTGAATAGTTTTTAAATGGTATTACGTATCAAAGCGATCTAAATAGCAGTAAACACAGTTTCCTTGTTTACTTTCACTCCCAGAAAAGGGTACATTGTATAGTGCCAAATATATTATTGTATGCATTTGTACAACATTTTTGTTCTGTTAAATACAGTGAAAATCTTTTTACTGACTATCCGGTCATATCATATTAATAATGCATTAATTGTTTGGATCGCTATGAGCCTCCTATATTGCATTGAATATGTAACCTCAAGTATTCCTGTATAACTTGAAATGAGTGTAGTAAAGTAGTTTGACCTGACCTAATTAGAAACTGATTCTCCATCAATTAAGTTTTATTTGTTCTCTTTTAAAAATGCTATAAGAGAAGTAGCTCGTTATAACGAGTTATTACTTCCATATTTCAAGACAATCATTACTGTTTGAGGTCATACGTAACGGAAATGAAGCAATCAAGCATAATTTCATTTGTAAATCACAGTCATTTTGCATATCAAGAGATAAATCCACTGCTCAAATCCACTGAATAATTGAAACGGTCACGTTTTTAGAGTTATTAAATATAACTTGGCTAATAAGCAGGCACAGTATTTTTATATACATGTATATATATACTAATTTATTTAAGCTCGATTGTTAAGAAAGCTTGCAACTTATAGAGTCACTCTCGAGTCCGCTTCCTGGAAAAACCAGTACTGGTGTCATTGGGCTCGAACCCGCAACCTCCTGGATGAGGGGCCGACACCTTAAACTCTGCACCACCGCTCCCCTGTGTAAACATAGTATTTTGACTCAGTAAAGTACTTGCTTATAGAAGAATCATGTACTATCTCTCCGTACCTAAACCCTGGCTGTTGGTGTATGCATTATTGTGCAACTATGTGTTCTATCGAAACGGGTAGCGTATACCTTCGGTTAAACCGAAATAATTCCACGTATTTCATTAAAGTACATCCGTCTGAAATATTCGTATGTTTAATACAGTCAACAGGTTATAAAAAGTACTACAAAAATCGACTTTTGCGAAATATATATAAAGTCCATTGATAACTGTTTCACCTATCCACATATATTGCTATATTATTAGTCCTGCACCTATCATACAAAGCAATATTCATGTAAGGATGGGAGAAGTTTGTCACCAGTATAACCAATATAACACATCTGCTACAACAACCTCATCAGCTTTACAATACAGTCAAAATGACTATTGATTTAACATGTGAAATAATGTAATCATTTCTATACACGTACATGTAGTCTATAATTATAGTATGCTACCAATTAATTTAGCTGTCATCTGTCTTAAGTACATGTAGTCGGTATTTAAAACCTAGAACGTGTACGTTTAAATCACGGACACCTGGATTTAGAAGTCGCCTGGCAATTTTATACGTGGGCTTATAGTTTGAGATTTCTAGGAGAAATAATTTATCTGGTATTGACAAAATGTTTCCAACAAGCGAGATTTGGCTATTTACGAAACTCTTAGATCCTAAACCTACACTCTTATAACCCTTTGAACTCTATTGTATGTATTTATTATGGCACTGTCGGTATATCCGCACTTCGCGGGAGTGTACATGTATATACATTTCACTTTTAATAGCAAATTATTCTAATAATGAGATATCTTCTTAGGTATTGAAGAAACTGTTTGATTACCTAAGAGCAGTTATTTTTTTACCTTTAAAGGCCATGTACTCTGTTGAGATGATTCATTAAAACTCAAATCTGACTTAGTTCCGAACTCAACTTACCGGTATACACCAGTTTAAGAGAACTTTGCTACACAAGTAATTTAAAACTTTGTTATTATACATTTGTACAATTCACAGAGGTTGATTATTAATACAGATGCACAAAATGGCGTTAATATGATGACATAATTTACCTTGAGAATGGAATAAAGAAGAAATATAAGTAGTGAACCGTTTGATATTCATGTTGTTCTTGCTATTACTTGAAGTAAGGCCTAACTTAGACTGAACAAGTTCTACGGGTTGTGTCGTTGCACGATCTTTAGAAATGTTTAAAATATCTGAATTAACAACCCTGATTTAAAACATTTCACAGGATAGAAACCATGACTAAAAAACACTAAAACCACCGGGTGCAAGTTCTCTTCTTCGCAAGTATGTAAGGATTATTGTAAAAGAAATACATAACCATGATATTGCATCAGTTCAATTTTTATAATTCAACGAACCATTTCTGCAAGTTTAATGTAATATTTCGATTGTCGGTTGAACATTATGCTGCTAAATTAAACATTTCGTCTTAGGAATTCAATCGCATGTCGTACAGTGGCCTATATTTACCTCTCTACATTTTATCTGGTATGAACAAACGGCTGACTGAACGCAATCAATAACTTTATCTATACAGGTATTGAAGTTAAGAGTTTAAAGCTTGAGAAAAGGGTAAAAGTTTGTTTATACAAAAAATGGATA
>JAFMSR010000017.1:13478419-13545919 GCA_022818135.1 Saxidomus purpurata
TCCTGTTTTCACAAATCATGACATTATACAAAAGTGCACATCTTAGATCACTACCACCACATACCACACAGTATTAAAAATAGTGTGATGTTTCCAACAGAAGTAGATTTCTTATACCATTTTTTATGAGAACACCTGAGACGATGACAGGACAATATCAGGCAAAATAAAATTCATTGATAAACGTACGAAATATTATTTTAACAATATAAATGTCTTGTTTACTACCACCACATACCACACAGTATTAAAAATAGTGTGATGTTTCCAACAGAAGTAGATTTCTTATACCATTTTTATGAGAACACCTTAGACTGTTTAGAAGAAAATATCAAGGTTGTACGTGTTGCCTGTAACACAGAAAGACAGGAAAAGTAATTTGTCGCAAATTCATGTTATCACCTGCCGGGGGTAAAAGACGATGACAGGAAAAATATCAGGCAAAATAAAATTCATTGATAAACGTACGAAATATTATTTTAACAATATAAATGTCTTGTTCACGCCCCATAAGTGTTTTGAACTTTAAAGTCGTCGTGTTTTTGCCAGAAGTTAGCTAATGATACAATGCCCCGGCATTACTGAAATTTCATAATTACTTATCTTTGTATCTGTCCTCGGGTTGTCTCCCTTTATCTTTTTCAGTGATCTTTATTTTGCAGCTTTATCTGGTGAACCCCATATATTTCAACATTTGCACTGAGTTATTATTCAGCTCAACTTGCCTCATTCATGCGTTACACCAGGAATTCTCCGTAAACCTCCGTGTCACACAAGCACTCCATTTCAGATGTAAACAAACGTTGTAATCCAGTCATTTATTGTCTGTATTTAATTATACACTGTGCTTTAAATGCCAAATCCAGATTGATTCACTTATATAAGTTAGTGTCCGAATTCATGCCATGTTACTTCTATTAACTTTACGTAAAACATTGTATTTTTATAGTTAAAATCTGAAACACGTTATTTTGACATGAGAGCGGCCATTTTTTATTTTCCATATCCGGTCGTTGCTACGGGCGACGTTCTGATACCGGTGCACTCTGTGATTGTTGGCACTTCCTAAATCCATTTATTTAATACTCTTATTACACTATGGCTCACTTTATAAACCATAGAAAGCGGTCATATCAGGTGTTTATTTTGTACAAAGTTAATTGTATATTTTTTAGTGTATAATTGTCACAGTTTGAACGTCTTTTCTTTTTCGCGCACTTGCTGCAACAGAAGATCCATTCTTGCTGCTTTTTGGTTGCAGTGCAAATGATGCTGCGCTGGCGTCACCCAAGGTGCGCATTTGCAGTTTCGTAGTGCAAATGCGACATTAGTGCAATATCTTGCTGCATGCTACTTCTGTGGCTTTCGCGTTGGTATAAATACCCGGCGTCCGCTGCGATCGAGGACTTCAGGCTTCATTTTTTGAGAAATGTTTTCACGACAGTAGGTTACGCACTCTAAGATATAGGTAGATCTGTTTGTTCTTACTAAGTTCTATGGTTATTAGAATGTTTAGTCACTGTGACGCTTACTAATAACAGACACTTTAATAAATTGCTGATAGTAAAAGCTGTATTTTATATAAATGCAATAGACGCTATTTCTGCATCTTTTCAAGTAATTTCACGATTTTTATAAGAGTTAAGTAAGGTTACGATTTCCTCTTATTATCGTATTTGTTTTGTCAAAGACTGGTACAGAGTAGACATACTGTTGAATAATTTAAGGGTTTCCCTATTTTCAAGAACTTCATGTTTCATTTGACGTTAAATTTGTTTGCATGCATTGATACCAGTATATTAAGACTTCTTGTTATAAATACGAGTATTGTTAATGAAATGATTTAAAATTCATTAAATTTATCAATGTAGAACTATACTGTCATGCTTCTGCGTTTAGTAGTTAGCTATAGTTTAAGTCTTCCGTAATTTCCCTGTTCAAAAGGTCTGCCCCATTATTGTTTTTGTTTTAAATCTGAAGTCCACTCGAACAAGTACGCCCTGGTGACTGCAGCACAATTTTGACGATGGCAGCCTAAACCAACAGCGGACTGGCGTCGGCATTATCACACTGGTGAACCGGTCACGGAAGTGGAGGCGTATAATATACACGGAAACTGCAGATCCCTGCTACTAGGACGACACTCTCCTGAACCCTAAGGTGCATCGCTGAGATTGCAGAATTAAATTGCCGAGCCCTGCTACTAGGACTGCACCCTCCCGAACACTAGCGCGTAACATATTGCTTTATTTGGAGAGTGGTTTCAATGGCGCATAATCTTATTATTTCCATCCTGTTAGATAAACTCACATAAATGAACAACATTACACTCTTAAACATAGCAAGGGTTTTTATCTAATTTTATTTATTTTCTATGTACAGTATATCTACATTATAAATCATTTCCAAAACATGTGAATACTGCAATACCATGTTCACTGTCAACGATTAGATGAAATACATGAAAAAATAACGCCAGACATTAGATAACATTTCAGAAATGCATTAAGATGTATAAGTAATGATTTCATTTAAGCCGTCTTTTGATAGCATATCCTTTATATTAGTTTTGATGTCGAATAGACCGGTAACATATTTCAAGAAAATTGCAAATTTTAAAAGTTATATGGTACAAAGCATATCTCTAAAAGCAATCATATCTCTAAAACTAGTATATGCAAGAACATCACAAATGACCACTCGTTAAACCCGTCAACGACACTGACTACTTATGAGTGTTACTTTTAATGTATTAGTTGAAGGCGCAAAATTTCGAGTATATTGCAGCATTATACGCATCTGCTCGCGCCATCTAAAAGACAAGATTCGTAACACTATATTAACTCCAGGCCTGTTAAAAAATTGCAACAAACACTCATCAATTGCTTCTCACAGTACTTTTAAACCGTTCGTTCTTTAAAGGCGTAAATATCCGCCTCGTGACCAATGGATACCCAATGTTTCCAACAAGCGAGATTTGGCTATTTCTGAAAATGGGGGATCCTACAACTACACTCGTATAGCCCTTTTAACTCATTTTAATGTTTATTTTATGGACATAGTCAGTATAACCGTACATCTCAGGGTATAAACATTTTTATTTTGTTTAAAAACCTGTACTAATAAGGAATTATATCTTCATAGTTACGCAAGTCACTGTTTGATGACCAAAGTGCAATTATTACTGTTACCTTTGAAGACCATGTACTCTTTTGAGCTCGTTGAGCTCATTGATGATGACTCATTAAAACTCAAGCCATACTTAAGTTTCAAACTCGAACAAAGTAGTTAAACATACATGTATATAGCAGTTTCACAGAACTTGGCTACACAGGTAATTTAAACGTTTGTTATAGTACAATACACAGATCTGGATTATTACATGTAATCCCGATGCGCTAAATGGCGTTGATATGATGCAAGCGGCAATTTCTGTTATACTTTGCTCGCATAAGTCGACCTAACATAGTAAAGTTCGTCTTACAATGGCAGTTATCATTCAAATGTAGCCCGAAGTCATTTCGCAGTGCTGTTTAAAGACAATAATTGTTCACCTTTGCATAAAGAAGAAACTTAAGTGGTGAACCGTTTGATATTCATTTTTTTTTTGTCCTCATTGTTATTACTTGTAGTAAAGCCTTACTTAGATTTAACAAGTTCTACGGGTTGTTTCGTAGCAGAACCTTTACAAATGTTTAAAATATCTGATTGACAACCTTGATTTAAATATTTAACAGGTAGGAAACTGTGACTAACAAACGGACTTAATTACTTTTAAGACCAAGATGTTTTTCTAAAACCACCGGGTGCAAGTTATCTTTTTCGGCAAGTGTGTAAATCTTATTGTAAAAGAAATACATAACCCTGATATTACATCAGTTCACTGTTCATAAACCAACAAACCATTTCTGCAAGTTTAATGTGCATGTAATATTTCGATAGACGATTGAACATTATGATGTTACATTAAACATTTCGTCCTTGGAATTCAATCGCATGTCGTACAGTGGCCTATATTTAAGTCTTTACAGTAAATGTCGTATGAAAAACGACTGACTGAACGCAATCAATAACTTTATCTATACAGGTATTGAAGCTAGGAGTTTAAACCTTGAGAAATAGGTTTATACGCAAAATGGATAAGCATGCACAAGAACCTAAGAGAATTTTACGGAGTACCCTTGCTAGGCCCTCAGAAACATCAGGTATGGTTGACATTTTGAAAATAAATCTTATTGTCTTTGTTAATTAGTTTACGTGAATAACAAAATGTTTTATTAGTGCATTTAAAGGCTTGTTTGCAATGTAAATATGTTACAAAAATTAGAATATTAATTATGTCACGCATACTACAACGTACAGGTGTGTCATTTTGCAGGTACGACAGTGAAACGATTAAAGATATCAAACCAGAAAGTTAAAGAACTTCAAGGTAGATAATTCTTTCAATACTGTTAGCAATATTTGTTCACTCGCTAAGTCTTTATATAAACCTTAACGTAGCCATATTAAACATTCTCACAAATCCTAATCGATAAAATATTGACATGTGCTATATAAAGAAGAATATACATCTATACATTATAGGGCAAATCAAATAAATGTCTAAATAAAATTAAATAAAGTAAAACGAATAATTACGTTCAAGATCACTAAATAAAGCGGGTCTTTATACATGTATATAATAAATGTCTAACTAGTCAGAACCCATATACGGAAAGGATGCAACGCATTTTATTCGTTATTTTCTAATTTTGATATTTACCCGCCCCCGTTGCAAAAACAATGGCTATAACATAATCGATACAACTACACATTTGTTTTTGTTGTAGTTATGTTTGTTTTATCTATTTAGCAAATTCAGA
Source organism: Saxidomus purpurata (assembly GCA_022818135.1). NCBI lineage: Eukaryota > Metazoa > Mollusca > Bivalvia > Venerida > Veneridae > Saxidomus > Saxidomus purpurata. Next base: position 13,483,285 of record JAFMSR010000017.1, read on the forward strand.
TAACTTTAGAAAAACTTTTAAGTCTACAATCTTCCTCGACATACTTGTGAAGATGTAAGAATTTGAAAATCAAAGAAAAGAGCGTCTAGTTTTAAGAAATACTTGTAGTTTTAATTATGTAACATTTTATTATTAATATGTGTTTTAAAATTTTGAATGCAATTTTAAGAAGTTTACAGTGATTTTTGTTAAATGTTGTTTGATATCCGCAAAAAAGCGGAAATTAATTAAACTTACCGAATATTACCTTTCACGTAGTATTCACTTATTCAGTTTCAAGACATTGCATTCAAAATACGCACATAATGGATGCGTGGTTTTCTACATTGCGCAATGCATGTAGGATATGCTTGTCTACGTACATTACTTTGCTATAGTTTCAAAAACCTTTAAAGTTGGTTTTAATTCATTCTAAGATAGCGTTGAGTTATAAGTAATGTATTATGATATAACTTCAAGCACTGGCGTCACTGTCCGTAAATAATCACTAGGCGTATGTTAAATGGTATTTCGACTTCAGTCAATGGTTTTTCCACCTGTATCAGTTATTCGTTGCTAGATAAAGTATGTGATCAACTTCATTGCTCGTATTTACTTTAATTTCTTTGCTTCAGGTAAAAAAAGGAGATGCGTATCAAGTAAGATGTCTGGAAGCAAACAAAGGTAGATATATTTTACTTTAAATTGGCGTTATCATGTACATTCTTGTAAATACAATAATCTAAATACGGGTTTATGAAATTCAAATTAGTAAATGATTCCGAAACGAGTGCAACAGTATCGATATCATTGCAATTTGTGCGTTTGTTTGTTGATCCATATCTTAACTTACATGTACTGCCTTGATTTACTACCAAATACGTACTTGCAAACATTTGTAATTAGTTGAGACTTTTTCAAACATGAAAGTGTTGTCGTATGTTAATATAAACCACTTACTGTAGTCTGACAACGGCAACTATATAGATTTGTGTCTGTGATCAAATTAGAGTTAATTGACATTCAGTTTGCGGTTTGTGCAGTTAAGTATAAAGCTGTGAAATAGATGCCAGCAGCAATTGTTTGAACGTTATACGTGTATTGAACATAGAACTAGTTCTTATGCAAAATAAATCTGTCTTCCTTATCTTTGTTTTAAGTACCGTCAGTGCGTCTTCAGGATATACAGCGAGCATTCATAAAGCAGAAAGTCCAGCTCTCCGGTCAATCAAGTCGAAACGCGAGTATATGATCTCATTACCTGAGGACACAAGCATTGGTTGGATCTCGGGATTTTGCTGCTTGCCATCTGGGGAGATTGTTTTAGCAGACTTCTATAACAAGAAACTGAAGAAACTAGACAGAAACTACAAAGTGATCAGCACCTGCGATCTTCCTTCCGTTGCAGTGGGAATGTGTTATGTAGGAGATAATAAGGTTGTCGTATCTCTAGGAGAAAAACCACAATTTGCAGATGTTACAGGAGATATGCAACTAACCATTTCTGTTGATATAAATACATATTGTAAAGGACTGACCTTCCACGAATCGTACATATACATTGTTAACGAACGGATTGTTTTCATCTACTCGCCAAAAGGTAAGTTCATACGTGAACTGTACACAAATAACTCGAAAGATGCGTATTTTCAGGATATAGCAGTTAGTGATGACGGCCAAAGAATCTACATCTCGTCTTGGCATATGGGGCTTATAACTATTGACAGTTCGGGGAATCATTTGCATACATCTTTTGATGAAAACCTTAAAGCACCATTTGGTATATGTTTGGATGACCGTTCTAACGTTTTAATGTGCCTAACCTGGCTAGGAATTGTAGTACAATTCAGTTCAGATGGTCGACAGAAAGTTGGACAAGTTATCAAAACAACTGATTCAGTGACATCGCCAAGCTCTCTGTACTTTGATAAAGAAACGTCGTCTTTGACTGTAGGCGGTGGCGGCTCGAATAAAATATGCATTTTAGAATTGTTTTGAAAGTATCATTACCCGGAATATTCGTCGCCTCCAATAACTTCCGTATCGCTCGGATAAAACATGCCTATATGTTTCCTGGGCCCTTTGTAATATGTTTTTCAGTGAAGAATTGTTTCGTAAAACAACAAAACAATAAGTGTAAGTGCAAATTTATCAACTTTCTCAACAAATACGACAGAAACACTATGAATAACAAGAGTAACAACGCTGCAAACATTGTCATGTGCCCTCTGAAATCACATTTCCTATTGAAAGTTTTTTTATTTTCATTTCAGGGTATTGTGCAACAAAATTAAATTGGCACTCACGAATATTTCGTTTGCGGTCAGTAATCCTCGGAGGAAAATATAACATGTCAAGCGATTGATATAAAAAATCAATTTTGTACTATTCCAGATATCACATTCCGAAATGGCGTAGCAGATTTTTTTAATGTATTAATGTACGTATTCATTATTGTCCTTGTTGAGCATGGATTTTTCAAGACTTTTATTGACTATTTGAACATTTCTCTCCGCCGGCCTAAATGTATATAATTGAAAATTAATGCGCAAAAAACAGGAACTATCTTTAACAAAAGATGGTTGGTCAGATTTTGGATACATGAAAGAGATTGATAGCTTTAGTTTTCATAGAAAAAAAGTTTATATTTGGTTTTATCTGTATGCAGTTATAACAGGTTGTCAAATGTCTCAGAGTGATAAAAATGTTCAGCCTTGCGGGGACTCTGAGCCAAGACCATTCATTTACAAGATGAATGCTTTCCTGGTTGAGATTATACGGCACATTTTCTCCGAAATTGTAATGTGCGGGAGGAAAACAAACTTTATCCTTGATTTTCTAATCAAATATGCTACTCGAAATATTGACCGCTATTCACTGGCAGAGAAAGTATATTAAAATTATTACTCTACACTGATAGTTAATATTAGTTTGGGGGAAACAACATACTGCCGTTGTGGTGATAGATAACTATTAACGTATAAAGTATGAAGCCATTCATGAAAGTTTAAAAACGCAAGAGTATTTCATTGAACTTTCTCATTCGGTGTTATCTAATTAAGTGGTGCCTTACAGAGTAATGTTTTCTATCCAAAAGCATGCTATACATTCTACTTGTTATTTCATTTGCGGTTGAAAGCCTAAACACTGCGCCGAACTAAATGCAGAAACCATAGCATATAGAAAACGGTGCATAAAACAGTTTCTTGCATACCAGATGGGGATATCTGCAGTTTTTACCAGTGCTGGAAAATCTCATCTTACACCCCCCCCCCCCCCCCCCCCCCGATGTAAGACGACTTACGTGAATTACTTGTGACGTAACGTTATAAACAATGTGACGTCACTTTCCCATACATAGCATCTACAGAACGTTTGTTTTTATGTTAGAATGCATCATTTTGATAAGTTTGTTTTTAAATATCTATTTCAAAGTGCAAGACGGTATGCAAGAAAAAGTTTCTTCCATGAGATACTTGGTTCAGATGGAAATATCCGTCACTTCGGGTAACTGTTTCGCGGGAACTCGGCAGAGCCTTGTTCCCGCCAAAACAGTTACCCGAAGTGACGGATATTTCCATCTGAACCTCGTGCTCATGTAAGAAACTAATAGTCGCAAATTAAACAAAACAAATCATGATCCTCTTACAAATAACTTTAAATTATTTTAATCATCTTGGCATGATTCGAACCCATGAAATCTTGCATACACGTGAGGCATCTTACCACTACGTCACTGTCTATACGGTGTGAATTTCAGTTGTTCGATACAACAATCAAAAGAAAACCGAAGATATTGGTGATGATTAATGAGTGCTTGGTAAATATTGTCGCAGAATACATTAAATATATTCATATAATATTTTTGAAATGTTTGTATGTGATAAGTTTGCTATGCTACAAATCATTCATCAGCTGTAATACTTGACAGATTAAACTGGCATATGAGATCGATTGCTCAATATGATCAGCGCTAAGAGTTAAAGCGTCATATGATATTAAAAGGCTAAGCATGCATTAGGTGATATAGTATCATATAAGAGTACAGTTCTCAGCCTACTGTCACAAGCCTCAACATAATGTATTGAAATGTAACAGGTTTATCATACCGTCTCCGGTTTAGGCATCCGCATTGGGAGCAGGATGCGAAGGTTCAAATCCTCCTAGCAGGGGTCCGTTCTGATATGGCCGGATGGTGAGCTGCCAACTAGCGAAATAAAAGTTACCGTATCCCTACCTGCTGGTGCCTAAGAGACGATGCCAGGAAAATTATAATTGTCAAGGTCTTAACATAACACTACAAAAAAGCAAATATTTTTATTTAATGTTATTCATTTTCTATGTACAGTATATTTAACCTTATTCCTAATTACAATTTTTTCCAAAACATACCGTGAATGCGTGATGTGTCGTACCTTGACAAATGTAACAACGATTAGATAAAATACATTGATAAAGGCATTGGATAAAATTACATCAATGTAACGCTGGTCAGTTTTGGAGCATATTGTAAATGCTGGCCCTACGCTTCATAAGTGTTCTACGATACCCTGTATCGTTGCTTTATTACAATGGATTGCTTTCGATCTGGCACAATCCCTACCATTTATTTTCCTCTTTTCTGTCTTTTAGATAAAAACACATTATCTCATGAATTATATATATACTACTTTTGTAAGTATAATAGTCATGATTTTTATTTAATATTTATGTCATTTATCCTAATAAATGTACATGTATATTCCACAACGCCTTTCGAATCAATGCTAATAATAATAATGACTACATTAATAATAATACCATGATATCTTTATTGTCAGAAGGTAATACTTATGAATACTTAAAAGAACAGAACATAATAGAACACATTTATTTACACTGGATCAGATTTGAAATAAACATTTTCCGTGTCTTTCATATTATCATGCATGCATTTAACAAACATTTCAGAGTGACAAAAGCTATGAAATACATATAACATATAGTATAAGAATATGGATTTCAGTATTCTAGCACAAAACTCTTATCAGTTATAGAAGATATTCAAAGTTAATCAGATATGTAAAAACAATACATAGATATCCATAACAATATCATATTTACAATGAACGGCCTTAAACGAAAGGACTATGTTTAAATATGGAATGCATCTCGTTATCTTTCGCTCACATAATGTGAAATTCAGGAGGTAATCAAGATTATTGGGTAGATAAACAAGTTAACTTTTCATTATACCAAACCCATTAAAATCTCATTAAGCTGGTCATATCCTCGAAACATTAAACCTACTCGTCTATACTAATAAAAAATGGTGGAAGAAGGTCAGCGTACGCCGTTGAAATACAATATGTCCAATATTAAAATGTTGTATTCTTGGCATAGGGTGTAAACACATTTTTATAAATATGTTCGTTTATGTGCAGTGAAATGTCTTTTCGACAGTTATTCGTTGGTTTAAAGAAATTCAAATGTGGTTATTTCAGCATAATATGCATCCCATGGCCGTCGGCCGAAAGGCAGGATACGTCTGCCAAGATGGTTGCTACAGGTGAGAAATAGTTGCTACTGATGCAAGAACACGCTAGCAAATAGCTAGTATGGCTGGCATCTCATTAAAGGAGCAGCTCATGCAATTCGTGACCAATGTAACTTTGAAAATGGAAAGATCCGTGTAGATGGATTCCCATCTTTAAATGACCAAAAAAGGCTCGCGTGTAATGCTGCGAAAATGTTGCCTAACAGTTTCCAAATTAAAATGCCGTCTTTGAATTGTCGTCACTGACGAGACATTTCACTTTTTAGCCCAAACGAAAGATTCAGACCAAATATGCAACAGTCTGGCAAAGACCATGCATTCCAAGCGGACCATGAGTGCCAAGAAGCCAATGTATGCCATATCCTTGCATATCATGGTCCTGCCTTTCAGGTTACAATCTTAAGGCAAATCCTTAGAATGCGTTGTTTTACATGACTAAAGTTCTTCGAAAACTGAAGAACTATTTCAAAAATCGAAGATAATGTTTGGCCAATGTCTGATTTACATGACAATGGTATCACACATTAACTATTGTCACAAGACTTTCTGAAGCAGTAAACAGGTTTTTGTGCTCCCTCACCCGCAGATCGCTTGACCTTGCCCCGTGTGACTTCTTCTTTTCCCAAGGCTTAAGTACCTTTCTGGTGATCTTAGCGAAACACACCCAGGTTCTGAAATATTCCACTTCTTCATAGTATACCTAGAAAATAGCTAGAGAATATGCCTTCAAGGATTGGACTAAAGACTGAAACTTTGCATATCTGTTGGAGGTGAATACAGAGGGACAAACAAAAATTGTCATTGGAATCTATCAAGGATACATTTTTATGTGCTTAGATGCATTCATATTTGAACATTCATCGTATAAACAAATTTGAAATACAAAAAACAAATGACGTATCACATTTACACAATAACATACATGCATAGTATATATGTTTAACTATCTTATTTTAACAAATAATTAAGAAACCTATACTTCATTCATACATTCACCGACAGACACTCAATTCAATTCGTAAGAGCGATTGTTTATTCATTTTACATGTATACAAATTGTTAACAGCAAAATACTGCAAGAAAACATATTGCTGGGATTTATCTAAAAAATAGGATTTACAGTTAACTAAAGATGTAAGCTTATTTGCACTTCTATATATTATTTGGTATTTCATTCTTACTGACATCATACTTGCACGCTTTTTGTATTGTTTTGTTTCGTCTCGTTTGGTCGTACAATACATTTCTATACACTTTAGCACTGTACACAAAAATCACTTCGCGATCTTTTAATTTATTTATTCATTCATCATTCTCTTTTCTTCTCTCATTTATATTTCTTTTGTAATGTCAGGATAGCTATACTTGAATAAAAAAAATTAATTTGCAAATTCATTGCTTTGTGAATTTTATTGCAAGTGCTCTGCAAAAAACAACACATTTGCATATTCGGAACTGATTAGGGCCATTACATTGTAACTGTTAACCTTGTATTAAAGACGTCATTGTTGTATGGTCACTGAGACGTGAAATAGGGTTTTAAATGACAAAGTTTGACCAATTAGTGTTGAACTGCTGGTGTCATTTTATGATTATTCACTCGTTAAATACCGGTACTACTAAGGGACGTATAGGTTTGGCTGTGGAGGTATGGATTGATAACCAATTTTCATATCTGCTGCAGCCTTTTGTGCATCTGCTTGCTGCCATGCACTTGCAACCTGTAACAACAACATAGGTTTTGCACATCCATCCTTAGTCTGATTGCTGTAGAGTTCAATGCATTGTATTAAGCACAAATCAATGTCTTCTCTTATGGATCTTGCATCAGTCAGACTTTTAAGTGAGTAAATTTCAGGTACGAGGCCGAGGACAATATGAATGAAGCTATTCCAATCTTGAAGACCATAAAATATTCTTAATGGAATTTCACAGTGGCGCAATTGACATAGACCATGAAGATGGTTATTCTCTTCCAGTTTGTTTGAACATTTATAAAAGTTAGCGAATTGTATTATTACTTGACTGTCTGGATAGTCACACTTGAACACAGAAAGTGCATTTGCACATTCCTTACATGGTGAATAACTGAGTACCACAAATAAGTAGACTTTACTGCCAGGTAGTAGAACTATGTTGTTTTGTAGATACTCGATCATCTTCCTCTCTGCATGATGGGTTCGAGTATTATCAAAACGCTGCCACGGACTACCTAAAGGGGACGACGTCACTACTTTTGAGTAGGGAGGGTTGATGCAAGTCACCTCACAACGACAAATGACTATTGTCTTGCGAGGCCACCACTGGGGATTCTCACCATACTTATATTTGTCGAAAAGAAAGTAGTCACACAACTCTTTATGACTGATCAGCCTGAAAACAAAATAAACGTTTTTCGTAATTCGTGATTTGCGCAAGCTGTGCGTAGTCTCCAACCATTGTTTACCTATCTTTTAAGGCAATATTTTCCCTAATTCATCCAGTGTGCGTGCGTTTTAGAAAGTGTTTTTGTCAAATACGCCCTACCATTTAACAGTAGAGTTGTATACACTATAGATATAATATGGTTGCTAATTTCTGTCTTTTCATTCTGGCTAGTCGTCGCGTCTGAAAGGCGCCAACACACCAGAACGACAAATAAAGCGTGCCAATACGACCAATGACATATGTGTCGTTTAGGCAGGGCGCCAACACGCCGAATCAAGAATTTGTTGTTCCAAATTCACACTTGTCGTTTTGGCGCCCCTGCCAGTACGACAATTACTTTATTTGTCGTATCGGCCACAGTACGCCAAGAACGAAAAAATAAGAGCGCCAATGCGATATTTTCATACCAGCACGACAACGCGACAATGAACTGACATAACTGACATATTGGCACCTCAAATTTGTCGTTCTGACGTATATTGTACATGAGTGAGCCACGCCAACGCACCTATACGTCAAAACGACAATTAACTGCGCAGATACAACAGGTTAGGTAGTTGTCATTCTGGTTGGGGCACTAAGATGACAACTGTGAATTTGGCGTGCTGTTGTGTCTGCGGTGCACCAACAAGCCGGAAAGCCAAATTCTTGATTTGGCGTGTTGGCGCCCTCGCATAAACGAGAAATATGCTATTTGTCGTATTGGCGCGCTTTATTTTTCGTTATGTCGTGTTTGCGTGTGGGTTTCCTTCAGATGCGCCAACACGCCAGAACGTAAAAGCGAAAAGAAGCCACCAGACTATAAGACTTTATCATTTGTCGCCGGTAGCAAACCGGCGACTATATTTGATACGCTTTAGGATTCTTCAGCTGGTAGGAGAAGTTATTAAAATGTATGAACTTGTTACAATTTTGTTCTGACATCTTACATTGTTGATTGTTGGAAACAAAAAAAAAAAAAATTTTAAAAATCGCGAAGGAAGTTGAAGTTCGCGCTAAAATTGGCCCTTTTAATTAAAGGGGAATAACTGTTTAAAATGTGAAAAATAATGACGCTCCCCAGACCGATGTTTACAATATCTTATACCAAGAGAAAAGATCCGCCTAGACCAGACCAAATCGACTTTTTAAAGGTTGGCGTGGCGGTGTAACAGCGTCGCAGGAAAATAACAAAAACGGTGAACATGAGCACTCTTTCAGAAACGAAGTAGGTATGCATACTTTAATATTTCCATAGCCAAAATGAATATCGATTTCAGCTTGTTTTGTTAGATTAAGCAGTAATTTCGGATTATCGTTTGTTCGGATACTTCACTCACGTGTCAATACACTGGAAAAATTTAAATGGTACCTTTGAGTTTAATGTGCTTCTTATTTAATATTGACACGAAAGACCCATTTTTGTAATTCACAGGTCAAGTTTTATAAATTAAATAGTAAAGAGATGGACTGCACCCCACCACTAGGGTCTGGTTATTTTAACAGTTTAACAGGCCTGTTTAATGCGTCACAATCCACCTGTACTATAACATTATTTATTGTTGACCAATGATAATGTATACATTTTACATATAGTACAAAACGTATATGTATTATATACAGTGTAACTGTAGTTACCCGAGAGCCGGATATTCTCATCTGTAAGTGCAGCCAGTGATAGATTCGTTTTCTTGCATACCATATTCGATTAATAGTAGTAGAAATAAAATAAAAGTAATGACTTAAATTTACGGTCTATTTTCTTATAGTAATGTATAAATTTACAATTCATTCATGAAAGTAGTTTTTTCTGACACCATCAAGTCATCTTATACCAGGGGTGTAAGATGAGATTTTCCAGCACTGGTAAAAACTGCAGATATCCCGATCTGGTATGCATGAATAACTTTTCTTGCATACCGGATCGGGGTATCCGCAGTTTTCACCAGTGCTGGAAAATCTTATTATTACATACCCCCATGTAATATGACTCGCGTGAATTACTTGTGACGTAACGTTATAAACATTGTGACGTCACTCTCCCAAACAAAGAATCTGAATATCGCTTGTTTTTTATACTATAATGTATTATTTCAATACTTTTACATTTAGAAATGTGTTTAAAGTGCAAGACGGTGTGCAAGAAAACGTTTCTAGCATGAGACACTTGGTTAAGATGGAAATATCCGTCACCTCGGGTAATTGTTTTGCGGGAACTCGACAGAGCCTCGTTCCCGCCAAACAGTGACCCTCGGTGACGGATATTTCGATCTGAACCGCGTGCTCATGAAAGAAACTATTAATCCGACAGATAGTACTGAAGTATCAACATTTAGCAGTAGTCACATTTGAAAAATAATTGTACCTTATTGACCACTGTGGTTACATTTCCAACATTTCCTGTAATTCAACAGGCATAATTTTAAGAAATGGTTGCATTTGACATCACTACTTACAGTCTGTAAATAAATTAGTTACCGGCGACCTTTGATGCTTTGCATCTATGCTTTTCTTGTATTCATTGTAGCCATGATCGGACTATAATTGAATTAGAGAGTGATTATAAATTATCCGGTAAACAAATTATCGGGTATGATTTCGATTCTCGTATGATCAAAATCGCGAATACAAAGTACAACGATATGGGGAAGATAAACTATTAGCTAAACGTGAAAATCAAAACAATCTAGTCCATGTAAGTCAGTTTAAGATAAAAGTTATGAGATTGATAATAATGAACTACTTTTTCATGAAATGTTGTCATCTTCTGATAGCAGACAAATAACTTACATACCTGTTATTTGAGAGAGTTGACAGAAAATGTTCTAGGTTGGATAAAACGGTGTAAAAAGATATAATTACCGGTATTTACTTTGTCAAATTAAAAGGTGTGATTCTCATTATTTCAGGGACCATAATTTTGAAATTTTCAGGCAAATGATACGTTAAAGTGATCCGGCCATGTTTTCGCCGGAAATATAGATTCCTGAAAATGCGAAGCTTTGAAATTCGTCCATATCTAATAATACAGTTTTGTTAGTAAAACATCCATGCTGCACACCAACAGTCATGCTTTCTGTGCATATCAATGACAAGACGGACGGTACAAGACCATAATACACAGAAGAACCATTGATTCAAGTAAAATTATAAAGAGACATTATATAAAATGAAATAGTACTTACGCCATTACTACCCCTAGAAATAAGAATATATATACAATGTCAGCTCGGTAACAGCAATGAAGGCAGCTGGTTTTGTTTTAGATTCTCCTTCCTGAAATACAACTTCTTCTCCCGTGTAATAAAGTCTGGTTAAACTAGTTTCTGGACTTTTCATACAGTGAACACAACTGATGTATTTCGTCTGAAAGAAAGGAGACAATATGAAACGTATTTACTTTCGTACACGTAAATATTCTACATACACTCGCATATAAGTTATTTTGTATTAATTTTATTATCTCATTTATTTTATGAATGTTGTTTAAGTACATTTGTTTTTAATGTATTTTACTCACTAGGATCGTGAGTAAAACTTCCTAATCAAAATCGTCAAATATAACATATACATAATTCTACAACAAAGGCAACACAAAGTAGGAATATAGGTTTGTTATTGACGTCAAATATCGTTTATAATCGTTCGCGGAGAAAATTGGTATTTCAACAATCGACATATATCTTCTTAAGATAGTTTTGGTCATCTCAGTATGGACTGTTACATCGAGTACCGTGGTGAGAGTAATCTGAAACGAAACTAACTAGAAACTTATCAAATGGCAAACGAATAGTAAAAATGTTGTATGATGCACTTTAAACGCAATGGTATGGTCAATTCTTCTTGAAGTTAATCACAAGGAATCGAAAGCTCAGAGTCAAGAAACGGCTGAAACGAAATGAAGTTAGATCTAAACGAAAGAAAAGGTGTCATCCAGAAAAATACTTCAAATGTATTCATCTGAGCGGGCGGACTTCCGACATTTTCAGTGACTTATATGTAACATACTACCAATGTTAAAGCCTTGAATGGCGCAAATACGCCACCCCTGACTTATATACAACAGCACGAAGATCTCGTGCGTTCCCGCCAACATTCCTACTTCAGAACGAAAAGTACAAAATTCGTCAAATTTGAAACGGAAACAATTTCATTATCTTTAAATTCTGCTAGAATGGAGTAACTTTCAAATTTTATGGAAGACATGGGCTAAAGCTAATATTACCTTTTAGGTCGCTGTTAACACCTTTAAGTAAATATTCTCAGAGCCGACGCTTACATTTAACTTGAGGTGATCTGGCGATGGAACTTGAAACCTCACCTAAAAATCAAATATTTATTGCTATTACAATCTACTTAAGTCTTCAAGACTGCAAAAGTTGCAGAAGCGAAGAATACATTGTGTAAGTATTCACATCAGTATGTGTCTTGTTTGAAGAATATGAACTCTTCTGATGTAAAGTTTCAAGTTTTGAATTAACCTCAATATTTTCAATGAAACTATATCAATCAAAAAGGTATTTCTGTTTAAAAGGCAAAGCAGGTCAGAAACCATATTTTTTCTTCAATTGGAAGAACTTGTTATGAAGAACACACTGTTGAAACAATTTCTGAAATCGGCACATTGAATACGAAGATTTTGAAGATTGAAAATTTCCAAAATGTAGGATCTTTATCTATTTTTAAAACGCCTCTTTCACACTATATTAGGTATCTTAATTCAAAGAAAATGATAACAAGTATGAAAGGTTAAAATAAGACAAGAAAAACTGTGATACAAAGTATCACAGCGGGCCAACAAACAATAATCCCATGTAAATATTTTGGAAATTGGTGATGGTTGATATTGAGGCATGGCCCCAAAAGAACTCGAGGAAACCAATTCTGGTTGAACAAGCAAAACCTGACACGACACCACATCTACTGACTGACCTGTAGTATCGAAACTTTACTGTTATCAAATAATATTTATACAGTATGTCCAGGAATGCTCTATAGACCGTTCCTGGTATGTCTCAATTTTTTATTACCATTATCCTTATTAATTTGACATGAATGAAGATTTTTATGGTTATTTGCCGTAAAATATTCTTAAATGGTTAAAAAGCTAACTAGATGGGTGTTCAGTAGAACACTTGTGTCGCCCTCTTACACTTTGTCAGAATAACCAATAATTTTGTGACAAAATCTAAGTACAAAAAGGGGCATAACTCTGTCAAATATGACCTTGACCAACAACATTTCGCGGCATCATGACGCTTTTGTCATAACAATACAATTTGAAAGTTTGATGAAGAAATCTTAAGAAATGGCAAAATTATAGCCAACATTAAGTTTTCGTGACAAAATCGTAGTACAAAAAGGGGCATTACTCTGTCAAATATGACCTTGACCTACAAAATTTGGCGGCATCATGACCCTTTTGTCATAAGCAATATAAGTGTAAATATTGATGAAGAAATCTTAAGAAATGGCAAAGTTATAGCCAACGTTAAGTTTGTGTGACAGACGGACCGGACCGACGGACGGACCGACGGACGGACGGACAAAGCGATCCCTATGTATCGCCTTTTCTCCGAAAGGGCGACACAAAAATGATTATTAAAACAGCAGAAAAAAAGTATAAAAAAAATTGGGTGTTGGTGGGATTCGAACTCGTGGATTCGTAAAAGTACGCGTACACAAAAATATATAAGGTATCGGTTTATCCATTACACCACTTAGACAGACTTAAATATAGTGGGAAAAATTAGCTAAAATAATAACATATATATATAAGAAGGCCATCAAAGAATAATCAGTCGACTGCACTTTGTTCCTATAATGCCAAAGGCTGCGTAAGTGGAAAAGCAATCATATATCCATTTTTCTCGGCGTAGATTGCGACTGAAACGTGAAAAGCGCTTTTTTCTATTCTTATCAGCGAAGATTAGATTGCGCCCTCTATGAAACAAACGACAACTCAATTACAAACGACAACTCTTGCTTTTCCAAAAAAATTGACTGTGTCTACAGTTTTCATCTCAGAAGTACCTCAATTCTATAATGAAGAGAGATGCTTATGTTTGATCTAGTGCTTAAGTATCCATGCATCTTTTATTCAACACGTATTAAATATAGCGGGCCGCTGCTGCGGCCCGCAATGAAGTCCTTGGAAATCTTCAATATGACAGGCATAATCCGAATTTGCATTTTTGCAGAATTGGATCAATATCTGTAGTAGAGAAACACTTGCCTTTTCTTTGACCGAACTAGCCGAATGTCGGATTATTTTGTGTTTACAAAATTTATATTAATGTGTTATGCCGCCGCTAAACCAATACATGTATGTAAAAGTTTTTAATGACATTTATGTTAAGTTGCAGACTATGATTATTTTAAAACTCTGCACCACGAAATATTACATAAAATAAAACTATAGCATTGTTTACATCCATTTTTGCCCAGTGGATCAAAGTGAAAAACAAATAGTGGGCGATTCACATAGAAATTGATCAATGTTTTGGTAGTTTGAATTCCTTTGTTTTGAAGTTAACATTTACCCATAGAGTACAGAAGTATTACTATCTGATAGTTATTAGTGTCAGTACCCTTTCCTTGGGTTGTTAGGTGACATAAATGGAAAGTGACAGTAGTAATGCCTGGAATGGGGCACACGAAATGACTGCAAACGGTCCTATCATTAAAAGTTTTCATGTTGTAGTAGCCTGTAATGTCCATATATCGCTAAACATAATTTCAATCCACTATTAAATAAACGAAACGAAATGAAAGCTTAATTGTAAATGACGATGATTATTCTTTGTTATTTTTGCAAAACCTCTTCGAACTTTCATACTTGAACATAAAAGTTTTCCACAATCGTCAGTCATGTCAAAGACCTATAAACTATGTTAGTATAGGTCTTTGGTCATGTAAAATTCGGATAATAAAATCGGTCACGTCGTAATATCGATCTATTGTGAAAATTGCAAAGGATTTAAGGTATAGGGTAACTAAATTAGATAATGGACATTTTCCGGTCACGTGACTTGTAAAACATGGCAGACGAAAACAGAGTCTTTGAAAACGTTTGTTGGTTTCAAACATTATCAAGCGAAGCCTGGTGTCATTTATTAAGGAATGTTGTTCAACTATAGAAAGGAAATGCTTGAAAGTTTACATTGAACATTCTTTTGTGGACATGTTTGGCTTTTTTGGGAAGTGAAAGTACCAGATGATGCTGTAAAACGGCGGTATGTGGCTCTCATAATAAAAGATTGATATTACGGGCTTTGAATATCCTATCAATGACACTGCGTAAAGACTGTCTGTCATGGAGTTTGATAAGAATTGTATGTATAGCATTGAAAAATACAGTTTTTGTATCCCTTTGACATTCCATTTAATGCCTTGAAATACTACAGAACAATATTACTTTGAACCTTCTGTACCTTTATAAAATAAAATAAAGCACGTAATAATTTTTTTTCAGGGGGTTGGGAGTACAGTGGGCGCAAACTTGGTTCAAGTGAGAATGATATTGCAAACTTGACCTTCCGCACTTTCTCGGGAAAGTAGTGATATCTGGCCTCAACATCTATCAACAACAACAACAACGATCAACTTCATTTGTACCAGGTTACATTATGTAACCGTATGGTTTAATTCGATATCTAGACTACTATTTTGTAGGTAGTATTTCCATTCAATGTTTCTATAATAACGACGCAATTTATGATTGTATGCAACATTCAACAGTAGCAGTCAGTGTTTTCAACTTCACACTGTATTGTGTATGATATTCCGAATGATGAAAAAAACCAGCAAAAAAGCAATATTATACTATTCAACCTTCAATAGTTCGAAACTGTGTGCGTCGAAACTAAGAACCGAGTGTGGGTCAGAAATAACCATTGACGAACTGTCTATTCATATCATTTAATAGCGTTGAAAGAAGACTTATCCCGCTAGGTATCCGTTTGACTTAGTTGAAACTCACAAAAGCCATGATTTTCTGCAGTTTTCGATCATTTTCCTCACTTAAACTAAGATTGCTGTCAATATACACCCGTCCCCTGTTTTATATGAAGGTAAATGAAAATCAGTACCTCTTCAACTTTGTGTAACTAAATTGTTGTCCTTGTAAAATAATATTCCACAAATTTCAAACTTCTGACCAGATAGAAACAAACTAGTATTTCTTTTTGACCAAAAATCGCTTTACTCCATATATATGTTTATGAACATAAGTGTGGTTAAATACTATTTTAAACCTAATCGATATATCTACACCGTGGGATCAACAATTGAACTTAATGTATGCACCAATTGTTTCATTATGCATTCCTATTAACAATTTACAAACGCGTTGAAGTAATGTTTATCTATAAGCTACATCAGATATATTTAACTTGCAGTAAATAGATCAATAAATGTTCTGTTTAAAACCTAAATCTATCTCACACATTTACGTACGGTCTCTTCAGTGTATTATTACATTTACTATTTTAAGACAAATTTTAAGCTAAAAAAGCCTTATGGTCAGGATCAGCAGATGTTAGCAGTTTTTTTGCCTTGTATCATAGTCTTGAATGCCCGTGCCCCTTTATGTTTAAGTTTGTACTTAAGTATAATTTACTTTACAACATTTTATACATGTCAGATCCAATGTCTCACTCTACTGCCATTGTTGTAGCATGTAATGTGTGATTCAAACCTGTGTGAAAAATCAAGGATAATTCATAACTGTGAACGTTGTTAAAATACATAAAAATTTATGACATCCAATATAATTGTTTTTTTTTTTTTTTTTTTTTTTTTTTTTGCATTTAGACACAATTCATTTTAATATGTTTCTCCCCGTTAGCCCCGCTTTAGCTCTGAGGTAATGAATAGGGATTATAGCAATTACGTATTTGGTCGGTGACTAAAAGAAGAGTGGGCATTTTAATTAAATCTAAGAAAAAAGTTTGTAAATCTACAGTGAGTTTAGATGTCTGTGGTGGTTTTAAGCAAAATAATGGTGTACTGCATAAATCTTAGTATAAAAAGATGTGTGTTGCTGTATTTTCTGTATTCCAATATAAACCTTGAATAAGGGTTGCGGACCAAAATCACAATTAACAAACAAACTTGTCCGGTTAGCTCAAACGATAAGCAGGAAAGATATATGGTAGCTATAATCTTACAATCGTAAGTTCGAATACTAGTGAAGTACTTTTTTATTCCTTCACTTCCATAGCGGTTAGTTTGTAAATCTTACTAGTAATATTTAAATATTATTAATACTGTTATTACGTCACACTGCCTACATTTCAAAGGCTACACATACTTCCTTGATTGACATAGGAAATAATTTCATTTCCTGTCTTTCTCTGTTGAAAGATTATGCCATTAAAATGAACTGCTTCTGATCATATTTTTTTTTTTGTTCTACTTGAGTTTTGTTTCCCCTTGACCAAACAGTAAGATCAGAGTTATAGCTTATGGCTTAGTCAAAATTTCAAATTTATGCCCCCTGGGTGGGCACATTGTCTGTCCATCAATAGGTAGTGTACATCTGTACGTACTGTATGAATGTCCCGAAAATCTTGCGGCTATTAAGTCCTGCACCTTTACTAATTGACCAAGAGTAATCAAACTACATACAAATGTTTATATGGATGAAAAATTATGCAATAGGGTTTTCATATTTATATCAGATCATTGAAATAACAGTCATGAATTTTAACGTAGTCAAAATGAAGGTTTTCTGTATGGCTAGGTTTTGGCACACACTGCTCCTCAAACAATTGACACCAAACTTTACACAAAATTTATGTTAACTGAGACAAGGAGATGTGCATGTGGTTTTTAGTTGTTTTATCACGGCGGTAACAACTGTGTAATGGTCCTTGACTTTTGCAGGCACAGCTCAATGTTTAAATGTTCATAAAATCAAGCTGGACAAAGTTTTGTTAATGTCATCACTCATCCCTCAGTAAGAGCAAAGTCAATGAAACAATTGCTCTTGTTTTGTAACAATGGATGGAGACTGTGTGCATTTGTGTCCTATGGAAACAATTCTAAGTTATTGCAGTGAACATAAGCATGAAGATAAACAGCTATTGAATAACCGAACATGCAGTAAGCCTAACTTCATTTGAATGTTGAAATCCAGCAATAGCCTGGACTTTGATTTAGCGTTGAAAACTCAGTAATAACATTTACCCCATGGTACTTGAGCATTATAATAGGATTATTTGTATGAATAACTGATATTGCTGATATTGTTTCTTAACAAAAATATCAAGCCTCCTGCCAAACGTGAGCACTGTTTCTTAAAATTATGTGTAACTTACTTTTGAAGATTTGTTTTTGTCCACCGTCTAAACGCAAAAACGTTAGTGACGTTTCATTCATGTCGTTTATAATTTCATTGAAGAAACCTTTATATGCTTAAAGTATAAGAGCATTGGCTATTTCAACTGAAACTGTGATCATCAAAAACTGCACTTACACCTTTTTCACATTTTAATATTTTCACATTTTCCTTTTATAGCGCGAAACTGTTTTAAGTAACCAAAATCTCCCTTTGAAGTGAAGCAATTAAAAAACTACAATATGTGTTTCTGCAGCAAGTGATTTTTCACATAAAGTCAAGAAACTGATAAGTATAGTATGGTTTGAATAAAATGGGAATGTTTTTTCCTTCTGTAAAATTATGAAAAATGCACTTACACTAGTTTCACGTTTAGTCCTCGATATGTGCACGGGAGACAACTCTGTTCAGCATGTTCATACATTATATACGAGTTAAGTTTTCTTTGACTTTATGAATATAACTTACGTCAACAAAATCAGGGAAAAGGGTATACGTCCGGTAAAACAAATTTTAATTTGTTACTCATAGTTCGTATTACATTGGAGTAGGTCCACGGTTTTCAGTGCATTTTATTGACGATTACGTTTCAGTTGTCTAATAGGACAGTATCTACCCAGTGTCTTTATAAACGTAAGACATGGTAGCTTTTGTGCATCGGCTGACAGATATTGGAGACATTTCTTTAGTATATATGAAAGATGATATACAAAGTTTATTGTGCCATAAAACGTCTATTTCATACAGAATAAATTCTACCTACCTACCTGATTTCTATATCGTATTTGCAATTACAAGTATTTCACATGCCAATTTTGATTTAAAGTTGACCGGAGATTATAAGTGTGTAACATTAAATACTAAGTTCTGTCATGGCTTCTCTAAGTCTCGGTGTTGACAATACATGAAATACGAACCTTAAGTTCGTTACATATATGTAGCCTACCGGCCTAGGGAATGTTCAAATATTGAAAAATGGTGGAGCTCGATTTGACAGCTGAAAAAATCTCATTTGCACGTTTAATGTACATATATAAAAATATATCACATAACCAATTAACATACATATACAATGTAGATAGAAATATTCATTTTATTTTATAAGTTATAAGTTAAGATAATACAACGCCGAGATAAAGGACGTTTACCCTGTAATCATGTAAGTTGATAAACAATATATTATTACTTGTATGTACTTATTTTAAAAGGACATGCGGTTAATTTATTTAAAGGCATTGTGTTTATGCAAACATATGCAAATAAGACACACGCCCTTTCTAAACCCTTTTCCTAAATTTTGCATGATTGTTTTTCACCTGAAATTAATGATATTTATTAGGTGTCATGTAGGTTACCATGTTTTAATAAAGGTTTGAAGCTGCTGTATCTTAACTT
Source organism: Saxidomus purpurata (assembly GCA_022818135.1). NCBI lineage: Eukaryota > Metazoa > Mollusca > Bivalvia > Venerida > Veneridae > Saxidomus > Saxidomus purpurata. The sequence goes on from JAFMSR010000017.1 coordinate 13,502,943, forward strand.
AGCAGTATTACCTGCATGAATATCTAATTACAACATTACAACATCACAAAGTCCAAATGGCCGCCTTCATGATCCTCCATTTTTTTGAAAATTTTCATCTTCAATATCTCCGAATTTAATACTCCGATTTTAGAATTCCTTTCAGCAGTGTGTTCCTTCTTTTATTTAAAGCCAAATTATTTTCTGACTTGCTTTTTCCTTTTAAAGCACCTTTTGGTATACGTTTGGATAACCGTTCTTATATTCGGATGTGTTTAACATGGCTAAGAATTGTGGTTCCCAATCTAGATGGCCTAAAGCAAGTTTGACAAGTTATTACAAAAGCTGATTCAGTAATATCACCAAGCTCTCTGTACTTTGACAAGAAGACGTCAACATTGATCGTAGGTTGTGGCAGTTGTGAGATAAAGAATGTTTGAACTATTTTTACATCATTGTAATGCCGAGTAGGTATAAAAATACCTTCATCTGAGTTCCTTGTCTGAACATTGAATCATACATCATTGTCACGAGGACGCTGTGAAGGTATAAATATACCTTCATCTGAGTTCCTTGACTGTACATTGAACCATACTATTAGTTGAAAAGAATAAAGAACAGAGGAACGTGTTTAAAGTTAGATATCCTACTTTTTCGAAGGGTAATTACTATCGTGATATATTTATTATTTATGCATTGAATATGTTTGCTATCGCCTCGGTCAATATTACCCTGTTCTGGTGTATATCACATCACATTCAATGCCGCACGAGTCCACAATTGTATAATGGGATACGCAGACAGTTTAGCTTTTACAAGATGCAATACATGTACTTGACTATAGTTTCAGTCGAATTCATTACCACACATATTTGCAGAATTTTTGGAAGGATTATTTGTTTTGTCGCCCTGAACATTGACCAGAGGCGTTGTTATATTTTGCAGTACATTTTCGATAAAATGTACTCTCATCCTGGCAAATCACATATTCTTGAGCTTTATTTACTTACGATTTATTCTTACGAATGATATAGAAAGCTGTGTAAGCACGACTGGGCGCTGGGAATATAATCACCTAAGGATACCAGAAACCTAGCTGTTGAAAGCAACTGATCAGGGGGATACAACCAAGTGTTAAATTGTCTTACTGTCTTCAGCTTAATGGGTAGTCTGAATGTATTTTGCATGTGTGAATTAACATAGCATTCATATGAGGTTTAATTGTTGCGTGTATCAATGGCGCGTAACTTTGGTGTTTAATTTCAAACATATTTCTTTAAAATAAGACTTCTTATGCATAATTCATTTGTTGTTATTTTCATAAGCTTAGAGTCTTAGATCTATGTTTAGTGAATATCATAACTTTTCATAATAACTTCGTTAATGAAATTAGGAAGAGCACCGATGACGCATTAACCATGAGATAAAGTATCTGAGTGTTCGTAATCTAGGAACAATGTGTAACTAGCGTCGTCGACGAATCTCCTACATATGTTGCATCTGAGGACTGGAGCATCCATGATTATTATAAATATCAAGAACAAGTAAACCGGCTAGCAGAAAGATGCATAAGTTGTATACCCTTGCCTCTGGTGATGTTTTGCCATCGTCAATAGCACTAAAAGTTTAGATAAAAACAAACGAACGCTTTCTTTTACTACAGTATCATGCCACAACTATTGGCGACGACGGCAAGCAAAATTCGCCGGCTTATCCTTTCAAAACTGGAGACTCTGACTTAACTATCACAGATGATAACATCTTTTATTTAGTTGCTTTTAACTGATGGATAGTTGTTGGAATGATATCGAAATATTTTATTCATATGCCAAATTTCAAAGAATCTCGGGATATCAAGACAACCATTTTGACATTGTCACAATAAAGTTTGCAGTCGGGTTGGTACTTTTCCCGGCATAAGTTTTTCTTTTTATCTTGACACATCATACAGTGAAAAGATCTGCAGCTGTTAGTATTTTCTTGGCATTTTTATATTATATTTTAACACTGAAGTACCCGGATTTTTTTTATTCTACCCAATACCGCGGTGGTAACAATGTTAAGACACCAGAACAAGATTAGACAATGTACCTCAATCTGCTTCTTGCATCTCATGACACAGCAAAAAGCGAGTTTGAAAAAGCAAAATCCCAGCTGCGAGCGTTTCTGCTTCGTCTCTCAGATTCGAGTTCTGTCAAATCTAACTTTATACAGTACAATGTATATATTCAACTCCATATATAACGTACCCCTTGGGACCTTTTAAATGTGTTATTAAGGTCCGGAGTATGTTATATTCATACAGCAGTTTCATATTAAATAAAGAATCGAAAAAAAACATCCGGCACAGAAAATATGTTCTTTATATCCTGAAGTTTGCTATTCCCGTCGTCGTTATATACCGTACTAGAATTATTAAGGCTGTTCACAGATGACACCGTAGTTTGTGTTACACGAATGCGTGTTGATTTTGTATTGTGCCCCTTCTCTTAACCGGATACATGCCTGGCTACTTCCAAAATAGGCGGGATTACTTTCCCACATGTGGTTGTTGTGTTGAAGCTCGATCCCTGAAGTGGTTACAAATTTCCCTGTTGAGGAGTCATACTTCCCGTCAATATAGTAGTCAGTGTTATCGTATGCTGAAGAGATACAATAACAAAGTGAAAATAAAAGTTATAAAGAAACATTTGAATTTCCGATAGCATCTATTTAAAATCAAGAAATACATGTAAAGATTTATATAATGCCAATCAATGCGTTGTCTAGTTTGAATATATTGTGTGTGGTCGGGACTACATAAAGGGTAATTGTTGGTTTCGGTGTAAGATCACGATATAATATTACTGAGTGGGCACCAAAAGTGATATTTTCACGAGTGGTGCAGTAAAAAATACGCTCGGTATACATTTTGACGTTAATCCGGAAATAAAATTTTGATAATTTCTACTGAGTGGACAGTGAGTTTATCGGGATTATCCACCGTTATATTTCGATAAACCACCGAAAAACATAAAATAAATGATTGTATACAATAACGTCAATATCCTTTCACTATTTCATTTTCTTTTTCTTCTTCGTTTTACTAATGCAATGAGTATGGTATGCCGGTAACCAAAATACTGAGTAATTGAATAAGATATATTTCCTCCAGGTAGATATATATAAGCGCTTATTTCGTAACATATTCTGGTCGTTTTGTTGCGCTTTCCAAATAAATATTTTACTGGAACCAAGGGAGAACCATATAAATTTCTTTGCAAGAACTCATCTTTAATTCTTATCTTTGCACTTCGGACTTTGACTTCGTATCCTAAATCATTAGCATTGCGTCATCAATGATCACTAAGACACGTCGCACGAAACTGACGTCACTTACCGTTGCGTAAAAGATATTTGACGTAAAACGCCGTTAAAGTCCCAGGATCACATTTACAAGTAGCTCGCATTTTACCAAGAAAGATGTCGCACTGACAAAAATGACTTTTATTTGTACCAAAAACATTCCTTTGCTTTTTAAATCGATAGGTACATGTAAGAAATATAGTGCAGTATTTATTTTCAATGATATTGCAAAAAATAAGAGAGGCTTTCTGGCAACTCTTTTTCTTGAAGAAACAATTTGAATACGAAAGAAAGGCAACCGTCAACATTGTTTTAGAGTGAATAAAACATGGTTCTATTATCATCCTATAAATACATTTATGTTTACTATGTCAGTGTGAATTCAAAGAGATCCTGGAACTTTAAAAGGTCCTTCGTAAAACAATGCTTAACACAATTATATATAATAATAATACGTTATGGTGTTACATGTGTATTTTGTATACTCGTACTAAAGTCTGTCCCATCCCACTGTGGGACCTCAACTTTGACCTACACTAAAAAAAATCGAATGTTTTTTGAACATTGAATACCCGTTTTGTGATCTAGAAAAAAGTCACCCTCGAGAATTTCAATCGTTTTTGCATCAGTTGGCTTGTTGTCTCATATCGCTGCTTTAAAATTTCTCTATGGGAAAACGCTATTGTTTACATGGACGCCATTTTGGAGATTTTTCGGGATTCTTGCACTTTTTCCTTGAATTTATTAGGGGGTGTATCAAAACTTTCGAAAAATTAATTGAAACACTAAATCAAACAAATTAAGCGATTTACCGTGGAATTTGGACTAGAAACAGACTCAATAATCATATTACCTCCCAACAAATGAAATATAAATCTTTACTTACGTTTTACATATTTATTTTCCGTAATATCACAATCATAGAAGACTGTAATTTAATCCTTATGTTTATGTTCAACACGATCCTCGCATATTTAAATTGTTTACACAGAGTCTCAGTCTGATATGAGTGATGTCTTGTCAGGCGAAGTACGGGACATGCGAATGAAACACATCTATTTCACTATGTTCCAAAAGCATATCGCGGTATGACCCTGAATATTTTCTATAGAAACTCCCGTTTTCCGCAGATCTAAATCCATCCATATCTCGACAAATACTTCAATCCTATTCCTAAGTCCTCAACATAATGTCACTCATGTGGCAGTGTGTATTTAACCTTACTGTGCTCGTGACATATTTATCTGATGACGTAGTTATTTTACGTCACTAATCATTAGCGTATTGAGCAAGTAAGCAATTAAGGGGTGCGCTCAGCATTCACATCATTAGCTTAACTCTTAAATATATTATGTACAGATCTTTTGTGGACTGACATCTAAAAATAAACTAGCAGATACAGGGAGTGTTGATGATAAAATAAAAAAGGAAAAGGCATGTGGTGCGTTAGAAGATTCGTTTAGTTGATACGTTTCCTTTTCAGAGTATCGTGTACTTTAATAAATAGTGACGAATGCCCCTGAAAGAGGTGTCTCACAGTCTATTTCCTCTCCATGTGCTCAATAAATGTGCTATGTAATTTTAAAATCTTTCCATGCACGACAGAGTTACAATGCATACAGTATTCCATTACTTTTAAACACAAAGTGTAATTAGCGCATTGTTACTTTTGAGTAAGTCCCTGACGCGGGCGCCGCCATATTGAAACAGTGACGTTATGACGTTTGCATTGACGTAACGTCCAATGTTGCGGGACGTTATGTAACACGACGTCAAACATTGAATAATTGCCATCTTTCTAAATTGCATATAAAATTAATACCATTTGAAAAAGAGGAAAGACTCATTTTGTAAATACAAGAAATTTCATTACCACAGTATGTTTGTGAAATATTTACCGTTTATTACATTAAAATGCGGAATTTAGCTTAAACCGTTACACACAAAGACATATAACTTAATCTACTGACACAGTGAGTGTTATAACCTTCGAAACGATAGAACGTTTTAGAATATGAATAAATATACATTAAAATACTGATACATGAACAACATTTTGAAAAATATAACGTTTGCGTTGCTTCATTTGACAATTAATGGCAACATTACCGTAACTCGGGGGCTGTGCAACGTCGCATCTTAATAAATTTGACGTCGGAGGACATTTTCGCTAGACAAGCCTTATTTTGTATAAAAGTATCATTTTGTTAGACTGGGCAGGCATATGGTATCATTTGAAAGAAGAGAAAAAACGCATTTTTGATACGATGATGAAATTTACGATAAATCATCGGCTGAATAATAATTGCAGTTTTATTCGAGTATATTTACACATTTTCCTACATTCTTCTATATGTGGACATTTTCGCTAGACAAGCATAAATGCAATTTTAGACGTTTTATTCAGATATATTCGAAAAGTAAAATTATTTTATTAATCTTCATTAAAAACGCATTACTATACTTATTTTTTATATAAATATCTTTGATTTTCCTTATTTTGCATTCATTTGAACAAAATGAAAATAAATCTGTTCAAAGATGTGACACTTTCTCCCTAACAGAAGTTTTATACATGTCTGCTCGAAGGAGCCGTTGGAAATGTGTTAGATTTTAATGGCAACTTTCGGTGACATTTAACATATCGTATACGCAAAATGAGAAAGTTTGACGTAATTTTTGTATTTCGTTTTTAAATAGAAGTCATGCGGATCAAGTATTTTTGTTACACGTGACGCGTATAAACTAACGTCGTTCTCAGTGTGTTTGATATCGCTTCACTGAAATTGAAGACTTAAAAGTAATTTCTGTTACATAGTAATGTACAATAACCTTTTCCCTTTATTTTGATATACGGATTCACATACTTTTCTTAAAATTTACTACATGGCAGTCAGAATGAATCATGTATACGCTAGAAATTGCCAAAAACCCGCAACATCGGACGTTACGTCATTACGCTCTATGGGAAAAATATGAAAAATACGATTTATGACATCAACATCAAATAAAAAGAAAAAACAAAAAATATGTCTAGAGATATCGTTGTTCTACTTTGAAAAGTGTAAGTGCTAGCAAATATTTGTGTAAAATAGATCAGCAATCAAGGTCTCAAAATTAGGTGGGACAGACTTTAGTTCTATATAATTTTAAAATTCGAGAACAATTATAAGCTTTAGTCTATAATGAATAAAGAAATACGGATCGGACGCGACTTAATTTTAGCACGTGTGACACAATGATTGACAAAGTAAATATAACGCCTTGCTCAAGTTATTAACCGAAATTACCAGAACAGAACAGAACAAAACAGCGACTGTTACCATAAGAGTAGCGATAAATAGTCATACTATACCATCGTTAGATGTCAAGAAACCTTTCAAGAAATTAAACTTGGGCGATGTTAACACCTCCACAAGCCGACCACATCGATCTAGGCAGAATTCCAACGCCGCAGAATGTTTAAAGTTACTTGTAGTGATTCTGTTTAAAATAAAATATTCCGAGAACTGACACAATAAAATGGATATGGATAAAATGTTGCAAACTGACAATCGAACAGCAAAGTGAAAATATTGATTTTTGAAACACCTTATTTATTCTAAATTTAAACATTATTTTAGTCATTGTTGTATCATACAATGTTTGCGATTCTATACAAATTTCGCTATACATGTACTTTGCATTGTTTAACTCGGCAATTAAGAGACCATTAATCTTTTGCATGAGTTTTTTTTAAACCAATCTCTATCTCGTGTTGCCGTTTCTTCCCGATGCACAAACACGTCTGCCGATGTCTCAAAGATCTTGGAAAAAAACTTTACTTTGGATAAGGAGAGAACAAACAATTCTAACATTTAGTTATTATTTAGTTAGTGTATTGTTCTCTTATGATACGTATACGTTTGTTGCATGAGTCATTGCACTTATACAGATCATTTCAATGTTCAAGATATATTAAGTTATTAACTGTTAGTGAGAATAACTTCAGATAGAGAGGCTGTTTCTGCATGAGCGACTACAAACTGAAACTATAACTAATAAAAGCGCACCGTCACAGTTCGAATAAATAAACATTAGGAATTCAACAAACTGTATACTGGAATCTTTAAAATGTTTTGAACTTATAACAACCTATACTTACAAGTAGACAAACCTTGTGTTGTCAGATAGAACAGTCTCGGTAAATGTAGCTGGATAAATTGGTGTACAGGATGCTATAAAATTACAACAGATAAATTGGTGTACAGGATGCTATTAATATACAACAGATCGAAGCTTTGTGTATCTAACATCTAAAGCAAAATGTTCCAAGACTTGTACAGATGGATTGAGATTACGGAGACATGTAAATACTCTTTAAGCTAGTGGAAATACTGCGATAAACGTCTAGAAGAACGAGACGTGTAAGTCTAATATAGTTTAATAGAGTAAACTCCATTTATAACGAACTCCTTGGGACCATATAAATATGTTCCTTATATCCGGAGTGTGTTATATCAGTATAACATTTTCATATAAAATAAAGAAAGAAAATAAATCGGGCAGAGAAAATGTGTTCCTTATATCCGGATTTTCGCTATATCCGGAGTCGTTATATACGGAGTTAACTGTAGTTCATTTTTTTTACATACTGAACGAAACTTCTAATGCAACACCGGCCTTTTTCCTTCTTTATTTAATTATCGATGCTCCCGATATATTTCAGCTTATTTTTAGCTATTGATGCACGAAAGCTATCATGTTTTGCTTTAATGATGACATTGGATAGGTACTTCCGTTACATGAATTTCAAAATGATTGAGTCGTTCAAACATATGGAAGATAATTTTAAGAGTTGGTTTCCCAAGGAAGAGCATTAAGGCAATAGCCCATGTTAAATCTACGGACATTTAAACGTTAAATTAAAAATCTCTGCTATATGATTTGTACCACTCGATCATTTTGAAATTCATGTAACGGTGTCTTCATAAATGCTAGACATGATAGCTTTAGTGCAACGATAGCTAAAAATAAGCTGGCAGATATTAGAAGGGTTGATAATTAAGTAAAGAATGGAAAAGGCAAGTGGTGCGTTAGAAGTTTCGTTTAGTATATAAAAATTATTGACGTTGCATAAAGTGTTCGCTTCACTTTCAAACTGTTACTAAAAGCTTTTACTTTCATTTGTTTGACTTTCATTAACTTGTCAAGAACTGCTTAGCCAATCAAACAAAATGTTACAATGACTGTTTACATTCATATTGATGGCAGTAAGAGTCCGACTTATTATATATTGATCGGTTAGGTTTGATATTATTTGCTTTACATCAGTTGTAGACAAACATTCTGCAATCATTTTAATCGGTTGGCAATCCCTACTCTGTCCATCAGTAGTGTTAAAGTGTCGCGTTTCCCTTCGCTTTATGACTTTATTTGGTTTTCGGGTCATATGGTGTTTAAATTTTACCATATCAATTTAATGTATTTCTGATAATATTTATATTGCAATATGTATAAGTGTCTATCCTTTAAAAAATATTGTCATTCAATACCTGTGTGCGAAACAAATCAACAATTTGAACAATTAAAACAGTGTTGCCTAACTGCTAATGACCAGAAAAAAACGATTAAAAAAAGTTACAACGTTCCTTTTTTATCAAAACCTGGAAAACCTTAGTATTGATTTGTTTTCATCAACAATGTTTTTTTTATAATGAACACACTATTATGTTCATTAAATCGTAATGTTCTTATGTGATGTTATACCGAAATTAATCGCTCTCGAACAAGAGTCATATTAACATGACCAATACCTCCGCCAAGGCAAGGTTTGCGTGAAAGATGGAATGCAAGAACAGGACTTAATTAAACGAAAAGTCATTGAACCGAATCATGTTAATGATAAACGTATCTCCCATTGACAGTGATGGTTCCCTTTGAAAATATTTTGAACTTCAGCATGTGGTTGCTGAGAAATCGTGGCCATGACGGTACATTGGTATATGAAAGAGTAATCAAAGGGTCTTACGTCCGGGAAAAATCATTGCACTAAACATGTTGAAAACATTGGTATATTCTCCTGATAGTGAAGAATTCTATGACGTTTCACTTTAATGTCAGTGGTTTCTGAGAAACAACCCGGACTAAAATGCATATGTACATATAACGAAAGGGCCACAATGTGAAAAATAAACATCGAAGGGAACAAGTTGACAATATGCGTATTTCTCCATGTCTATGAAGTTTCACTAAATTAAGAATATTCATTTTTGAGAAATAGTTAGGACAAGAATGTGTGACGGACGGACGCACAGAAAAAGACATATACATGTAACTGATAATTACCGTACTCATTCATCTCTTCCTCAGGTTCACATAGACAAATGCTCTATTCGGAAATCGCGGCCAACATTTGCTAACAGAATTTAATCCTTTTTTTAATCAATAATGAAAATCAAATATAAATCGCTTAAAAAAGATACAGATGCCAATAAATCATCAAAAGGTATTGACAAGTGGTTACTTTGGCACTGAACAGAACCTTTTACCTCGGCATTTACACTACGACCGACATAAGCAGACAAATACAAAATACCCGAGATTACAATGCAAAAAATGCTCGGCCTACCCTGATCATTAAGGCGACTTATTAAGGTGAAACAATAATGTGAACATGATACCTTAATGTTGTTTTTGTTGATTGCAAGGCTTACTTGAAGGAATTGTTTTGATACGAAGTGAAAATTTCTATCATGTTTTTTTTTTTTAAGTTTGTACTTAAATCCTTGGAAATATTGGAAAACAGGCCAAGTCAAACGATAAAGGATTAACTGCAACTTACGTTCGTACGTACAAGTAATGTTCACATTTGACCACAACCCATTATTTTGACATGTAGATCTGGAAATGCCATCGCTGATTGCACTGGAATTGTTACACTGATAGTGAATTCCGTCTCCAGTGTTGAACATATTTCCGTACATGACTGTATCTGGTATAGATGGTGGTGTACCACATGCTTAAATGAAAATTATTTACTGAAAAGTTAAAATAGTCCCGTCAAATGTAATAAGTTATTACAAATAACCAAACAAACAGTAGACTGAAGTGAAATGTTATCACATATGTTTATCACAGACTCAAAACAATAAAGTTCTAATGCAGTTAAGTAGTTTACTGCATGGTAAAAATCATTTGAACAAAAGATTAGTATTTTCATCAAATGTTTTAGACTTCCGCATACTGCAAATTATTGCGGTAGAGCAGTAATTCCGTCAAATACTTTTTCTCAAAGTATTATCCGCCGTATTCCACACAGCGCCGGTGTATATCAACCCACTTACGAAAAACTTCAGCACACCGCTCTACCTAGACGCTTTATTAACCATTTCAAGTATCTCCACCTGTGATTTAACAAGTTTATAACAAAAGTGCAGTATTGCGCACTCTGGCGAATTTGACATGTTTCAAGTGAAGAGATACAACTATGGCGTAGAGCTTATGAACGTGCAGTGGCGTCCACAAAATTTTAATTGTCAACCCTACGAATACACGACATGACATCACGTTTGATTTATACTAATTTATCTATTCTCAATTGCGAAATAAGTTCTTACAACTTATATTCAATCGCCCTCGAGGACAGACGTCGCTTTTATAAATGTCATCTGGATTTGGGCGTTATTTTTTACATTAATGCAGGTACACAAAATGTATCAAACTTACGAAGGAATTACTGCAATAAACTGTCTGTAATTCAGTGTGCAAAGACGGAAAAATTCGATTATCACTTATGAGTAAACGACGTCGGCCAGATGCACAGAACTTGCTCAAACATTCAAAATTCGACACACGTGAGCTTCTTTTTACCAAATAACGTTAATTGTATATTACCAAGGAGGGACAAAAAGTTTGTATCACCCCTCGTACGTGTACATAAATGTGATACGTTTTTTTTATATTTATCGAATTTAAACAGACATTTATTTCTCACCTATGAGATACATATTTCCGCGCATTTACCCATGTGAGATAAACTTATCTCACATGCTTATCTCACATCGCTGCCGGACTATTTTTACGTTAATTGTAAGCAGACATAAAAATCGAAAAATGACTGTAAAATTGTTATTTTTTGAAAAAACATAGGGTTGTTGGTATTCATTTTCTTAGTTAGATCATTTTCTATCCATCTATAGCAGTTTTGAAGTAAAATTCGAGAAAAAGTTGATTTTCATTTTTCATCCCCATCCTGCATTTGCACTTATTCCTTCTTACTTGTGTGAAAATGCGATTTAAACGGTGAGAAAATAAATCTACCATGTCCATTGAGTTGTGGATAAGGAAATCCCAGCCTCGTTTTTGGACGTAGGCCTATCTCAACCATCGGGTGGGATTTCCTTATCCACAATTCATGAACATGTTAGATTCACTTTATCAATCAAGGCATGAGTGCCAAATTAAAAAGCATGTAAAGCACCTTCAGTATTACAGCCAACTGGATTTGTTTCGAACTCGCACCGCTCTTTGTCTGTACACCATGAACAGCCCTGTACCAATTCGTCCTGTCAAAAGAGTGTGAGTGATAGTTAGCAAATTATCTCTCTTGTAATATAAAGTCAAAGGTATACCAAATAATAATGTATCTTGGTCTAAGCAGTTGGAATCCTTTGTCTTAATCGCCTAGAGATGTGCAAGCTTTTAATTTTTGAATTTCATTTTAATTAGTTCGCAAGAACTGTCAAAATTAGACACTAAGGTTTTAATAGAATACACTGCTGTTTGTGATTACAATGTCATGAAAACCTGCGAAACTATAGAGAACACAATCTATTCAGCATCGTATTTGTTTACATGTTGTTGGCAAATCGCAGTCTATTACAAAAATCAAATGTAGACACTGTGATATTCATGTAGAATAAGGGGAGTTGCGGGTTCGAACCCAGTTGATGGGACATGACTTCAACTTCTAGTATCTATTTCTTCGGTGCCATTTCTGACTAGATCTCAAGGAAACATTTGTCAGGCGAAGTTAACATAAAGTATGAAATCGATGTAAAATAAAATCTCTAAAACTAAGTCTGATTTTCTGCAAAAAGTAAATATACTTGTTTTTTATTTTTGCATGATGAATGCCATAATCTAGTCTCCTACGTTGGTGACCGGAATGTGGTGTGACATATCATTACTAGGGACACTGGTATGACAGGATTGTAATAAGTTTCATCTGTATTTATCATATACCTAATGACTTTTCGTGAAACTGTCTTAAATTGTTTATGACTTACATACAACCATTTCGAAACTTTTCATTCATTTTCAAGAGTGTGAAGATTTGAACCGGTTCTGCACAAGTTTTGATAAAAAATGTGCATTGTGTTTGAGAAATGTATTCATATCTTTGATTTTATGGTAGAGTTATTGTTCAATTTCTGTCAATAAATATGGTTGTTTATGCATATTCATACCAGTGGTTTTCTGTTAGTCAAGGTTTCTGACTTAAGGAAAATTACGGGACTGTGATAAGTCGATACGCTTCACGACCTTCGTTGGTTGTGCAAGGACGTATCTCCACAAGCTTTATTGTGCGGTTGTGCTGCCGATAGGGTTTTTGCACAATTGACTCGACCAATACTGACTATTAGAACAGACATGTAACATTCCCTGTTTAATACATAATTATTACCACATACCCAGTTCCAATCTGCCTTGACACTGTATGCATATCCAGGAGTGCTGACCACTTGGACATTACCGCTGTTGTTACTACGTATCATGATACATTGGTGTTTCCGCACGTTAAAATTAATAAAATCACAAATTCGTAAGCGCTTACATTCGTGGATGCACATCTGAATTGATATTTCTGTGAGAGTTTGAAAAACGAACGTTTCGTTTGAAGCAGATACGTGTATTGATATTAATCCATGAAAATATACCTTCTCGAATACCAGTTTACTCGAAAAAACTACATTCAATTTCGAATAAGTCGCCAAAAAAATTAAAATCCACGCTAAATAGGATTCCATATTAGTCAACTTTTATCAACAGTAAGTGTATTATATTTATTTCAAATACTCGGTACAAAATACGTAATACAGCTAAATATAAGAGATAGCATTTGATGCCAATTTGAACAAAGAAATCACAGCATTCTTCTTGTCTAGTATCCAGTTAAAATGAAAAGTACGTGGTCTGCGATCAATAAGCAACGTCATATTTCCACTGGCTGTTTGCTTTACTAATTTATCTATTAAAGCGCGTGAATCTACAACAGAATCGATGTTTAACCTTAAACAAGTTACTAGACTGTGCAAGAAAATTAGAAAATTACACTTTAACTGCGTCCGTGGTAAATTGGTTATGAGTATTTGCAAACCAGTCTACCCCTGAATTGCATGATTAAGGGCTAAGGCCGCTGTATGTAAGAACAATTACATTATTTGACGAAAAATGGTAAGTTCAACTACCCGCCATTGATATAACTGACGTAGTGCTGTAAAACTCAAAGTTAAACAGACTGTTAGATTTTGGTTGTTTTGCTCATTTAAGCGCTACTGAGAAAAAACTATTTGTGTTTTGAATGTCAGTGAATTAATTAAGTGTTCGCTGAAATAATGGAAATTTAGATGAAATTGATATTTTTCACAAAAAAGTCCAATTATTTATTCAATTATTTACGTGTTGAGTCAGTTAGGGATATGGCCACTCAGTCATTCCAAATCTAAACATACGATACAGAGTATATTTATATTGAAACTGTGTTGCGCTGCTTGTCCTAATAGATGAGACTATTATTAGAAATTATGTTTTCGCGATAAACTTCGTCGTAACTCTGTTTGCTATAAATGGCATATTTATCAATGATCAGAGAAAGCTGGTAAGAACAGTACTAATATAAAGTTTACTTAGAACTAAGGTGAATATAGTACTCATATTAATTTAACTTAGAACTAAGGTAAGAACAGTACTCATATAAAGTTTACTTATAACTGAGGTAAGGACAGTACTCATATTAAGTTGACTAAGAACTAAGGTAAGAACAGTACTCATATTAGTTAACTAAGAACTAAGGTAAGAACAGTACTCATATTAGTTAACTAAGAACTAAGGTAAGAACAGTACTCATATTAAGTTAACTAAGAACTAAGATAAGAACAGTACTAATATTAGTTAACTAAGAACTAAGGTAAAAACAGAACTTATATAAAGTTAACTAAGAACTAAGGTAAGAACAGTACTCATATTAGTTAACTAAGAACTAAGGTAAGAACAGTACTTATATTAAGTTAACTAAGAACTAAGGTAAGAACAGTACTCATATTAGTTAACTAAGAACTAAGGTAAGAACAGTACTTATATAAAGTTAACTAAGAACTAAGGTAAGAACAGTACTCATATTAAGTTAACTAAGAACTAAGGTAAGAACAGTACTCATATTAAGTTAACTAAGAACTAAGGTAAGAACAGTACTCATATTAGTTAACTAAGAACTAAGGTAAGAACAGTACTCATATTAAGTTAACTAAGAACTAAGGTAAGAACAGTACTCATATTAAGTTAACTAAGAACTAAGGTAAGAACAGTACTCATACTAGTTAACTAAGAACTAAGGTAAGAACAGTACTCATATTAAGTTAACTAAGAACTAAGGTTAGAACAGTACTCATATTAGTTAACTAAGAACTAAGGTAAGAACAGTACTCATATTAAGTTAACTAAGAACTAAGGTAAGAACAGTACTCATATTAAGTTAACTAAGAACTAAGGTAAGAACAGTACTCATATTAAGTTAACTAAGAACTAAGGTAAGAACAGTACTCATATTAGTTAACTAAGAACTAACGTAAGGACAGTACTCATATTAAGTTAACTAAGAACTAAGGTAAGAACAGTACTCATATTAAGTTACTCAGTCAAGCCAAAGTTATCATGGGACTTTGATATTGTAAACGAACACTTCGTTGGTTTTACATTCAAAAGAGCAAATTGTGAAACTACACAGTACAATAATTTCTTTTCATCTAATATGGTCTACATATAGGAGACACCATTTTACAGTATAGATATAAGAAAAGATGTGTGTTTTTCGATGTCCCGACAGACATTAAGGTTTTACTGCCGACCTTAAACATTTTTTATACGAAAATAATCAAAAAGACCACTTGTCAAATGTTTTCGAGTTCAAAAGGCGCAAAATAGAATTAATAAAAAACAGCCTACCGGTCGAAGGAGTCCCGAAACACATGACTGTATAATCTTTTGGCCTTAGCAAACAGTATCTGTACATGATCATTGTTCACACTTTAGTTATTGTAGACTCTTTCTGTTGCCTTTGGTTTATCTTCTATGGTAACGGAGCAGTTAAAAAAGCTATGAAAACTCTATTTCACCAGGCATCAAAAACATTCAATGATTTTACTCGTTTTTTCTTAAAGGTGAAATTTGGTGTTAAAACAAAACTTATTCTTTTAAACGAATGGTGGTGCCAAGTTTAACATATGGAGCTGAAGTCTGGGGAGTATATGACAGTATTATAGGTATTATAAACAGAGTCTAAATTACATTTGATGAATGTGTATGAGGTATCCTAACATTTCAATTGTTTGCCGAGAAAGAGTTCTGAAATACTGGTAACATATTCTATGTAAGTCCGATATGATAATGTATACAGTTTTTAAATAATGTGTTTTAGATACAGTAGCAGTAATGTAGCTAGACAGTTTGGGCTTTAGTCATCTCTGGAATGATGCAATATGTCTAAACTTGATTACAATAACAGGTTCAAAATTTCATTGAAATATGAACCATATTTGGATTGCATAGAAAATTAATTTTTGAGAAAGCTATTTACATGCTCCAAGATGTGTTTACACAGTCTTGCTATTGAGACTGGTCGTTACAACCGTACAGTTTGGGCCAATAGATATTGTCAACAATGTCGATCAAACGTGATAGAAACAGAATATCATTTCTTAATGATTTTGTCAGAAATATAGTAGTGTTTACATTCAAAATATTGAACAAATTCGGTAGGTATATGTATATGTCATCGCTTATGCAAAGCCTTCTCGTTAGCATATGTACATGTAAGTAATTAAAGGAGGCATATAAAATGAGAACATATCTGTTAGATTTAGAATAACTTATTATCCCGTATGTGTACTTACATTGTATGTATATATATATACTTACTAATATGTTTCGCCGTTCTTTGCCATAGACATGTCAATTGTTGATAATGCTAATAAAGAGTGTTGTTGTTGTTTTGGCGTTGGTGTTGTTGTTGTTGTTGATGATGATGATGATGATGATGATGATGAAATGAAGTTAACAACGTCCTGCACTTGAGTAGCCCTCTTACAATCAAATAGACGTTATGTATCACTATATAGTTGACTGCAAACTTTGACATTCGAACTTTGACATGTTACGGCAACTTGAAATAAGTTGACATTTAACATTGATAACTTTTTTTCTCTTTTATAATAGAAACATTAACTTAGTTTTTCTGAAATATGTTCATATAGTTACTACCAAATACACCGTATATAACAAACAGCATGGGATCGTATGAGCTTGTTCCTTCTTTATTAAGATTAAATAAAGAAGGATAGAATTGTGCCTAGAAAATGTGTTCCTAATATCCGGAATTTCGCTATATCCGGATTCGTTATATACGGTGTTAACTGTATTTCTGTTGTTAACTGTATTTCTGTTGTTAACTGTATTTCTGTTGTTAACTGTATTTCTGTTGTTAACTGTATTTCTGTTGTTAACTGATATCTTCAGGATCAATGATAGTGTATATTCTAAACAAAATAAGAAACTTCCGCAATGTTTATTTGAACATAGCTGTGTTGAAGCGTAGTTTTTACACATGCGAATATGCACACAAAAATAATACCTGCTCGTGACATATTCGTACGTATTTGTCACACATGTGTGAGGAACTCATACAATTTGTTCACACTTGTGGTGAAAATTTCGTTAGTACCGAGAAGTTAAGCAAAAAGGGGGTACGCGTGACAAATACGTAGGTATCGCGAAAGTGTCTTGAAAATAATTCGATAAAAATAATCTCCCCTATTTTTTGCGAATTGCGTCGTCAGAGCAAAGGGAAGTTATTCTAGGTGACTACATATTAAATCGTTAAAAGAAACGAACCCTTAATTTTTTTGCAAATGGCGTCGTAAGAGCAAAGGGAAGTAACTATAAGTTTCTTCAAATTAATTCGGTAAGAGTGATCGCCCCTCTTTCTTGCAAATGGCGTCGTCGGAGAAAACGGAAGTTACTCTGGGTGTCTTGAAATTATTTTGGTTAGAGTGACTTCCCCTGATTTTTGCAAATAGCGTCGTCAGAGCAAAGGGAAGTAATTCTAGGTGTCTTGAAATTAAGTGTGAGTGATATCCCCTGATTTTTGCAAATGGCGTCATCATCGAAAAGGAAAGTTACTCTGGGTGTGTTTGAATTAAGTCAGTTAAAGTAACCTCCCCCGTAATTTGCAAATGCCGTCATCATAGGAAAGGGAAGTAACTCTGAGTGCGTTTAAATTAAGTCGGTTAAAGTGACCTCCCCCATGTTTTGCAAATTGCGTCGTGAGAGCAAAGGGAAGTTACTATGGATGTCTTTAAATTAAGTCGGTTAGAGTGACCTCCCCATTTTTTTGCAAATAACGTCGTCAGAAAAAATGTGTCTTAAAATTAAGTTGGATTAGAGTGATCTCCCTTGATTTCTGCAAATGTCGTCATCATAGTAAAGTCAAGTAACTCTGGGTGTCTTGAAATTATTCGCTTAGAGTGATATCCCCTTTTTGCAAATGGCGTCTTCAGACTGAGTAATGGGAAATAACTCTTGGTGTAGTCGGAGCAAAGGGAAGTTACTCTTGGTGTCTTAAAATTTAATCGGTTACAGTGATCTCCCCTGATTTTTGCAAATGGCGTCATCATAGCAAAGAGAAATAACTCTGGGTGCCATGAAATTAATTCAGTAATAGTGACTTCCCCTGATTTTTTCATGGCGTAGTTGGAGCAAAGAGAAGTGTCTTGAAATTAAGTGGGGAAGAGTGACCATCCCTGATTTTTGCAAATGGCGTCATCATAGCAAAGAGAAGTTACTCTTGACGTCTTAAAATTAACTTTTTTAGAGTGATCTCCCCTGAGTTTTGCAAATGGCGTCATTATATCTATGGGATGTAACTCTGGGTGTCTTGAAATTAAGTCGGTAAGAGTGACCTGCCCCTTTTTTGCAAATTGCGTCGTCAGAGCAAAGGGAAATAATTCTGAGTGTCTTGAAATTACGTCATAAATAGTGACCTCCCCTGATATTTGCAAATGACGTTGTCGGAGCAAAGGGACGTTACTCTTGGCGTCATCATAGCAAAGGGAAATAACTATTGGTGTTTTAAAAGTAAATCGGTTTTAGTGACCTCCCGCTTTTCTTGCAAATACCGTAGTCAGAGCAAAGGGAAGTTACTCTTGGTGCCTTCAAATTAAGTCGGTTACAGTTATCTCCCCTGATTTTTGCAAATGGCGTCATCATAGCAAAGTAAAGTAACTCTTGGTGTGTTAAAATTAAGTCGGTTTAGGTGATCTCCCCCTTTTTGTGCAAATGGTGTCGTTGGAGCAAATGGAAATAACTCTTGGTGTCTTGAAAATAAGTCAGTTATAGTTACTTCCCGTGATTTATGCAAATGGCGTAGTCGGAGCACAGGGAAGTAACTCTTGGTGTCTAAAAATTAAGTCGATAAGAGTGACCGACCCCTTTTTTCGCAAATGGCTTAGTCGAAGTTACTCTTGGTGCCTTCAAATTATGTCGGTTAGAGTTATCTCGCCAGATTATTGCAAATGGCGTCAGCATAGCAAAGGGAAGTAACTCTGGGTGTGTTAAAATTAAGTTGGTTTGAGTGACCTCCCTTTTTTTGCAAATGGCGTCATCACAGCAAAGGGATGTAGGAAGTAACTCCCCTGATTTTGGCAAATGGTGTCATCATAGCAAAGGGAAGTAACTCTGGGTGTCGTGAAATTAAGTAAGTTATGGTGACTTCCCCTGATTTTTGCAAATGGCGTCATCACAGCAAAGGGATGTAACTCTTGGTGTCTTAAAATTCAGTCGCTTAGAGTGATCTCCCCTGATTGTTGCAAATGGCGTCATCACAACAAAGGGAAGTAACTCTGGGTGTCGTGAAATTAAGTAAGTAATAGTGACTTCCCCTGATTTTTGAAAATGGCGTAGTCGGAGCAAAGGGAAATAAATCTGGGTGTGTTAAAAGTAAGTCGGTTTGAGTGACCTTTTTTGCAAATGACGTAGTCGGAGCTAAGGGAAAATACTTTTGGTGTTTTCAAATTATGTCGGTAAGAGTGATATCACCTGATTTTTGCAAATGGCGTCATCATAGCAACCTTTTTTTTGCAAATGGCGTCATCACAGCAAAGGGAAGTTACCTTGGGTGTCTTAAAATTTAGTCGCTTTGAGTGATCTCCCCCTTCTATTGCAAATGGTGTCGTCAGAACAAAGGGAAATAACTCTAAATGTCTTGAAATTGAGTCAGTAATAGTGACTTCCCTGATTTTTGCAAATGGCGTAGTCGGAGCAAAGGGAAGTAACTCTTGGTGTCTTAAAATTCAGTCGCTTAGAGTGATCTCCCCTGATTTTTGCAAATGGCGTCATCACAACAAAGGGAAGTAACTCTGGGTGTCGTGAAATTAAGTAAGTAATAGTGACTTCCCCTGATTTTTGAAAATGGCGTAGGCGGAGCAAAGGGAAGTAACTCTTGGTGCTTTAAAATTCAGTCGCTTAGAGTGATCTGCCCTGATTGTTGCAAATGGCGTCATCACAACAAAGGGAAGTAAATCTGGGTGTGTTAAAAGTTAATCGGTTTGAGTGACTTTTTTTTGCAAATGGCGTAGTCGGAGCTCAGGAAAATACTCTTGGTGTTTTCAAATTATGTCGCTAAGAGTGATATCCCCTGATTTTTGCAAATGGCGTCATCATAGCAAAGGAAAGTAACTCTGGGTGTGTTAAAATTAAGTCGCTTTAAGTGATCTCCCCCTTTTTTGCAAATGGTGTCGTCAGTCCAAAGGGAAATAACTCTGAATGTCTTGAAATTGAGACAGTAATAGTTACTTCCCCTGATTTTTGCAAATGGCGTAGTCGGAGCTAAGGGAAGTAACTCAGGGTGTGTTAAAATTAAGGCGATTTGAGTGATCTCCCTGATAGTTGCAAATGGCGTCATCACAACAAAGGGAAGTAACTCTGGGTGTCGTGAAATTAAGTAAGTAATAGTGACTACCCCTGATTTTTGAAAATGGCGTAGTCGGAGCAAAGGGAAATAAATCTGGGTGTGTTAAAAGTAAGTCGGTTTGAGTGACCTTTTTTGCAAATGGCGTAGTCGGAGCTAAGGGAAGTTACTCTTGGTGTTTTCAAATTATGTCGGTTAGAGTGATATCCCCTGATTTTTGCACATGGCGTCATCATAGCAAAGGAAAGTAACTCTGGGTGTGTAAGAATTAAGTTGGTTTGAGTGACCTCCCTTTTTTTGCAAATGGCGTCATCACAGCAAAGGGAAGTAACTCTAGGTGTGTTAAAATTCAGTCGCTTTGAGTGATCTCCCCCTTTTTTTGCAAATGGTGTCGTCAGACCAAAGGGAAATAACTCTGAATGTCTTGAAATTGAGACAGTAATACTTACTTCCCCTGATTTTTGCAAATGGCGTAGTCAGAGCTAAGGGGAGTAACTCAGGGTGTGTTAAATTTAAGTCGGTTTGAGTGACCTCCCCTGATTTTTGCAAATGGTGTCATCTTAACAAAGGGAAGTAACTATGGGTGTCGTTAAATTAAGTCAGTAATAGTGACTTCCCCTGATTTTTGCAAATGGCGTCATCACAGCAAAGGGAAGTAACTCTCGGTGTGTTTAAATTCAGTCGCTTTAAGTGATCTCCCCTTTTTATTGCAAATGGTGTCGTCAGACCAAAGGGAAATAACTCCGAATGTCTTGAAATTGAGTCAGTAATAGTGACTTCCCCTGATTTTTGCAAATGGCGTAGTCGGAGCAAAGAGAAGTAACTCTTGGTGTCTTAAAATTCAGTCGCTTAGAGTGATCTCCCCTGATTGTTACAAATGGCGTCATCACAACAAAGGGAAGTAACTCTGGGTGTCGTGAAATTAAGTAAGTAATAGTGCCTTCCCCTGATTTTTGCAAATGGCGTAGGCGGAGCAAAGGGAAGTAACTCTTGGTGCTTTAAAATTCAGTCGCTTAGAGTGATCTGCCCTGATTGTTGCAAATGGCGTCATCACAACAAAGGGAAGTAAATCTGGGTGTGTTAAAAGTTAATCGGTTTGAGTGACTTTTTTTTGCAAATGGCGTAGTCGGAGCTCAGGGAAAATACTCTTGGTGTTTTCAAATTATGTCGCTAAGAGTGATATCCCCTGATTTTTGCAAATGGCGTCATCATAGCAAAGGAAAGTAACTCTGGGTGTGTTAAAATTAAGTCGCTTTAAGTGATCTCCCCCTTTTTTGCAAATGGTGTCGTCAGTCCAAAGGGAAATAACTCTGAATGTCTTGAAATTGAGACAGTAATAGTTACTTCCCCTGATTTTTGCAAATGGCGTAGTCGGAGCTAAGGGAAGTAACTCAGGGTGTGTTAAAATTAAGGCGATTTGAGTGATCTCCCCTGATAGTTGCAAATGGCGTCATCACAACAAAGGGAAGTAACTCTGGGTGTCGTGAAATTAAGTAAGTAATAGTGACTACCCCTGATTTTTGAAAATGGCGTAGTCGGAGCAAAGGGAAATAAATCTGGGTGTGTTAAAAGTAAGTCGGTTTGAGTGACCTGTTTTGCAAATGGCGTAGTCGGAGATAAGGGAAGTTACTCTTGGTGTTTTCAAATTATGTCGGTTAGAGTGATATCCCCTGATTTTTGCACATGGCGTCATCATAGCAAAGGAAAGTAACTCTGGGTGTGTAAGAATTAAGTTGATTTGAGTGACCTCCCTTTTTTTGCAAATGGCGTCATCACAGCAAAGGGAAGTAACTCTAGGTGTGTTAAAATTCAGTCGCTTTGAGTGATCTCCCCTTTTCTGCAAATGGTGTCGTCAGACCAAAGGGAAATAACTCTGAATGTCTTGAAATTGAGACAGTAATAGTTACTTCCCCTGATTTTTGCAAATGGCGTAGTCAGAGCTAAGGGGAGTAACTCAGGGTGTGTTAAATTTAAGTCGGTTTGAGTGACCTCCCCTGATTCTTGCAAATGGTGTCATCTTAACAAAGGGAAGTAACTATGGGTGTCGTTAAATTAAGTCAGTAAAAGTGACTTCCCCTGATTTTTGCAAATGGCGTCATCACAGCAAAGGGAAGTAACTCTCGGTGTGTTTAAATTCAGTCGCTTTAAGTGATCTCCCAGTTTTATTGCAAATGGTGTCGTCAGACCAAAGGGAAATAACTCCGAATGTCTTGAAATTGAGTCAGTAATAGTGACTTCCCCTGATTTTTGCAAATGGCGTAGTCGGAGCAAAGAGAAGTAACTCTTGGTGTCTTAAAATTCAGTCGCTTAGAGTGATCTCCCCTGATTGTTACAAATGGCGTCATCACAACAAAGGGAAGTAACTCTGGGTGTCGTGAAATTAAGTAAGTAATAGTGACTTCCCCTGATTTTTGAAAATGGCGTAGTCGGAGCAAAGGGAAGTAAATCTGGGTGTGTTAAAAGTAAGTCGGTTTGAGTGACGTTTTTTGCAAATGGCGTAGTCGGAGCTAAGGGAAAATACTTTTGGTGTCTTCAAATTATGTCGGTAAGAGTGATATCCCCTGATTTTTGCAAATGGCGTCATCATAGCAAAGGAAAGTAACTCTGGGTGTGTAAGAATTAAGTTGATTTGAATGACCTCCCTTTTTTTGCAAATGGCGTCATCACAGCAAAGGGAAGTTACCTTGGGTGTCTTAAACTTAAGTCGCTTTGAGTGATCTCCCCTTTTTTGCAAATGGTGTCGTCAGACCAAAGGGAAATAACTCTGAATGTCTTGAAATTGAGACAGTAATAGTTACTTCCCCTGATTTTTGCAAATGGCGTAGTCGGAGATAAGGGAAGTAACTCAGGGTGTGTTAAAATTAAGTCGGTTTGAGTGA
Organism: Saxidomus purpurata; assembly: GCA_022818135.1. Lineage (NCBI taxonomy): Eukaryota > Metazoa > Mollusca > Bivalvia > Venerida > Veneridae > Saxidomus > Saxidomus purpurata. The sequence goes on from JAFMSR010000017.1 coordinate 13,526,367, forward strand.
CCTTCCCCGATTGTTGCAAATGGTGTCATCTTAACAAAGGGAAGTAACTATGGGTGTCGTTAAATTAAGTCAGTAAAAGTGACTTCCCCTGATTGTTGCAAATGGCGTCATCACAGCAAAGGGAAGTAACTCTCGGTGTGTTTAAATTCAGTCGCTTTAAGTGATCTCCCCCTTTTATTGCAAATGGTGTCGTCAGACCAAAGGGAATTAACTCTGAATGTCTTGAAATTGAGTCAGTAATAGTGACTTCCCCTGATTTTTGCAAATGGCGTAGTCGGAGCAAAGGGAAGTAACTATGGGTGTCTTAAATTAAGTAAGTAATAGTGACTTCCCCTGATTTTTCCAAATGGCGTCACCACAGCAAAGGGAAATAGCTCTGAATCTCTTGCAATTGAGTCAGTAATAGTGACTTCCCCTGATTTTTGCAAATTGCGTAGTCGGAGCAAAGGGAAGTAACTCAGGGCGTCGTGAAATTCAGTCGCTTAGTGATCTCCCATGATTGTTGCAAATGGCGTCATCATAACAAAGGGAAGTAACCCTGGGTGTCATGAAATTAAGTAATAGTGACTTCCACTGATTTTTGCAAATGGCGTAGACGGAGTAAAGGGAGAAAAATTTGGGTGTGTTAAAATTAAGTCGGTTTGAGTGACCTCCCTTTTTTGCAAATGGCGCAGTCGGAGCTAAGGGAAAATACTCTTGGTGTTTTCAAATTATGTCGGTTAGAGTGATATCCCCTGATTTTTGCAAATGGCGTCATGACAGCAAAGGAAAGTAACTCTTGGTGTGTTAAAATTAAGTCGCTTTAAGTGATCTCCCCCTTTTATTGCAAATGGTGTTGTCAGACCAAAGGGAAATAACTCTGAATGTCTTGAAATTGAGTCAGTAATAGTTACTTCCCCTGATTCTTGCAAATGGCGTAGTCGGAGCAAAGGGAAGTAACTCAGGGTGTGTTAAAATTATATCCGTTTGAGTGACCTCCCTGATTTTTGCAAATGGCGTCACCATAACAAAGGGAAGTAACTCTGTGTGTGTTAAAATTAAGTAGCTTGGAGTGATCTCCCCTTTTTTGGCAAATGGTGTCGTGAGACCAAAGGGAAATAAGTCTGAATGTCTTGAAATTGAGTCAGTAATAGTGACTTCCCCTGATTTTTGCAAATGGCGTAGGCGGAGCAAAGGGAAATAACTCTTGGTGTCTAAAAATTCAGTCGCTTCGAGTGATCTCCCCTTATTGTTGCAAATGGCGTCATCACAGCAAAGGGAAGTAACTCTGGTTGTCTTAAAATTTAGTCGCTTTGAGTGATCTCCCCCTTTTATTGCAAATGGTGTCGTCAGACCAAAGGGAAATAACTCTGAATGTCTTGAAATTGAGTCAGTAATAGTTTCTTCCCCTAATTCTTGCAAATGGCGTAGTCGGAGCAAAGGGAAGTAACTCAGGATGTGTTAAAATTATGTCGGTTTGAGTGACCTCCCTGATTTTTGCAAATGGCGTCACCATAACAAAGGGAAGTAACTCTGTGTGTTAAAATTAAGTAGCTTTGAGTGATCTCCCCTTTTTTGGCAAATGGTGTCGTGAGACCAAAGGGAAATAAGTCTGAATGTCTTGAAATTGAGTCAGTAATAGTGACTTCCCCTGATTTTTGCAAATGGTGTCGTCAGACCAAAGGGAAATAAGTCTGAATGTCTTGAAATTAAGTCAGTAATAGTGACTTCCCCTGATTTTTGCAAATGGCGTAGGCGGAGCAAAGGGAAATAACTCCTGGTGTCTAAAAATTCAGTCGCTTAGAGTGATCTCCCCTGATTGTTGCAAATGGCGTCATCACAGCAAAGGGAAGTAACTCTAGTTGTCTTAAAATTAAGTCGCTTTGAGTGATCTCCCCCTTTTATTGCAAATGGTGTCGTCAGACCAAAGGGAAATAACTCTGAATGTCTTGAAATTGAGTCAGTAATAGTAACTTCCCCTGATTTTTGCAAATGGCGTAGTCGGAGCAAAGGGAAATAACTCAGGGTGTGTTAAAATTATATCGGTTTGAGTGACCTCCCCTGATTTTTGCAAATGGCGTCATCATATCAAAGGGAAGTAACTCTGGGTGTGTTTAAATTAAGTCGCTTTGAGTGATCCCCCTTTTTTGGCAAATGGTGTCGTCAGACCAAAGGGAAATAACTCTGAATGTCTTGAAATTTAGTCAGTAATAGTTACTTCCCCTAATTTTTGCAAATGGCGTAGTCGGAGCAATGGGAAGTAACTCAGGGTGTGTTTAAATTATGTCGGTCTGAGTGACCTCCCCTGATTTTTGCAAATGGCGTCATCATAACAAAGGGAAGTAACTCTGGGTGTGTTTAAATTCAGTCGCTTTGAGTGATCCCCCTTTTTTGGCAAATGGTGTCGTCAGACCAAAGGGAAATAAGTCTGAATGTCTTGAAATTGAGTCAGTAATAGTGACTTCCCCTGATTTTTGCAAATGGCGTAGGCGGAGCAAAGCGAAGTAACTCTTGGTGTCTTAAAATTAGTCGCTTAGAGTGATCTCCCATGATTGTTGCAAATGGCGTCATCATAACAAAGGGAAGTAACTCTTGGTGTCGTGAAATTAAGTAAGTAATAGTGACTTCCCCTGATTTTTGCAAATGGCGTCATCACAGCAAAGGGAAGTAACTCTGGTTGTTCTAAAATTCAGTCGCTTTGTGTGATCTCCCCCTTTTATTGCAAATGTTGTCGTCAGACCAAAGGGAAATTACTGAATGTCTTGAAATTGAGTCAGTAATAGTTACTTCCCCTAATTTTTGCAAATGGCGTAGTCGGAGCAAAGGGAAATAACTCAGGGTGTGTTAAAATTATATCGGTTTGAGTGACCTCCCCTGATTTTTGCAAATGGCGTCATCATATCAAAGGGAAGTAACTCTGGGTGTGTTTAAATTAAGTCGCTTTGAGTGATCCCCCTTTTTTGGCAAATGGTGTCGTCAGACCAAAGGGAAATAACTCTGAATGTCTTGAAATTTAGTCAGTAATAGTTACTTCCCCTAATTTTTGCAAATGGCGTAGTCGGAGCAATGCGAAGTAACTCAGGGTGTGTTTAAATTATGTCGGTCTGAGTGACCTCCCCTGATTTTTGCAAATGGCGTCATCATAACAAAGGGAAGTAACTCTGGGTGTGTTTAAATTCAGTCGCTTTGAGTGATTCCCCTTTTTTGGCAAATGGTGTCGTCAGACCAAAGGGAAATAAGTCTGAATGTCTTCAAGTTGAGTCAGTTATAGTGACTTCCCCTGATTTTTGCAAATGGCGTAGGCGGAGCAAAGGGAAGTAACTCTTGGTGTCTTAAAATTCAGTCGCTTAGAGTGATCTCCCATGATTGTTGCAAATGGCGTCATCATAACAAAGGGAAGTAAGTCTTGGTGTCGTGAAATTAAGTAAGTAATAGTGACTTCCCCTGATTTTTGTAAATGGCGTCATCACAGCAAAGGGAAGTAACTCTGGTTGTTTTAAAATTCAGTCGCTTTGAGTGATCTCCCCCTTTTATTGCAAATGGTGTCGTCAGACCAAAGGGAAATAACTGAATGTCTTAAAATTGAGTCAGTAATAGTAACTTCCCCTAATTTTTGCAAATGGCGTAGTCGGAGCAAAGGGAAATAACTCAGGGTGTGATAAAATTTAGTCGGTTAGAGTGATCAACTCTGATTTTTGCAAATGGCGTCATCATAGCAAAGGGAAGTAACTCAGGCTGTGTTAAAAGTAAATCGGTTGGAATTACCTCCCCTGATTTTTGCAAATGGCGTTATCATAGCAAAGGGAAGTCACTCTTGGTGTTAAAATTAAGGCGGTTTGAGTCTTCTCCCTCTTTTGCAAATGGTATCGTCAGAGTAAAGGGAAATAACTCTAGGTGTCTTTAAATTAAGTCGGTAGTAGTGATTTCTCCTGATTTTTGCAAATAGATTAGGCGGAGCTACGGGAAGTAACTCAGGGTGTGTTAAAATTAAGGCGGTTTGAGTGACCTCCCCTTTTTTCAAATGTTGTCGTCATAGCAAAGGGAAATAACTTTTTGGTGTCTTGAAATTAAGTCAGTAATAGTGACTTCCCCTAATTTGGCAAATGGCGTAATCGGAGCAAAGGAAGGTTACTCTTGGTGTCTTAAAATTCAGTCGCTTAGAGTGACCTCACCTGATTTTTGCTAAAGGCGTCATCATAGCAGGAAGTAACTCTGGGTGTCTTAAAATTAAGTCAGTAAGAGTGACCGACCCCTTTTTTTGCAAATGGCTTAGTCGAAGTTGCTCTTGGTGTCTTCAAATTATGTCTGTTAGAGTTATCTCGCCTAATTATTGCAAATGGCGTCATTATAGTAAAGGGAAGTAACTCTGGGTGTGTTAAAATTAAGTTGGTTTGAGTGACCTCCTCCTTTTTTTGCAAATGGCGTCATCACAACTAAGGGAAGTAACTCTAGGTGTGTTAAAATTAAGTCCGTTAGAGTGAACTCAACCTTACTTTGCAAAAGGTGTCGTCAGAGCAAAGGGAAATAACTCTTGCAAATGGCGTCTTAAAAACAAAGGGAAGTGACTCTGTGTGTGTTAAAATTAAGTCCGTTAGAGTGACCTCACCCTTATTTTGCAAAAGGTGTCATCAGAGCAAAAGGAAGTAACTCTGGGTGTCTTTAAATTAAGTTGTTATTAGTAACTTCCCCTGATTTTTTCAAATGGCGTCATCATAATTGGAAGTAACTCTTGGTGTCTTGAAATAAAGTCAGTAAGAGTGACCTCCCCCTGATTTTGTGTTAAAATTAAGTCGATAAGAGTAACCTCCCATGATTTTGCAAATGGCGTCATCATAGCAAAGGCAGGTAACATTGGTTGTTTAAATAAGGTCGGTTAGAGTGACCTGAGTTTTGCAAATGGCGTCTTCGGAGGAAAGGGAAGTAATTAAGGGTGTGTTTAAATTAATTCAATTACAGTGATCTCCCCTGAATTTTGCAAATGGCGTCGTCAAAGCGAAAGGGACTCTGGGGGTCTTAAAATTAAGTCGGTTAGAGTGATGTCCCCTGATTTTTGCAAATGGCGTCGTAATAAGGGAAGTAACTCTGGTTGAGTTTAAATTAAGTCGGTCATACTGACCTCTCTTTGTTTTTGCAAATGACGTCGTCAGATCAAACGGAAGTAACTCTGGTGTCTTACAATCAAGTCAATTTGAATGATCTCCCCTGATTTTTGCAAATGACGTTATAGCAAATGGAAGTATTCCTGGTAGTGATTAAATTAAGTCGGTAATACTGACCTTCCCTGATTTTTGCAAATGGCGTCGTAAGAAGAAAGGGATGTAACTCTGGTTGTGTTCAAATTAAGTCGGTACTTCTGACCTCCCTTGAGTTTTGCAAATGGCGTCGTCAGAGCAAACGGATGTAACTGTGGGTCATTTAAAATTAAGTCAATTAGAGTGATCTCCCCAGATTTTTGCAAATGGTGTAGTCGAAGCGATGGGAAGTATCTCTGTCATTTAAAAAAATTATTGTTTTGCAATCGCTGTACGTAAATATAAGTCGGCAATAGTGATTTAGTTTAATCATATTTATTGCATATATATAAAATACATGTAAACATAACAGAACAATAGCAAACAAGTTAATGGACGGCCCTACCAAATAGGAAAGAATAGCAGATTTCGATATAATTATTAAGACGACATCAAAAATAAAAACATGTATCCAATTGCATTTACTGTATACGACTGATTAATTTTCCTATTGAACTAGCGTGATGTATTTTGCAAAGACTGAGATCCGGTCCCCGTTAGGCAAAAGTATTATTATCTAATCAATAGAAAAGGACATACTGAAAGGAAAAATGTTGTATATACTTCCTACAGTATGGACAGAATCTATCTTACTTATTATATTAATCATTATTAAATCGGTTAGAATGCTTAATGTACGGCTTTGAAAATGATTATATTATCGTCGTAATTAAGGTTTTGTGAACCAAACAATAACGAATCGGTTCCAATAGGATGGTAAGCCCTTGTTTCGTGAAATAGTGTCTATGTCTAAGGTAAAGCTTACACGTTAAAGGGAACAGAAAACACAACTTTGGCTTTAAATACAAACCGATATAGGTACGACTCATGTGTAATAAGCTTTTAATAATGAATCTGCTTCACACAAATAAATTACATGGCTATGAACGCTTCGATAGTGCCGACGTCTTTCGAATCTTCAAAAATACTGTTGGTAAAGTAGTTTTACATCTGCAGCTCCCAGCATTAGAATGAAAAACAATGAAAATAAAAGTAAATAAACAAATACGTATGTATGATACAGAAATCAAACTATAAGACCTTGAATAAACAAACCAGACAGTAGTTTCAAGAATAGCATTCAAGTATTTCTTATTATCATAAATATTATCATCACTATTGTTGAAGTTCTAATGAGATGTAGTCTGTGAATTATCATCATTATCATCAGCATAATCATCATTATGATGTGTTGATTATGTTAACCTTATAAAGAAAAATAGTAACATACAATTTCTGACTATTCTTATGTCTTTAAACATCTTCGCAATGACAGCTGGAATGGTACTGCTACTTCTGCAGGCTCCAGATTTCAAATTTACATTATTATCATTATCATAATTATCATTATATTGATCATTAAAAATAATCATCAACAGCACCATTATCATCAGTAGCAACACCAATTATTAAAGTTGACCTGATTTAGGAAGCATGTCACTTTACATAAATGAAAATAATGAGGAATATAGTTACATACCAGTTCTGACTGTTCCGATGTCTTTGTTATCTTCGCCTTTACCGCTGCTATGGCATAGCTACTTCTCCAGACTCCGGCATTTGGCATGGAAAAGAATTGAAAAAATATGTAAATAAACATGTCGCTATATTCTAATATATAAATCAAACTATTGATACTGTTGCTGCTGCAGTTACCATCGATACCTAACTAATAATTCTGTAAAGTGACAGACACCGCTGGTACTGCAACTTCTTCAGGGCCCACCATGGTACTGCTACTTCTTCACACTCCGGCATTTGAAATAAGAATAGAGGCAATTACAGACATGTCACTTTATATGATATAGAAATTAAAAATAATCAGCTGAAATATACACACCAGACAATAGTTTCTAGAATAGTCTTCAAGTATTTATTATTATCATTATCATTATTATCATAATTAAACATAAACATCATTATCAGCAGCATTACCATCATCATCATCATCATCAGCAGCAGCAGCAGCAGCACCATCATCATCATCATCATCATCATCATGTTGTTGTGTTATCAATGTTGACCTTATTGAGGAAGCATGTCACCTTACAGAAACCAAATAATTAGGAAATACAGTTACATACCAGTTCTGACTGTTCCGATGTCTTTGTAATCTTCGCCATTACCACTGCTATGGCACTGCTACTTCTCCACACACCGGCATTTGGAATGAAAAAGCATTCAAAAAAATATGTAAATAAACATGTCGCTATATTCTGATACATAAATCAAACTATTGATACTGTTGCTGCTGCAGTTACCATCGATACCTAACTAATAATTCTGTAAAGTGACATGCTTCCTAAATAAAACCACCATCAACAGCAACCAGCAACAACAACAACAACAACATAACACTAATACAACAGCAGAATAATTAGGAAGTAAAAGTTGCTTACATTTCTTCGGAATCTTCGCCATGCATCACCGCTTGAATGGTACTGCAACTTCTTCAGGGCCCACCATGGTACTGCTACTTCTTCACACTCCGGCATTTGAAATAAGAATAGAGGCAATTACAGACATGTCACTTTATATGATATAGAAATTAAAAATAATCAGCTGAAATATACACACCAGACAATAGTTTCTAGAATAGTCTTCAAGTATTTATTATTATCATTATCATTATTATCATAATTAAACATAAACATCATTATCAGCAGCATTACCATATATCATCATCATCAGCAGCAGCAGCAGCAGCACCACATCATCATCATCATCATCATCATCATGTTGTTGTGTTATCAATGTTGACCTTATTGAGGAAGCATGTCACCTTACAGAAACCAAATAATTAGGAAATACAGTTACATACCAGTTCTGACTGTTCCGATGTCTTTGTAATCTTCGCCATTACCACTGCTATGGCACTGCTACTTCTCCACACACCGGCATTTGGAATGAAAAAGCATTCAAAAAAATATGTAAATAAACATGTCGCTATATTCTGATACATAAATCAAACTATTGATACTGTTGCTGCTGCAGTTACCATCGATACCTAACTAATAATTCTGTAAAGTGACATGCTTCCTAAATAAAACCACCATCAACAGCAACCAAGCAACAACAACAACAACAACATAACACTAATACAACAGCAGAATAATTAGGAAGTAAAAGTTGCTTACATTTCTTCGGAATCTTCGCCATGCATCACCGCTTGAATGGTACTGCAACTTCTTCAGGGCCCACCATGGTACTGCTACTTCTTCACACTCCGGCATTTGAAATAAGAATAGAGGCAATTACAGACATGTCACTTTATATGATATAGAAATTAAAAATAATCAGCTGAAATATACACACCAGACAATAGTTTCTAGAATAGTCTTCAAGTATTTATTATTATCATTATCATTATTATCATAATTAAACATAAACATCATTATCAGCAGCATTACCATCATCATCATCATCAGCAGCAGCAGCAGCAGCAGCACCTCATCATCATCATCATCATCATCATCATGTTGTTGTGTTATCAATGTTGACCTTATTGAGGAAGCATGTCACCTTACAGAAACCAAATAATTAGGAAATACAGTTACATACCAGTTCTGACTGTTCCGATGTCTTTGTAATCTTCGCCATTACCACTGCTATGGCACTGCTACTTCTCCACACACCGGCATTTGGAATGAAAAAGCATTCAAAAAAATATGTAAATAAACATGTCGCTATATTCTGATACATAAATCAAACTATTGATACTGTTGCTGCTGCAGTTACCATCGATACCTAACTAATAATTCTGTAAAGTGACATGCTTCCTAAATAAAACCACCATCAACAGCAACCAGCAACAACAACAACAACAACATAACACTAATACAACAGCAGAATAATTAGGAAGTAAAAGTTGCTTACATTTCTTCGGAATCTTCGCCATGCATCACCGCTTGAATGGTACTGCAACTTCTTCAGGGCCCACCATGGTACTGCTACTTCTTCACACTCCGGCATTTGAAATAAGAATAGAGGCAATTACAGACATGTCACTTTATATGATATAGAAATTAAAAATAATCAGCTGAAATATACACACCAGACAATAGTTTCTAGAATAGTCTTCAAGTATTTATTATTATCATTATCATTATTATCATAATTAAACATAAACATCATTATCAGCAGCATTACCATCATCATCATCATCAGCAGCAGCAGCAGCAGCAGCACCATCATCATCATCATCATCATCATCATCATGTTGTTGTGTTATCAATGTTGACCTTATTGAGGAAGCATGTCACCTTACAGAAACCAAATAATTAGGAAATACAGTTACATACCAGTTCTGACTGTTCCGATGTCTTTGTAATCTTCGCCATTACCACTGCTATGGCACTGCTACTTCTCCACACACCGGCATTTGGAATGAAAAAGCATTCAAAAAAATATGTAAATAAACATGTCGCTATATTCTGATACATAAATCAAACTATTGATACTGTTGCTGCTGCAGTTACCATCGATACCTAACTAATAATTCTGTAAAGTGACATGCTTCCTAAATAAAACCACCATCAACAGCAACCAGCAACAACAACAACAACAACATAACACTAATACAACAGCAGAATAATTAGGAAGTAAAAGTTGCTTACATTTCTTCGGAATCTTCGCCATGCATCACCGCTTGAATGGTACTGCAACTTCTTCAGGGCCCACCATGGTACTGCTACTTCTTCACACTCCGGCATTTGAAATAAGAATAGAGGCAATTACAGACATGTCACTTTATATGATATAGAAATTAAAAATAATCAGCTGAAATATACACACCAGACAATAGTTTCTAGAATAGTCTTCAAGTATTTATTATTATCATTATCATTATTATCATAATTAAACATAAACATCATTATCAGCAGCATTACCATCATCATCATCATCATCAGCAGCAGCAGCAGCAGCACCATCATCATCATCATCATCATCATCATCATCATGTTGTTGTGTTATCAATGTTGACCTTATTGAGGAAGCATGTCACCTTACAGAAACCAAATAATTAGGAAATACAGTTACATACCAGTTCTGACTGTTCCGATGTCTTTGTAATCTTCGCCATTACCACTGCTATGGCACTGCTACTTCTCCACACACCGGCATTTGGAATGAAAAAGCATTCAAAAAAATATGTAAATAAACATGTCGCTATATTCTGATACATAAATCAAACTATTGATACTGTTGCTGCTGCAGTTACCATCGATACCTAACTAATAATTCTGTAAAGTGACATGCTTCCTAAATAAAACCACCATCAACAGCAACCAGCAACAACAACAACAACAACATAACACTAATACAACAGCAGAATAATTAGGAAGTAAAAGTTGCTTACATTTCTTCGGAATCTTCGCCATGCATCACCGCTTGAATGGTACTGCAACTTCTTCAGGGCCCACCATGGTACTGCTACTTCTTCACACTCCGGCATTTGAAATAAGAATAGAGGCAATTACAGACATGTCACTTTATATGATATAGAAATTAAAAATAATCAGCTGAAATATACACACCAGACAATAGTTTCTAGAATAGTCTTCAAGTATTTATTATTATCATTATCATTATTATCATAATTAAACATAAACATCATTATCAGCAGCATTACCATCATCATCATCATCATCAGCAGCAGCAGCAGCAGCAGCACCATCATCATCATCATCATCATCATCATGTTGTTGTGTTATCAATGTTGACCTTATTGAGGAAGCATGTCACCTTACAGAAACCAAATAATTAGGAAATACAGTTACATACCAGTTCTGACTGTTCCGATGTCTTTGTAATCTTCGCCATTACCACTGCTATGGCACTGCTACTTCTCCACACACCGGCATTTGGAATGAAAAAGCATTCAAAAAAATATGTAAATAAACATGTCGCTATATTCTGATACATAAATCAAACTATTGATACTGTTGCTGCTGCAGTTACCATCGATACCTAACTAATAATTCTGTAAAGTGACATGCTTCCTAAATAAAACCACCATCAACAGCAACCACGCAACAACAACAACAACAACATAACACTAATACAACAGCAGAATAATTAGGAAGTAAAAGTTGCTTACATTTCTTCGGAATCTTCGCCATGCATCACCGCTTGAATGGTACTGCAACTTCTTCAGGGCCCACCATGGTACTGCTACTTCTTCACACTCCGGCATTTGAAATAAGAATAGAGGCAATTACAGACATGTCACTTTATATGATATAGAAATTAAAAATAATCAGCTGAAATATACACACCAGACAATAGTTTCTAGAATAGTCTTCAAGTATTTATTATTATCATTATCATTATTATCATAATTAAACATAAACATCATTATCAGCAGCATTACCATCATCATCATCATCATCAGCAGCAGCAGCAGCAGCATCATCATCATCATCATCATCATCATCATGTTGTTGTGTTATCAATGTTGACCTTATTGAGGAAGCATGTCACCTTACAGAAACCAAATAATTAGGAAATACAGTTACATACCAGTTCTGACTGTTCCGATGTCTTTGTAATCTTCGCCATTACCACTGCTATGGCACTGCTACTTCTCCACACACCGGCATTTGGAATGAAAAAGCATTCAAAAAAATATGTAAATAAACATGTCGCTATATTCTGATACATAAATCAAACTATTGATACTGTTGCTGCTGCAGTTACCATCGATACCTAACTAATAATTCTGTAAAGTGACATGCTTCCTAAATAAAACCACCATCAACAGCAACCACGCAACAACAACAACAACAACATAACACTAATACAACAGCAGAATAATTAGGAAGTAAAAGTTGCTTACATTTCTTCGGAATCTTCGCCATGCATCACCGCTTGAATGGTACTGCAACTTCTTCAGGGCCCACCATGGTACTGCTACTTCTTCACACTCCGGCATTTGAAATAAGAATAGAGGCAATTACAGACATGTCACTTTATATGATATAGAAATTAAAAATAATCAGCTGAAATATACACACCAGACAATAGTTTCTAGAATAGTCTTCAAGTATTTATTATTATCATTATCATTATTATCATAATTAAACATAAACATCATTATCAGCAGCATTACCATCATCATCATCATCATCAGCAGCAGCAGCAGCAGCATCATCATCATCATCATCATCATCATCATGTTGTTGTGTTATCAATGTTGACCTTATTGAGGAAGCATGTCACCTTACAGAAACCAAATAATTAGGAAATACAGTTACATACCAGTTCTGACTGTTCCGATGTCTTTGTAATCTTCGCCATTACCACTGCTATGGCACTGCTACTTCTCCACACACCGGCATTTGGAATGAAAAAGCATTCAAAAAAATATGTAAATAAACATGTCGCTATATTCTGATACATAAATCAAACTATTGATACTGTTGCTGCTGCAGTTACCATCGATACCTAACTAATAATTCTGTAAAGTGACATGCTTCCTAAATAAAACCACCATCAACAGCAACCAGCAACAACAACAACAACAACATAACACTAATACAACAGCAGAATAATTAGGAAGTAAAAGTTGCTTACATTTCTTCGGAATCTTCGCCATGCATCACCGCTTGAATGGTACTGCAACTTCTTCAGGGCCCACCATGGTACTGCTACTTCTTCACACTCCGGCATTTGAAATAAGAATAGAGGCAATTACAGACATGTCACTTTATATGATATAGAAATTAAAAATAATCAGCTGAAATATACACACCAGACAATAGTTTCTAGAATAGTCTTCAAGTATTTATTATTATCATTATCATTATTATCATAATTAAACATAAACATCATTATCAGCAGCATTACCAATATCATCATCATCAGCAGCAGCAGCAGCAGCAGCATCATCATCATCATCATCATCATCATCATGTTGTTGTGTTATCAATGTTGACCTTATTGAGGAAGCATGTCACCTTACAGAAACCAAATAATTAGGAAATACAGTTACATACCAGTTCTGACTGTTCCGATGTCTTTGTAATCTTCGCCATTACCACTGCTATGGCACTGCTACTTCTCCACACACCGGCATTTGGAATGAAAAAGCATTCAAAAAAATATGTAAATAAACATGTCGCTATATTCTGATACATAAATCAAACTATTGATACTGTTGCTGCTGCAGTTACCATCGATACCTAACTAATAATTCTGTAAAGTGACATGCTTCCTAAATAAAACCACCATCAACAGCAACCAGCAACAACAACAACAACAACATAACACTAATACAACAGCAGAATAATTAGGAAGTAAAAGTTGCTTACATTTCTTCGGAATCTTCGCCATGCATCACCGCTTGAATGGTACTGCAACTTCTTCAGGGCCCACCATGGTACTGCTACTTCTTCACACTCCGGCATTTGAAATAAGAATAGAGGCAATTACAGACATGTCACTTTATATGATATAGAAATTAAAAATAATCAGCTGAAATATACACACCAGACAATAGTTTCTAGAATAGTCTTCAAGTATTTATTATTATCATTATCATTATTATCATAATTAAACATAAACATCATTATCAGCAGCATTACCATCATCATCATCATCATCAGCAGCAGCAGCAGCAGCACCATCATCATCATCATCATCATCATGTTGTTGTGTTATCAATGTTGACCTTATTGAGGAAGCATGTCACCTTACAGAAACCAAATAATTAGGAAATACAGTTACATACCAGTTCTGACTGTTCCGATGTCTTTGTAATCTTCGCCATTACCACTGCTATGGCACTGCTACTTCTCCACACACCGGCATTTGGAATGAAAAAGCATTCAAAAAAATATGTAAATAAACATGTCGCTATATTCTGATACATAAATCAAACTATTGATACTGTTGCTGCTGCAGTTACCATCGATACCTAACTAATAATTCTGTAAAGTGACATGCTTCCTAAATAAAACCACCATCAACAGCAACCAGCAACAACAACAACAACAACATAACACTAATACAACAGCAGAATAATTAGGAAGTAAAAGTTGCTTACATTTCTTCGGAATCTTCGCCATGCATCACCGCTTGAATGGTACTGCAACTTCTTCAGGGCCCACCATGGTACTGCTACTTCTTCACACTCCGGCATTTGAAATAAGAATAGAGGCAATTACAGACATGTCACTTTATATGATATAGAAATTAAAAATAATCAGCTGAAATATACACACCAGACAATAGTTTCTAGAATAGTCTTCAAGTATTTATTATTATCATTATCATTATTATCATAATTAAACATAAACATCATTATCAGCAGCATTACCATCATCATCATCATCAGCAGCAGCAGCAGCAGCACCATATCATCATCATCATCATCATCATCATGTTGTTGTGTTATCAATGTTGACCTTATTGAGGAAGCATGTCACCTTACAGAAACCAAATAATTAGGAAATACAGTTACATACCAGTTCTGACTGTTCCGATGTCTTTGTAATCTTCGCCATTACCACTGCTATGGCACTGCTACTTCTCCACACACCGGCATTTGGAATGAAAAAGCATTCAAAAAAATATGTAAATAAACATGTCGCTATATTCTGATACATAAATCAAACTATTGATACTGTTGCTGCTGCAGTTACCATCGATACCTAACTAATAATTCTGTAAAGTGACATGCTTCCTAAATAAAACCACCATCAACAGCAACCAGCAACAACAACAACAACAACATAACACTAATACAACAGCAGAATAATTAGGAAGTAAAAGTTGCTTACATTTCTTCGGAATCTTCGCCATGCATCACCGCTTGAATGGTACTGCAACTTCTTCAGGGCCCACCATGGTACTGCTACTTCTTCACACTCCGGCATTTGAAATAAGAATAGAGGCAATTACAGACATGTCACTTTATATGATATAGAAATTAAAAATAATCAGCTGAAATATACACACCAGACAATAGTTTCTAGAATAGTCTTCAAGTATTTATTATTATCATTATCATTATTATCATAATTAAACATAAACATCATTATCAGCAGCATTACCATCATCATCATCATCATCAGCAGCAGCAGCAGCAGCACCATCATCATCATCATCATCATCATCATCATGTTGTTGTGTTATCAATGTTGACCTTATTGAGGAAGCATGTCACCTTACAGAAACCAAATAATTAGGAAATACAGTTACATACCAGTTCTGACTGTTCCGATGTCTTTGTAATCTTCGCCATTACCACTGCTATGGCACTGCTACTTCTCCACACACCGGCATTTGGAATGAAAAAGCATTCAAAAAAATATGTAAATAAACATGTCGCTATATTCTGATACATAAATCAAACTATTGATACTGTTGCTGCTGCAGTTACCATCGATACCTAACTAATAATTCTGTAAAGTGACATGCTTCCTAAATAAAACCACCATCAACAGCAACCACAGCAACAACAACAACAACAACATAACACTAATACAACAGCAGAATAATTAGGAAGTAAAAGTTGCTTACATTTCTTCGGAATCTTCGCCATGCATCACCGCTTGAATGGTACTGCAACTTCTTCAGGGCCCACCATGGTACTGCTACTTCTTCACACTCCGGCATTTGAAATAAGAATAGAGGCAATTACAGACATGTCACTTTATATGATATAGAAATTAAAAATAATCAGCTGAAATATACACACCAGACAATAGTTTCTAGAATAGTCTTCAAGTATTTATTATTATCATTATCATTATTATCATAATTAAACATAAACATCATTATCAGCAGTAATCATCATCATCATCATCAGCAGCAGCAGCAGCAGCATCATCATCATCATCATCATCATCATCATGTTGTTGTGTTATCAATGTTGACCTTATTGAGGAAGCATGTCACCTTACAGAAACCAAATAATTAGGAAATACAGTTACATACCAGTTCTGACTGTTCCGATGTCTTTGTAATCTTCGCCATTACCACTGCTATGGCACTGCTACTTCTCCACACACCGGCATTTGGAATGAAAAAGCATTCAAAAAAATATGTAAATAAACATGTCGCTATATTCTGATACATAAATCAAACTATTGATACTGTTGCTGCTGCAGTTACCATCGATACCTAACTAATAATTCTGTAAAGTGACATGCTTCCTAAATAAAACCACCATCAACAGCAACCAGCAACAACAACAACAACAACATAACACTAATACAACAGCAGAATAATTAGGAAGTAAAAGTTGCTTACATTTCTTCGGAATCTTCGCCATGCATCACCGCTTGAATGGTACTGCAACTTCTTCAGGGCCCACCATGGTACTGCTACTTCTTCACACTCCGGCATTTGAAATAAGAATAGAGGCAATTACAGACATGTCACTTTATATGATATAGAAATTAAAAATAATCAGCTGAAATATACACACCAGACAATAGTTTCTAGAATAGTCTTCAAGTATTTATTATTATCATTATCATTATTATCATAATTAAACATAAACATCATTATCAGCAGTCATCATCATCATCATCATCAGCAGCAGCAGCAGCAGCAGCATCATCATCATCATCATCATCATCATCATGTTGTTGTGTTATCAATGTTGACCTTATTGAGGAAGCATGTCACCTTACAGAAACCAAATAATTAGGAAATACAGTTACATACCAGTTCTGACTGTTCCGATGTCTTTGTAATCTTCGCCATTACCACTGCTATGGCACTGCTACTTCTCCACACACCGGCATTTGGAATGAAAAAGCATTCAAAAAAATATGTAAATAAACATGTCGCTATATTCTGATACATAAATCAAACTATTGATACTGTTGCTGCTGCAGTTACCATCGATACCTAACTAATAATTCTGTAAAGTGACATGCTTCCTAAATAAAACCACCATCAACAGCAACCAGCAACAACAACAACAACAACATAACACTAATACAACAGCAGAATAATTAGGAAGTAAAAGTTGCTTACATTTCTTCGGAATCTTCGCCATGCATCACCGCTTGAATGGTACTGCAACTTCTTCAGGGCCCACCATGGTACTGCTACTTCTTCACACTCCGGCATTTGAAATAAGAATAGAGGCAATTACAGACATGTCACTTTATATGATATAGAAATTAAAAATAATCAGCTGAAATATACACACCAGACAATAGTTTCTAGAATAGTCTTCAAGTATTTATTATTATCATTATCATTATTATCATAATTAAACATAAACATCATTATCAGCAGCATCATCATCATCATCATCAGCAGCAGCAGCAGCAGCAGCATCATCATCATCATCATCATCATCATCATGTTGTTGTGTTATCAATGTTGACCTTATTGAGGAAGCATGTCACCTTACAGAAACCAAATAATTAGGAAATACAGTTACATACCAGTTCTGACTGTTCCGATGTCTTTGTAATCTTCGCCATTACCACTGCTATGGCACTGCTACTTCTCCACACACCGGCATTTGGAATGAAAAAGCATTCAAAAAAATATGTAAATAAACATGTCGCTATATTCTGATACATAAATCAAACTATTGATACTGTTGCTGCTGCAGTTACCATCGATACCTAACTAATAATTCTGTAAAGTGACATGCTTCCTAAATAAAACCACCATCAACAGCAACCAAGCAACAACAACAACAACAACATAACACTAATACAACAGCAGAATAATTAGGAAGTAAAAGTTGCTTACATTTCTTCGGAATCTTCGCCATGCATCACCGCTTGAATGGTACTGCAACTTCTTCAGGGCCCACCATGGTACTGCTACTTCTTCACACTCCGGCATTTGAAATAAGAATAGAGGCAATTACAGACATGTCACTTTATATGATATAGAAATTAAAAATAATCAGCTGAAATATACACACCAGACAATAGTTTCTAGAATAGTCTTCAAGTATTTATTATTATCATTATCATTATTATCATAATTAAACATAAACATCATTATCAGCAGCATTACTCATCATCATCATCAGCAGCAGCAGCAGCAGCAGCATCATCATCATCATCATCATCATCATCATGTTGTTGTGTTATCAATGTTGACCTTATTGAGGAAGCATGTCACCTTACAGAAACCAAATAATTAGGAAATACAGTTACATACCAGTTCTGACTGTTCCGATGTCTTTGTAATCTTCGCCATTACCACTGCTATGGCACTGCTACTTCTCCACACACCGGCATTTGGAATGAAAAAGCATTCAAAAAAATATGTAAATAAACATGTCGCTATATTCTGATACATAAATCAAACTATTGATACTGTTGCTGCTGCAGTTACCATCGATACCTAACTAATAATTCTGTAAAGTGACATGCTTCCTAAATAAAACCACCATCAACAGCAACCCCGCAACAACAACAACAACAACATAACACTAATACAACAGCAGAATAATTAGGAAGTAAAAGTTGCTTACATTTCTTCGGAATCTTCGCCATGCATCACCGCTTGAATGGTACTGCAACTTCTTCAGGGCCCACCATGGTACTGCTACTTCTTCACACTCCGGCATTTGAAATAAGAATAGAGGCAATTACAGACATGTCACTTTATATGATATAGAAATTAAAAATAATCAGCTGAAATATACACACCAGACAATAGTTTCTAGAATAGTCTTCAAGTATTTATTATTATCATTATCATTATTATCATAATTAAACATAAACATCATTATCAGCAGCATTACCAATCATCATCATCATCAGCAGCAGCAGCAGCAGCAGCATCATCATCATCATCATCATCATCATGTTGTTGTGTTATCAATGTTGACCTTATTGAGGAAGCATGTCACCTTACAGAAACCAAATAATTAGGAAATACAGTTACATACCAGTTCTGACTGTTCCGATGTCTTTGTAATCTTCGCCATTACCACTGCTATGGCACTGCTACTTCTCCACACACCGGCATTTGGAATGAAAAAGCATTCAAAAAAATATGTAAATAAACATGTCGCTATATTCTGATACATAAATCAAACTATTGATACTGTTGCTGCTGCAGTTACCATCGATACCTAACTAATAATTCTGTAAAGTGACATGCTTCCTAAATAAAACCACCATCAACAGCAACCACACAACAACAACAACAACATAACACTAATACAACAGCAGAATAATTAGGAAGTAAAAGTTGCTTACATTTCTTCGGAATCTTCGCCATGCATCACCGCTTGAATGGTACTGCAACTTCTTCAGGGCCCACCATGGTACTGCTACTTCTTCACAC
>JAFMSR010000017.1:13550919-13554957 GCA_022818135.1 Saxidomus purpurata
ATACAACAGCAGAATAATTAGGAAGTAAAAGTTGCTTACATTTCTTCGGAATCTTCGCCATGCATCACCGCTTGAATGGTACTGCAACTTCTTCAGGGCCCACCATGGTACTGCTACTTCTTCACACTCCGGCATTTGAAATAAGAATAGAGGCAATTACAGACATGTCACTTTATATGATATAGAAATTAAAAATAATCAGCTGAAATATACACACCAGACAATAGTTTCTAGAATAGTCTTCAAGTATTTATTATTATCATTATCATTATTATCATAATTAAACATAAACATCATTATCAGCAGCATTACCATCATCATCATCATCAGCAGCAGCAGCAGCAGCACCATCATCATCATCATCATCATCATCATGTTGTTGTGTTATCAATGTTGACCTTATTGAGGAAGCATGTCACCTTACAGAAACCAAATAATTAGGAAATACAGTTACATACCAGTTCTGACTGTTCCGATGTCTTTGTAATCTTCGCCATTACCACTGCTATGGCACTGCTACTTCTCCACACACCGGCATTTGGAATGAAAAAGCATTCAAAAAAATATGTAAATAAACATGTCGCTATATTCTGATACATAAATCAAACTATTGATACTGTTGCTGCTGCAGTTACCATCGATACCTAACTAATAATTCTGTAAAGTGACATGCTTCCTAAATAAAACCACCATCAACAGCAACCAGCAACAACAACAACAACAACATAACACTAATACAACAGCAGAATAATTAGGAAGTAAAAGTTGCTTACATTTCTTCGGAATCTTCGCCATGCATCACCGCTTGAATGGTACTGCAACTTCTTCAGGGCCCACCATGGTACTGCTACTTCTTCACACTCCGGCATTTGAAATAAGAATAGAGGCAATTACAGACATGTCACTTTATATGATATAGAAATTAAAAATAATCAGCTGAAATATACACACCAGACAATAGTTTCTAGAATAGTCTTCAAGTATTTATTATTATCATTATCATTATTATCATAATTAAACATAAACATCATTATCAGCAGCATCACATCATCATCATCATCAGCAGCAGCAGCAGCAGCACCATCATCATCATCATCATCATCATCATGTTGTTGTGTTATCAATGTTGACCTTATTGAGGAAGCATGTCACC
Source organism: Saxidomus purpurata (assembly GCA_022818135.1). Lineage (NCBI taxonomy): Eukaryota > Metazoa > Mollusca > Bivalvia > Venerida > Veneridae > Saxidomus > Saxidomus purpurata. The sequence continues at coordinate 13,552,073 of JAFMSR010000017.1, forward strand.
TTACAGAAACCAAATAATTAGGAAATACAGTTACATACCAGTTCTGACTGTTCCGATGTCTTTGTAATCTTCGCCATTACCACTGCTATGGCACTGCTACTTCTCCACACACCGGCATTTGGAATGAAAAAGCATTCAAAAAAATATGTAAATAAACATGTCGCTATATTCTGATACATAAATCAAACTATTGATACTGTTGCTGCTGCAGTTACCATCGATACCTAACTAATAATTCTGTAAAGTGACATGCTTCCTAAATAAAACCACCATCAACAGCAACCAGCAACAACAACAACAACAACATAACACTAATACAACAGCAGAATAATTAGGAAGTAAAAGTTGCTTACATTTCTTCGGAATCTTCGCCATGCATCACCGCTTGAATGGTACTGCAACTTCTTCAGGGCCCACCATGGTACTGCTACTTCTTCACACTCCGGCATTTGAAATAAGAATAGAGGCAATTACAGACATGTCACTTTATATGATATAGAAATTAAAAATAATCAGCTGAAATATACACACCAGACAATAGTTTCTAGAATAGTCTTCAAGTATTTATTATTATCATTATCATTATTATCATAATTAAACATAAACATCATTATCAGCAGCATTACCAATCATCATCATCATCAGCAGCAGCAGCAGCAGCACCATCATCATCATCATCATCATCATCATGTTGTTGTGTTATCAATGTTGACCTTATTGAGGAAGCATGTCACCTTACAGAAACCAAATAATTAGGAAATACAGTTACATACCAGTTCTGACTGTTCCGATGTCTTTGTAATCTTCGCCATTACCACTGCTATGGCACTGCTACTTCTCCACACACCGGCATTTGGAATGAAAAAGCATTCAAAAAAATATGTAAATAAACATGTCGCTATATTCTGATACATAAATCAAACTATTGATACTGTTGCTGCTGCAGTTACCATCGATACCTAACTAATAATTCTGTAAAGTGACATGCTTCCTAAATAAAACCACCATCAACAGCAACCACAGCAACAACAACAACAACATAACACTAATACAACAGCAGAATAATTAGGAAGTAAAAGTTGCTTACATTTCTTCGGAATCTTCGCCATGCATCACCGCTTGAATGGTACTGCAACTTCTTCAGGGCCCACCATGGTACTGCTACTTCTTCACACTCCGGCATTTGAAATAAGAATAGAGGCAATTACAGACATGTCACTTTATATGATATAGAAATTAAAAATAATCAGCTGAAATATACACACCAGACAATAGTTTCTAGAATAGTCTTCAAGTATTTATTATTATCATTATCATTATTATCATAATTAAACATAAACATCATTATCAGCAGCATTACCATCATCATCATCATCAGCAGCAGCAGCAGCAGCAGCACATCATCATCATCATCATCATCATCATGTTGTTGTGTTATCAATGTTGACCTTATTGAGGAAGCATGTCACCTTACAGAAACCAAATAATTAGGAAATACAGTTACATACCAGTTCTGACTGTTCCGATGTCTTTGTAATCTTCGCCATTACCACTGCTATGGCACTGCTACTTCTCCACACACCGGCATTTGGAATGAAAAAGCATTCAAAAAAATATGTAAATAAACATGTCGCTATATTCTGATACATAAATCAAACTATTGATACTGTTGCTGCTGCAGTTACCATCGATACCTAACTAATAATTCTGTAAAGTGACATGCTTCCTAAATAAAACCACCATCAACAGCAACACAACAACAACAACAACAACATAACACTAATACAACAGCAGAATAATTAGGAAGTAAAAGTTGCTTACATTTCTTCGGAATCTTCGCCATGCATCACCGCTTGAATGGTACTGCAACTTCTTCAGGGCCCACCATGGTACTGCTACTTCTTCACACTCCGGCATTTGAAATAAGAATAGAGGCAATTACAGACATGTCACTTTATATGATATAGAAATTAAAAATAATCAGCTGAAATATACACACCAGACAATAGTTTCTAGAATAGTCTTCAAGTATTTATTATTATCATTATCATTATTATCATAATTAAACATAAACATCATTATCAGCAGCATTACATCATCATCATCAGCAGCAGCAGCAGCAGCAGCATCATCATCATCATCATCATCATCATCATGTTGTTGTGTTATCAATGTTGACCTTATTGAGGAAGCATGTCACCTTACAGAAACCAAATAATTAGGAAATACAGTTACATACCAGTTCTGACTGTTCCGATGTCTTTGTAATCTTCGCCATTACCACTGCTATGGCACTGCTACTTCTCCACACACCGGCATTTGGAATGAAAAAGCATTCAAAAAAATATGTAAATAAACATGTCGCTATATTCTGATACATAAATCAAACTATTGATACTGTTGCTGCTGCAGTTACCATCGATACCTAACTAATAATTCTGTAAAGTGACATGCTTCCTAAATAAAACCACCATCAACAGCAACCACAGCACAACAACAACAACAACATAACACTAATACAACAGCAGAATAATTAGGAAGTAAAAGTTGCTTACATTTCTTCGGAATCTTCGCCATGCATCACCGCTTGAATGGTACTGCAACTTCTTCAGGGCCCACCATGGTACTGCTACTTCTTCACACTCCGGCATTTGAAATAAGAATAGAGGCAATTACAGACATGTCACTTTATATGATATAGAAATTAAAAATAATCAGCTGAAATATACACACCAGACAATAGTTTCTAGAATAGTCTTCAAGTATTTATTATTATCATTATCATTATTATCATAATTAAACATAAACATCATTATCAGCAGCATTACCATCATCATCATCAGCAGCAGCAGCAGCAGCACATCATCATCATCATCATCATCATC
>JAFMSR010000017.1:13555457-13582957 GCA_022818135.1 Saxidomus purpurata
AAGAGACTGAGCCGAACCATGGTGCAATTTGTAAAACACATCAAGTTCCGCGGCAAGCAAAAGCAAAACGAATACAATCGACGTCATTCCCTGAATTACTCTACCATCATCATCACCACCATCATCATCATCGTAATCATCATCATCATCATCAACATGATTATTATAATTATTAGTATTATTATTATTATCATTATTATTTTCATGTACTGATACATGTACCTAAAGATATACCAAACTGTTAGAAAATAATAAAAGTCTCACCTTTGGTCGAAATGTTTCAATGCCGTCTAAGATTTTGTTGACACAGCGTAATTGAGTTAACTTTCCTCTCTCATTCCCAGGATGATACTGCTATCTTATCGACAAAGGTAAAGTTAACACCATATCGCTTATTTAAATATACACGATGCATTTTCTAACAATCAACTAACCTATACTTCCTGTTTTTCGGTCGATATTTAATTGATTTGCACCAGAGTCATTTTAATACTAGAATAGTTAATGATTCAGAAACATAACACTTTTAATTTGTGACAGCAAAATTACATGGCGAGAAAACAACTGAATATTAAAACACATTCATCATTGGTAACTTTTACGTTAGATAGTTGCACAGCTCTGCTCGAAAGAAAAATGACAAGTTAACTAAAATTTGTAAAAAAAAAAACTAAGCAAAGAGTAAAGAGTGCATCTGAATAAAAAACAACATGTGCAAACGCATGAAGTATATTTGTTTGTTTCAGTGAAATATCAACTTTATTTCACTTGTGAACACAAAATATGGTATACACCACAATGCTCAGGAGTGGTTCACGAGTGGTGTATACTATTTTGGTGTTCACGAGTGAAATAAAATTGATATTTCACTGAAACAAACAAATTTCTTTTTATTTTATGTTTTCTTGACAAAATAATCAGGAAAATTTGGAATCATAGTATTTCTGATTCCCTGTGGAGAACCCCATAATAATACAACCATCATTACTGTTAAAACAACAAACAAGAGCTGTCTAATGACAGCACGCTCGCTTATTCGAAAGTTTGTCAGTAAAATGTTGTTGTTATTTTGTATAGAACATCATGTGCAAAACCTTACCCTGGATTATGTAAGCCAACTGGGGGAAGAGGAGGGGGGGGTAATTTTAAAGAAAAACATGATCTTGTATATGTGATCATGAATAACTTTGTAACGTTTCAAAATTGATATGCATACAATTTAAAAAAAACATGACTGCTTCACACTACAAAATTATCTTTTATGACATTGCAAAAAGTAAGACATTTTGAGTATTTCCATATAATAGTGTAGCAAAAACTGTGACAAAATTCAAAGTAAACAAGGGGCATAAATCTGTCAAAAATAAAACCAGTGGTGAACATGTTGATAGTAAACATACATTTTAAGTTTCAAGTCAATACCTTTGATAGTATTCAAGATATTTGACTTCATAAAAGTCTTTAACTAAAATTCTAAGTCGAAAAGGTGCATAAATCTGTCCAAAAAAAAAATGTTTCAAAAGTCAATACCTTTGATAGTAGGCAAAATATTTGACTTTATAAAAATCTTTAACAAAACGTAGTTACAAAGGGGCATAAATCTTGTCAAAAATCAAACATAGTTATGGGGATTATTTTCTTAGGTGTAGATGTTGATGGTAAACATATATTTTGAGTTTCAAGTCAATACCTTTGATAGTATTCAAGACATTTGATTTTTTTAAAAACTTTGATAAAAAATTCCATGTTAAAAGGGGCATAAGTCAGTCAAAAATCAAAACAGAGTTATTAAAATTGTTTCCTCAGGTAAAGATGTTGATGGTAAACATATATTTTGAGTTTCAAGTGAATACCTTTGATAGAATTCAAGATATTTAATAACTTCAGAAAAAAAAACTTTAACCAACGCAGACGCCGACGCTGGGGCAATGGCCTCCTTATTCTTCGAATAGTCGAGCTAAAAATAGTTCTTACGTTTATTTCAGAAAAAAAGTATTTAAGAAGTCATATCTATCTTTATCATCCAATGAAACTGAAACCATCACTTTATTAGATATAAATTGAAACAAGTGTTAAATAAACAAATTGCACTGCTTGGAGTAATACTCAATCAGCGATTAAACGGTTGCTTTCTATAAATATTAGCTGCGTCCGAGCTGAAGGATTATTTTAGAATTAAGGAGTAGTTAGATTTTTAAAGTAGGCATTTGAAAGATGACTTTTCGACATTTAGCTAATAATTAAACATTTAAAAGAAAGTTTAGTGATTTTGGTGGCCATCTTGGATTTCCGCCATTTTGGGGACTTTCGCCGGCCTAAATTTTTCTACATACACTTGATTCTATACAAGCAGACAGCCCTCTTTATAAAAATACCATCATACCATGGGAAGGAAACCAAGTAGGGTAAATCAAATTTTTAGGCTTTTGGCTCTTTGGATTCCAGACTATGTACGGCGTTGTCTTGTCAGAAACTGGGTAGAATAAATGTGTGGATTTAAAAATCCTTTCGTCACCAGTCAGAAAAATGGCGGTTTGGCGGCGATTTGGGCCTGTAGAAGGAATGAGACAGTAATAACAACAGTGATACTGTTATGTTTTCTATTAAGAAATCAGTATCAACAAAGATTTAATCAACTCTATCAAAATTTCATTCGTTTTGTAACATTTCTTTTGAAAACAATAAATCATTTTGAAAAAAAAAGAAATTGCCATTTTTCTGATTTTTCAGTGACGACCCTACGTCATTCATAGAATAAAAACAAGCAAGTATTCAATCGAAATTCCACGAAATGCCACCTCGCTGCTAGCAGCCCCTCAAGAAAGGTATATAAAGTTCTGTTTAGAAGTCCACGTGAAAACGTAGACATGTTGCCGCAGCATTATAGATTCCGTCATATACTGAAACCGCCCCCAATGTTAACTGGTTCTTTGTCAAATAAGAATATTTCGTAATCTCTATTACAACGATGTTCGCTTAAAGTCCCAGGATCTCTTTGAATTGACTGATATAGTAACATGAATTTATTGATAGGATATTGATGTTACCATGTTAGTTTATACTAATTTATTTTAGTTCGATTGCGAAGAAAGCTTGAAGCTTATCGAGTCACTCTAGAGTCCGCTTCCTGGAAGAACCCGTACTGGTGTCATATGAGGAAGTACGGTCGTGACACTGGTAGGGCAGAAACCTTAACCACTACTACCACTCCTCTTATTCTATTCACTCTAAAACAATATTGACATATGCTTTTCATTAGTAATCAATAAGTTTCTTCAAGAAAGAGTTGTCAGAAAGTGTTTATTATTTTTTTGCAATATCATTGAACAAAATACTGCGCTATGTTTCTAATATGTACTTATCCATGTAAAAAGCAAAGTTATTAATGTTTTGGTACAAATAAAGGTCATTTCTGTCAGTAAAGTATCTTTCTTGATAAAATGAGAGCTACTTGTAAATGTGATCCTGGGACTTTAAGTAAACGTGGGATGCCACCTCGCTACTAGCAGCCCCTCAAGAAAGGTATATAAAGTTCACGAGTACTATTACTAACATGTGACTAAGAACATTCCTTAGTCTAACGACCATACCGTCAAGATTGATTTCTCATCCGTAATATTATAGCAAGCAATCGCTACACCCGATTTCCTAAATGATAGTTCTGGTTTATACCTTGACATTATGAATGTATGTAAACTAGCCTTACCAAAAAATAGTTCATAATAACAAAAGAATGGTCAATTTGAGAAAAAAAACTGCTGATTGCTTAACAAGATACCGACAACTCACTACTTGAGCGTAGTAAAGTAAATATATGCTCATGAGCAGAAGGAAAATTGGTTGATGACGTAAGAGTGCTAAAATATGTCCATATTATATTTGAAACAGAAACAATTACGCTACACATCTCTGCTTGTATGTACTTCTTGTATAGAAAACTATGGAAAACAGTAAACAGGTAAACTGTAATATATATTTAATCTTGATAAAAATCAAAAAACAATGTACATGTATACACCAATAAAACAATTTCTTAAACAAGAGGGCCAATATTGCCCTATACCGCTCACCTGGTAATAAATGGCCGTTATACAAGTTCAATATAAAAACATGTGAACCCTGGGACGGTGCAGGAACACGCTTCGAACATACATGTAAGTTATAGAGGGCCACTAGACAATACTACACAACAACTACACTCTGGAATCTCGTGGTTTTGGACAAGAAGATTTTTAAAGATTCAATATTCAACAAGTGAAACCTTGGGCGGAAGCACTTTTGACCAAAGGGACACGCTTTGAACATACTTGGTAAGAGGGCAACCATACAATGCTACGCGCAAAATATATATGCTCTAGGCTTTTAAGTTTCTGAAAAGAAAAGTTTTGAAGTTTTGCTTCATGTACATGTACATGTATGCACTTCTAACACCTCCTTTAGACTTTATTCATTATAATGATTTTGAAAACTACTGTCAGAATTTGCTTGAAACTTCACACGAATAATAAACAGTATATTAGACAAATTTTGTATAATTTTTATTGCAAACGAACCATCGGTTATTAAACTACACTCGCTCAAAGATAATAACCCCCAAAATCGAAACTCGCCAAGTTTGCCGTTTTCGCAATGTAATTGGACGGAATGCACGTTCAAAAGTCACTGCGACTGGGCCTAGTGTGCGGTCACATTTCATTTTTTCTCGGACTTAAATGTTTCATTTTACATTGACTGAATACCCGATAAGGTGACAATATCGTACATGTCAGTTTCGAAAACGATGTTTCTGGGAAGACAACAACCAATAATTAGAGCGCCTGATTATGCTGGTTAAGAGTACCGTTATGCTGTTATGACACTTCCTAAACTGTCCGAAAATTAAACCATTCTGAACGTGAAACCTGTGTATGATCGCTACCTCTAACACAGGTTATTATAATTAATTTAATCTCCATTTCATACATGTTGAAATTTGAGTTAGGAAAATAGCTAGAATATCTATACAGCAAAGGGCTCAAATTGATGAAATGTTTGAAGCTTTTTTGGTTTGCGCTTTGTGATATCGATGCCGTTGTTTAAAGGAATTTGAGTTTGTGACACTATCTTTAATATTTTATGAATAAACTATTGTTAAACAATGTAGAGATGGAATAACAGATGAAAATATTGATTTTAAACCTGTGAAATGCGTTGTTCATTTTTGCGACTTTTGATTTCGAGGGTAGCGTACAGTACACGTGCGGTAAATTGGTATTTACGCATCTTAGTTCACGAGTGGCGAAATGTAACAGTCCACATGTTGTGAAAATTTGGTTAAGTGCTGAGATATTCAAAAATATTGAAAGGTGGCGTTAGAAGTTCCCTTTAGTGTATTTGTATACATATCTCTATGTAAAACATATACCCCCACACCCTCCTCCACCGGCCGATTGGACTCCAGTGGTACGCTTAGAACAAACTTGATAGATGATCACAACACAATTCTACAAACCAACTATCTAAGCTGTATACTTACAAGAAGGTTAAGTTTGACTTTCTACTTCTATGTAAACAAACTCATAGGAGCTCGATGTCGGGATTATGCTTTTTCCGGCTTTGTTTTGTCTTTTTACATTTATCTAAGAACCAAGCTAACAAAATATCTTATTTTCCCCGGATCTTAACTTTCATATTTTACCACTGAAGTACCCGGTAGAATGAAAAAAGAAATATGAAAGTTAAGATCCGGGGAAAATAAGATCATATTTTGTTAGCTTGGTTCTTAGATAAATGTAAAAAGACAAAACAAAGCCGGGAAAAGCATAATCCCGACATCGAGCTCCTATGGCTTAATCATTCCACATTTCCTTGTACAGGCAATTACTAAGTTAAACCCTTACCATGCTGGCGGTAAGTTATTCTGCTTTGAACGGCAGTGCAAAATTTGTATTTTTCAATGTGGACAAGTGGCTAGTGAACCGGAATCGGTCCTCTCGGGCACGATGATAGTAAAACGGAATTTATTTCATCTACATATTACTGTCTTTCTCTAGATACAAATGCTGTAGCAAGAGCTGTCCATGAGACAGCTGGGTCGACTATTGTGGGTGCCTGCTAATAAAACAAAACTTTTATCAATATAATAGCAAAACAAAATTCTGCTGACTCTTTAAATGCCAAAATCTATCACTAATTTAATTTAATTGTTTGATACAAAATGTAACCCTGAACACTATTGCAAAGTTTGATAACTACCACAAGTGGTTACTGAAGTATGTGTATGATAGTACCCTGCATGCAAAACTTTAACCAGATTTTCAGTCACAAAATTTTAACCAGATTTTCAAAGTCAAACAAGGGCCATAATTTACATTTAATTTATACAAGAGTTATCTGACTTGACTGTGTGACACCCCTTAAGACATTAACGAAGTGTCAAGTTTTTACCATAAGTGGTTACTGAGATATGTGCATGATAGTACCTAGCAGGCAAAACTTTAACCAAATCTGCAACGCGGACGCCAACACCGACGTCGATGCACAAGTGACTGTAATAGCTCTCCATATTATCCGAATAGTCGAGCTAAAAATGTTTCTTAAATATCAAGAAACACTTTCTATACAACTGTTATCTACATATCGTCAATAATATGTAGAGCGAAAAAATCTGGTTCAGTAATATCGTTGTTTAGAGGACCGGTACCGGTTCAATATCCCCGGCCTTTTAACACCTTAATATTTTTACGGTTTTCGACTACAATTCTTTTTTAAAGATTTCCTTATAACTCTATGTGAATCAATGACTTCCAAAGCGGGATCAATTTCAACCCTTCGAGATTTTTTTTAAACTGTAAAAAAGAGGTGAAATTTAGCCCAAATTATCTTTATATAATTATCTCCACATACATGCTCCATGTATTGTATGACGCATTGGACACATATGCTTACTACGTAAAGACGGACAGACAAGAGTAATTACATATACCTTCCACTTTATAAGTCATGAACATAAACTAATAATCTTAACATGATAATTATGGATTGGTAATACTTTGGTACTATTCTGACCAACATAAATTTTCAAAAACAACAAAAATTTAATGTTTTACAGACTGCATGTAACACAGACACTAAATAATGTTTCCATTTTTTTTCATCTTAAAGAGCGTCAGTGCTACCTGGCAGTGCCTGGAATGTATTTAGCCTTGCATAACTGCAAACAGATCAAAGTCCCATGGGTGCTATAATAGTGTGTTATAAATCATGCAGCTATTGTTCATACAATATGCTAGGATTCCACCTATAACTGGATGAACCATTAAAACTGCGCACTTCAGCAAAAAAAACAAAAACTGCCATTTCTTGTATCACAGAACCACACTTAGTACAATCATGCAAATTTGATTTGAAAAAACTTTGATATTTCAACAAAATACGAAAATATCCTTCTGTAATCTGCATAACAATGCATTAGCATAACATTGCATTAGCATAACATTGCATTAGCATAACATTGCATTAAAAAGGAACTAAGGATTTATTAAAACTTCCATGGGCAAGCTGTACAAAACTAATATTTGATTCTTCGTGTTTAATGACGTGCCTTTATGCAAAATTTATGCAGCACACTTGGATAGACGTTATGGATTATGTCTATAAATAATTCAATTAATTCTGCAACTGTACATTAAGGAAATGAGACCTCTTCTTTTTACTGTTACCAATAACAAAGCATGTATAATTCATAATATTATGGAATGACAATCACTAGGGAATTTACAAATCAACAGTAGAAATGTTAAATCGAAGCGGCGCATCGAAAACGGATGTCTCCCTTTTATGTGAAGCATATTTTCATAAAATAGGACTAGGACTATTACATAAAGGGAGATCATTCCAAAAATGGGGTTTGCTAGAGTTATGGTTATTGATCACTTCACTTCATCTCAATGTCCTCTATAAATGTATGTAGTGTCAACTTAATACCTTTATACATTTTGATTTTACGGACAAGCGTAATATAGAAAGGGGGATAACTCAAAAACGGGATCAGCTAGGGTTGAGGTACTTAATCACTGCTTTCAATTTCAATTTCATGTATCTCCACACTTTCGAGTTATGATCCTGGCAAGCACATTACATATAGAGAGAAAATTCAAAAATTGGGTCAGCTAGAGATATGGTTCTTAGTCGCTGCCTCCAACAATGTGTATTCGAGTTATTCTCCGGACATGCTTTTTACATAAGGAAGGGGAGCGGGGATACTCCAATACCTTAATACAAGATAACAAGGACATCAGAATACAAAGTCTACTGAGAAAATTATGTCACAAAAAAGTTTCAATTAGTACTTTACTAATCTATCTTGACATCTCTATCCGCAATTAAAGATGATCGATACAGCTTCCCACAGGGGCATGGGGGTGACCGACCAACATGCAGTTGTTATTGGTTAGGTGCACTTGAAAATTTACGTTCAAGTTTGGTTTGTTGTCATGTTAATACCTAATAAGTAAGCATATAAAATAAACAAGAGAATGGAGGCCATGCGTATGATGCCACTGAGGTAAGATAGTTCAGTAAAACTTGAATCGGACAAATTGTAAATAGCCAAACACATACTAGTAATACCTAACAAATAGACTTTTTGTGCTCTTAAAGTAAAGTAATTATTTAGTTATAATATTGATTTTTGACTATAGTTGTATGTATCAACGTTTAACAGCGATATAAGTGCTCTAGGTATTTCTTTTCATATTTCATTAAAAAATTGATTAAACATCATTAAAGAATAAAATAATTTGATATAATTACATTTTTGTGCATTCAGAATCTAAACTGTAATGATCGTCTTTAAAGCAATGATCATTTTGCATGAACTTGAAAAGAATTTAAAAAAAACTTAATATAAGATCTAACACAAATGTGTTTTGACTATTAAACAATGCTCTTGTGTACCGTTTCTATAATATTTATGAGGTCTCCTCATGCAAGAGACTGTTGTCAAGAGAGTTTCTATTTCTCGCATTAACACTGAAATATTAGTAAATACTGTCCTTCATTTAATACATGTACTTTCAATTTAAAAAGACATATTTGGAATGTTTTGTACAATGGTCAATTTAACCAGTAAGAAATCTTTCTTGGTAAGAGAAGTGCAACGAGTGTTTGCAAGATTTTAGAGTGATCGTTTGCCTCTAAAATGCAGGGTCCCCCCTTGGCTTCCAATGTATTTATAAGTTGTGCAAATATGCGCACAATTGTCAAAGAAAATGTCTCATTTTGAAGTAATTTTCGAATATCTTTGTCGCCAAAAAGGTCGTAAATTTATGGTTTTATCACAATTTGCGACACTGGCTAGTGACAGGGGGAACCCTTAAAATTTTCTAACAATTGTTTGTCTTTTCTAAAAGGTTGTTTAAAATGGACGCCTTTTACATGCTGATTCATGTTACTCTTATCCGAAAACTTTTTACTGCAATAGTCACAGGTGTATGGTTTCTCTCCCGTATGTGTCCTCCGATGTCGACCTAGTTCCCACTTGGAAGGAAAAGGCTTCCCGCATATATCGCACACGTGTACCCTAACTGGAGCAATCCCGTCACCAACAAGCTGTCCACTAACAAGCTCCAAATCTGAAATTATAAAGTCAGAGATAGCTAAAATAAAACAGAAGCATACATAAAGAAGAGTCAGGTAATATGACAGCATTGAAAGTGATTGGATAACTGGAAGTGTACAGCCACAAGTCTTCTGTCTTTGAATATTATTAAATTGATACTGCGGTCTGTTGTTTTGATAAGACTCATTGCATGGCTGCAGGGATTAAGGTTCGTCGGTGAAATTCAGTCATGTCTGCGATTAGCCTCTCCAAGTTAAGATACAAGCATACACATCCTGGTAGAAATGCTGAAGTATCAGCGGTACATTTTTCAAAAAGGAATACTTATTATGTAACATCGTAATGAGCTATCAAGAGTAAATTCCATGCAACAGTCATCTGACAATCCACTGCTTCCACAAAAGGCCACAATAGAAATACTCTGCTTAAAAAAACATTGAATTGTCAACGGAGTCTGTCCGGACAAAATAATAATCTCTGGTACAACGTAGTTAGTTATTTAGTGATAATGATAATTCATGACATTGAACTTGCCCTATGATACTGAGGTCTCAAATAAAGAATATGAAAACGGTCTTCAAAATTAAATACACGAAACTAAGACGCTTAAAGTCTAAATAATTGTACATCCCAGAAGCATCCACAAGATATGTCCACTTGTAAGATATGATATCAGCTCAGGTCAAACCAAAGGGTCAACCTAAAAATGATCAAGACAAACAGTCTGACAATTTTACATCATGATAAGGAATCAAATGTGGCCTCGTTAGTGTTCAAATGATTTATGCAATATGACACATTTGTTCTTACCTAACCTTGAAATTATCAAGACAAACATTCTGACCTATGTTCATGGCGATCCTATACACACAGTGACCTAAAACATTTTTCTTTCATTTGAAGTGATCCAGAGTAACATTTTCCCGCACTTTACCTACATATCATTAAATAAATATATTCCGAACAAGTCATGACTGCTCCAGAAAAACGACTTTCAAACTCAAAGTATATGAAAACAGTCATTGGACAATCAGACAATCACAAAAGGACCAAATATTTCGATGACTGTCACGAAAAGATAACCTGATTCTTAGTTTATCCTATTATCAACAATCACCCTGTGATATTAAGTAAGTGTCTGTAACAGGTCTGTAAGATCAGAAGAATAGTTGATATACATGTATACACATAACTAAGAACTAGAAACTAAATGTAAGAAAATTTATATCGCTTCGAGAAGGGCCATAACTCAATCAATATAAAATGTGGCTACTTGCATCAGTCATCACAAGACTGTGAATCAACTTAGTTAATACAAAGAATTAAATATTTTAAATGTCTAAGAAGAGTCGTGCCTTATAAAATATGCAAGGTAGAGATTAAATGTGACGTTCGTTACAAATTCATCTTATGACGTTATTTAGTGCTCCAAGTTTAAAAGGTTTAACTTTGGTAGTCCTGGTGAAAAAAACCCAGAAGATATTACACAAATCTAACAAGTAACTGCCTGACTGTACTCCCAAACTGTACTGACAAACATCATTATGTCCTTGGATTCCATCCATGTTAATGACACGACGTTCTTTGTTATAGGTGACTTTAACAGCCACTCTCAGAGTTAGGAATATGGCCACAGACACACGTAGAGAAGAGGCTGAAGCCTGGCAAGATGAACAAAACTGATGCTTATAATGACCCTGATGATTACCAGTAACCATCGTTTTACTTTTGACGCTGGCATACCACTTCTTCTCCTGACGTTGGTTTCTGCACAGAGGCACAGAAGACATACAAAATCATGTCACAATGGAAGTTGGTGAACAACTTGGAGGCGTTACCATCGCCCTCTTTACCTAACAAAACAGTACAAAGCTAGACAAGAGCTAAGCTTCCCTTGGTGGAACTACAAGAAGGCCAAATGTAGTTCATACAAGGAACTTACTGATGACCTCTGTAGAAATACACATCGAAGACAAAGACATCGATCAAGTCACAAGACTTTAATGCGCCAATTCTAAAAGCTACAGGTATTTGTAAGTGCATTCCGCGAGAAGTACCAATTTAGGTGTTACTTACATGGAAGCCAATCTGAAACTAGGGCATGCGAAAGGTAGCAAATTTATCTGGCACTAACTCACTAGGGAGCAAGTGTGAAGACACTTAAAAGTAAAAACAGTATACTTGGAAACAGTAAGCTGTACTGTTCTGAGTAAGTTTTGTGAAAATCTTTTGTAAAATGTGACATGTTGTCGAAGTTTAAGAATAACTCGCTGTAGCACAATTCTTTCCCACAGCATGGCTCAATTTCAAAACAGATAATCTTCTGATTGGAGGCAACCTTCTCAGCAAGTGTTATGAAAATCCAATTGCAAATGTGACCTAGTTTTACAACTAGAGGCTGTTTCTTGAAAAGAAATCATGTTTTCCCCACTGAACAGAAGTAGGGAAATATTTACTGTCACTGTGACCTTGGCCTTTGATCTACTGACGCTAAAAAAATAGGAACATCTGTTTTAGATCACCAATCACCTTATGAAGTTTAAAGACTGTTGGTCATACCTTATTGAGCAGAATGTTTTTCAAAGTTTGGGTCAGTGACCTTGACGACTGACCAACTGACCTAAACAACAATATGATATCATCTATTTTGTAAGACATATCATCCAATGAAGTTTGATGACTGTGTGTCATATAGACCTCACATTGTTGAGCGGAAACAATTTTCAAAGCTTGGGTCACTATGATCTTGACCTTTGACCTACTGACCCAAACAACAAAGGGAATCATCTGAAGGTTGCAGGCAAACTTATGAGAACATGTTTCATAAAAGTCAAATGAAAATTATGAGCTGAAGAATGTTATCAAGAAAAGCTAACAGAGGTCACTGTTAGGATCATCTACTCGGTAAGATCAATCATTCTATGAAGACTGTGTGTCATTTAGACCAGAGGATATTGAGTGGAAACAATTTTTAAAGTTTGTTTCACTGTGACCTTGACCTTTGACCTACTTGACCCAAAGACAATAGGGACCAGCTACTGGTTGCAGGCAGCCATCTGTGCATTAATTTCATGAAAGTCATATAAAAATTGTGACCTGTAGAGTATTACCAAGGAATCGCTACACGACTGACGGACGATGGACAAACTACCAAGACATAATTCTTCTTGAGTTTGTCCGAAAGAACTAAAATTTCAAACAATTCAAGGGCCACAACTACGAAGTGATAAGGTTGATCAGACTCATTATAATGGCCAAGATATATTGTGCCAATATACACTATTAAAAAGTTGGTGACAATTGGATAAATGAAGCAAGAGTTATTGATCAGAAAAGAAATCACACTGCTCAAAATATGTCTGGGGACATTTGCCAAACTAATAACAAAACCATTTTAATCTAAGGTATCAATAGTTTTCAAGTTGCTCCACATTATTTTCGAAGGGTAAACATTGTAAAGGGACATCAACCCTTGAAATAAGTAGGTCAATTATGGTGCTTCTACTGCTAAACAACACTGTGACATAAAAGACAAATACCAAGTTTCACGGGAGTACCAACTAGAACTGTCACAAGAGTGACGAATTATACCCCCACAATACAGCTTTGTCACAGAAGTATGGCAACCATAAGAAAGGAATGGCCACAAGGACATACATTTCAGTTATTATACAATAAGTTGTGTAAATGTATTGTTTTAATAGCACACAAAATATGTAAGGTTGGAAAGTATGGATTATTATTAAATTTAATAGGTTTATTTCAAACATGTTAATATCACTAACCTCCCTATCAAATTTCATGATCCTAGCCCCAAGCGTTCTTAAGTTATCATCCGGAAACCGTTTAACTGTTCCGAGTCATGTGACCTTGACCTACAGACCTCAAAGTCAAACCTGACCTGTATTTCATGATGTAATTACACCTGTGTACCAAAAATTATTTAAATAGGTCAAGCCTTTCATGAGTTATCATCGGGAAACCGTTTTACTGTTCAGGGTCACTGTGACCTTGACCTTTGGCCTACTGACCCCAAAGTCAAACTTGACCTGTATTTCATGATGTTACAGCTGTGTACCAAAAATAATACAAATAGGTCAAGTCATTCATGAGTTATCATCCGAAACTGTTTTACTGTTCTGAGTTACTGTGACCTTGACCTACAGACCTCAAAGTCAAACTTGACCTGTATTTCATGATGTAACACCTGTGTACCAAAAATTATTTAAATCGGTCAAGTCTTTCATGAGTTATCATCCGGAAACCGTTTTACTGTTCAGGGTCACTGTGACCTTGACCTTTGGCCTACTGACCCCAAAGTCAAACTTGACCTGTATTTCATGATGTTACAGCTGTGTACCAAAAATAATACAAATAGGTCAAGTCATTCATGAGTTATCATCCGAAACTGTTTTACTGTTCTGAGTTACTGTGACCTTGACCTACAGACCTCAAAGTCAAACTTGACCTGTATTTCATGATGTAACACCTGTGTACCAAAAATTATTTAAATCGGTCAAGTCTTTCATGAGTTGTCATCCGGAAACCGTTTTAATGTTCAGGGTCCTGTGACCTTGACCTTTGACCTACTGACCCCAAAGTCAAACTTGACCTGTATTTTCTGATGATGCACCTGTGTACCCAAAATTATTTAAATCGGTCAAGTCGTTCATTAGTTACCATCCGGAAACCGTTTTACTGTTCAAGGTCCTGTGACCTTGACCTTTGGCCTCTGACCCCAAAGTCAAACTTGACCTGTATTTCATGATGTTACAGCTGTGTACCAAAAATTATTTAAATTGGTCCAGTCGTTCATTGAGTTCTCATCCGACTGTTTTACTGTTCAGGGTCCTGTGACCTTGACCTTTGACCTACTGACCCCAAAGTCGAACTTGACCTGTATTTTTTTATGTTGCACCTGTGTACCAAATATTATTTAAATCGGTCAGGTCGTTCATGAGTTATCATCCGGAAACCATAAAACCAACAGACCGACCAACAAGCTCACTCCTATATACTATATACCCCCCCCCCCCCAACTTCGTTTTGTGGGGGTATAATAATCATACTTGAAACAGTAAAGTCCCAGGAGCACTTTGAGTCAACTGATGTTGAACATTATATTTACCAGTAGTGATAGGATAATTTTTAAACAGTGTTGTATTAACTCTAAAACAATGTTGATGTAACTATGCCTTTCTTTTGTTTTGAATTAATTTCTTCATATAAAAAAAAATGCCAGGAAGCGTTTCTTTTAATTAAATTTGCAATACCATTGGAAAAATACTGTGCTACATTTATAGCATGTAAACACAACTTTAAGACTGTTTCTAGTACAGAAAGTTATCAATATCACCAGTAAGACATCTTTCTTTATATAATAAGTTGCTCAATGATATGTTACATCAAAAGTCCTACTGGAACTTGTAAATTGTGTGTTATGTGTGTTATGATATGACAGGATGGTAAAAGACACAGTATCCATGATTACAAATGATTTTTACCAAACCATTAGAATGAGTCTGCACTTTTATTGTTGGTACCAGATAATCCTCTGATACATCGGACCTGTTTAAGGGTTCATCCAAAATACCATTACATGTAGTTATGTTAGTGGAGGAGTGGGGGATCAAACCAACGATCCCTGGATTACAAGTCAAGCGCATTAACCACTAGACCACTATTCTGCTCTCAGAGTCAGGTCTGGCTACCTTCCCATACAATAAAACTTTAACCCTTGCACATGCATCAGATTCCCTAACTTTTTTTATACTTTTTTTATCGCTGCATTTAATTGTTCCAGACTTTATTCAGTCATCATGAATTTGTACAATCTATGGTAATTGCTTACCATCCCTGAATCTACCATCCCAGAATCTAGTCTCTGTGAACACTTGTCATATCACTTATTATGTACATGAGTAATTCTATTGTCATTTATAGTGTTCGATGATGTTCAACTGTTGTATTATGCGGCATTAACTGTATATTTTAGATGTTTGTCCACACTGTGGAACATTAAACAAGAGGGCCACGATGGCCCTTTATTGCTCACCTGTATATCAATTGCCAATAATACATGTACATGGGATCATGATTTTAATGTTATTCGTAGAGGTCCACTACACAATGCTTAGTTCCCTTTATAAGCCTGTGATATCTAAGGATGTGGTTTCAGAGAAAAATACTTTTTTTTTTTTTTCTAC
The DNA here is from genome assembly GCA_022818135.1 of Saxidomus purpurata. NCBI lineage: Eukaryota > Metazoa > Mollusca > Bivalvia > Venerida > Veneridae > Saxidomus > Saxidomus purpurata. The sequence continues at coordinate 13,571,265 of JAFMSR010000017.1, forward strand.
ATAAAATCAAGAACACCCCCCCCCCCCCCCCGCCCCGGTTGGGTCAGTTTGACCAAGGGGGTCATGATTTGAACAAACTTGGTAGAGGTCTACTAGACAATGTTATATGCTAAATATCTTAGCTCTAAGTCTTGTGGTTTCAGAGAAGAATGTTTTTTTAATTTTTCCTATTTTTTGCCATAGCAATCAAGAGTTCTGCATGGAATAGAATTCTTTGAACAATTTTAATAGAACTTCATGCAAGGAACATCTTTGCATAGTTTCATCAACTTTGGCCCAGTGGTTTCAGAGGAGACGTTGGTTGAATCAAAATGTTGATGGATGATGGACAATCATCCATTAGAAAAACTCACCCTGGCAAAGCCAGGTGAGCTAATACAAGACAATCGTCGGACATTATGACAAGGGCTGTATCACTTAATTTTCTCACCCTGGGACAGTTTCAGTTCTAAACAGTACTGCTGATACATCACCAAGACAAACATTCTGACAACTTTCTACTACTGCTGTGAAAGAAAATATGGCCTCTAGAGTGTTGCAATATAACATTCATTATTGTTAAACTAGTTTTAAGCTCCACCTTCTAGCAATATTACCTGACAATTGGGTACAACTGCGACCTCTAAAGCCTTCAACTGGTAAATATGGCGGACATAAGGCAATCACAACAGCTAAACTTGAGCACTTTTAAGTTCATATGCACTAAGAAGATGTCTATTAGCGTTTAGCCTCTCCCAACAAGGTGATGAGAAATTATCTAAGTTACAAGTTATCCGAGATTTTTGCTTTTCTGTCTGGGGGATAACACGGTTTGTTTTAACCATGCAAGATTGAGGATTGAAGTTTTTATCCTGATACCTTTCATTTTATTTCACATAATTCTTAAACAAAAGACAATGTATTTTCACAAATGTGATATATTCTGTAATACTTAATAATTTTCAAATGACAAAAAATCATTCGAAGGAATAAAATCTTCACTGAAAAACTATATTAGCTATAATTTCAAAGGGAATGTGACAACCATTATTTGTAATACATACATGTACAAACATATTTAAAAAATGCCTGAAAAGTTTTCCCACATAAAACCACAAATTATAAATAAATTAAAAATAGCATGGAAATCATATCACCTCAGTATTAACTGTATGTCTGTTAAAAAGACATTTCATACTACATGCATATCACTGTATCATTATACTTTGATACATGAACGTAGGTCAAAAGGTCATACTCAAGGTCAGTCATAGGAATTCTGGGAATAAGTTTGCAAAACTGCAAGATAATCTGAATTTCATCTCTCTAGCTTGGAAAACAAAAACCAGGCCAAAGGTGACATTCAAGAAAACCCAAAGTCAAAGTTGAAATCTGCATTTAAAACTTTATATTATATGGTTTGATTTTCACTACCAAAAGTTAAACAAGAGGGCCAAGATGGCCCTATATCACTCACCTGGCTACAATTGGCTATAACAGAAGATCATCAATAGCAAGATTTTCCTCTATATAAGCCCATGTTTAATCATGTGACCCCCGGGCAGGGTCAATTTTGACCTGGGGGTCATGATTAGAACAATCTTGGTAGAAGATCACCAGGTAATGCCACATGTTAAATATAAAAGCTCTAGGCCTTGTGGTTTCAGAGAAGAAGATAGTTTTAATTTTTCCTCAATAAGCCTGTATAAAAACTAAGCCAATTTAAACCCAGGGTTCATGATTTGAACAATTTTGGTAGAGGTCCACTTGGTAATGCCACATGCCAAATATCTAAGTAAAACAAAAAACTGGAGTATTGCAAGCAATACATTAGTCCCCTACCAGTTTAAAGCCTTCAGGAAAGCATTTGTTTACAAAAAGACTGGAATTTTTACATAATGGGCGATAATAAAAAAAATTGGTATGAAACAGTTATGGTACTTAGATGTCGCAAATCCACTCAATGATGTCTATGTACGCAGTTTAACTGATTTCCCTTGCTAACATTTAATTGTCACCTTCATATCTGAAGAACACATGTGAAATTAGTCCGTTCAAACTGTCTGGTAATTGCCAAACATTGGCTCTTTTACTATTGCATTATACCCCGGAGAAAAAATATCTTGGGAGATTATTCAAAACTAGGCAAGGCGGAGTCATAGTTCTTGCCCCTAACACTTTCTCTTAATGCCCTCTATCTTTGTATGCAGCTTGAAAAAATAACATTCCATACTTATGCTCTGCACACACACAAAAAAGCAACTAATTTACTGTTTCTGTTAACACAATTCTAGTCTCATGACAAAAAAAGAATAAATTTATGCAATCCTCATATCATGCTCTGTTCACATGCCAAGGCTCATGATGCTCTTTTGAAAACTATTTGAGGTATCACAGGATCCTTGTTGTATGTGGTACATTTGTATTTTTACTATTTCCCTTCCTAACAATTGACCCACACCTTGATCATCCTTGTCTAAGCACTGGTTGTTGGTGAAACAAGGTCTTCAAATTCAATCACACAATTAATGTCACCTTGTTCAGTAGACTGTGCCAGATAGGACAGGTTTTACTACTCTATGTTACAACTTGAGGTAGTGTGTGTAAAGCAGACAACCAACAGTTTTTACACTTAAAAAAATTGATCAATGGATCACAATCTAAACTTACTATAAACTTATCTTTCACATAAATGTAAAATCTCTCACATTTTCAAGACACTTTTGATTTTTATGATACAAAACCAGTCAAATATCCTAGGTTTAAGGTTAAAATCCTAAATTTTCACAATGACATATGATTTTCTTTAAACATTTTGATCTTTGCTTAACTATACACATACTTCTGATTTTCGCAGAACCTCTTGATTCGTTAAGTAATTAAAATGTTTTGGAAATTTATTTGTAAAACTGAGCTTGTATATTCAACCTCTCTACATAAATACAGTTGGTGGCTAATAGCTCAATCAATAAATATAAACACAAAGTAAACACTAGATTGTCAAAGATATAATCTTGTTGAATTCATTGGTCTGAAACTATAAATATGAAACTGTAACAACTCCCATAGATTGCATAAAATTAACTGGCATTAAGACAATATTCACTAGCCCAACACAAATTTTACTGTCTGGTGGTCCCCAGCAAGTAAAATTTGTGCTGGGAACCACCCGACTACTGCTAATTTCTATGTCTGACTAAAACAACAATGAAAATTACTGACTAGTTTTATCTTCAGTACATGTAAAAACACTTTCTGAACCTTCCAATCACGGATTCACACTTGCTAATTTTCTTTTTTCACTGCCGCAAGTGTCATGACTTCTTTAAGAGAACGTCTTTCCCCGTTTATGATACTGTTACCCGTTATTCTAATACTATGATTCGTGTAGACTTTCGAAAGTGGAACTGCCTTACTGAGATTGGACATAAACTTTCCGAGCACATTCTTTCCCACAGGCTTATTGTGATACCAGACTGTTTCCGTATCCGTGCAAACGTCCACAGGATACTGCCACAGTCTTGCACAGACTGGATGCAATTTGGAGAGGTATATTTTAAATGCTCGTACCGGACAGAGATATGGATTGCCCCGGTCTTCTTTCAGCTGTGCGAAACTCTCATCAATACTTTCCAAGGAGCTGCTTGCATCCGAATTAACTTGTTTATACACATATACTGTACCATCTGGATTGGTTGCAAACTTAAATGTATCTTTTGTCATTTTTTCCATGTTTTCAGAAATTTCGCGACTGAACACAAGACGAATGGTCATCTGTACGCGATTCTGTAACCCGCTAGGCGTGTCAGGCGACAGAAAGTTACTGCTGTATAAAAGTATCAAATCACTGTCAGTTATTATTGGATAATGAGATATGTCTCCTTTCCCCGATGCTTTTATTTCTTCAACAGCAGCTGTAAAAGCTTTATTAGCATCTATAAACTCTTCGTCATGGAGAATATCAAGTTTTCTAGAGCACGGCGGGGATTTCAGATATCTATTCAGCGAACATCGAATATGTGTAATACTTTTCAGTTTGTACAGTTCTCCATCTTTGGTTCGTGCATTAATGTAGAAATCAGAAAGCAACTTTGCTAGTTCACTTTTTGACATAACTTCAAAATTAACATCCTCGTCTTTTTCAATAAGAAACTGCCTAAATATATCTGCAGCTTGCTTGTTTGACCTTTGTGAACTCTTTCCCATCTGTTTTACTGCGTAAGTCCAACTTGATTTATCTTTACTTGGCCCGATCAGTTTCCTAACACCTGATATTTTTTTTCTCACATCATCCCGGGAATGGCTTGCAAACCTCTTTGACACAAGGTTGTGCCAGGATTCCCCACGTTGGTGCTTCGGCAGTTTTTCTGGATTGGTCAAACCCATCATCAAGATCTGGCCAACTGCAAGAAAAAACTGAAGTTTATATCTTGCATAGCCATTCACACTTATACATCAATAATTGCTGCTTAATTAACTTGAAATTATTGAAAAAGACGAGGATATTAATTCAAGTAGTGATGAAAGAGTAAGCAGAATTTCAGTCCTATAAAATAATCCCCATATAAAATGACTTATACAGGTATGTCCTTTTGCCACACAGGTTGCACCAATGAAAACTATTTTTATGTGACTTTTGCATCTTAGACATGATCTCCTGTCCACAAGGTATGGTAAACTTGGTTTCCAACAGTTACTATGATTCTCCGCAAAACCAAGCTGTTTGTAGTCAGTCATGTCCTACATGTACACATCATTCCAATACAAGAGAGTAAACCGAGCAAAGCAACTTGAACCCATATAAGGTAAAGGTCAATCCATGTAGTAAAGGTCAATCCGTGTGGTAAAAGTTAATCTATGTGGTAAAGGTTAATCCATTGTGGTAAAGGTCAATCCATGTTGTAAAGGTCAATCCATGTGGTAAAGGTCAATCCATGTGGTTAAGGTCAATCCATGTGGTTAAGGTCAATCCATGTGTTGTAGTACTATTACTCTTTACAAAACAGATGAAATTATCTACGGTAATACATGTATACATTGTTAATTTGACGTTTAGATGTTTCCTAATTAATCACTCTGGCCTTCGGCATCTAAACTCCACACAGTGATATACTAACTGGTATATCACTCAACAGTAAAATTTATTTCCTAAATATAAAAATACAAGATTACTTTCATAGTAGATGCATTGGTTGCACAAAACACTCTTAACTTCCATACCCTTAAGTCTTTATTGCATTTTTTTTTTTTTTTCATTTTCCAAACAATCTGTAGGCCCGGGCCTGCTGTGCCTTAAGTTATAGCAGCCACGCCCCTGACAATAATATATCTATAGACATGCAATTTGACTGCCAAGGAGCAGATTGCAGCTATTAACCTGTTCTCATCTATAACCCTAAATCAAGTTTCTCTAATATACATGTAGCTTCTATGTCAATCAGAAACCAGTCTCCTCTGGTAGACCACATGTGTGGTTCTGAAAACTTACAGTTATTTTCCAAATGTGGTTGACAAAGCTTGTATGATTATGAAAACTGAATTAGGGAAAGGACTAAAAGTATGAAGAATTACCATTCAATTCCATAATATTTATTTATTTTGGACCTTTGGTTATTGATCATGCACTGGTGCAATTATTACCACATACAAAATTTCCAAGTTTTTACTGAATGAAGAGGACACCAGTGGCACTAGCTACCAGTGACTACTTCTGTACCAGAGAGAGTCAAACATCTTGTCATCTATATACAAAATCACTATAAAGTCTTTCATATATATACATGTACAAGAAATTAATATTTTTCAACTTACTACGTGACTGCTGACTGGCTCCCTCTCCTTCACTTCCAGAAGCCCCAGATCTAGGGTCAGGGGTTGTTGCTGAGTCCTTGGAATGATCAATATTCTGTGTAGCTTGGGTCAAACCTGTTATTTCCAGTTCCATTTCTGATTCTGAAATTGCCTCCACTTTCACAGTATTGTCTCCAGATTGATCAAGCTCAATCCGAGTGCCATGCAGACCACTTCCAGAATGGTCAGTGAAATTACCATGGCCAGTCTTAAGAACTAGCCCATCTGGGAAATTTGGAATGCTTTTGCTGGAATTATCATTCTCTGGTTCTAGTGTAGCATTGATGTCCCTGACAACTTCTTTAGCCTCATTTTGGAATGTAGCCTCATTCTGGAATCCTAATTTCTTTTCAGATACCTCTGACACTGACTGGTTCAATATTTCAATAACTTCCCTAGTGCTGTTTGATTCCTCAATGTTTTCTAAACACTCAACTTTAATTTCAATGTTGTCATCACCCATAAAAACTTGAGCTTGTGCTAAAGATTCACTGTCAACATCACTTGATAAAGTTTTTGTTTTAGTTGGTCCCGTACTCGGTACAAAACTTAGTCCTCGCCTACCTGAGTTCCTACTAACAGGATATGGTTCATGTCTAGCTTTATGTGATGATCTTGTTGAGGTAACAGGTGACAAAGGCTGTCTCTTTGGTGACACAAGCTTCGGAGATATCTGACCTTGACCTGACCCGGTGGACAGCATCTGACTGACTGAAGCTTGTGTGTCCCCTTGGTTGCCTTTCTGAGACTGCAGTCTGTGGTGATCTGTGAAATATGTCAGAACAGATTTTATTTAATTTGAAAACAACAGTCTTAATAAAATATGTAGGCTAGCCCATGAATGCATTAAAGAGTAGACACCATTCTTCAAGTTTTGTCCCATGACAGTGCAAACTATTATTGCAACTGCTACTGGAATATGAACAATTCTATCAAAATTATGGAACATACTTGCAGTTCGATATATACGATTACTTTAGGCCAGAAAATATTGTTCCTTATATCGGGAGTTTCCTTATAACCAGAGTACGGTATAATCGTATATTTTTACATTAAACAAAGAAAGGAAAAAATCGGGCAAAAAAACTGTTCGTTATATCCGAAGTTACGTTATATCTGCAGTCGATATATACGGAGTTTACTGTATGTTACTGATTACAATCCTAGTAAGTAGTTGTTATATATCAAAAACATGTCTATGACAGTCACAATTAATAGTTGCTGTCATGAGCACGCCGTTCAGATTGAATTATCCATCAACTGGGGTAACTGTTTTTTCTGGAAATGAGGTTCTGCCAAGCTCCTGCAAAACATTTACCTGAGGTGACGGATATTTCCATCTGAACCAAATGTCTTGTGATAGAAACATTTTTTTGCATACCGTCTTGCACTTTAGAGCAGATTTCTGAATGCAAACTAAACAAAGTGATGCATTTTCATATAAAAACAAATGATATTCAGACGTTGTAGAAGAAAAAATGACATCACAATGTTAATAACATTACGCCAGAAGTAATTGACAAGATTTTAGTTAGGAATTTCTTTTTAGTTATGAATTTTTAGGTACAAATCAAGAAACATTTTCACAGAGTTATCTTCTCTTGCTTACAGGTGGGTTTCATGATGGTACATAAGTATCCCACATTTCAAAGTAATATCTCAATTGGTTAGGTCAACAAGTGGACAAGAATGAAAAATTTAACTGAGTTTCTAAGTCGAACAGGGCCATAATTCAAACTAAATCCTTGACAGAGTTACCCTCTCCTGTCTAAATTTGGGGATCGTGATGGTAGACAAGTGTTCTAACTTTCAAAGTAATATCTCAAACTAGGGATGTTCCGATGATCGATTATAATCGCATAATTGATCGAAAAGCTTCCGGAATCGATTAAATCGATTTTATTTTGAATAATCGATGATCGTTTTACACATATATGATGAAATAAATTAATGTCATTTGCTGAAGAACTGTCTAGGGGAAACACAAGAAATGAAGTACACTTACTGATTATTAATCTTTTACTAAAATTGAATGGTTTTAGAGGTACGAGTACTGCAATTTAATGCTTTAAATGCACTTTGCAATGTTTTTGGAGCTTAAAATATATACAACACAATCATGTTTTATTGATTTTGACTACTTCAAAGAAGCACACCTGTTTAGTGTCAGGAATCCAAGCTGGATTTTCCCTGTGAGAGGAAACGTTCTGATTAACTAAACTATAAACTCCAGCTAACTGGTCAGATCTACTAAGATGGGGACAAAGTTCTCAAATTTCAGTCATTAGAATTTCTGTAAAATCCATCAATTACATCAAGATTTCATCTTCCCTTCAGGTTTTACAAGGGCTTTAGGACCTTTACCTTTGATCAAAATTAATTTCACTAGTCAAATGAATTGTTCTTTAAAATTTGGTAGCGTTGAAAGAAGCGCATGGTTTTGAAACGATGATATAATATATAGTCCAAAATGTTAATTTCACACTCAATTTATTACCAGTCAGTTGCATATGAAAGACTGTGACTGTATAAATCAATTCGTTGTCTGATGAAACAGCTGACTGATACTGGTGTAAGTGTATAACTCTATGTTATTAAGTAAAGGAATACACTTTCGATTATTTTCTGATTGTGAATCTAAATACCCTGTCCGATTCAATTCGATTATCAATTATGTTTGGAGTCCGATTTTACAACACTATCTCAAACAGTTCAGTCAAAAAGTGGACTGGTACGAAAATATTAATGGAGATTCTAAGTTGAACTAGAGCTATCACTAAATGTGATTAATACCCCCAAAAGACTGCTTTATAAACTGAGGAAGTTCGTAATAACAGAATACCTTGCAACAAAAAACTAAAATAGAGATATTGTTAGTGGCAATAACTCTGTAATTAGTCAAGATAGAGTTATGATTCTTGTACACTGCACATCCTCTCATTGTGTTGGACCATTGTATGAAGTTGTATTGCATTCCAACCAGAAGTTTTCAAGTAATGCTCTGCGACAAGGAAAAGTAAAAATGGGAAATAACTCTGTAATGAGTCAAGATAGAGTTATGGTTCCTGTTCACTGCACTTCCTCTCAATGTACTTGACCATTGTATAAAGTTGTATTGAATTCCAACCAGTGCATGTATACCACGTTTGAAAGCAATATCTCAAGGGGTTAAATCAATAAGTGGACTTTACCCATATTCAAGTCAAAAAAGGGCCATAATTCTGACAAAAACGTTTAAAGAGTTATGTACTCTAGTCTGTTAATGGAGGTTATGATGGTTAACAAGCATGGTAAGTTTCAAGTCAATACCTCTAAATTGGTTTTGAAATTAAGTGGGGTGGTATGAAAATCTTAACCAAGGTGTGACACCAACACTGAGTAGGATAGCTCCCTTTTCGAACTCCCTTTTCTTCGAAAAGTCAAGCTAAAAATGGTAATCAGTAACAAATGATAATACATTATAAAGTAAACACTTACTTTTTAGACAGAAACCAAGGAACTGTGACTTGATGTCTTCATGGTGGTCCAAGAACCCTTTACCGAACTGGGACCCTAAATGACTGAGAGTGCCATCTGCAACACTGGCTGTCAGGATGATGGACTCTTCCTCTGTGTGGACCGCTAACTGTTCCACCTAGATTACAGAATTTATTACAAAATACTAAATATCAAATCTATAAGCATGATATGGTTTCATAACAGTAGTAGTTATAGCCTGTCTTACATGTTTTAGATTTCCATGTTACTTTACCATTTTTCACTCAGCAGTCAGGGGTGTAACTTGTTTAAGTTATTTTAGTGTTATTTTAGATAACTTCTACAAGCAAGTTATTTCTTTCTTTTATTCATCACTCACTGAATCACATCTTTAAGTTATTTTTCAGTCATGATCACTTATTCAAGTGATTTTCGTCCAAACAGTACAAAGATTTAACACCATTTTTTCACAAGGATACAAATTTTCTGGGGAGTTACACATTTTTTCCCTATTTCTTTGATCATTGAAATTCAAGATTATGAAATAAAATATGTTACGCACCAACAAAACCTTCTTACGCAAGGGCTTTGAAGTAGGACATTTTTCAGGTCATATGTTAGACAATTTTGGCAAAAAATCCATTATGTCTATTTGAAAAGTCATTGCTGTCAGCTATAAGGATTGAACCTGCATTTCTTTCTCTTATCTAAAGGTATTTGCAGACGTAATTTGCTAGTTATGAAAAAATTCAACAAAAACTGAAATGTTGATTTGTAACCTGTATATGTTATTTTCAGATATACTCTCATTATTTTGGTCACCTCAACTTTCAAGGGAGTTAATTTTTTCAGCAAAGGGAAGTAATTTTATTAACAAATATCACTTACAGAATTTATTTTCAAAATAACTTGTACAAGTTACACCTCTGACTGCTCAGTGATGGGTATCTTTCCATGCTTACTTATAATAGATGGCTTTTATTTTACTGATGTATGGAGCCTAGGGACCTTGACCTGGGGAGGTGTGACTGGGTATTATGCCTGACATCCCTCCTCATACAAGTATGGGTAACTAGAGGGCCAAGTCATTTTCATGTGGAAGATACAGACTGGAAAGGAAGTTGCAGAAAGATGGATGGGTGGATGGAACAGCGCCAACCTACAGTCACCTGAACATGTCATAAGAACTACATGTATAGGGGACCAACTATGACTCAATCACCATGCTCTTCCCCTTATTTTATGTTAGTTTATAATTAATAGGAATTTATTTCAGTTCGATTAAGAAGAAAGCTCTGTAGCTTATTGAATAGTTCTCAAGCACTCATTCCAGATGTCATCATGCTCTCAAGAGAGAGGCAGCGAGTTTTTCATCACTGCTTCCCATTTACAGCTGGGTAGACTGAGGCACCCTATATGTTATCATGCACTGTAGGCTTTTTTTATCAACATGATCAAACGACTTGTGCAAGAAACATGATTCTGTATTTATGCTGGGTACCAGTCCAGGAAATGACGTCCGAGTGACTAGCATTTTCTTAGCAATACCATAGTATCATGATATCACTACAATTATTATACTGAGGAGTCCCTGTGGTGCAGTGGTAGCGGGTTCACCTCAGGATCGTGGGGTCCAGTTCGATCCCTACCATAGCCATGTAGGTAGCCTTTAGGCAAGACACAAATAATTCTACATTGCCACCCTCTCTTTAAGGTTTGGAATATGAGTGTCAAAAGCAATTAATCTAATTTGAAAGAACTTATTTCGCAATCCAGAATTCATAAATTAAAATATATATTTATAACATGTATGTATATATATATCATATATATTAGCATACCAGTTGCTGTATTTGTCCCTTAAGTACAGCTTTAAGGATCACTTTGTACCCAGGAATATCCTTCACCATCTCTAAATCGGAGGCAGCCATTTTCAAACAAAATTTCTAATCTTGTCAGTTTTCAAACATCGTATGATACATTTTATCCTCCACTTTGGTGCTGATTGGTACAAAATATGAAGTACTGTTATGTTACTGAAAGGTCACAGCACTGTAATCTGGCAAGAATTTAGACCTGAAAAAGAAATTGATGATGTTATTGTCCAAGTCTACACAATTTTGGTCTAGGCAGCCGGTTCTATATTACTATTACAATTATGATTTAATAATGGCTGATTTCTCTTGGTCTTTTTAACAAGATTGACGTATGATTAGATGATGTTTACTTTATTCAAAAAAAGAAGTGGAGAAATCCAGGAGAGAATGGTTAATAATCATGATAATATTTAGTGGGGGAACCTGTACTGGCGGTATTTTGAATGTATATCAGCTGTTCAGAAAGCAGGAAATCATAACCATTTTGATTTGCCTCAGCGAAAACATAAT
>JAFMSR010000017.1:13587957-13744967 GCA_022818135.1 Saxidomus purpurata
AGATCCTCAACACCTCAACATAGTATCACTAATCTTCAAAAGATCTCTTAATACTGGTCAACTCCCTTCCGATTGGACGAATGCAAATGTCGCTCAACTTTTCAAAAAAGGTGATACTAGTGACCCTGCAAACTACAGACCCATATCGCTGACTTGTATTCTATGTAAACTTCTAGAACACATACTTGCATCTAGCCTATCCACGCATCTTTCAAAACACAACATACTCTATGAGCTGCAACATGGGTTCCGTAAAAAACGGTCCTGTGAGACCCAGCTCATTGAGCTAGGTGATGAAATATCCAAAAACCTTTCCTCGACCTTGTCCTACTTGATTTTAGTAAAGCCTTGGACAAAGTCAGCCACTTCAAATTATTATTTAAACTACAAGAACATGGTGTCTCCAGCCAAACTGTGTCTTTGATCCGGTCCTTTTTAATAGGTAGACCTCAGTCAGTAGTTGTTAATGGAACACTAGGCTACCTCAAACGTAACATCAGAACAAAACATAAAAATATCAAATCACTCTCTTACAAAACATTAGTCAGACCACAATTAGAGTATGCATCATCTGAATGGTCGCCACACACCCTGGTTACTATTCAAAAGCTGGAGATGGTCCAGCGACGCACACTCAGATGGGTAAAAAATGATTATTCCAGAGATACCAGTGTTACAGACCTGCAGAACACCCACGGCTGGAGCACCCTTGAAAACAGGCGTCAAGCCTCCAAATTGGTTATGTTTTTACAGTTTTAACAATCTTGATTCTCTTAACTGTAAGAACTATCTTGCAGTTTTTTTATCTTTTATTAACACCTGCCGTGCACCCTGCCCATAATACTCGTGAGAGGTGTGAGGCAGTATAACAAGATAGATAGATAATTTGGCGTTTCAGTGCCCTTTTACAGATCTGATATTTTATAACTGTCACACCGCGGACAACTCTAAAATGTAAACCTGTAAAATCGGTCTGCCTTCGAAGTGGAAATAGTGAGACTAGGATAGCATTTGATTGGAGGGGAGGGGAGGGGAGGGGAGGGGGCGGTACGGAAGGGGGAATCTTAAAAACAGGATAGGATAGGATGGGAATGGATTGTAGGGGAGGGGAGACGAGGGAAGGGGGTAAGGATAGGATGGGGAATAGGCTGAAGGGATGTGATCTGATGGATTTGGATATTTGCTGCTGTCTTGTGACACTAGCTTGCAAGCTTTGAAGGAATTCCATCTGATAACTGCTTTGTGCTTCCTTTTTGATCCAGCTCTTTTGCTAATTGTGGAATTACTCCACATCCTGAATACCCCCCCCCCCCCCATTTGTCTGGATATACTGAAGAACTATATAGTGGCACAATGGTAGCGCGTTCGCCTCAGGATCGAAGGGCCCCGGGTTCGATCCCTACCATCGCTATGTCTCTCTCTTCGAGGTTGATTCCATCTGGAATGAGTCTCGAGAGCGATTAATATAAGTTGTAAGAACTTGTTTCGCAATCGAGAATAAATAAATTAGTACAAACTACATATGTAGTAACAGTTTCTTCCTTTCCTTCCTTATTTGTTTTCCAACTGCGTTGAAGAAGAGTCATTCCAAAGAAGAGGAAATGCAATTGTTTTTAATACGCAACAATGTGATGAATGGAATATACAAACATTTTGCTACTTTAGATTTAACTGAGTTATATGATCACTCCAAACTCGCTCCTGTTTCATACGTACGCACGCACAGAAACGCTTTACTGATTTGTGATTAGACAGTCTTCTGATTCTCATTCTTGTTTTGTGGTAATTGAGTCACAGTACACCAAGTTCAAATATTTACATATTACACTACATTTTGTAGTTTGTTTTCGCTCGAATCAAGTTGTCAAAAGTTATGATACATGCTTCTGAGACACCATTCATATTTTTATCAATCGCTTATCAGAATGAGTTGAAATCTTTGTTAAACATGCTTGAAATTTTGACTCTTTGATTTTTTTAGTTTAATATTATTTTATTGTAGAAGTTACAATATACATGTATAAAGGCATTACTGCTAACTATGTATAACTCTAACAGATGGACCGGACATAAAATATCATCGTGTCAGTGTTCGCCGTCTGCTAGCATGAATACCCGATTCCCATGAAAAAAAAACCGATTCTCACGAAAATACCATCACTTCCTTCTCATGAAGCCTCAGTCTGATTGATCACCACAAAGTTACACATCTTACAATATTTGATTGGTCACGGCAATGCATATAAATCTTTGAATACTTCCGCATAAGTACGGTGTCCCTAAAGTGACATAAGGTACATTTGTTTCATCCGGACCTTTGGTCAAATGGCGAAATAACGAATTGTATGTTGTATAAACGAAATATTATCAATCCGAATGAAAAAATGTATCTCATGTCTCTTTAAGGCCACCGTGTTTCAGGTCTTAATCATCATTTTCTCCGCTTTCTTCATTAAGTAGAAGACGACCCGAAGAAAATTCTTCTGTTGCTCCGTGTTGTTGTTGTTGCACAAACAGATCAATAAGTGAAACTGATCCTTGTAATAAAGTTTAAGGGTATTTCCTTAACTTTCGTCTGAATTCCGCTGTACCTTGTTTAATGAAATCTAAAAGAAATGTTTTTATATATTTAAATTAAATTCCTTACATGTTAACGGGAAGATAGTCTCGTTATCAAATCTACAATTGCATTATCAAAGGAACATAGTTTTCAAAAACAACATGTAAAAAGATGATGTAAAGGTGATACATGTATAAAGATGACGTAAAGGTTATACATGTATAAAGTTTTAACCTTACACAAACATCAGAAAGCCTTCTAGACTATTGTCAACTCAGAACCAGAGATAGACAGTGTTCTACTTCTACAGTATTTGATCTCGGCACTATTAGATTTATAAAAAGAAACAGAAGCTTAATAAGTTAAGAAAATAGATTCTGTGACCAGATGTTTTGGATGATTCGTGTATATTTCTGCTCTGTTTTTGTTGTTGAAGTGTTTTCTTTACGTGCATTGACCTGGGACCACTGTCACTGTTCCTGGGAAGCATGGAGGGCGTGGTCAGAATGTTCTGAAACGTGTGGCGGAGGGATACAAAACCGCAGCAGACGTGTTTGGCATGATGACAATAATGAATGCTACAATTTTGAAAAATGTGCATCAATAGATGAGGGTTTAGAAACTAGGCCATGTAATACAACATGTTTCAATGGCGGGCTATTTAACTTAAATAATATCAGCTTGAATGGATCTTGTGACTGTGCGAATGGTACAACAGGTGCGTGTTGTACCGGTGAGTATATATTTATACATATGTTTCAAGTTTTTTCATCTGAAGCGCGCTGTTTGGACACCAACCAAAGTATTTGCGATCAGTCTAGACTACGTTATTTTATACAGCATATTTCCGCAAGGTTCGTTCATCTGTCGTTAAGGTAAGATACCTCCTTAGGTAGACAGGTTAACGCCGTTTACTGATTCAAATGTCTGTTATCGTTTTGAGTTCGAATCTCACTGGGCTAGTGGGCTATCGGTTCTTTCTCTGGTTATGATGAAAATATACTGTTTTTGCACTTGAAGTCTACGCACTCATTAGCAAATGTTACAAATATGTTCATGTATGTGCTCGATTAGATTTTAAAAGCTGTTGGCCATTTTATCATCATTATGATCAGCAGCACCATCATCATTATTAAACTTGTTGTTGGTGGTGGTTATATGATATATTATTATCCGTTTTGTTATTGCTTTTTAGCTCTACTGGACGAAGTCAAGCGGAACTTATGCCATGGTGGTTTGTCCGTCGTCCGTCTGTCCGTAAACCTTTCATTGATAACGCTCTACAGGTCGCAATATTCATTTGACTTTAATGAAACTTGCTGATAACCATCCCTGCAACTTGTAGATGTTCCCTATTGTTTTGGGGGTCAGTGAGTCCAAGGTCAAGGTCACAGTGACCTCCGATAGCAATTCATAGATAATACTCTACATGTCACAATTTTCATTCAGCTTTCATTAAACTTGCTCAAAAGGTTCCGTGCAATATGTAGAGGATCCACATTTTTTCGGGGTCAGTCTGTCAAAGGTCAAGGTCACAAGTTCTTCCGTTAGAATTTCATTGATAACGCTCTACGGGTCACAGTTTTCTTTCAACCTTCATCAAACTTGATCAGAAGGTTCTCTTTAACATGTAGATGTTCCCTAGTGATTTTGGGGTCAGTGGGTCAAAGGTCAAGGTCACACTTACCTCCGTTAGATTTTCCTTGATAACGCTCTACAGGTCACAGTTTTCAATCAACTTTAATCAAACTTGCTCAGAAGGTTCCTTGCTACATGTATATGATCCCTATTTTTTTTGTCAGTGGGTCAAAGGTCAAGGTCACAGTGACTTACGTTAGAATTTCCTTGATAACGCTCCACGGGTCACAGTTTTCTTTCAACTTTCATCAAACTTGCTCAGAATGTTCTCTATAACATGTAGATGATCCCTATCGATTTTTGGGTTAGTGGGTCAAAGGTCACAGTGACCCGAACTTTGAAAATATTTTCCGCTGAGATCTATTTGACCTACAGTCTTCAAACTTAATAGGATGATTGGTTTACTGAGAAGATGATCCCTATCGTTTTTGGGGTCACTGGGTCAAAGGTCAAGGTCACAGTGACCCGAACTTTGAAAATCTTTTCCACTCAATATCTTGAGATCTACATCCCCCACAGTCTTCAAACGTCATCTTATGATGATTGGTCTTAATAAGAAAATGATCCTAACTGTTGTTTGGGGTCAGTGGGTCAATGTCACAGTGAACTCTGTTGTAACATTGCAACAGATTTTCACAAAAAGCGATACTGGCCCTTTTGGGCCATTTGTTTATGTTAATGTTGTTTTTGATGATGAAAATGATGATAACAACTTTTTTTCTGATTGTGAATGAAGCTGTTACATGTGGCCCACCTAGTTCAATAAAACATGGAAGCTTCACCGGGGATGATTTCACGTTCAATCATCATGTACTCTACAAATGTGATAAGGACTACAGTATGACACATCCGACCGAAGCGAACCGGACATGCACAGAACACGGACAGTGGTCAGGGAATACACCTGTCTGCATATGTAAGTTACTTCAAGTATATATGCATCAATTGGAAGTCAATGTAAATTCAATATTATATTATAACAGGAAATAAACAGAATTAGCAGGACAAATATTTGCTTAATTGATTAACAGTTTGATTCACAGTTCTATTACGCACACAGCATTGCCAAGATTTAAAGTACATTGCGGAAGGGAGCCCCGGTTTTAGCCGCTTGACCAAGAGGTCCGAACCCCGGTCGGGACAAGGCCAACACCTCAGTTAGAAACCATTATCATCTAATAAATTTTCTAGGCTGACTTCAAAGTCTGATAGAATTGAGTGTATTTAAGGAATTTTAAGACTGTTGGGACGTTTTACAGACGGCAGTTGGAATGCATGTCACGTATACTTCAAATCATGACAACTCACAGTAAAATGTTTCTCTGTTTAGCCTAACAATATTAAATATGTTTAATGGAATTTTTGAGTGACGATAGGTGAAACCATTTTGTTAAGACTGAGCCAGTGTGTATTACTGTGTCTACATAATTATTATGCTGATGGCAGTTTGGCTCATAGTATCGGTTGTATTGTAACAAGACCATGTTGAATTATAGCTGAAAAAGGAAATCTGTATTTGTCTGAATTTGTCTGTGAGCGGTTATGTTAACATACTCTTAATACAATTATATTCTCCAAACAACTCAATCCAATCTCACACAAGACACAATAAAACAAAAGGTTATATGGACAAGACTGTCATGAATATTATGTAACACAGTACAATGCTTTTTATCGTAAAGACGAAAGGTCGTGCGATAGCAACACGTGTAAAAATGGTGCTACTTGTTTGAACATTCTCGGAGACTATCATTGCATCTGTCTGCCAGAATGGACTGGAAAACAATGCCAAGTAGGTATGAATCCTTAATATCTTACAAGGACAAAACAGTTAGTTATTGTACAAGTGTTAATGTATGGTAAGCCTAAGTGGCCTTATTTAAACGGACATTTAGGTTTCAATTCGCAAATCACAGCAATCAAATTGTAGTGCTTCTCATTTTACTTATAATAGCCACTGGTTATATACTTGGCAAACTCAGCTTTTATTCACATGCGCTTTTCAGCAAAGAAATATACCATACAATATAGCGTTTTATGTAAGCCTTTAGTAAATAAATGTTAATTTTTTATCTTATCTAGATTTCTGAATGTTGCATATGCCACGACAAAAATCGCTTTGCCATGTCGAGGAAATTTCTAATTTTGCCATAGTATAATTGCCATGGCAAATTTTCCATTTAAGTTGTTTAAAATAAAATTCTTGTTATAAAACGCCTTTTCCCCAGGTTTGGCGCACGTGAGATACATGTTAAAATATTAAGCTATGAAAGATAGAAGTCTAGACTTTTTAAAGTACATGTATATAATTTAGAACTTACATGTAATAATTGAAGTATTCCTACGGCTTCCTATCATAGCTTTCCGAAAGTGATCTGGCCATGATGGAATTTAAGTATTTTTGTACTTGGAGCTACAAATATGTTAAAATATGTAAATGTATGTGTATAATTAGATCTTAAAAGCTGTTGACCATTTTATCATCATCATCATCATCATCATCATCATCATCATCATCATCATCACACCATCGTCATCATCATCATCATTATTATTATCATTCGATTCATTATTACTTTTTATTGTGTTGTTGTTGATGCTGATGAAAATGATGATAATACTTTTTTTCTGATTGTGAATCAAGCTGTTACATGTGGCCCACCTAGTTCAATAAAACATGGAAGCTTCACCGGGGATGATTTCACGTACAACCATCATGTACTCTACAAATGTGATAAGGACTACAATATGACGCATCCGACCGAAGCGAACCGGACATGCACAGAACACGGACAGTGGTCAGGGAATACACCTGTCTGCATATGTAAGTTACTTCAAGAATATATGCCATAATGCATCAACTGCAAGTCAATGTAAATTCCTTATTATATTATACATGTTTTAGGATGTACACAGAATTAGCGGTTCAAATATTTGCTTAATTGATTAAAAGTTTGATTCACAGGTTTATTATGCATACAACATTGCCCAGATTTTAAGTACATTGTGGAAGGGAGCCCAGGTTTTAGCCGCTTGACCAAGAGGTCGTGGGTTCAAACCCAGCTTGGGACAAGGTGCAACACCTCACAGTTAGAAACCATTACTATTCTAATAATATTTCAAGGCTGATTTTAATGTCTGATATAAGTGAGTGTATTTAAGGAATGTTAAAACTGTTTGGATTGTTTATAGACGACACTTGGAATGCATGTCAATAATCTTCGAACCGCTCAGCAAATCACAGTTATTAAGCTTTTTATTTGTTTAGCCTAACAATATTAAATGTGTTTGATGGAACTTTTGAGTTATGATAGGTGAAGCCGCTTTGTTAAGACTGAGCCCGTTAGAGTTACTTTGTCTATATAATTATTAAGGGGAGCGGTGGTGTAGAGGTTTAGGTGTCTGCCGCTCATCGGAGGTTGCGGGTTCGAGCCCCACAAAGGTCACGACCGTACCTCCTCATATGACACCAGTACTGGTTTTTTCAGGAAGCGGACTCTCGAGTGACTCGATAAGCTACAAGCTTTCTTTACAATCGAGCTAAAATAAATTAGTATAAACTATACAATTATTATTCTGATGGCGGTTTAGCTCAAAGTATCGGTTTATAGTAACTAGACCATTCTATTTAAGAAAAGAAAGCTGTATTTGTCTAAATGTGTCTGTGAGCGGTTATTTCAACATACTCTTAATACAATTATATTCTCCAAACAACTCAAGCCAAGACACTATATAACAAAAGATTATATGGACAAGACTGTTATGTATAACATGTTACAAAGTGCAATGCTTTTTATCGTAAAGACGAAAGGTCCTGCGATAGCAACACGTGCAAAAATGGTGCTACTTGTTTGAACATTCTCGGAGACTATCATTGTACCTGTCGGCCAGAATGGACTGGAAAACAATGCCAAGTAGGTATGAATCCTTAATAAAGTTAATATCTTACAAGTACAAAAAAGATAGCTTGTCTAGAATGTAATATAATTTAAGAACTTGCTAGTTGAAGTATTCCTCCAACTTCCTATCCTCGCTATCCGAAAGTGATCTGAAGTCAATTTTTTTTTCGTGGCCGAAATATAAATTAATTTCATCTTTCAACACACATAATGAACCGTCATTTTTTTCCGTGTAAGGATCTTTCGTTCTGTATTCGATAGCGTTCGCTTCATATTTATTGATTTTTTTAAGAGATTCTTCCCTCTGGTGCTGGAAATAGAACAACGAGGTTACCGAGGGGGAAAGGTGAATTTCCACCACAGAAAGGTAAGTAATGTTGCGTAACGTAGGGACAATAATTGATTGGGTTTGTTTTCATTTATCGGCTAACCATTACATATCATTCCCCTCTCCTTTGTCGTTTTATGTCTTATTACTTTAAGCATATTATATTGGACGATGATGTATACTGGTGATTGAATATACATGTATATACTCGTAGATCGATTTTTTCCAAAACAGTTCAAGATAGGTTACAATTATAAGAGTTTCTGGAAATTCCAGGATCTCTTTGAAATGACTGATATAATAACATTTATTTAATGATAGGAAAATGATGGAAATATGTTCAATTCACTCTAAAACTATGTTGACATATGCTTTTCTTTAGTATTCGAGATGTTTCTTCAAGACAAAGAGTTGCCAGAAAGCGTTTCTTATTTTTTGCAAGATCATTTGAAGAAAATACTGCGCAATGTTTCGTACAAAAATGTATATGTACTTACGCGTTTAAAAAGCAAAGTTAAGAATGTTTTTGGTACAAATAAAGGTTATTTCTGCCATCTTTCTTGATAAAATGAGAGCTACTTGTAAATGTGCTGCTGGGACTTTAAGATTTCAAATATTTCTTTAAGTTCTATGAGTGCATTTGATTTTTCTTAAGATGTCATCTTCAACACTGAGTTAATATTCTTTAAGGAAAAGCCGGAACTACTGCCGAAATCGTGAACATTGCTGTTGGTGTGTCTGTTTCCATTGCTCTGCTAGGGCTGACAGTGCTTGGATTTTTTCTTGTTCGAACCCATCTCAACAAAAGGTATAATACCATTGTATATTATTTGTTTGAGTTTTAATGCTGGTACAGGATTTTCCATATGACCAATGCTCCAAGATGAGGTTATTAGTTTAGGTTTTAGGGTATAGTGCGATATACAGAGAGTAAGCAAGGTCCAGAGTTGCCACTTGTGATCCTATATGCCCGATGCAAAACACCTGGATCCTGAACCTGAGACTCCTGAGTCCAGAACACGGATCCGTTCCTTCATGAGATGGCTAATAAATCAAAGTATATACGTAATTTATTTTTTGATAGTAAGACGTTTTCACAGACCGTCACTTTACTCAGATTACCTTGTAATACATATCAAAGGTTGCTCGGTGTCTTAAATCAAAAGAATGAAAGTGCCGGAGGATCGATTGTCTCTGAACAACACAGTCTGCACACATACATGTGTAAATATCAGGACAACATAGACTGTACACATACATGTGTGAATATCAGGACAACCCTTGCACGAGTAAAGTTATATACTGGAGACACAATTGTCCACAAATTTTGACCTTTCACCATTTGTGAAAACTTTACTTTTGAGATAGGAACCCATGTGCTTACATTATGTCATTCAGGACTATGTTCAACTACCATATGAAGTATTAAGCTGTGAATCGTAACTGAGAAATGGATTTTGACAAAAACTGAACTGAAAATTTATGGTTTGAACAACTTTAAATGTCATTCAAAAGTTATGGGATATGCCCATAAGGTTGACTGTATTGTGCGAATTAATTCGGATTTAACGTCGTACCCAACAGCTAAGGTCATATTGCAATTTCCGGCTTTCATGGAGGAGGAAGACCCAGGGTGCCAATTCCTTATGTCATAATTTAGGGGTCATTTAGAAACTCCGAGGGTCATACCCTTTATTGTAAAAAAAATAAAAGGCATGACTATGTGTTAAAGAAGTTTTATTCAGTTTACTTCTGTAAAACTGCATGTGATACATCACAAAATGGTGGGTAATCAAAGGGTTGGCAAGACAACGGGTGTTTCTCTTTTTTGTCACTGCATCTCAAAAGTCAAATTTGTCCACAAAGCGAATTTTTCATAAGTGCATTCAAACATAGACATTAAACTTGGATATTATTTGGCACACTTAAACCCCTTTCAATAAGTGACAGTCTGATCGAAATGACTACAAAATGATCATTAAAATCACTCAGAAAGACGTTTTTGTTTCCCCTATTAAGGTTCGTCGACCATCTCTTGTTGTGCGTCTACGATCTATGATGACGGTATCATAGGAATCAACACACACAAAAACGCAATGGTACAAAATGCGGGTCGATCCGAAATCAGACGACAACGACGACGCAATAGGGTCAAAATTAGACATATCCCATACCGGAAGCGTATTTTATCAACAATTTATCTTGCATTTCGAAGCGTTTTGAGAGGTTTTGAAATGTTGTTTTTGTAGTAATTTGATCATACACATTTTAATTGCGTCATAGAAGACGCTCTTTGCTATTTCTGTTGCGTCATTGACAAAATGAGTGCGTCAAAACCGCAGAAACGCGCTTTCGAGGAAACACTGAATTTAGTGTATCCGGTGTAGCGAAACGTATTTCACGGGTCTGACATTTCTCATGTCACACCGGTCTGACGATAAAAACCGCGTAGGAAAATAGTTCTATACAGAACAGATACCTCGTTGATTTAAGTTACAAATTATAAGAAAACAACAATATAATATTATGCTATTCTGTAATGCTTTGATATTATTTAGATCTGTTACTATATAATTTTTAAAACAGAGGACAGTAATATAGAACTACTTCTCGGTCGTATTCGACAAAACTTTGTTCATATATAGTTCATATAGTTCTAGAAGCCAGATACAGATACATGCTGTATCTGTATAAACTCTATGGTTTTTTTTTTGGCCCATTAAAAGTGTTTTCCCTGTTTATATCCAATCATATTTGGAATTCGAACTGTGGTCTTCCGGTTCCTTATAGTCTACAGTTATAGTATTTCCTTCACTATACCATTATAGTTCCTCCACAATGAATATATACACTTTACACTGTTAAAAACTGGTAAAAGAGTTGTCATTTGACAATTTCACTTGAGTTGTAATCTACTCATCACTGTCTATATGCTTCTCTTTCAGTTCTGTTTGTAACACTTAGCCTCAAATTTCTGTCCTATCCCAAAATTGTTTAGTCTAGATTTAAAAATATTTAGATTAGGTGCACTGACAATTGAATTTGGTAGATAGTTCCATGCATCAACCACCCTGTTGCTGAACACATTTTTCCTCATTTCTGTCCTTGACCTTTTTTTGAATATTTTTTTACTATGTCCCCTTGTAACTAAGTTGGATCCCATTTCAAAAATATTACTATTGATTTTGTCAATGTCATTTATAAATTTATAAACTTGTATTAAGTCATTTCTTTGCCTTCTGTATTCTAATGTAGGAAGGCCCAGATGCTTTAACCTTTGGGAATAACTTAAATTTGCTTTACCACTTAACATTTTTGTAGCCCTTCTTTGGACGTTTTCTATAACTATTTTATCCTTTTTATGCCTGGGTGACCATACAGAAGACGCATATTCCAAATGAGGTCTTACTATTGATTTATAAAGGCAAAGGAACATTTCCTTTGACATATATGAAAAGGATTTGAAAATAAGTCCTAAATTTCTGTTTGCAATTTTTACTTTTGAATAAATGTGTTTATCAAATTTTAACTCCTCATCAAATATAACTCCCAAATCTTTTTCTTGTTGTACAACTTGGATTTTAGAGATTGAACCTTGATCATCTTTCATGAAATACTCAGTATTGGTTTTTTTCCCTAGGGTCATATGTTTGCATTTCTTATCATTAAATTTCAGTTGCCATTTGTTACTCCATTCACAGGCTTTAAGAATGCTATTTTGCAAAATATTTTCATCTTGTGATGAATGTTTTATTTTAAACAATTTCGTATCATCTGCAAATAGTTTGACCATGCTATTAACATTATCTGGCAAGTCATTTATGAATATAAGGAATAGCACGGGCCCGAGAACACTACCCTGAGGGACTCCGCTTGTTACAGTAGCCCACTCTGAACAGGTCCCTTTTATAGTTACTCTCTGTTTCCTGTTACTCAAAAAGTCTTTTATCCAATTAAATACTTTTCCTCTAATTTTATAGCCCCAAATTTTATTTAGCAGTCTTTGATGTGGTACTTTGTCAAAGGCTGCTTTAAAATCTAAATATATTATGTCTACTTCTTTTTTTTGATCTAGTGCTTCTGTCCATTCTTCCAAACATTCTATTAATTGAGAGACACATGAAAAGCCTTTTCTAAATCCGTATTGATATTTGGAAATGATTTTGTTTTTATCTAAATGTTCCACAATTTTATCTCGGATGATTTTTTCCATTAATCTGCAACATATTGGGGTTAAACTTATTGGTCTATAGTTTTCTGCTTTTTTCCTTTGACCTGCCTTATATATTGGTGTAACATTGGCGCATTTCCAAATTTCAGGTAATATTCCTTCATTTAGTGACCTTTTAAATATGATTGTTAATGGACTTAAAAGTCCTTCCATACATTCTTTAATAACTTTAGGATGCAATTTATCAGGTCCTTGTGATTTTGTTGTGTTTATAGCTAGAATATGCTTCCTCACCATACTTTCATTTATTTCAAAATTCTCCAGGTAGTGACCAATTTCAATATTCCTGACATTTGGGATATCATTTATATTTTCTTTTGTGAAGACACTTAAAAATTGTTTATTAAAGGTGTCAGCTATAACATGTTCATCTGTGGTTGTTTCTTCATTCTCAATTTCTATACTATTTACTGAGACAGCAGTTTTTGTATTTGACCTTATATATTGCCAGAATCTTTTGCTATCCGTTTTGATATTGTTTGCCATTCTTTTTTCATATTCATATCTTGACCGCCTTAATTCATAAATTACCTTATTCCTAGCTTGCTTGTAATTTTCAAATGTTAAATGATTTTTGCAATACTTATACTTTATCCACTTTTTTCTTTTCTCTTGTATAGCTATTCTTGTCTTTCTATCAACATATGGATTCCGGTGCCCTGGATCAGCTTTGCATTTTGGAATATATTTTTCACATAACATGGTAATGGTCTCTAAAAACTGATTCCATAACTCTGAGTCCCTATGTTGAAATTACTATCCCATTGTAGGCTTTTTAAATCTTTTATTAAGTTTATATAACTCCCTTTGTTAAAATTGAATTTGAGTGATTGATTTACTTCCACATTG
This sequence comes from Saxidomus purpurata, assembly GCA_022818135.1. Taxonomy (NCBI): domain Eukaryota; kingdom Metazoa; phylum Mollusca; class Bivalvia; order Venerida; family Veneridae; genus Saxidomus; species Saxidomus purpurata. Next base: position 13,601,463 of record JAFMSR010000017.1, read on the forward strand.
TAGTGGCATATGTAGTCGAAGTTTATTACTAAATGATCACTTTTGCCCAGTCCTGGTGACATTTTTAGATTTTCAATCATGTATTCTTCATTAGTGAATACTAAATCCAAGACTGAGGGTTCATTTCCTTCTCTGATTCTTGTTGGGGTTTTTACATGTTGGTACAAAAAGAAATTTTTAATACCCTCTAAGAAACAGCTATCTAAATGATTTTCGCTCATCCTCGACATTTCATCATCCCAATTTATCCCTTTGCAATTAAAATCACCTACCATTAAGAAATGGGAATGTTTAATCCTTTTTATCACATTTAGAATATCAAACAATTTGTACATATTTACAATGTCACTACTCGGGCTTCTGTAAATACACCCTATTATTAGTTTATTACTATTTCATAATCTGATTTCACACCAGACAGACTCTAAGAAGTTTATATGTATGTTTATTTCTGTTGATTTTAGTTCTGTTTTTATGTATATTGCCACTCCTCTTCCTTCTAGATAACTTCCAAAAAATGAATCATAACCTTTTATTTGATATATTTCTAAAATATCTTTACTATACATAGAGTGTTTTGGAAATATTTCTGTGACACATATTATGTGTGGTAGTTCGTTATTATGTAACACTTGGATTTCATTTATTTTTTGCTTATTAAAGCTATCTGCATTTGTGTAGCAGACCTTGAGTTTCATATCCCTATCTTTTGTTAAAATAGTATTATTTTGAGATAAAAGATAATCATCCCCATTGTTAAAATCTTTTTTACAATTAAAACTGTTTCCCTTAACTGCAGGGTTAAAACACATCCTGGTCTCGCTCTATCGTAGGTGAGATTGAAAAATCTCTCGACGCACCCCCCAATTTAACGATGTTTTTTGGTTCTGTAGCCTTGTATTTAGGTTGAGAGAGGTCAATTCCTCCTATTATTGTTTCATCACATGTTTTGTTCACCAATGTCTCATTGTTAAAAGGGTTTCGAGGTTCTTGACTGAATCTTATCTGGCTTAGTTCCATAGCTTCTTTCTCAATCTCCTCAGGGTCTAAATTTTCTATTTTGGATTTTTGTTGTTTTTCTCTTTTTTCTCTTTTTTCTTTTCTTTGTTCAAATGTTAAGTCTTTAAATATCATTACATCCTTTAGATGATTTTGTAGTTTTTCTGAGATTTTCTTAGAGTTGTCTAATAAAATTTTTCTTTGTTTGCGATCTTTCAGTACAATTCTCAGAATTCTAGTTTTGGATGGATTTTTCTTTCCTAACCTGTATAACGTTTCTATTTCTATTGTGTTTATGCCAAAAGTTGTTGCTATTTCTTGGATATTTTTGATATCTTCTTGTTTGTTTACCAGTCCATTTGGTGAGTGACCTTCTTGAAGATTTAAAACTATGACGTTTAATTCTTTCCATTTTCTTTCTTCGTACTCCTTTGTTCTTGCATCAACCATCCTTTTGACTTCAGGTTCTATTGATTCCAATATTTTTTCTTTAGCACTGTTTATTTCATTTTTAATACTGCTTTTTGTTGTTAGTTCAAAGGTTTCCATTTTATCCTCAAGGGCTCGCAGTCTGGATTCTTGTTGGTGTTCAATTTTCCTCAGGGAATCTTGTATATTGGCTAGGGTTGGAGTTGTTGCTCGGCAACTTTTGCACAACCAGCTGTAGTTGTCAATTTCCCCTTTGCAAATGAGTTCATAGGCGTTTGTAGTTAACCCTGTACACCTAACACAGTATTTTAGGTTGCAACCACTGCACTTCATGTATTTTGAATCAAGATCGTTTTCACATTTTGAACAAACTTTTTCTAACATTTCTGGGCTACTAATATATCTTCTTTTGTTATCTTGACTATTTCCTCTATTTTGACCTGCTCCGCCCGTTATATTTACAAATTGCCTTCTCGGGGTGCTGTGGTTGAGACTGTATTCCATTATTATAACGATACTAATTCAATTTACAGGGAAAATTATATTTAGTGTTAAGAATTTATTCAAGAGCTGAGTTGATTAGCTTGTGCAACCATTTACGTGCCACAATGCCTACAGGATGTATCCCGTCTTTGAGTAAAAAGTTACTGTATGTAGACCTGGTTTTTGGTGGCCCTGTTCCTTTTCTCCTGTCTCGTCTTGTTTTAACAAAGTCACACACAAATCTTGGTGAACTGTAACTCAACACCTCATTTATCTCTCTTATTTTTGTGTTCACTTTCTCTATTTGGCTATGTAAATTACCATCATCTGTCACCTCCCAATCATGTGCTTCTTTTTGTCTATTCCACTCCCTAGTGAATATTGGCGGTACTTCAAGTATACCGATATCTATCAATGATTCTTTCTTATGAATATCTTGGAGTTCATCAAGGATTGGGTTGAGTTTGTTTAACAAATCTGTTGTATGATTGTATCTTTGATAAATGAATTTACCTATCTTATGGGTCACGTCACATGTTATGTGCCAGTATAAAACCAAAGTTTTTTTGTTGTCTTTATTTTACTAATATTGTCTTGTAAATATTTGAGACCAGCGCTAGAGTTTCGACCAGGAGTGCACCACCACCAGATTTCCGGTAAGTTTAGATTGATATTAGGCAGTTCTGTTCTTAAATATGAACCTTTACTGTCACTCAAAATGATTATACGATCGTATTTTGGTCTCTTTTCACTCCCTGGATTGCTTTCTAAATACTTCTCAATCTTCTTTATCTCACACCTATCAGTCATTTACCCAGTATTTACTTGTAATATATATAATTTATCTAATTCACTTCCAAGCAACTATTCTTTTAACACACAGTTACAAGGTAGGGCAGTCCCTCACTCTTGTTACTGAAATGTTCAGTTCATAAGATTTACATTATGGCAGGAACCTCAAAATTTTTTAATTTTATTTTATTTTTATTATTATTATTATTTTTTTTTTTTTTTTTTTTTTTTTTTTTCAGTTTTTGTGTTAGTTTATGTCAATTGTCACTTGCTAGACTAGGTACCTGCTCCGATACAAGGTAGGGCAGTCCCTCACACTTGCTGTAGAGATGCACCCAATCGCACCGTGACTGGACCAGACACTTTATTAAGTTTTATTTAATGTTTGCTAAATTTACTAAATTTTTTGGCTTGATGGTTAGCTCACAATTACTCTTATACGTGTTCTTGATACAGCTTAAAAATATTTTAACCTGTTTTTACCACAATGATGTATGCTCTCAATTAATTTAGCTTGGTACTCGTGTTAGTGATACACTTTTAGTACATTTATACCTATTTATTTATACATTTAAACCTTATTCTATCAGTGTTAGAAACCTATTTGAGTAGAATAATATACACAAATTAGAGAAACTGGTCTTCTATATTCCTATCAATCCTTGCTCAGCACAGGGTAGCTCAGTCATGGAACACCAAATACAGAGGCACCCAATTTATGTATGGCCTAATAAGAAAACGGTGAGCGGAAAAGAAACAACATGAAACATGTAACTGAAAAATGTAAACTACTTGATAAATCCCAAAATTTACAAACTATTGTTATAGTTTTTATTACTAACTTGTAATCTGAAGTTATAACCACTTTAGAAATACTTCAATATACTACTGCTCAGATTTTAACAATTACCCCACCCAATTTTGAAAATGCTCGAGAACTTTTTATTCAAAATATGCCAAATTTTGAAAAAGACGCGATTTTTCACTTAGCTAGCATATTAATTGGTCCACTAGGATGCTATGGATGTGAATTCCACCATCAGATGACACTCCAACTTCAAGATAATACTGGATTTCCTATGAATTTTCCTCCACTTAGAAAATGGCTGCCTCTCAACAAACCGGAAACAAGGGAAAGAACTGCAACATACAGAATAATAACTGTCACATCGTTCTTTCCCGCGTTCGTTTTGTAAGAGTGTTAAGAGTTCGGCCGTAAGGGTCTGAAATACTCTGTTAACTTTGGATACGATTGAATAAATTCAATCGATCCAAAAAGGTCACCAATTATAAGATACTTTTTGACCTACATTTTCAGTCACAATTGGCATTCCAAACTGTAGATATTTCATATAATAATTTCAGGATAAATACACGTGACTACATAGACACGGAACTACAGACAGTCAGCAGTGTTGTTACCGTACAAAACAAGCATGACGGCTTCGAATGTAGGCCGATCTGAACAGCTTTTTATGAAATACTGGCGAACACCACCAGTGGTTCTTCAAGACAAGTGGTTACTTGGTTGGATATTTTACCTTTGAAATTGATTCATGGGAGCATGTTAAATTGTAGGTTAATCAAGACAGCTCTGATGACAAGTTTGGCAAGTCAGCTTTAACTGTTTACACACGCATGTGTAAAACAATCGTACATATATTTGTTGTTTTTGAACTACAAATATGAACTTTATTAATGACTTTCGTCACGAGGTTTTGTGTGTATTATTTGATATCAAACATAGGCTATGTATTTTAAGGTAAGTAAAATGATTAAAATACAGAGGATACATATGTTAAAGTATATTGTATTAAACAATCGCATGTAAATGAAAATTAATGGAAATAAAAAGGAATAATTAGTATATAAACCTTTACTGCATATTTCTGTCCGTTTCAACTGCGTTTCAGTCACTGATATTTGAAGACAAGGACGTAACAAATCATCAGCGATTTCCTTATGTCTTCATTTTTATTTCGTCGTAACTGTGACACACGTACACAGGACAGGTTAAAGGTATGGTAGTTGCCACTGTAACATAATCTACGAGTGTCCGCCGCGTCGAGTGCTTTCCATGTAGGACCTATTAATAATTAGGTGTCTTAAGTTTGGCTCGCAGATTGCATTCGTTTTCAATCTTACTAACACATCGACGGCTTCTGGTATGAAACCTACAAATAGTTCCTCCGTGGTCCCCTATTAAGATGTAGTGCAATTTTCTCCGTGTTTAAGAGCCATTGTCTTTGGTTTTATGTTCAGCGGTTTAAAGGACCCACTGCAGTGATTTTAATCCATGTTACAGGTTTCTATGACCAAAGTCTGAAGTGTCGGCTAAAACGAAAGTGACTTGGGGTATTCTTGCGCTTCTACTGACAGAATATGTTGTTTACAGAACATGTTCCATGACCAGAACTTTCTTGCATCATGGTCAACATACTGTTTTTTCGCTATTTTTTTGTATAAAGATAGATCTTCAAAATAAGGATAGCCCAACAAGACGTTAAAGACCAAAAATCATGACAAAAAGAGCTGTATTTAAAGGTCCAAAACTAACGAAAGCAAAAATTCAAATATTATTTAAAAAAACACAAAAATAAGTTATTTTTAATATAAAATGAAAGTTGGTATGTAGAAATTCTAATTAAACCACAGTACATGTACAATTATTTTTCTATGCATTATGAAGAAAGTTAAAAAGACCTGGGTAGTCATTTTGTCGAATCACTGAAATTTCAACATAATACACACACTTACACTTTCTGTAAATTTTAACCTGACAATCTTCATTATTTAGTGTCTTGCATAAGGTAATGTACTTGCCATTGAAATAACTGTCACTTAATTTTCGCTTAGTAGTGGACCTTTATGCGATTTTATATAGAAAACAGTATTTATAGGATTCATACCTTCTCAACTCTGAATCAACCAGAACTAAGAGTTAATAGAGAACTTCTGCCGATGTCCATAAAGATGTACAACCATTCAATGGTCTGACCACTCAAGGCTACTCATAAAACAAACAAGTTATTTTTCTTTTTATAAACTTTATTACTAAGCATTGGCAAGCATTTTCATTTTAATTTATTTTGCGCATGGAAGAATAGGCTAAAACAGAAGCAACCAAATTCAATGAATTGATATCTTCCACCGAACTATTACAGGGGAATATGTCAGAAAACAGCCGCGGACTTCATTTCTGAAGAAGTATCATCTCTTCAAAATTTACATTCTGACCACTGGTTTTAAAGTGTCTGAAAATATAATCTGATAAGTCCCCAGCTACAAACTTATTTTTGTAATTAACAGCTTCATTTATAAGTCATTATGTACATTATTTTTAAAGCGAAATCAAACTAAAATTCAGTTCCGACCACCACTATCAGAGGACATGAATTTTACACACTCTATATAGAATAAAAAGAAAGGTACTTATGACCATAACTCTTTCAGAATTCATCTTGAAGGGCCATATTTTCTTTCGGTAACAAACAAAAGGGCCACATTTTCTTTCGGTTACAAACAAAAGGGCCACATTTTCCTACGGTAACAAACAAAATGGACACATTTTCTTACGGTAACAAACAAAAAGGCCACATTTTCTTTCTGTTACAAACAAAATGACCACATTTTCTTTCTGTTACAAACAAAATGGCCAGATTTTCTTTCGGTAACAAACATTTCTAATAAGGCTCATCCAGATACTCCGAACCATTTCCAAAACGAAAATTCAAATTTCTTTATACATGTACGTACATGTATCTTTATAAGAAAGGTATTAGGGGCAATATCTCTGATGTTCTATAAGGAATCTGATCAGACCTTGCAGTCGTATTTCGTCATAGTTATCATTATCAAATTTTAATTTAATGCGAATAACTATGTCGTACATATGACATCGGATGTACTGACGGAATGACGGAAAACGCCAAAACAATGGCCCTAAGGCTGTTGGTGCCGGGTGTAAAAACAATGGTTCGCAGATAAACTAAACAATAAGTATACAAACAATACGCGCATGCCCACGTAAATCTATACCCCATTCGGATATTAACACATGCTATTATATGTATAGTAGTACATATTGAGATTTGGAAATGATTCAGTGTATCAATATGAATGCTATTGCTCTTATATAACTGTTGTTTGAACTTACTCTTGTGAACATCTGGTATAATTTATAGAAATAAAAAAAATATACGAAACTGTACGATGTGGACAAGATGAACAAATGCATTCGTTATAATCATTTAAAGCATAAACATACACTTACAAAAATACATTCAACAAATAAACAATCTATATAATACATATTAAAAGAAGAGCTCAAAATATAATCAACAAACAATACTCAAGCATACATTAAAGCAGCAATCTCGAGGCTAGGTATAATTCAAGGCGTTCGTCACGTAGACTATAAGCGACAGCTCAATAAGTCCACGTTTAAATATTGTACAAGCTAAGACATAGAATATGGTTCTGCCCGTAGTGCATTGAATAGATTACAATGTACATTTTCCATCGACTGGTGGTATCAGCTGCCAGTGGAAACGTTACCGCGATTCCAACCTTGAATAATTATATAGGTAAATTTGCTATTCAGAAAGTTTGTTTTATACTATCACTTGTATTTTAATGTCTGTAAAGAAAGTCAACTTTTCATCATTGATCTTGTCGTTAACTGTCATTTTATTTGTGCCGAAGTCGCCAACGTTTACGAAGTAACGCATCTCCAACAACTTCGCCGTAGTCTCTATGGATTTCCACAAGATCCTAGTGCTGTACACAAGTTTAGACGAAGTAATCTAAACTTCGGATACATTTGTCACAGCTTCGCTCGGTCCCTCGCCACAACGTGATGACAACATCGGGACCAAAAGGACAACTGAACATAAAAGTTGAAACATTTTCGTTACGTGTTTATTTATAGCACGCACTCAAGCTTCATAGATTTCCCAGTCATTTTTTTATTCCGTATCACTTGCCTTACATATATCGTCTTTGTTCTCAAAACCGCAGCAGCACTCCTTTGTCTGTGGATAATACTCGGTCACGGTCCTGGAAAGATGGAAAATAATGGCTTAGAGACGCTATACATGTATATGAAAACCAACCGTTAACATTAAGATCAATATTAGATACATGAAGGCTTACGATGGGCGGTTTCTTAGACCTTTTCACAGTACTTATTACATTAGTGCATGTCGTATAGATTCTACTCTGGAACTTTATCCCGATCTGTCCCCGGATAATCTGGGACTTTCAACGCTTTGATTTTTGTTTACAAGAAATCACTTCTGAATAGTTTTTCTACATGTGTAAGATACTTACTCAGTGCACGTATTCGTCGGTGGCCCCCAAAAGAAGAGAAAAGAAGGACATGGTTTGGGTTTGACCACAGTCCTTGCGCATGTCTGTTGAAGATTGCTAAACATTTTACAGGTCGTGTTCCCACATGGCCGACTTTCACTGCCAAGAAACCATCGACAAGATTTTAGATATAAAGAACACAAGATACTACATGTACCATACATATTTTCACGTTACCTATTTTTGAGCCATATTTTGATTTCAAACATTCGAAGGTATGATCCACAAACATTTACAATGTAATGCCGTTTACAAAACCGTGAATTTCAGAGCCAGTGAATAACCATCATCCGTCTTTCGTCTGTCGTTCTTCATCAACACTCACAGCATTGTCTCTAAAAGCGCTTAACCCAGTTTGACCAAACTTGGCATGGATGACAATGAGGTGAGACTTAAGTGTACTTTTACATAAATATGTAGCAATCATTTAAAAAATGACATTAGGAACTTGGGCTTTTCTTTGCCCTAAATTTCTCTTTACATTAGTGATAACCATTCGTGCATGCTAAGGTCACGAAACTGAACCTCAGTAGAATGTGACAGTAGACGATAACAATCTTGAAGTTAAAAAAAACTTTAAACGTACCAGTACGACGATCGAGGGTTAAGGCTCCCTACTGTAAGCAACAATGAAAATGTTAAAAAAACTTACGAGCAGTCTTCCCCATCACAGGGTTTATGTCTTGACTGTGTACCACCACAGCTGCCGCATGACTTGGAACAGGAAGTCCATTCTGACCAACCAGACCAGTCATTTGAAATGCCTTGGTCTTCTTCGATATTGTTAACGTCTGACGCACCATTCTCATCCTCGCTTGTATCCCCGTTTGATGTTTGTGGACTAGCCGCCTCTGGATTTTCTGCAAAAGTAGAGCAATTTCAAAGTATTCAGACTCTACATAATCCCCGTCCTTACCAGACAAAAAGCACAATACAATCCTGTGCCAAGAGCATTTGCTATTTATTTTGCTATTTGAATCCATACAATGTATATATTGAACTTAGTTTCCGCAACTGACCTAAGCCGTGGAACATGTAAACTTGTTGATGGAACATAAATATGCGAATTTTTCGGACAATACTAAATTTAATTTTAAAAAATCAATAACTGTGTACATGTACTCACTAGTGCAGTTCTTTTTGTCCTCGGATAAAATGTAGCCCCCGCAACAGTAAGGTTCTTCTGTATAACACATTGTCTTTCTTTGTACCAGACGCTTTCTGAAACAAAATTTATTTTTATTTTTTTTATTTTATTTTTTTTTTTATTTCTTCATTGAATTTGTCTTTTAAAACCTGAGGGGCTTGACTGAAAAATACAGTTGTAGGCTTTATACAAAGACAAAAATTGACTGTTTGTCCCAGGGTCCAGGGTTCGATCTCCACATGAATTCCAGACTATTTTAAATTTAATTTCTCCCTCTTTATTGTGTTTTTCTTTTCTGGAATGAGTCTCGAGAGCGATTGATCTAATTTGTAACACATTTGCAGGTTTTACAATCGAGAAAAATATATTAGTACAGAAATAAATCTTTGAACATCTGTTCAATACTGTTGTATATCGTTATCACATCTACATGTATGTAGTAAAACTTACTGATAGTCCGTCCTGCACGTCCAAGCATGGAACTTGCAGTTGTTTAGTTTGACGACTTTGTACCAACTTTGAAAACACTCTTTGGTTACCTTCCTCTTACATGGTACTTGGCCATCTACAACATTGTTATGACAACCACCACAACTGTCTGTGAAAAAAAAAATCAAATTGAAAATGTTATTAAAAACTAATCGTTTTCGGGTAAAATGCATTTCGTTAAGATAATATTTTATTGGTTTAAGTTAGAAATATAAATATGTACAATGTATCTGTAGTGTAACAATACGCATTTAAATGAATACACAGAGGCAAGGATTTGGGGTACAAGTTATTCCAACATCAGCGTACAGTCCATCACACGAATGACTGACCCATAACGGAGTGAATTTAGTTAAATTGGAAGAGAATCTGAAGAAGAAAAATAAGAAAAAGCAGGGAATAGTGTCAAATCGGTGCTATTATGTATAGGACGCCTTTTGCGACACGCCTTTGAAAGAAACGTATGAAAAGAACCACGTGAAAAGAAACGTTAATTTAAGGCATGCACTATTTGGCTTTGAATCTCCATTCGCCGGGCGTGCATGTTAAGAGAAGACTAAGAGCCATAACAATTACAAGGCAGAATCAATCTCATTGAGTCCCGGATAACTACATGTGTACTATTGGAAGATGCTGCCTCGTTTTCAAGTTGAGGCAAGTAGACTGGTTATGCTTCATCTAAATGACGTAATGACTGAGTCCTTCCAATCAGACAAGGATAAAAGAGACCAGTCCTCCTCAGAACTATACTAGCATTTGCTTTTGACTGGACCAACAACGCTCTCAATCGGTTGGATCGCCGAGGTCGCCCTACTCTCCGCCATCACATTTAATTATTTCTCTGATACTGACAAGATGCTAGTCGGGTACTTTTCCCGTTCATCCTTCAGTCTTCTCCGGTATATCCCGACGGGGATTTGTCCGTGCGATACTCCTCGTGGCAGATATACCTTGATAAATGCTAACAACAAAAGGATGATATGCTTTGGGCTAACTAGCACCTGAAGTGTAATACCTATCGATATATCCATTTTGAAACCGACGTAGCCAGATTCGTGAGTTTTAAACAGAATTAGAGCATGATTTGAGTTGGTCACAATCGGCTTGCTCAAGGTTGAATTTTGAACTGTATCATTGCAACAGAATCTTCCCCCTGAAATGAAACAAAGCTGTTTGATAAGGCATTCACATCGTTTAAAGCTTGTGTAACTTTGCGCCGGGTCAAATCATTATATGTAAATATGTTTATACTTTCTGCTTTTTGGCATAAGATTTGTTAGAGACAAAACTGATTCCTTCTTCTTTTAGAGACAAGTGTAGATCATGATCAGTCTACAGATCCATGCAGTCTAGTCATGAGCTTCATTGTTCGCTTTCTTTTCAGTCACTAAATTTTCACTGATCACCCTTTGAACAATTAATGGTACTGTCCTAACTGGGCGATGGACAAGTCCATTTTAGATATTTGGCGGGGGTATGGATCAGTCTATATGACTTACCAGTCATTCCTAGACTATCTGTGAACCTCACTTCAACGTAATCTTCACATGCCAAGTACGGTTCACTGCTGTTACAGAACCGGCTTTGCATGAAAGGTTTCTGGAACTGTATATTGATAGCCGTACCGTTCGGTGACTGAAATAAATAAATAAAGTATTACTTTAGCGTCGCACGTGCGACAAATGCTGGATTAGACATTCGGAATACCTCGCTGTTTGTACCGACAGTTTTTAATACGTATCGTCCTAGTTAAAAAGAATGCAGTTTTGTGAAAGTACGCTTATAAAAAGAATAAACTGGAATTGTGTAAGACCCGCTACGTTAATTACTTTGCCACGCCCCGAAAATCAACAAACTCTACTACAGCTTGTGGGGCACTATGACGTCCAAGTTTATAAATACACTAGTTGTTGAATAATTGACTATCTCTTGTTAAGGTTTCTTTAAAATAAAATGTTGCAAGTAATATACCTGGATTAGCCAGTAGCAGTTTAAACCACGCTCGTAGATTTTCGGGTAGCCCGGTGACGAAATGGTGTGCAAAGAGTTTGAAGTCAACGTGATATTGTATCCGCAGTCAGCTGAAAATCAAATTATACATGTACTTTTATTTAGAGACCATTAAGTCTACAATGAGCTTTGTTGTAGTTGTTGTCATTGTTAGCAAAGAAACACATTCTATAGTTCGTTTTTTTCGAACGATATTGACCAATGATTTTGTGTTCACGTCTGTAAGCTATGAAATGCAGTTTATAGTCATGGCTTGATGTTTCAATAAGAGATAAATCAAAGAAAACAGTTTGATACTGTACTGACTTTAATCATGACTAGTTATACTTTATGTCCAGTCCGCCTCTGTGGTCGAATAATTAGAGTCGCTGACTTGAAATCAGTGTAACCGCTCAGACTGATTGAGGGTCATGGGTTCGAGTCCTGCTACCAACCATATCTCTTTATATGAGAAACTTGACAGTTTTTTTTACGGAGGATATGAGTCTAGTACTGGTTTTTCACCGGAAAGATTGTTAGGTAAACTACCCGCTTGTTAAAAATAACAAAAAATACGGTCTGAATGGGCGTTAAGCTCCTACATCAACAACAACAATCTATGTTCTTATCTTTTATTTACCGTTGATCTGATCATTGTTGATGGTATCATCATTTATTGAAACATTAAAGTATACAATTATTGATAGGAATATGTACTCACAGCTAGAGGTAGCCCTTAATTGGCACAATTCGCCCTCTAGACCTTCGGGACAACGGCACCTGCTGCAGTTTTTAGGGTCCTGGTACCCATCATGCAAACAGCTACCGCTCAACTGGTCTGCACTACAGATATCTGTAAAGGTAGGAGAGGTTTAAAAGTTTAATGCGGTATAACGCGAAAAGTGAGCTAAAATTTATTTGTAGAAATCAGCATTTTGACCTCTGCATTAGTTGTAAAAGATCACTCAGTGCTTTGGAAAAACTGCTTCATTGTCAATCGGGGCTCTCTGTAACAATATATGATAAGCCAATAATGAAGATTCATATTAAATTGTAAGTTGAAGGTGCGATGGTATAAACGATGTTTCACATCGTAGTCGTACACGTTGTCATCTGTCGTCTTAACTTTGCGCATCATTATCGCTATTTCTCGCATCGCCATCGTAGCTTCGCGTTGTTGCCCACTGAATAATAAGAGTGAAGTCGATTAGTAGGGTGACAATCAGTCCAAAAGGGCTCTATTTTTTAAGTAACCTGGACCCCCCCCCCCCCCCACCCCCCCCGTATAACAAGCTGAGTCATATATCAAAATGTTCGTAATAGATTGAAGTTTATGAAACTGCCGGCATAAATTGGCATAAATGGTGGCGTTCCGAAAAATCCAAGATGGCATCCAAGATGGCCGCCAAATCTGAAAAATCCAGTTTTTGTAGTACTGGTGGTCCAGATTTTTTTTAGGATGTTTTTTTCATGAATTTAGGGAAATTTATGAAAAAAATGACAATTTTACCCGTAAGTGTGATCAATTTTTCGGTTTTGAGAGGTATTTGTTTAACAGCAGTTCATTTTTTTACCAATTTGATACACTTATGTGACAAGAAATAAAATATGACTCATGGCTTATCAAAATAATTATTAAAGCAGTAAAAAGAGAACAAAATTTGAATGCACATGCATTTAAAAGTGGGTGGGGTAATTTCACATGTATTTTCGCTCTAAGTTTACATTGTTTATTTGAACATTTTATTTATTTTACCTTCAATATTTTGTACTTCTAACAGATAGCTTCCAGCTAATATGTATTATTTAGCAAATTTTGATGTGCAGATCATTTAGTAGAATCCAAGATGGCTTCCAAAATGGCCGCCATTTAGACTAAAATATGGTCAAATGTAAGGGTACTGGGCATTTGGAGTGTACTTTTCTTATATTGATATATTCTTTACCAGCTTATATGCACAACTGTTTTTAACAAGACACATTCATTCATTTGACCTCAAATATGAGTAATACTTTTGACTGAAAACTACAGTTTCTAACAACACGGTCGGGTTTTGGAAAGCAAACACCGTTATTGCCTTGTTACACAGAGAATAGCTGAGCAGTCGAAACGGTGAAAACTGTTACTAATTTCAGCTTCATTTTTCATACTGTTTCATCATATAATTTTTTAGCTACATTTTCTGATTGCTTTATAAAATGTGGAAATTAATAAAAATAAAGATAGGACAAAATTGATGAGTAACATTTAACAATATCACCTGTTCAGTAAAATTTATGAAAAAAAATACAATTTTACCCTTTAAAGTGGACACTTTTCGGATTTTGGAAAGAAATTTTTGTAACAGCAGTTCAATTGTTTTACCAATTCGATACATTTATGTGACAAGAAATAAAATTTGACACAAGCTTCTAAAAATAGTTACATAACAGTATAAAGAAAAATAAAATAATAAATGCACAAGCATTTAAAAGTGGGTGGGGTAATTTCACACACATTTGCAATGTAAATGCTTAAGCTTTATTTCAACTTTTAAGTTACTATGATTGTTATTTTTAGTTTAATTTTATGCATATTCTTTTGCAGGAATGGTGCATTTTAGCAGATACATTGTAATTTTTTATTTACAAAGTCAATGATGGCTTCAAAATGGCCGACTGTCCAACACACTGATATGTGTTGAATTCAAGCGTAAATCGCATAAATTGTTAGTGTATGCAACTGAAACATATTTTAATTATTGATAATTTTGAGTAGAAGTAAGGTGTAAAAATAGTTTGATTTAATTCAATCCCTATTAAATATCAATTTGGTATTTGATATTAATACACTTTATTTTATGTTTTCCAGTGAATTATATAGAGTTTTCTCAGTGAAATAAAAGTGAGAATCCACAGTTCTGAAACAGCGATTCATGGCGTGACAAAGTGCAGACTTCTTTATTTAACAATTGTTTCAATTTAGATTGTTGTTTCAGTTTCATTGGATGATAGAGATAGATATGACATTTTAAATACTTTTATCTGAAATAAACTTTAGAACTACTTTTGTTGCTCTATCAGTAATGATGGAAGTAATGCGGTTCTTATTATTATGGAGTTCTCCATGGGGAATGAAAATACTATGATTCCAAATTGTCCTGATTATTTTGTCAAGAAAACATGAAATAAAAAGAAAATTTGTTTGTTTCACTTGTGAACACCAAAAACACTGACATTGTCACTCGTGGCTACGCAACTCGTGAAAATATCAGTTTTTGGGGTTCACTTGTGACATAAATTTGATATTTCACTGAATCAAACAAACATCCTCTATATAGTTTTCTAGCTTTGACAATTGGGTGGGGTTGATTAATGTGCAATTTACAGGAGAAAGTGTTACACATCATACAGCTGCAAACCATCTTCCATAAGTGTTAAACAATTATGTGATGTTAGGCAGGCAGCAAATTCCTTTAAACAAAAGAAAAAATACCCAACTGCATTAGCCTCTTCAACAAAATCATGGAACTTTCATGTTTTCCCGATAATCGATTAGACGCGGCTTTTACACATTAAACAAAGAAGGGAGATTTCGGTTTAATCCAATTAAATAAAAAACCGTGTAATTAATCGTTTTTGCTTCGGTCAGACGAATTAATATTATTTTTCCTCTTTATAATGATGTAAATTTCAAAAAGATTAATTTGGTATTTCACTTACCTTTTTTAATTAAAAAAGTACCACCGCGTTTTCCATATGAAATGTTAAGGATTGCAAGACTTTTAGTCAGCTTTTTGGGTCATTTGTCTCAATACTTTGACCCATACATAGAACACAGAAAAGCTTTGAGACTAAAACAGTTATAATCTTAAAGTAGTGACCTAAGTCTGAAATAAAACTCAAATACACGAGTTACCTAATATTACACGTGTTTTCCACTCCAATAGTGGAAGGTGTGTGTATAACTTCGTTTGTTGCTTATTCTTTACAGACACAAAGGCTCATTAACATCACATTATCAACATGTAGAACTCATCACATAATCATATAGTATGTAACAAATAACCCAAGGAATTAAGCAATGGATTAATTGAAATGTTCAGCTAATTGTTAGTTACAGCAAAACTCATTCAGAGACTTAAAAATCTGCAATAGCGGCATTATGATCTGTTCTTTTGCACAGTAAAGTACATATTCATTTAATTATGTTAAACAGAGTAAATTATATCAAATTGCAAACAGGGCAAACTTCAAGGAAATGTAAGACATAAGTCTAGCAGTCCTCGATTCCAGTAAAAGCTAACATCATAACACGTTTTGGCTCGTGCCTTTATACACACAGACTTGTGTACAAGGTTGTTGATTTCTTGTGCAGATGCATTCATCACAGCACAACAAAGACGAACCAGGTTACTTAAAAGTTCTGGTGCTGCGGCGGGTTGTGACATCATCTTTATCCTAAAGCCAAATGTATTTTTGTCAATCTCATAACAAAAACCTAAATATGGGTTAGGCAAAAACAATTTTGTTTTTGTCAAATTTCTCAAAATTACTAAGTGATAAGTACAACGAAGTAAATGCAACATAAAACTGTCATCAGTTGGAGGAAGCTTTCTTGGTTTAACACGTTTCTCTTCAAGAACAATACTTCTACGCAAAGAATTAAGGGAATCACAGTTAGGCACCCACCAAAAGCAGTGGCCGCAGACCTAGATGCAGAAGACAAACTGGGATGACAGCCAAAGCCGGATAGTTAACCAAGTTTCTCTGCATATTTCAAAAGTACCTGGACTGCTTTCTTTTTACCTATTAGTATGCCATACATGGATGAAACATGTATCATACCTAAGATAATAAACAGACAACAAGATTTCTAGCTAGGCAGGCAACAAATTTGCAACTCTCATAATGGATTGGTATATACGTGTACCTTTTAAGGTCATATAATGTATAGATTTTCGACCAGTTTTGAGAAAGAGTGTGTCAATACCAAGACTATTGTAGTAATGAACCAACAGAACCAAACAATCTCTGTCTGGACTTGCATAATTATTCTACCATCAGCTTCTTCCTGACTGGACTATATTTCGTCATTAAAAAATAACAGCATTACAGCGAATATAAAAGGCTTTTCAACCATACCACCAAAGACGAAAACGATTTCTTCCCTCTCAAGTAGACTCTGGCAATTTTCAATTTTGCTTTTACTACTGACCAAGACTCTCTCCAAGTCTGGTATCAGCATGTTAATTTACATATATTACAGCAGTGGCAGTGGAAGAACTATTACCACGTTTCTGGCGTGTCTGGAGTTTTAAACTATTTGTAAAATACTGGCCAAAGATAACATGTACTTTTGTACACTGTTTGATATGCAGCAAACAAGAAACATCCTACAATCCATGCATTGATGGCGCAAGGTACAGTATGAGAGGAAGAGAGAACTACTGTACGTAGTCGTCAAGAAATCTAAACAAGTTAGAGGTAGATCTTCATACAGATCTGAGTTCAGCAATGATAGGGAGAAACGAACTTTCAATTTCTTCTACCATTTCTTGCACAACTTCCTCCTGAACATGAGAGGTGAGATTCATAGCTTTGAATTCCTCAAGAGCAGGCAAAGATTTTGAATTTGCATCAGATGATTTCTGAAACTGAAAAAAGAGCCTGTGATTGAGTACCTCATTAATAATCAAAACTGAACGCATGGCTCTATCAAAATCTCCTCCACACAAAATATGTTCTGCTGTCAATCTTGCAAAAAATACCAGAATCCATCATGAAGTCTTTAAAGCCAGCATCACCATACAACTGACCAATGCAAGCAAAAACTGACATCATAAACTGGATACCTCCTGTGAAAAATAAAACTCCTTCAAAGTCAGTAGGTATGGCCCATACAATTTCAAGGGCTTTGGTTAACGACACCATGTCAGATACAATTGGGCAGGCAGACTGACCTAATGCATTCATTTGCTATTAGTGCACTTTCAAAACATTTTGTTACGCTTACTGACTTTTGAAATACATGTAGGTTAAATGGTGTTTAATATACATTGTATCATATACAATGTACTAAGTTCGGTTTGATTTTAAGTTTACTGCCCGTTTTTCAACAGTATTTCAGTCATAAGCAGGCAGGCAATCTACCTAACCATCGTTCCTTGGAAGGACCAGTACTAGACCCCTTTCCTCCGTAAGAAACTGCCAACTTTCTCAAATAAAGAGTCATGGTTGGTAGCGGGGCTCCAACCCATGACTTTCAATCAGTGAGAAGTTTTATGATTACAAGTCAGCAATCTTAACCACTTAGCCATGTAGGTAGGTACTAAGTACAAATGTATACTAAATTTTACTTAGAGTGTACCTTTCATTCATGATTTATATGTATACAATTATCTGTGTTTTACATTGTTTACATGTTTCATATTTGAATTTTCCCACTTCTAAACTTGAAGAGGTGATATTGTTAAATGTTACTCATCAATTTTGTCCTATCTTTATTTTTATTTATTTCCACATTTTATAAAGCAATCAGAAAATGTAGCTAAAAATTATATGATGAAACAGTATGAAAAATGAAGCTGAAATAAGTAACAGTTTTCACCGTTTCGACTGCTCAGCTATTCTCTGTGTAACAAGGCAATAACGGTGTTTGCTTTCCAAAACCCGACCGTGTTGTTAGAAACTGTAGTTTTCAGTCAAAAGTATTACTCATATTTGAGGTCAAATGAATGAATGTGTCTTGTTAAAAACAGTTGTGCATATAAGCTGGTAAAGAATATATCAATATAAGAAAAGTACACTCCAAATGCCCAGTACCCTTACATTTGACTATATTTTAGTCTAAATGGCGGCCATTTTGGAAGCCATCTTGGATTCTACTAAATGATCTGCACATCAAAGTTTGCTAAATAATACATATTAGCTGGAAGCTATCTGTTTGAAGTACAAAATATTGAAGGTAAAATAAATAAAATGTTCAAATAAACAATGTAAACTTAGAGCGAAAATACATGTGAAATTACCCCACCCACTTTTAAATGCATGTGCATTCAAATTTTGTTCTCTTTTTACTGCTTTAATAATTATTTTGATAAGCCATGAGTCATATTTTATTTCTTGTCACATAAGTGTATCAAATTGGTAAAAAAATGAACTGCTGTTAAACAAATACCTCTCAAAACCGAAAAATTGATCACACTTACGGGTAAAATTGTCATTTTTTTCATAAATTTCCCTAAATTCATGAAAAAAAAACATCCTAAAATTGTATATTTAGTGTGCATTTACACATTTTTATGTTTTAAACCAAAACACAGTCTTTAAAAAATAATTTGGACCAACAGTACTACAAAAACTGGACTTTTTAGTTTTGGCGGCCATCTTGGACGCCATCTTGGATTTTTCGGAACGCCACCATTTATGCCAATTTATGCCGGCAGTTTCATAAACTTCAATCTATTACGAACATTTTGATATATGACTCAGCTTGTTATACGGGGGGGTCCAGGTTCCCATTTTTTAAAGCCAGAAAGTCACCCTACTAGATGGCCCTGGCGGCACACCATATATTTTCATAACACCACTCAAACTTACCATTGCAATAAGCTTTATTTGCCAACTTGACATCAAAGAACGACAACTCCTGTCTTTGGCCGATAGTATTCTGCAGCAGTCGATTCTGTGTCCTCATTGTGATGCTGTTCCCCTTACCAAATTGCTGAAATTGTTAACAATACATTATATAGGTCTGCAGGCATGCATGACTTTGCTTTTCAGGGTGTAACTCCCATTTCAAAACGTTTTCAGTCTTTTTAGTACCGGTACAGGCACCATTGCTACTTGGAAGGACCAATTGCCAATTGCGAGTATACTCCTTGCGGAGTGATGCAATCACTGGAGATGATGATGATGATGATGATGATGATGATGATGATGATGATGGCCACTACTAGAACCACACCTTCCTTTTACAACTGTCAAGTAAATCACCTAAAGAGACATGGTCGGCAGCTGGACATGAGCGTTTTTACGGGGTGGGGGGTGGGGTGTGGGTATGGAGTCTAGTGTACATGTAGTACTGACACCTCCTAAAAGGGCTTTAAATGACTGAAATACTGTTGAAACGATGGTTAAACTACAAGACAACAAAGATGGCGACGGAAAAAGAGGGAGAATCAGTGTTCGATGTTATCATTTCGTTGAGTCACTTTGTTATATTCACTGGGTGTAAAACTTCATTTGCTGCATCTACCAGGCTTTCCATCGAAGTTTCGAATTAAAACCAATATTATCCCGTAATATTCTTCAAGTTCTGGAAGAAAATTAATTACTCACCCTTTTGGAGTGAGTACGGTCCTTTTAACAGTATTGAAACATATACAGGATAACCATGATTCCTGGGAAGAACCAATACTAAACTGTCATCTACTGTAACATGCTGCCAACTTTCTCAAACGAAAAAGCAGGGCTCGGAAACCATGAAATAGGTGAGAGGTAAGTAACGGAAGTCATGCATACAAACTACATGTAGATAGACACAAATGTTTTCTCAAGATGTTTATACTTATCATTTCTGATGACTTGGAAATGTGCAAAACTGCAACTAACAAAATGCCTTTACAATGTTAAGTAATGTCGGTCAGAACAAATAACTCAACCATATGCCTTGAATATGGACGATGGACCTTAGAATCATATTCAAAATCAGAACAAATAATAAATGAATTTGTAACTTCCCATCTTTAAAATTCTTCAACCCATCCGAAAGGTCTGTTATCGGCATATGACATAATGGGCTACGAATTTTTTGCACTTTGGCAAAACTTCAATTTCATGAGTTCGCATATCATCATATCACCATTTCAACCAAAAGCAATCATTAAAGTGTGTTTTTTTTTATTTATCATTAACGCCTCTTCATGATTATGTACGTAGAAATAGCTTTCAGCGTTTGTTTATTTGAAATCAACAAACTGAATCCGGAGAGGTTCATTAAGGATTATCTGCAGTACATCAAGTATAATTTGACAATGACATAACAGGGAGATGTGTGCACTAAAATGCATTAAAATGTTTTAGTTCATTCAGTTTGTTTAAATCCCACTCTACGTAAAAAGGTAGATCAGGTGTCCAAGAGAAGATTTAACCCCTACATTATCCACATTGTATTTGGCAGTTAAATAAACCAGTTATTCTAAAGGCGTTGTTAATCGTCTAATAAACAGCACTTGTCGTTCAGCTGCTTAGTTATAAACCATACGGCCTCCATGGTTTATTACTTCGCATCAGAACTCCTGATCGTGGTTTATTAGACGAAGAACACAATTGTGATGTATAATTATGCATTCCTAATTATGGGATATTATGTGATGCTGTGCATTTATCCATTGCCTCTATCTGCCATGCCATCAACACAAAGGGATCAAAATGGAAACTAGTTTAGTATAACTCTTTCTTGTGTTATCCCTGGTGTTGGTGTGCATGCTATTCTTATTTTGCTCATACATGTATTATGATATTGTTTTATTGCATTCATGTTTGGTTAAGCCATGTATGCACTCCACACCGAAAGAAAATAAAATATAAGGGGGGCGGTGGTGTAGAGGTTAAGGTGTCTGCCGCTCATCCCGGAGGTTGTGGGTTCGAGTCCCACCATATGACACCAGGACTGGGTCTTCCGGGAAGCGGTCTTGAGAATGAGTCCATAAGCTTCAAGTTTTCTTCACAATCGAACTAAAATAAATCAGTATAAACTAAACTAAAAAAATCTCTTGACCTGTACATAAAGAGCATTTTACAGAAACCAATGTACAAACCATTCCACTATAGTGCATCACAGAGCCCAGGTCGTATGGCACTGCTAGATTGTTGATTTGAGCCCATGAGATCTTTTTAAAGTTGAAATGTTGACCTAAAAATAAAAATGAAAGTAGCATCCATGAAATAACTACGATCATAAGTTTATAAGTCATATGGATACCGAAGATTGTGGCACAGTATGTATAAGAGGTCTGAATGTTTTTGTTAAAGGAACATACATATAGGGATGCGATTTATTACCGAACGCCTCTACATTTATCAATTGTGGTAAAATGAGGCATTTTTCGCCATAGGTTCTTCTTTGAAATTGTATTTATTTATCATTTTACGTTTATTGAACACATAATCTATGTTTGGAGAATATAATCTGCTAGATGTAGGGAGTGCCCCTTTAAATGCAAAATATCAAGTTTATAAGGGTTGTGAGTCGCTCTGTTCTGTTCTGTACTGTTCTAGCAAAATTTTATAATTTTAAATGGCATAATTTTATTTGAGAATAAGGTCACTGTTTTGGAAGTTTTACACGTTTCTTTTTACTATCCTCCGTCTACATTGTACAAAGGACAGTAAAAGCGGAAACATATATTATCGTTTTTCATTTTTCACTTACATTTGTTATGAATTGATATAGACTTACTACTTCAAATTTGTGAAATCGTTAAAAAAGCTCGAACCTGGTTTGATATTCTCGCTGACAACGGCCAGATACTCGTCGCGGTCAGCACGGGCATGCTCGTGCCAAAACCCAAGGGCGTGGCCTATTTCATGTGCTACAATGCCCTTCTGAAATAAGATATTACATGGTATAAATTGTACATAATATCATTAAAATACGATTCTAACATGACTCACGATTATGTCTCTATTTACAAAGAACAATTATGTTTTATTATGTCATAAACAGCGCAGGAAACGATATGCCGTCAATATAATAGGTTACTGAACTTGTATGGCGATATATTACTATTAACGAGTTGATTTGGCGAGAACAACGAGCTTGCGAGTTGTTCCCGCCAAATCAACGAGTTACAAGTAATATTTCGCCATACAAGTTCAATAACCTTTTTCGACGTAGTTGTATACTTTTGATTTGAACTTCCGTTGGTATGGACGCGTTGCTAACCAACTTCGTTATAATGTGACCAATCAGAATCATTCTGCAAATTATTGGCTAGCGTTTCGGTACCGGAATAAGCAGTGTACTGTCCGGGAGCCTTCTGAAACACAAAATGTGTATATTTTTTATATTATAGTTATTTATAATAAATCATGTTGCAAAAAAAGAAAAAAGCAGAACACGTTATGTCAAGGTTTCTGGACAGTACGAAGATCAACTTTTGTATTCAACGAGGTGTTGTCCGGGGCCGGACATCTAGGTCATTGATTACTGGCTAGCGTTTCGGTACCGGAATAAGCAGTGTACTGCCCGGGAGCCTTCTGAAACACAAAATGTGTTTATTACGTCACCTACGTCGACCATCTATTTTTTAAAAGATATTACTTGTTATTATATACTTTCATTGAATATGAACAAAATGACATTCTTTAAGCAAAAAACAATAAATGAATCTTGAAATTTCTCAGACAACTAGCGTACTATTTTACCATGTACATTTTCTTTATTGCGTATTAATAGACTCGATTCAATATTGTTGTTTATACGTGACGTCATTTATTAGCAGAAACGTTGACGCCAATTACTGAACGAACTCTCTAAAGCAAAGTGAACGGGCCAATATGAAAGTATATAATAAGACGTCATATTGTGCCGCATGGCGTTAAATCACTATCCGCGTAAAAAATAACGCTTTGCATTTTTCACTTTTTGTAATCTCTTGTCATGTTAGAATCGAAATAACATCCTTTTCAGCGTTGTTCATTGTCTAAACAACTCGTTGTCGTCCTCATACGCAATTATAAACCACTTAGGCCTCCGGCCCTCGTGGTTAATTACTGCGCATCAGACTCCAAATCATTGTTTAGACAATGAACACCGCTGGAACGGATGTTATTTTATAATTAAATTGATAGTCTGCTTCAACAATGTAATACACAGAATTGTCGTCTGCTAGTAACTGACAGTCTCTTCTCTTGCATGATATGATTAACCAAGACAACGTAAGTAACAATGGTGTAAGGCCAATGTGGCATTTCAAATAGACTTCGTCTTGGGCGTCTATGAAATGATTGACGACATTTGTCTCAGTCCAAACATACTAGCAATTGAATCATGATTGGGGGTTGCGGGTTCGAGCCCCACTGTGGTCACGACTGTACATGACACCAGTACTTTTTTTCAGGACGCGAAATCTAGAGTGAGTCGATAAGCCACAAGTGTTCTTCACAACCGAGCTAAAATAAATTAGTATAAACTAAATGAACCATGAAATAAAAATCTGAAACAAGGACTTGAACTCTGAAACAAGGGCTTGAAACTGTTACATCACCATGCAATGTTCGACTTATAAACTAAATGTAGACTATGATTTCTACTGTACTTACTACTGCACAGTCCTCTCCAATCGAAATAACTTGTTCCCGACTGCCTTGTCTATTACCAACATAAGAATAACATCTATAACAGAACGGAGAAAAAAACCAGATATGTTTATACATTCAACTAAAAAGCTGAAGACACTGCATAAAAGCTGTAATCTTTGCAATTCAAAGCATAATATTAACAGTATATTTTTCAGCAACTGCGTTTACAAGCAAATCAATAAAGCTCTACTTCTTCTAACTAACTGATAGGGTGCATAACACAAGGAATGAGTGGCGTTTTTATCTGCAACTAGATGAGTGTTCAGTAGAACACTTGTGTCGCCCTCTTACGCTTTGTCAGAATAACCAATAATTTTGTGACAAAATCCAAGTACAAAAAGGGGCATAACTCTGTCAAATATGACCTTGACCAACAAAATGTGGCGGCATCATGACCGTTTTGTCATATGCAATACAGCTTGAAAGTTTAATGAAAAAATCTTAAAAAATGGCAAAGTTATAGCCAACATTAAGTTTTCGTGATAAAATCTAAGTACAAAAGGGGCAAAACTCTTTCAAATATGACCTTGACCTACAAAATATGGCGGCATCACAACCCCTTTGACATAAGCAATACAATTTGAAAGTTTGATAAAGAAATCTTAAGAAATGGCAAAGTTATAGCAAACATCTAAGTATAAAAAGGGGCATAATGCTGTCAAATATGACCTTGACCTACACAATTTGGCGGCATCATGACCCTTTTGTCATAAGTAATACAATGTAAAGTTTGATGAAGAAATCTTAAGAAATGGCAAAGTTGTGGCCAACTTTAAGTTTTCGTGACAAAATGAAAGTACAAATAGGGGCATAACTCTGTCAAACATGACCTTGACCTACAAAATATGGCGGCATCATGACCCATTTGTCATAAGCAATACAATTTGAAAGTTTGATGAAGAAATCTTTAGAAATGGCAAAGTTATAGCCAACGTTAAATTTGTGTGACGGACGGACGGATCACTATGTATCGCCTTTTCTCCGAATTGGCGACACAAAAATAGATAGAGAATATTTGTTTGTTTTGAGTGGATATGGAATATATCTCACCGCGGAGTGATACAATTATTGTAATATTTGCACGAGCGCGAAGCGCGAGTTTAAATGTGAAAATTGTATCATTTTGAGTTGAGATACATTGTATATCTAATATCCACTCAAAACAAACAAACTTTCTTTTTATTTTATGCTAACTATTACTTAGTAAAACAAAAGCAAAATTATGTATATGCACTACTTAAAAAAATAGTTCCGGCAGACCTATATCACCCACACTGTCACTGATATGAAATCTATATCATCACTCTATATTTCACTGATATAACACAGTATTTCATTAGTTAGCATTAAATTACCACTATTCGTTGTCAAATCGGAAACGCAGCAGACACTATTATCTTACAGTGCCAAACTAATCCGCAGGAAAAATGCGCTGTTTCTTACAGAGAACAATTAATTTGCTGAACATTTCAATCAATAAAATACAAGACAAGTCCAAAACAAAGATTTCAATATCTTCACTTGCAAAAATCATAGTATTGGTTTGTAACTACATAATTAATGTATGTGACAAATTGTCCCCCATTCGACATAAGTTTGTAAGCCTTTTCTATGAATTCAGCAGGTCCCATGAATAAAAGAAGAATTTATTGAATTACCCTAAATTGTTGATGAATTTAATACTTTTTACAGCTGTGTTCGTAAAGTTGGTGAATGTGATACAAGTGGTGTCCTCCCAGTGCTGGATGCCACGTCGGATCTCACTCTGCTGTGCGGGGGCTGAAAAATAGTTTTAGTTTTCTCTCTATGTTTTACCTTCAAAGTGACCACCATACTTCAAATACATATTAATGGTAGCAATCAAAGTTATAACTAAAATGCGTGGTTGGATTTGTGTAACTGATTTGTGTAACTGATTTGTATATCAGTTTTGTGTAACAGTTTTGTGTAACTGATTTGTGTAACTAACGTTTGTTTAACTGATTTGTGTAACTGATTTGTGTAACAGTTTTGTTTAACTGATTTGTGTAACTGATTTGTGTAATAGTTTTGTTTTAAATATTGGATATCCTTTTCGAGATTTAGAATTCATCTATAGTCATTTTAATTTTTGTCTGATTCACAAGTACGAGTATTTCATTTAAAGCTGCTCGCTCTCAGATTTTGGTAAAAAAAATAAAGTTGTTCAAACTGTATGTAAATAACGTATTTTAGAACATATAGTCATATAAAAGGGCTTCAGTAAAATATCTCTAAATTTCAAAATGAATGCTACTAAATTCAAAAGCGTTGCAAACGCTTTTGAAATTTTTATAAACATATAGTGTAGCGGTGCCGTGCAACCGACAGTTTTAATAGATTTCTGCAAATTCTTATCTAGATTGTTGCTTAGATTTTGATTCTAGCCTTTAGTTTTATATTTATTAATAAGTATGTCAATTAAAAAAAAAAATTCAACGGTAACTGAGAGCGAGCGGCTTTTATGTTTTTAAATGTTTCTTGGGTCTTAGACATCTAAATTGACCATTATGTACTTTTGTCACTTTGAATGGAATAAAATACATGGCCATACATGCATATGTTACAACAGATATTGTAAGAAACCACATCTACGACAAAGGGAAAAGTAACCAGTGGAATGATGCGTGTGTTTGACATACCATAAAGCTTTTGCCCAAAGCACGAGCAGCCCGGTTAGCTCAATCGGTAGAGCGCAAGACTTGTAATCTCGGGGTAGCGGGTTCGATTCCAGGGGCTGACCAACTAAAATTACTAACAGTCTTTCGGATGAGACTAAAACCGAGGTCCCATGTATGGGTGCTATACACATGGCATGTTAAAGAACAGGGGTGTCTCTGGAATTGGGACACTTTCTGTATCTTGCACTATCCTCCGAAAACCTAAAATAACTAACCTCTTCTAGGGGCGTTGGTCATACGGGGAACCGGTACAAACGATAAAACCCTTACATACGATACGATACGAGCAGCAAACGGATAAAATTCCATGCAATGATGGACTACATTTAGAGTAAGCAATTACCACAACTCGATGTGGTCGAAAAACATCATCTGCAGGGTTTCGGCTATGCCCATCATTGCTGTTGTTTTTTTTATTAAATTACATATTCGAGCTTATTTCAGTTTTAATTGCAACTTTTAATTGCAACTAGTTTTCATATTTGAAGCCAAAAACGACTTGTGTTTAATTATACTAACGGATATTAAATACTCATGCTCGATTTAAAGACACGCTCAAAAAAACACTTAAATCTCAAAAACTAACTATGTTTTTTCATCATGTCCGTACTTTTAGTAAATAGCTGTTCGAAATCAGTGAATTTATTTATATAACCAAATATAAAAACCGAGGAAACTGTTTTATCTTAAATTCAAATCGACATAAAAATGTCATAAAAGGGTGAGGTTTTTTTTTACGTATTTCATGGTGAATGACCAAGACATGAATTTGTTTTATCATGAAATAGCATTTTAATGGTTCTTTCATTTTAGTCAGTCTATAACTATATACTATACACTTGTAGTCATGATATCTGCGTCTGTCGCGCTGACTTTATGTAACCCTTTGCGTTACGTATATATTATTTGAGGTAGTTTTAATATGACATAACAGAGGCATCTGGCTATTAGACTCTACTGTAAATTTGTACGTTATAATTTCACTGACTGGGCACCAAGAGTTATATTTTCACGAGTAAATGACTACTTTTGGTGTTCACGAGTAATATCGATTACGTCGATATCAACAATTTTTCTGTTTATTTTATGTCTAAAACTCTACTTTAATTGAGATTGTTTCAAACGTCACCAGAATGCATAGCAAACATCAGGTCATTTTAACGACGTCATCGCTGTATTGTTTCCGGCATTTTATACGCTCAGTATACATTTTGACGTAAATCCGGGTAGAAAAATTTGATAATTTTCACTGAGTGGGCAGTGAGCTCACCGGGATATAATCCACCGTTATATTTCGATAAACCATCGCAAAGCATAAAATAAATTGGCAAATATTCAAAAGTATTTAATTTTCTTAGCAACCCCAGAGAAATCTCCTTTAACGATCGATTTTTAAAATTTGCAAATAAGTTTGTCCGCTATCAAATGAACAATTTCAGTAACTTGGGTGAAAGATATTTCTACATTGATTCGAAGGAACGAGATAACTTTTTCCGTATGCAAAAACGTAATTTCTTTTTATCAAATGTGCCTTACATGTGGCAAAACGGTTAATTTAATTTGCTGCAGGTAAACAACAAAAAAGCGTGCATCCGGTTCAACTGAAAAACCCATTCATAGCTCGGAGAAGTATGCACTTGACGTTTACAAAGTTACCTTTGTGAAGTATGCAGATCGTATCTTTTGTTTCGGTGTAACAAAGGGATGATGAACCGATTGCCTTTTCATGTAATTGACAATCAAATCTAAACATGAATATTCAAGAACTTGTATACTAGCTGATCTGAAAGTATTGCTTTTAGTCTATGGTTCTCTGCAAAAAGTATGCTCGATCATGTATTCAAGTTAGAAAATATGTTTTTCGCCGCACGAACAACCCTGCAATATAATCTAATCAATGTATATTGACGTGTGCCATATTCCTCCCCTGTAAAAGATTTGTACATGCAATTCATGTATACCATTCCTTTGGTTTTCAGATGCTTCAAGAAGTCGCTGAGGATGGTTTAAACCATTATTTGACATTACGGCCATTGCAGGGTCATAATTTGAAGTAAAGGCTATGTGGAAAGAAAGAGCGAGGATGAAGCTATTCTCGTCTGTCTGGCGTATGAATACAGTTTTGTATGACTGTATCAATTACATGACCATAATAACCTGCACCATTTGACATAGTAATTTGAATTGTATGTATGGTATATTCAAAATCAGAGAGCTTGTTTTAAATCGAAAATGGTATAAATATAATTATGTAGATTTTCTATTCCTTAACTATTAGGCAATGAAACAGGAATTCTGTAAATTAGAATTTTCCCTTAATTAGACTACGCACTTCGCTAACAACGATGGAACGGTATTGAGGTAAAGTAAAATATTTGTTTAAAAAAAGTATGCTTTCCATAAGTTTTATCCTTTTGGTTATTTGTATGTCTTTTGTATAAATAGTTTGATAATGACAATTGTTACAAATGTACAATATTGTATATCAGTATTGATTATCAAGCCCACGTGGTATAAGGGAAGTAATCCAATCAGGGTTTGACTACTATTTAAAAGGGGAGTTAATTTTCTATCACCATAACAAGAGTTGCACACGGTTGGTATATTACATTTCTTTCACTCTCAACTTTATTAAGGTTACTTTCTTTCATGAATTCACAGATGCAATATATCTATGAACCAAATAAGTGTCTAGAAAATGATGCGTTGCGTTTAAAAGTATCGTTTATAAAATTTATTTGTATTTAATTCCTTTACAATATACGTGTATGATTATTTTAGGTGGACTTAGTTTATACGTTGGCAATTTACGAAGCTAGATCGATGTAATTTATCCTATTTATTTTACTGGAAATGTTAAAGCTCTAAGCTTATCTATCAGTGTTACTGAAATAAACGAAAGTGCTATAAAGTTGACTTGGTCGCTACTTTAAGATCGGAAATAGTATGCTTTGCGCTTTAGGTAGTAAATGCACATTGTATTTCAAGAATCAGAAATATGCCGCCATTTTTAGAAGCGAAGCGAGAAACTTTTTGAAGCAGACAATTATATTTTGTCTTACCGCAGTACCAAATATTAAAAAACTATCTTCAGATTTTCCTTTTTTCTTCTAATTTAATAATTTAATAAAGAAAGCAGTGTGCAGCATCTTTCGTGGCCTAATAAAATCTACGTACTAAATAAACTTTTTTATATTTTCTAAAATGTCAAATAACACGCAGATGTATAAAATGTTGTACATCGTTTGATGTTATTTGGCTATTGAATGACACAGTATATAACATCGTTGAAAGTTTGGAAGTCTAGAAAAGACTAGGAAAAAGAAAACAGATGGTTTTTTGTATGGTAAAAGTATTAACTTCAACAGATCTGCTTTTAAATCTATTAAAACGTTCTTCTTACTATGGTTTCCGTCGAAAATATAATTTATCGGCAATGGCCACTTTTTAATTGACGATTCTGACGTCACTTCCGCATCAAGTTTACGCTTCTTCCGGCGTTTATTATTACGTGCAATGTGGACTGCTTGGCTTCGTTGTAAAATGATGTCCCCTTCAAACACATAATCTCTTATCCAAGGTGTTTTCTGAAAGAAAAATGTAATTAGACTCAAACTTTTGAAAAGCCTTTCTTTAGCTTCTCTCCAGTTCGTGTGTTGTGTATATCTGCGGAAAGTAAAAGATAGTTCATGTGTTATTACTTTACACTCAGCATAATTAAACTAGTAGGTTGAAGTGAAAGAAAATGGACTTCCTCAACACATTTATAATGTCTGCAACAGTACAGTGTGCTAAGGGAAGAATTTATGGCACTCAGATCGGATACACAACCAATTACGGTTATGTAGATTTCATTTACCAGCATGGAAAATGCAAAGGATAGATATATTCTGTGCTATTTTTAATGTTGACTGAGCAAGGTGTGAACTTGAATAAACTTATCAAAAGTAAGGACACACTGACAATTTGAGCTTGCGGCAATCAGTGAGAAAATTAATGTCTTGATTTGCATTCTTTATTGTCCAGTCGTAGATGTTATCGTGCTACTGAATACAAGGTCAACTCCTGGTCAGAAAGTTGTAAGTTCTAGTTATATCTTTTTTTATTCCGGTATAGACATGTAATTTGTTATTCTAATAAATGACTGTACTTCTTGGATTTTAACTACCGTTTCAACAATATTTCAGATATATATATAGAAAATATATAGGTGGGCAGTAGGTTTTTAGGACAGGCTGATACTATCTCCCATCCTCTGTATAAGAAACTGCCAATTTTCCCCATAAATAGTCAGACTTGCCGCGGGGCTCGAACCTGTGGCACTAATATAGTGATAGGTTTAGTGCTTGCAAGTCTTCCATTTCAAACAGTTGTCTCTGAGATAACTACTTACTGTCAGAATGCCTTCTTCTATGACTGTTTGTCTTTCTATCAGATTCAACATTTTCATGATGAACAGCTTGTCCCATACCGTCTGTCCATCCCGCAGCCGTGAGGGCTTAGGCTGAAACGAACATGTTATTCATACGAAATATGTATACGATAATCTATAGGAATATTAAAAAACACGTATAATCAACAATTTGGACTTGCGATAAAACGATTGTGATTCCAAATGGAAGCTATATTTTACATTTTAATCACTTTAAGTGACCAAGTTCTATCAATATTTAAGACAAAAATATAATGTTGCACTGGAACTAACACAGTTAATGGTCCCTAATAACATGCATAGCCTACTTTTTATCATTGTTTGTAGGATAAATACTTCTACTGGTGATGAGAAACCAACAGAAAATGACCAACATTCCATGTCGTACGATGTTTAGCGAAATATCATGTCAAACATTCAATTTTCTGATATTACCTCCCAATGAATTGAATAATACACAAATATTTATAGTTTTACTATCGACTGGTGATGAGGTGAATATCTAAATGTATAGACCATGAATGTGATATCTACCGAGGCCGAACTCACGGTAGACGTTGCCATTTAGCAAGATTCATATATAACTGCCTTTTTGGCAATTTTGTTAAAAGTAGAATTGAAAATACATGCAAGTACGCCTTTAAGTAACAATAACATAAAATTTATATTTTACTCAAAGTTATGTAAGGCTACCGAATTTTTCTGTCACTGAGATAAAACAGGCGAAATTCTTGAATTCGTTTGGGTAGCTGGACAGCAGCCTAAACGTGCGGTTAATGGCACATGCTTCTGTTTACAAACTGACATACTGGGTCATGTGACTAACGGATGACCAATCACAATGTACATTGTATACCGTAATTTTCGGACAAAAGGCCGCTTCACTGTATTGGGTCAGCCCCTATATTTTTACGATTTTAGAAACAAAATTGCACGTATAAGCCGCTCGGGCATATTGGCCGCGGCCGATACGCCTAATATGGTGCATATATCCAGGCGTTTAAAACGAGTCGCGCCTTTTTGTGTTACAAATAATGTATCACCGGATTAATCACTCTCGTTAATCTGCTGATATACGGTAGTATACGGTAGTTAATTGACCCATGAAGGCAAAATGGTTTGGAAAACATTGGTCAACTCAAACAAACCTCGCCAAGGCCGTGAAAACTGGCTTGGATTGAAAGCCAGTGCAATATAGTAATCAAGGATCGGCGAGATATTGCATGCTCAAGACCGCAAGACTAGGCTGACATTTTTTTAGAATCTATAAATAGTTCGAGGATGTTGTTGTTGTTTAACACCCTTTCCAACCTTGGTCATTTTATCACGCGGACAGTTTACCTAACAATAACCAGTACTAGACTCCGATCCTTTTTAAGAAACTGCAAACTTTCTCACAAGAAGAGACATGGTTGGTAGTAGGGCGCGAACCCATGGTCTTCAATCTATGAGAGGTTACAGTGATCTCAAGTCAGCGTCTCTAACCACTCAACCATTGAGGCAGTTATAATTCGAGGTCAGTATGCTTCGCCAACATGGCATTTAAACTGGCGATCCACAGCAAAAATGTCAACCTGTACACGAATACGTTTAGGGAGTTACATAATAAATGTACTGAATTATGCGTAAAGCTTTCCACCATTCTGCTATCTGTTATTGTCACTTACCAAAGCTTGCTCAGGAAAATGGTCTTTCGGAGGTTTAGGAAATGCTATGACGGACGAAATAAATAGAATACAGATCCAAATCAGAATATTCCAGCATATGTAGTGCACATTTTCACGGAACTTACTACCGATGATTTGCATAGTCGTAACTAAATCTATGAATATTAGTCATTTCAAGCTTTAATTGTAAAATGTCTCCATTTTTCTTGTGGAGTTACGACGCTTGCTTTCTTTTTAGCCGTAATCCGTTTTCATATCCATTGTAATTTTGACTCAGTGTTTATTTTATCTTATTTTTTAAACTCTTTTTTAAATATTATGTCGCGCAGATCATCTACACGATCAATATAGCACAGACGACTTACAACTATAACAAATCTTTTTGTATTCAAATTAGACGTTTTAACACCATATCAACATTCCTTGCACGTTTGTTTCATTATAAAATCCCAGATAGCTACATAAGTTAGTAATTTTCAAAGACAAATGCAAATCCACATTCAGATATTAAAAGTGACGATTTATTTTGTTTAGTGCACACCAGAAAATGATTTTGTATCCTTTTATAAACTATTAACGATATAATATAAAACATTGTTTAAAGTAAAGTCACTGTCATTGCTATTTCCCTCGGGGGCGCCATAAGTTCGATACTGATCTTACAACATTTTCTTGCCATTGGAAAGAAACATGTGTTAAAATGACTGTTTCTTCAAATATGTTAGACTTTAAGTTTTGTGTAGATCAAATGCACTACGTTCTTCGTTATCCTCAGAATGTTTGCGGCGGTTTTTTACGTCAGTTACTTACGGGAGCGACGGTTGAACCAGTCCCTCATTTTTAACGTTATTTGCATGCAACAGTAAACAAAAATTGACGTTACACCAGGAAATAATCAACTGGACGGAATTAGTCAGAAATGAAACCGAAAAGCTAAAGCTATGTGAAATGTGAAAATTTAATTACAAGTAAACTAAAAGTTAAGATCAATCGGGTCTCGTGACAATGTGCAAAATGATTGTTGACACGCCGAATGCACAATTTAATACATGTACATGTGTATAATGAACTTTTATTATTTCCTTCCCCTCGACGGATTTTTGTTTTCAGTTTACCGGGTACCGTAGCAAAATGCACTTGAAAGTTATATGTTCATATTTTGTTACTTTGCGTCATTTTTTTGTCACGGTAATCATACAAAAGTAGGGAAAAGCACCCCGGATATGGCGGTTGATTTAATTTGATACTTCACACCTGACAACTTGTAAACTATGTTCATAATTGGTAGTAAAATAAAACGCATGATACAGCGGAAGGCGCGTGTTTGAGCTGTTATTCAACCATTCAGTATCAGTAAAAACACCCGCGGCGTTTTAAATATCATTAACTGTCATCAGCAATAAATTAGCAATAAAATAAATCAAGGTTCCTTTGATGTGTTACGGTAAAACAATAGTTGTAAAATGTTTCATCTTTCCGCTCACACGTTTGTGGTTATTTTGAGATATTTAAAATTTCTTTGATTTTGCGTTTTTAATCAGGAAAAAAATGTTTTCCTTTTTGTTTTAATGTAATGATGTACGTATTAAAAACGAACAGAACGCAATAACAATCTTTTAACCCAATCTCTTCCTTTATATGTACACACCTATTAAAAAAGAGACATGAAAACAAGTAAACTAGACACCTTGGCATTACGGCCGACGCCCGGGTTAAATGGAATAAAAATAAAAAATAAAATAACTGCACCCAGGGCCTCATTTCTTCAGGGGTCTGGCTTAGAAACGGTTTATTAGTCAGTTGAGCGAAATAAAATTCTAAAAACTGGTTGTTTACAATATAAAATCCCAGTCGAACCGGGCCGTGTTTTAAAAACGACCTTCTTCAGGTCAATGATATATACCAAATTTGATTCCAAATAGTTTACCACGTGACATGCAGATATCACAATTAAGCTCTACTTTTTCTATACAAAATATATAACAAGAGGGCCATGTTGGCCCTACATAGCTCACCCGAGTACCAACATCACAAAGTCAAACACTCCACAGATATGAAGTCATATAATGCTATGTACACAAGTTTGTTTTAAATAATATTTTAATTTATTTTTGTCTTAAAAAGTAGGTCAAAGGGTAATATTCAAGATTTGCTATATATAGGCGCATTTTTAAACCAGTTCGCAAAACTGTGCATATGATTCAATATTCATTGCTCCAGATTGTGAAACAAAAACATAGGACTGTCTGAATGTTACTGTATGACATATTTTTTTATGATTCAAAATGATTTGAAGAAATTTGGTAAAGGGTCACTTAAGACACATATCATACCAGTCAGTGAAATAATTTTGAAATCGAACCAATGGCTTCAAAATAAAAAAGATAAAAATAATATTTATCTTTAGAGTTTATGCAACGAAAAACTACTGTTACTGAAAAGCTTACACATATGCCGAAAAGGTGGCTAGAAATTAGTTTCAAAGCAAAAGCTTCTTACAATAGAATTAAGTTTATTTAATCAAAGTAAATCACAATTTTCTAAAATTAGAGTGCACATAACTGTAAATACACTAATAACGTTGACATTGTATATGCTGAAAGAATACGGAAATTATAGAAAATACGCATCATTTTTATTGCCGCGCCATATCGCATAAGGAAAAGCAGAGTTATTTCTTTTCTCTTAGTATGCCATTTGTGCCTTTTTTTGGCTCACCTAGCACTTTGTGACAGGGTGAGCTTTTAGGGTTGATGATAGTCCGTCGTCCATCCGTTAACTTTTACTTCAAACAACTCTGAAACCACTGTGCTAATGTAGATGAAAATTGGCAGGGATGCTCTACCGAAATTACTCAAAGAAGTCGCTTCCATGTAGAACACTGGTTGCCTGGCAACAAATAGGAAAAAATTTAAAATTATACTTATCTAAAACCACACGGTCTAAAGCTTAGATATTTGGCATGTATGATTGCCTAGTGGACCTCTACAAAATTTGTTCAAATCATGACCCCTGGGTTAAATTGACCCCGCCCGGGCGATCACTTAATTTGACATAGGTTTCTATAGGAAAAACTTCACAAATCGTCTTCTCAAAAATCAAGCCGTGTAAAAAATTCTTCTCCAAAACCACAAGGCCCCTAGAGCTTACATATTCGGTGTGAAACATTGTCCAGTGACAAATCGTACTAACTTAAGTATAAGGAAACTAGAATTACGTCATATGCAAAATATTAAAGGGACGAATCGTACACTTAATGTAAGGAAAAGTAGAGTTGACTTTCTTGTCACTTTTTACGCCATCTGCAAAATCAATCTAGTAAACCCATTTGCAAAAGATCAAATGACACAAATCATACTAATTTAAGGTACGAAAAAACAGAGTAACTTCCCTTCTTACATCGTTAGAGAAATCATGTCTTAATTTAGGAAAGACAGAGTTGCCTCCCTTTTTATTCAAACATCATTTGCAAAAGATCAAAGAAGACCAAGCTAACCGAGTGAAGGCATAGAAAAAGAATAAACTCCCTTTTTAACACTTTTTGCAAACACAAGGGTCATGATAGCCTTATATTGCTCACCCAGAGTACCAGTGCACTAGCCTAAGGAAGTCGCTTGTCCCTAAAGATAAGAAAGCCACTGGTTGTTAAGGGAGGTTACTGGAATCTAGGGACTAAGTTGTTGCTAAGGACGTCAGTGGTTACCAAGGAAGTCGCTTGTTCCTAGGAAAATCACTGGTTGCTAAGGAAGTCACTTTATCTAATAAGAAATCACTGGTTGGTAGGGAAAGTCATTGATTGCTAAGAAATCATTTGTACAAAGGGAAAGTCGATGGTTGCTAAGGTCAGTGCATGCTTGGTTAGTTGCTAGTTGCTATACAAACTCATAGAAAGCTAGGTTTTTCCATAACTCTCAAAACAAGATCGCCCTGTATCACATCTGAGACCTATTTCTGAAAATATGTGACTATAACTTCAACCTAAAACTTATATCATAAGCTCAAACATTATGTTTGACCTTGTCAAGCAATTTACATTATGATTGGGTTGTACAAGTCACCTGTATTGCTCACACAAGGTTTAAACTGCGATTACCTATCTTTTTACCCCAGATTATCCATATTCAAGCTAGACCTAAATGTAATCAAGACAATCATACTTACCAGGTTTCGTGAAGGTACAATAAACAAGAGAGTGCCAAACTGTCACAAAATATGCCCGTCAAGGAGGCATAACTCAGTATCTGGCAGTGCATTTGTTTTGTAAAAACTGCTAGAACTATAGAGCAGACAAGGCTAATTCACCTGACAGTGTTTGAACTATAGAGCTGAGAAGGCTAATTTCAAAAAAATTATAATTCAAGGCCTATACGGCAATTTTGCTGGTTATCGAACTTGGCCTAGATATTATGCCCATAAACATTTTCAGCAAGATCAGATGAAAACTGTCCAACTTAAGAGCGGACAAGGTGAATTTGGCAAATTTTGCATAAATCAAGGACCATAATTCAAAAGTGCCTCAGTCGATTTAGCTGGTTATCGAACTTGGCCGCATGATTATGACGACAAACATTTTGACCAAGTTTGGTAAAGATCGGATGAAAACTATTTGACTTAGAGAGTGGACACAGTGTGGATGCCGCCTGCCTGCCCATCTGCCATGGGTTATCCCTTCCGGTGTATAAAAATGCAACCTATATTATATACACAAAGTTTTTGCATATTTTAATCCCTTGCCCTAGTTCTTCAGCCCAGATGATCCATATCTGAACTCAATCTAGATTGCATTAAAATTATCATTCTGACTTAGTTTCATGAATATACATACACAAGGTTTATGTATGTTTTGGCCTGTGACCTAATTTTTTACCCCAGATGACCCATATTTAACTTTATTCAGTTTCAATGATATAATAGAGATTAATATATATATCTTTTATTTATTTAAAATATATATCTTCAATCATTAAATTATCATTATAATATTGCA
This sequence comes from Saxidomus purpurata, assembly GCA_022818135.1. Taxonomy (NCBI): domain Eukaryota; kingdom Metazoa; phylum Mollusca; class Bivalvia; order Venerida; family Veneridae; genus Saxidomus; species Saxidomus purpurata. The sequence continues at coordinate 13,639,294 of JAFMSR010000017.1, forward strand.
CATAATATTTTAACTGACAGCAAGTCAGGCAATAAACACACAAGCATCTGATACAAAACATAATCATCATTATATTAATAGTTACATCTTCATCTTGTGTTACTTGCAGAACTATCCCAAAAGTGAGACGCAAGACTTACCTAGGGCAAATACGAACATGTAAACATTTGTGGTCCTACTAGATTCATCAACCATTATGAAGCTAACTCACTATTATTACATACATGTATAACTAAATTCACTACTTTTAATCTATGAAACACAGGTAATACGCATGCACCTGCAAAGATGGTCATTTCTGTATCTCTTGGCTAACTGGCTGCTTAACACAGTATTTAAATATTTACATGAAGTTTGCTTTATCTTAAGGTAGTAGATGTGTAATGCGTACTTCCTGTTTAAGGATCATTTGGAATACTTTGGATTTTATAATAGTCCCTATTTTGTACCCTGTGGTGAAATTGAAAAACGTCAGTACTGTTATGAGATCAAGAGTGTCCTAGAGTTCAGTATCCCGAACTTGCCAAACACTTTTTTGCATATTTTTTTCTTTTAAGTTATCAAAATGAATAACATAAAAATTAAGCCATTTTACAAGATTTGAAAACTGTAGTCTTACATTTTCCTTGATTTTATCCAGCTGTATAGTTACTTGCAAATACAAAAAGTTTGACTCGTATGCTCGATTTTTATAAGTTGAATATCTTGCAAGATAACTAGTGGTAAAACATTTTCATTTTTTATTATAATTCAATTTATATACTACTTATAAAAGTTTTATAATCAATAGTAATCAGGCCCTATCACAGTCTTTTGCTAACAGCCGTGATTATGTGTTTGATGAGATATTGTCTTTGAAAAATTAGGAAAATATGCTGTATACCCTCGTTTTTGGCATTATCAAATAAATTTGTTTAGTTCTACATGTACTACAGCTTGTAGGATTATAATTGAAACATGTTTTGTAATTCTACATATGCTCATGAATCGTACTTTTGAACCTGTGAAAAGTTTTTAAATGTAGAATAGATACATGTCAAACATACCTATTTTCACTTTCCTATGGCACTTTTTTATATGGTCAGTATTTCTAAAGTGGGGGTTTAGGGCAACAAATCAAACGCGAATTAATTTTTAATTCCAGCGGGTGAAATGTCTTTAAATTTTGCACACTAGTCGGTTAACAGATGTAGATCATATAAATGTTAAGTTCAATGTGTTTTGGAATAGTGTCCATTAGACCCCCACTACCATTAAAGAATGCACGATTTTTAGACAAAAATGTATAAATAATCATGGTCCCTTGCTTTGTGCCCTTTTCAAATGGAAATAAAGTCAGTATATGTATAATAAGCCTGTACTAGATTTTGTACAGTATTTCACTTGAATCACTTCAGTCACATATATCTTTCATTTAAGTGATTAATATAATTAATACCAGTAGTAATAGCTACTCATAGGTATTTTACAATTTTAAGTTTCTTAACCACAAGAGTTTTTACTTTCATACAAAAACTTTGACTTGTATGCATCGCAATGCTAGTATACATGAATTTCTTGCTAGATACACTATTTGCTATCATTTCCTTTCATTATATAACCTATATTACTATCCAAACTGTTAAATTGTTCAAATAATTTAACCAGGCACTGTCACTGTCCTTGTATCAGGTGATTCTTGTTATGAATGAGATCTTGTTTTTGAAAAACTGAAAATATGCTGAATACATTTCTCGCATCATCAAATAAATTTGTTTAGTTCTACATGTACTACAGTTTGATATCAAATTTCAATTGGAAACAATTTGCTTCACACAGCATATGCAATCATGAATTAACCAGACTTATGCATTCGAATATGTGTACTAAAGATTTAAGGTGTAGCAGTAGTAATGTGTTCAATTTTCTTCTCCAGTTCTACATATTCCTCTGACACTTTTTTATTTCAGTATCCATATCTTGGTCGACTTTAGCACTCTTTTCAAACTGTTCCTGCATGAATTTATCCCAGTCCTCTCTTCTCCTCTGTCTGTTGAGATCTATAAAACCCACCTGAAAAAATATCAAAGCGTATTAATTCTGTGAAACTATTACTTTTTGTTGGGCACAAATTTTATTCGAATTTCACGGTCAGTGGACTCATGTATTTGAGAATTATTTGGTTCTGCATTTTAATGATAAAAAAATATTATTTTCTAAGTCCTACAAATCAATTTCCTGTTTTCATCTTTGTCAAATGTTTGTTTGAATGTTTAGAGAATTAAAAGGTCAATAGTGCTCACCAATCTGTTTTTAATCGAGCATCTCTCCCTTGATGCTGTGAATGTTTGTTTTTGTGCCTAAATAGGAGATTTTTATTAGGACATGCCACCCTCCTTTTATTTGTTCAAAATTTTGTAATTTTTAGTGCCAAAGTTAGAGAGTAGCTGCGGCAAATTCTGCTTAGATAGCTTTTTCCTCATCTTTGTCAAAATATATTACACAATGTATGTACCACATGAGGGCAGGATTACCACTTTTGCTTTCAGTTTAAGTGTGAGCAAGTCCACATCCACAGCATTTACCTCATTTGTTCTGAATTGGAAGCCATTTTGATGGCAAAACTGATAAGCATTAACAGGATTTTTTCCACAAACTATGTGATAATTAAGAAAATACCAAGAGAATTAGTGTGTAACAACCACATTTTCTTGAACCTGCTGAGCCATCTACCCATAGCAGGGATTAATTATGTTTATAAATCTGATTATTTTATAGGCGTTTAGTAGATTTTTCCCTATTCACTTTAAAGGATAGTTGCCAACCCAAATGGCTGACAATTCAAAGCTTGGGAAGTAAATATTGTAGACGTGGTAACGTTGTTTGACCTGAAATTGCTTGTCTTTAAACTAAAGTTTGAGCGTTCTTAATAGTTTGAGAATATCAATACATTAACATTTACTTACATTATCTGCCTACGTCCTACATGTCTGAATATCAATTAATGAATTGAAACTAAACATCAATCTATTTATATCTACACTTGCTGCCCACTGTTATTATTTGTCGGATCGTTTTCATTATACGTAACACATTCTTAAATTGCAGCCTAAAACAACTGTATTTGTATTTATTACCCTTCGAAGAAATTTCCAGCCGTTTGATTGGTCAATGATCCTTTAATATAAATTGACATTGACATGCTAGTATGTAATATACATTAAAATTTTGAAATTTTCATTCCTTTTAATCTACATCTAATTTGTTGGATATGCACATCTACATTTGTTAGGAACAGGGAAATACAATTCTTATTTGGTTTTTGATGCAGAAAATTATATTACCCACTACACTGTAATATCACCCTCGCCTAAACAGATACTAATGGTTTGGTTAAATTAATCTAGGTGGGTACCATATAAAATAACAAATAACATGTAATAGTGCGAGCACTGGTAGTTGGTTGGTTAACACATAATCTATGCTTGGCTGTCTTTGACTTATGTTGACAGTCGTTAGTTTCTTATTCATTATAATTTATTCTAACACTGCTCCAAAAGGCGCTAGTTCATGTACACACTAATTATTTGAAATTAGTCATATTGAGGTATTTGTATTTGCTAAATTAATATAAGAACACTTACAGTTACAGTAAATTAAATATCTCTTACATTATATTAAACTAGATCTATGTAAAATGTATAAAAGATGAAACTCACTTCAACATTATTTTCTTTCTCTTCTATCTTCTTACAAACTTCTATAGCAACTTTGACTGTAAATATATCAAAAGAAATGCATATATACATAAATATACAATATACACATGTTACGATGTACTGCACAAAATTAACAGTAATTCTGCACTGTATACTTGTTAGCATTGGAATAATTAAACTATAGCAATTTAAGCAACAACAACATATCAGAAAAAAACTCTTCAACCATTGTGCTGTTTACTCTCTAAACCATGTTTACTGCAAAGCTCCAAGGAGACCAAAAGACTCTTGACAGGTTTGAGCCTACCTTATGTAGAGCAGCTGCATAGCCAGAAGTCAGCAGGACAGAGGTTTAAGCCAACCTTGTGCAAAGCAGCTGAACACCCAGAAAGCAGATGAACTGAGCTTTCTCCATTTCCTGATTAATTCTCTGAGGTCTCTATTATAATTATTCTCAAGAAAATAAATCTTTACAAAAGAGGTATTAAGTAAAGGAGCTTAACTTACCCACAACCCTGTGAGACTAACTATAAGTTCAATGTACATGACTATATTTTAAGTGCATGAAATTATAAAAATCAATGTTTACCTTTTGCTTGAACATTTGTAAGGAATGTATCTAATGCAGTTTGGGCTTCAGGAATGTATTTATTGTTCATATTGCTCACATCACTTTTTATCTTATTCAGCCTGTCTTCCTCACGAGTGCCACGTTTTTCCTTCAATATAAATTCACCATGTCACTTATTTTGTGAAATGTGCTGTCATTTACAAGTTTGACCTTTAGCCAACGGGGCTGGAAGAGGAGTTTGACAGGTTGTTTCAAAGAAGAGTTGAACATTTGACTCAAAATCATGAAAATCCTTCAAGGCCCCTAAAGAAAATTATGCATGACCATCCTTCACTTTTTACTGCCCACCTCACATTTTTTTAGAGAAAATGATCAAAAGAAAAATTTCAAGTGTTTCAGACTGACCGACCTTTTTTTTTTTTTGGCAAAGAGATAGATTTTTATATCATGGAGCAGAAATGAACAAAGGTGTAACCTTGACCCCAGTGACCACAAATGCATATCAAGTCTTTCATATAAGCTACATGTACAAAGTACTGTATATTTTCATATTTTCATTTCACATCATCAGCATATAAATGAGTGACCTTGGTTCTGGAGCATCATTATTCTCATAATGGTCTTCGAAACTAGACAAGTTAGAAACAAGAGTATCATTGGAAACAATGGATGCTCCCAGAAGCACCCAACAATAAGAATGGAAGCAAAATCATTACATGAAATAATTTTTAGGAGATTATTAGGAATAAGGGAATGGATAAAACTTTTTCTTAATTATTTACACCTGAATGGGGTAAAATTTGACCTAGGGGTCATGACTTAATGATCTTCGTAGAGGTCCACTAGGCAATGCAGGCCAAAAAAGTAAGCTATAGACCTTGTGGTTTCAGAGAAGATTTTTTTTAATTTCCTATAGAATCCTATGTAAAATCAAATAACTCCGCTCAAAGTGGGGTCAATTTTGACCCGGGGGTAATGATTTAAACAATCTTGGTAGAGGAATAGAATTCAGTAAACAACTTTGGTTGAGGACCACCAAAGAAACATAGCTGTAAAGTTTTAACAACATCTATTAAGCAGTTTGGGAGATGTTGTTACATTTACAAGTACTTATCAAACTACAAATGTGCATGAATAAAAATTGTATTTTGATACTAATAAAAATATATTCATCATGACCTTAAGAGTACACATACTTTTCCACCCTATTAATGATTATCTTGAAGACTTCTGACCAGTATAAAACAACGAACTTTTTTTTTCTGGACAACATTAAGAATTGCTAGACTGATAGTATTACTAAGAAGTACATACTAAGTGAAAGAACTCAACTGATAAATAGTAGAAAATAACAATATCACTATTGACTAAAACAACCTGAAGAAACTTAAACACTACCATGACTACAATATTCCTTGATACATAAATATATATAAACAGCTTTACCTCAAATTCCTTAACAAAAGCCCTTATATGGCCCTGTAAAATTGGTCTGTGGTCAAAGAGTCGGCTGTGAAGCTCGCATACATCTGAAAATAATGGAAAATGAAGTTATAAATGTTATCTTGTAAATGTTTTTACATTATATCACACTGTAAAAGCAACTTGAATAAGTGAACAATATATAATTATAGAAGCTTGAGGTCAATATATAAGTTTTCCACAGGTCTGAAAAAACTATATATCATATACCTGTCATAAATACTTAGTCCTGATTGGCCGAAGGCGCTCAAATGCCGGGTCCGCAAAAGTATGTGTAGACCTGGAAATGGTATGTTAACCTGCATGGATTTCAAGACGTCATTTCTGTTTAAGTTTTAGCATAATTTTCTCTACTTTTCACAAGGTATACAATATAATAATTGTAGACTAGTGATGAGGTCAATAGTTTTGCACACCTGTTGAAAAATGGTATTGACCTTGGACTTCAACCTCGGTCAATATCACTATAAACAGGTCCTCAGAACTATATATTGACCTCAACATTAGTCTATAATTGTATAATATTGCTCTCTAAGTTCCTACATTAGTCAACAACATCGTACAACTAGAAATGTTTTTTTTTTAAACCTACAGGTCTCTCTTATGCCTCCCTTCTTCCCAAAGGAAGAATTCACAGGGCCAAAGTGACCCCTTACTATAATATGCACAACTACACTTCATAGTGATGCTTCCCACTCAGTATGATGAAATTCCATCAGGGTTTTGGATTATTGGACAGCAGTCAAGCTTTTTTCCATTTCAGGCTCTTGTTAGCTTGACCTTTAACCATATGACACCAAATTACAATAACACAACTAGACTTAATACTGATGGTTCCTACCAAGTTTGATGAAAATCTAACAAGGGGACATGGAGGTGAGCTGTCAGTAGGACAGCGCACTCGACTTTTTTAGTGCTTGCCAATAAAACAAAACTTTGACAGTTAAGGGCACACAAGACTTTAACTAGGAATTTCTAAATACAAATGAAGAAACATTTTCACAGAGTTATCTTCTCTTGCTTACAGATAGGTCTCATGATGGTACATAAGTACTCCAACTTTCAAAATAAATATCTCAAATGGTTAAGTCAACAAGTGGACAAGAATGAAAATTTTAACTGAGTTTCCAAGTATTACCCTTTCCTGCCCATGTTTTGGGATCATGATGGTTAACAAGTGTTCCAACTTTCAAATTAATATCTCAAACAGTTTTGTCAAAAAGTGGATTGTATGAAAAACTTGAACAAGATTCTACATTTGTAAGTCGAAAAAGGGCCTTAATTTTCAAAGCAAATCCCTGACAGAGTAACCTCCCCTTGCCTACAGATGGGGGTAATGATATAAACAAGCATTCAAAGCAATATCTCAAAGGGTTAAGGTAATAAGTGGATTTTACCCATATTCAATGTATTTTCTAAGTAAAAAAAGGGCATAATTCTGTCAGAAACCTTGACAGAGTTATGTACTCTTGTCTGGTGATGTAGGTCATGATGGTAAACAAGTATGATTAGTTTCAAAGCAATACCTCTAATGGTTTTCAAATAAAGTGAGGTGGTACCAAAATAATTAACCAAGCTCAATACACTTTCTAAGTAAAAAAAGGGCCATAATTCTGTCAAAAACCTTGACAGAGTTATGTACTCTTGTCTGTAGATGTAGGTTATGATGGTTAACAAGTACGGTAAGTTTCAAAGCCATACCTTCAATAGTTTTGAAATAAAGTGGGGTGGTACGAAAAACTTAACCAAGGTGTGACACCAACGTGGACGCATACGCCGTGGCGAGTAGGATAGCTCCCCTTTTCTTCGAAAAGTCGAGCTAAAAATTGGACAAGATTTGTGTTCCATCTGATTCTCAGACCCCTATGACCTTGACCTTTGACAGTGTTTGACACCAAATTGCAATATGCACAACTAGACATCATACCGATGTTTTCCTGAAAATTTGGTGCAACTCCAACTACGGGTTTTTGAGATAAAGAGCTTACAAGATTTTCAAATTTGACAATATTGTAATATGCACAATAGGAGTTCATATTGGTGCTTCCTTAAAACATTTATGAAAATCCAACAAGGAGTTTTCGAAAGGAAAAAGAGGGCAGACAAACAGATGGCAAGCGGAAAATCAATTTGTTGACCCCAGGAGGTGAGTTTCTTAGTGTTCCAATATTAAGCGGCACTGGTGTTATCATCACAAATCAGCAATCAAGTCTTGATTGATAGTCAGTCACATTGATTTGTTTGGGTAATCACACTCAGATTAAAAACAATAACAGATTGATTCATATGACTGTGCTGTATTAATCACAAGTGTTAATTAATTTGCCCTTGTTGGTTTTAAATTTTCCTGAAAAAAATTGCCGATTTTCAGTTGGCACTTTTAAAAACAACATTAATCAGCAAATAGTTAAAAGATAATTATTTTTTAAAGAAAGAGTTTGAGTTCCAAAATAATCTCAGTTGATAGATTCTCTGTGAAAATTCGTATAACTTGTAGAAAAATAAAAAACTTGAAAGTCTGTGGATGATATCCTTTATTAAAAAGGCTGTGGATGGCGCAGAATGAAATTTAAAAAAAGGAAAGTCGTGCTTAAGGCGTACTGGCTTCTTGAAGAATGCATGCATGTTTATATCATTTGCACTTTGCATTTTTTTGTGCGTAGCCGGCTTCATTATTTATAAAAAAATCTAAACAGTTTTAATTTGCAGCTATATATCATGTATATTGAACAGGATAATCTTACTGCCCAGCTCTACCATGTCTACTATCATCTGGTCATTGGCTATCTTCATTAACTATCAATAGACAGCATTTTTTCAACAGACAAAGGGATGATGTCATACTGGTGCAATTTTCGGATAAAAAAAATCAAATTATGTTTGTCCAAGCCTGAAATGATCTTACAACGTATAGAAGCGCCATATCGAATAACTTGTAGGGATATAATTTTTTTGATATATATTGGGTATGTGAATACTTATCTAATGTTTAGGTATGGGGGCATATCTAAAATCTTATACAGTTAATCTATGGAATAATATTAATCTATGGAATAATATATCGAGTAAAATTATCTACTTTGGACCAAAGTTTGGTTTTGTATCGCGAAAACATGTGATATTGATGAAGTCTGAGTTCATTTAACCGCTTTATTGGCAAAAAATTATACATGTCGATGTAAAATGTATAAAAACTACACTACTTATTATCATTGATTGAAGTTTTTCGTAGTAGTGTAAGAAAAACACCTTTTACAATTTGTTCCGTTATCATTTTTGGCTTTGTCTAAAACATTACCCTTCGTCTTCTGTGCAAACGGCCATGAGAAGGCTGAGATGAAACAAAACCAAACCAAGAACATCAAGATAGCCTCTCACAAGTCTGTACAGTTAAGCACGTTTAGGGGCAGTATATACATTTTGAAACTATTTACAGTAAACTCTGTATATAACGACTCCGGATATAGCGAAATTCTGGATATAATGAACACATTTCGTCACCCGAGTTTTTATCTTTCTTCATTTTACGGATATATTATTATAACAACCTCCGGAAATAAGGAACAAATATAAATAGTCCCAAAATTTTTGTTATAAACAGAGTTTACTGTGCAGCTTTTGAGTTGTCTACACCTAGGACAGAAGCGAGGCTGCTACTTTGAGGGGTTAGTCTAGAATATTTTTGAGTTCCAGTCCTACGGTTCAATGTTTGCTTGTACACCGTTATTAGTGAAATAGTGACTACAGTAGGTCGAATAGTTGAATAACTTAGCAACATCTTCATGCGCCACAAAAATCCGAGATTTTTTCTCACCAGCGCACATTTGTCTTCATGAAAGTAAAACAGATAAAAACTTTAGATCTATCCCTTGTATATCAATTTATCTATATTGCAACATTCCTCTTTCAAGTAATACGTGCAGGTGCGAATCAGTGTACCCTGTGTTCTAATATAACCAAGGTGGACCAAAAGTAACTTTAGTTACATCCTGTCCGAATTGATCCAGGGTTTTGACAATTATAAGATCAGCTGGTAGGGAGTTCCATAAAATTATAAAGTCTGGAAAGAAACATTATTTATAATAGTTACAGGGAGTGAGGACCTGGGTATAGGAAAACGGATACATGTACATGTGTCTTGTTAGACGAGAGGTTGGGGGAGGGGTGACTAAAAGGTCAAACTGCAATCTCTCTCGAGACGAGCAATAATTATTAATGCCCCAGTCTACTAAAAGGGTCTAAATGTAAGCCAAGTAATTATGTCCCTATTTCCTTAACGTGTATTGCCTCAAAATTAATGGAGCATATAATGTCCTATTTTGATCACCATAGTATCCTTAGTCAATACCAACATGGCTTTAAGTAAAATATAACTGCGACACTCAGCTTATTAGTTTCACACAAGAACTTCATTACAACATAACAAAATGGTCAACAAACAGATATTATAGACATGGACTTCAGCAAAGCTTTCGATAAGGTAAGCCATCATAAAATCATTCTCAAATAACAAAGGTTAGAGATAAATAACGAGTTCACTTCATGGGCCAAATCATTCCTTAAGTCCCGTACCAAGCAGGTTGTTGTTGGAGGTCACAACCTACTCGTTTTCTCTCGAATCCCACAGTGATCAGTCTTGGTACCTTGCTTATGTCTAATTACATCTAGGATCTACCAAGCGGTGTCAAGGGTAATGCGAGACTATTTGCAGACGTGACCACAATCTATCTAACTGTAACCAGTGATGACCAAACCCTTCGATTGGTCCATGGAATTTGATCCTGACAAAATGTGTAGTTCTTACAATTACCCGAAAGAGAAAACCAGTTATACTCCTATATAAGTTACATGGACATGTCAAATCCACCAATGCTGCCAAATATTAGGGAGTCACCATCAATCAAGACCTACCATGGACCAAAACATCAACAACATCACATTAAAAGCAAATAATTTCCCCGGGTTTATAAAAAAGAAATGTTAAAACATCCAATAAAATGGTCAAAAAAAAACGTTATAAGACTTTTGTAAGACCCTATTTAGAATAATGTTCCAGTTTTTGGCATCAATGACAAGAATACTTAATACATAAGATAGAACAAGTACAAAGATCAGCTGTACAAAGTATCTTCAATGACTACAGTTAAACCTGAAATGTCACAAAAATGCCGTACGAACTAAATTGGCTAACCGTTGAACATCGTCGAAACATCAGTGCTACATGACCTTTCTGTATAAAATCCTCAATGAACTTGTTTATGTTGATCACTTCCGTCTCACACCTACTAGAAACTTAAACTTCCTATTACCATTCTCAAGGATACAGTATCATGCTAATTCATATGTTCCTAGAAGTATCAGTCTGTGGAATAGTCTCTATATACTTGTACAATCAATCCCCAGCATAAACATCTTTGCTGAGCGGCTGCCACCTCACCGCCCAAGTTAAACTGCTTATTTGGAAGTTTTTATCAAAAAGCCCCCATTTAGTTCGAAAAAAAAATCGATAATTAAAAGTACCCAACTCACTCATTTGCAGTGCTATGATACATATTTTCAAGACAAACATTTAGTTAATTCAACATTCCCCTATTTTCCGGCTTTGTTATATAAAGAAACTGTTTAACAGTTTATTTTACATAGGTGCATATATTTCAGTTGATTCACGACCAAAGTAAATCCTGACAATTGTTGAAAATTTGTCAGAACACATCGCTGTAGATTTGGATCAAATGTCTTTTCTGTTGACGCTCAGAATTGTTACTTTATTTCAGGATTTCTGATATTGAGTCATCATGGATGTGGACTCGCTGGGCCCATTTTGTGATCAACTGAAACTTAACAAATCACCGCTGAACCAACCATGCACTATAGAAAACACAGCATTCTGCAATGGGGTCATATTAGAACTTTACGTGTTCTTTAAAAGCATCGCTAAAGTTATCGACATACTTCAAATCTTGAACACTGAGTACAAGACGGTGGAAAAATTATCATTGAAAACAAAATTAAACATACTTCTTTAAAGTAAGAAATTTTTTTAAAAAGTTAGTGGTGTGAACTCGTTCGATGATTTAAACAATCAACTATTTACAGTCAACACACCAAAACAATTTCTTGTATTAAAGACGCCTTCTAAATTAGATGACACCAGTGATCCACTTAACGAAGAGATTGGCTTGACAAGTCAAAGAACATGCGACACAGAAATTGCGTTGCATACAAGTTACCCAGAAACATGTGATACAACAGTTACAGAATCACGAAATCAAACAGAAAGTTGCCAAAATCAATTTTCAAAAAGTGACATTAAAACTCTAAACTTGTACGAGTATGAATTAAGCAAAAAGAAGAAGCTGTTAACTCAAGCTACAAATAAAGTAGAAGATGCAAACGAAAAACTGAAAACGATTGAATGCAGACTTGGCCATTATTCTATAACAAAATGTCAACAAGCGAGATGAGGCAGCCAAGAAAAATTTAAGATTGTTGAGAGAAACACAAAGACAGCTGACGAAACAGAAAAAAACTAACAGAAACTGAGAGTGAAATAGTCCAACAACTGAAAGAGGAGATCAATGTGCTAAACACAAACAAGAATGAGGCCCATGAGAATGCAATTAAGTCTCAAGAGACTAAAAAGGTTCAAGCACAAAAGACAGCAAGTAAATACAAAGGGACAGCATCAAAGCTGAGAGAAAAACGGAAATATGACCTCGCCACTGATGAAAAATCAGTCTTCCTAAGACAGTAGTTGAGAAAAATGCAAAATCTGTTAACTAGAAATGAACACTGACATTTTAAGCGAGCAAATTGAAGAGCATGGAATTGAAACAATAAATGTTGATGGATCATTTTCAGATGTGCATTATCGAGCTGAGTAGTCTCGAAGTAGCAGTAGAAACAGTTACCGCAGTTGTGAAGACAGTGCCTAAACATCTATTTCATTGCGACATCAGCAGTTCCAACCTCCCTTCAAACACGACAGTCAAGACAATCGTTGATGAGGGCCATTATTTGGCAAAATCCTTCATTTCGGAAAAGTTTCGCGCAACTGAAAACTGGGGATTGAATCGTGACGGTACTACACGAACAAAGCAGAAGATTCCGGATACGTCCGTGACACTAGACACTGGTGAAGTACTTAGTCTAGGGTTTACAGTAGTTGCACACGAAACAGCAGAGACGATAAATAATGTGACCAAAAACCACATATCCGAGTTGGCTGATATGAACTCCAGTGTTAATCCTGAAAATGACATACAAACTTATGTAATAAACTCCATGGAAAGGCTAGCCTTCACAATGAGTGACCGTCCAGTAATGAAAAAATGCAAGAAGGCTGCTTGATGAATGGAGTGATGAGTTGCTGGGTCAGTGCGGTGCAAATCATAGGCATGAAGTTCACAAGTTCCATTGTATGGCCCATGTTTTACTTGGGTTCCATCGTTAATTATGCAAAGAATTAAAAGAACTAGAATCTAGTATAGTGTCTGAACTAGGTCCGCTTGGCAGAGATGAGTTGTCAGTATTTAAGTTTTGGAAAACAAAGGGAACAGCTGTTGAAAAATGTCTCAAGACCGTATCTGATGTGTTCGGGCCGAGTGGAGATCACCACGGTATTCGTGATATATGGGAGGCACATTGTGCAGTGAACGGTATAAAATCATTAATGGGCAATTACAAAGACAATCGCTTTATTGCTTTGTTCCAGACAGCAGCTGAAATACATGTTCACAGAAAAGATTTCATCAGTGTACTAGAATCAAAATGCCCAACCTGCTTCTTAAAGCAGTCCTTGCTGACCTTAAGTCTGAACCAATAGTTGGTTCTCAAGGTTTGCTTTTTATATATTTATACACGAGTATTTTTGTGTTTTACATACCATGCCTTTTGTTTCCATTGGTGTGTTAGAGATTCACCTAGCAGGGTACTTTTATTTACCACTGTCCTGTGAGTCTGGAACCAATAGTGTGGGGGCCAGGGGGGGGTTGGGGGGGGGGGGTCAAGTGCCTTGGACTCGTTCTTTATATTAAACTCCTGGGTGTCCAGGCTTCTGGGGCTGTGGGGTTTGTTTTGGGAGGCTGCGTTTTTGGTACGTGGCATTCCCTGTTTGATATTTTTTTTGTTTTTTTGTTTCAATGCCTTGGACTGTTCTATATTAAAATCACTGGTCCATACTGGAATCTGGTAACTGGAAACAACGTTCAATATTTAGAACTCCATAGTGAAATATCGGACATTCGCACCTACCTGGAGCAATTAGAGAAATACCCTGAAGAGATCCTCAACTGCAGCATGCACTGGAACGAAGATGACACTCATGAACTTCTAGTCATGCAAGCCCGGCCACGTTATGTGGAAAGCCTTGGAAATACACACAACAGCTAATTTAAAGGTCTCCTCTTTCAAACTGTTAAAACTTTATCAAGCGATATGAAAGCCACAGGGTAAATACAGCCAACAGCCGACTCCCGAGCAACTGAACAGAACACAGTTTGTTCATAAAACTAATCTTGGATGTGAGCACCACTTCGGCGGTCTGGACAGCAGCCAGCGGCGCCGTCCAAATGCATCTATGCATCACCACTCTTCTGTGCAACTGCTGAAAAGAAACAGAATGCAAATGATGGACTGGTTATCAAATATGCAAAAAAATGACAGAAAAACTTTTATGAAATCAGCACGAAGAGGTGGGAAGAAACTTCGCACTCTTCACATGACCGAAGAAAGTGATGTTCTGAAAGAAATAAATAGTGAAATGTTGGTAAGAAAAGAAACAGAAAAAAAGGAAGGCAAAAAATAAACTCACAAACACTGCAAAGCAACAACGCTGTGAAGAAGAAGATAATGAACTTGATATGAACAATGACATTCTCTTTGCCAATGAAGAGAAGTTACGGGAAAAATTGCCACATGCAGACACTGTAAAGATTAATGATTATGTTGCTGTGGCATACCAGGGTGGATGGTATCCTGGCCTAGTCACATGTTTTAAGACGGACAAATACATTGTTGTCAAATTTATGAGTTCGAGCAAGCAGTACGGTTGTTTTACCTGGCCGCTTCGGGAAGATGTGCAGACAGTTAAGAACAGCTTTATTCTAAGACAAGGATGCACACCGGACTGTCTGAATGGTTGGTGGTTATGGAAAATTTCACAGTATAAAGAAATTAACAATGTACAGTATATGAGCTATTTACAACAGTGTAATTTTAAATGGTATGAAGGGTTGCATGTCAATTTAAAGTAAATTTTACTAGGACACTGATTTATTATATAGAAAAGTAGGAATACTCTATAACCCCCGTTATAGACGGTTCCTGAACAGAGTGACAGTTTCAAAATTGATATGACAGTTGCAGAAAATAATGAAATAAATAATGTGTATTACCTTTTCAAAACTATATATATTTGTTGATGCTGAACTTGGTATCACACAGCATTTAAACTGTGATATAAGCACAAGCTAAATGTGAAGTCTACCATTATTTGACATCAAAGGTCTTTAAAAAATTGCAGTACAGCAAAGTGTAAACAGAAATATTAATACTGCATGTATTAAATGAAATGAATTTATTCTCTTGAATCACCTCATGATTGTTTACTGTTGACTCATTCATTTTAATTAATTTTGTAGCCATTTAGTTATAATTTTTGTCTTGTAATAAGATTGTATAGCCATGTATAGGAGATGGTATGAGAGATGAAAAAAATCTCACAAATAAATTCATTTTGTCACTATTTTGTGTTACCAATTGTGTTTAACCTGATTATTCCAATTTGTATTTGACATATAAATATAATGCATATAGCCGTAACTGTAACTGTTCGAAATTTCATCAAGATAAGTTATAGCGGTTTTTTAGTACAAAAATGTCTCGCGTTCAAAATTTTCGGTTCCGTCCGTGCAATGCCATTGTCAATGTATTTTTGAAATTGAAAATTCAGCTGTGGTTGCTATTCGAGCCTTGTAAAGTCTTTGTAGGTGTTTTAAACTTCCATCTATCTTAATTATGCACATAATACTGTTTTAGTTATAATCGTTAATGATTGTGAGCAGTATTTAACGTGGACATAACATATGGTAGGACAACATGGAATTGGAATAAATTGTTACTGAAATATCTAAATTGTTCAGATTATAAAAAGTAATTTTACCACACCAGGATATCGTTATACTTTAGTTTCTATTAGTCTGCATCCCGTCGTACTGATACTGCAAACATTTTGAAAGTGGAATGTACTCAGACTATAGACTGCAATCTGCTTACATATTGGATGGATGAGCAGACAGTGATATTTTGTTTTAATTCGACAGGGTATTAGTAATACCTAAGATGTCAGCTTCCACCAGCCAGCGACGCAGATCAAGTTTGTTGACACTGCCTGCAATTTGTTGAGGGTGTTAACATGCAGAAACTACTGTAGACGAGTTGTATATGCATCTGCTGAGGTAATGCATACGTCTGTTTTAAATGACCTTGTAGTTTTATAAGAAAAATCCAGCAGTAAATGACACTGTTATGAAGTTTAACTCTCTCAATGACTTTGACATCTGTGGTTTATAGTGACTGATTTCTGCTATGTTGCATTTTTGTGTGGCTGGGCAAAGATGCAAAGGTGAAAATGTGAAAACACGAAAAACTAAAGGTGCTAAGCAACTATTGTCTGGCTACTGTTGCCATGGTTATGATGGATTGGCAACTTCCAAGAACACTGACATCATAGACAGACCAGAACAGTAGGCGGACACTTTATTGGGCAAACTACTTGTTGTGTCAAAGCTGTCGAGATCCAGATCATTAGGTCTTCATATCTATTCAGATAAGTCCTGGTTTGAAAGTTTACAGAAAGTTGTACGTGTAAACAACGCACTGTGCATGCGCAGTCTGGCTCTGCACGAGGTACAGTCACAGCCTTTAGCAAACAAACGATTTGACCAGTACGCAGACACCGTCTTGTTGGAAGAAAACGAAATGAAACGAGTAGTCTAGATCCTTGAAAAGATTTGTTAATGATTCTTTTTTTAAGAATTCTAGCGTTAATTATTGAAACAAAATGTTTTCGTCCATTTGATTTAAAGGTCACATAAGGTAGCCGTGGAAATAGAGTGCTAGTTCGTAGTCACACATGTGCATGATCAAAATGATGCATCACCCAATTTCCCATGAATTTTATTTTTACGTCCAGCAAAGTAAAAAACCTGTTTATTTATGGATTAATGCTTTTTTCTAGAACTTGAACTATGCAGCCAACAAATAAAAAAAAAAAGAAAAACTTTGGAGTGTAACTGTGCAGATGCACCTAAATGATCAGTATGCCTTTCACAATCCACGCCACATTTCAGGCTTCGTGATGATATTTTTGATACAATTTCAGTGAATAATCTAGCCGTGCGTCCTGCGTCATAGACGCACAAAAAATGCAAAGGACGCAAGATTTGAAATATGTGCGTCCTGTAGGACGCAAGCACGTGAAAAGCGAGACTTGGGTATATGCTCGCGGCAGTTTGTATAAAAGAATATCGTCCACAAACTTGCGTTTCCTGTGAGTATTTGGAAAAATTTTCGGACGAAATCGTTGAAAAATCGCGGCACTTAGCGGGTGTAAAATCGCGGTACTTAGAGTGGTGTTTCAGACAGCTTACAGGACATTGAAGTAGAATTATTTTCCCTGAAAATTTGTATACACGTATTTTTATACTTTTGTACATTTATTAAATTCGAAAATATTTGCCGACCGACGTACATTTGTATAGCTAGATATTAGTGCATAATCAAAATAAAACTTACTCATATTATACATTGTCTATTCCAAACTAGTTTTTATAATCCAAAATAATCAGACATGGTACTACCTGTCAAAATATTCGGTCTTTTTAATGCCACGTGCTTCGCTTGGATCAAACGAAACTCGGCGTCGGCGTACGTGCTTTGATCTCTTAACACCTGCGGTTTTATGAGTAAAAGAAGTCGCTGTAGAAATCATTTTATTCGACAAAGGTAATTCTTTAAAGTAAATACATTGTAGAAGAAAAATGTTACTTAGAAAAAATCGGCTTGAAGCGCCGCGATTTTGTTTTAAACATAACGTTTATTTTAAATAAAGAATAGAACTTATAAATGTTAATTAAGTTAATTGAAAATACTTTTCGCATCCACAAATTATCAAACGTTACTCAATCAGTGGTGTCACATAGCTCGAAATTTGAAAGTTGACGTAGTTAGTTTGACATCCTTTATGAATGGTCGTATTTTTCACACCTACCGCGACATTCGCGAGTGACAAAATTTAATGCTAATTGGAGAATAAACCTCGACTAATTACAGCAGATTTTAAACGGAAAACAATATTTATATATCTACGTAAAAGGTAATTAATATTTTCAGTAACTCAATACTTTTAGAAACAATTATATTTGGAAAAAAAAAACTACATCACAGCGGCGATTCGCAACGAAAATAATTCGGCGGGAATGTCCGATTCTATTTTCTAACTTTTTCGGAAAGGGACTCATTGTTTCATAGCTGGGACTCATTGTTTTGAAAAATGTGCGTCCCAGGGACTCATATAAATCAAAACCTAGATTATTCACTGCAATTTCTTTAAAAAAGAGTTATCATCATTTAAAACTTCAAATTTTCTTATAATGGGGTTATGTTTCACCCGATCATTATTAATATTATCACTTTATTAGCGAAAAATATGATTTGTTCACATTTACCTTTTGGCATTGTATGGGTTCCTCTCTGTTTGTTTGATTGGCAGTTGAAAATCGGGAAATGCAAGAATACATTCATTATACCGGGAGAAGAACTGATACTGTACGAACAAAATTATGTAATTATCAAACTAATGCAAGAAAGATTCTTTGATTTAGAAAACGCCGAAAACGGAAGTGTCCACGTACTGGTAGCATCTGCGTACTGGTCCGGTCTGTCTACATGTCATATGCTGGCCAGTTTACGAATCACCTTAAATCATAATATTGTGTTCGTTTCTTTATGATATTTACTTTTAATGACATCCGAAGTGCACCTTGCTCATAATACTTGTGAGAGGTGTGAGGTAGAATCACAAGATAGATAAGGTATATATTTAATTAATACAAGTTTAAATTTATTTTGAAGAAACGAAAAGCTTTAAATCAATTATTATAAATTCAATTCTATCATGATTATATGCTTATGATAGGCAGTTGTCTTCTTTCAATTAACTATTGGATTTTGTACATTTGTAACTTTTTAAATACTTTAGTCCTGAGTCAGAATCGAGCTCGGGTCCTCCTGGACCAGTACCCTATGCGGACACTCTAATCCCTATCTGAATTTGTTTAGTATGAAAATGTGTGGGAAGTCTAAGGGTGCTATCACTTCTACACTCGTGGGTTATTTATGTTGCGTGCCGAATGTAACGGTGAAAAATACTTTTTCCCAAGTTGGATTCAAACGCTTTGAACAGTACCCTAAGCGGACATAAAAGCTAGCTCAATAGAAAGGAAGTACAAGTGCCCTAATACCTCTACTACACATTTTGTGAATCGTGTAGGTACATGATGGTTATACTTTTTCAAAACTTATGTTGTTTTGCTTTTCAGGATAAGTTGACTTTGACAATGCCTTTTAAATCAAGTAAAATGGATGGACCATCTTTCATACTGCTACAGAAAAAATGACTCAGGGAGAAAAGAAACCCTTAGCAGGCATACCTGCTCAGCAGCTGCTGGGCCCGTACACACCAGAAAGTTTGCAAGAGAAATGGAAAAAACCCGAATTTGTGTGCGGCTGGGGAGCAGCATTTGTCAATATCAGTGTGACCTTTCCTATAAACAAGGTCATGTTTCGGCAGCAGTTATATGGAGTAAGTTCATCGAAAGCTATTCAACAACTTAGAAAAGAAGGTCTGACCCATATTTATAGGGGTCTATTGCCACCCCTGCTGCAAAAGACAACATCAATGTCAATCATGTTTGGACTGTATTACGAGTTTCAGCGAAATCTAAACACAATGCTTCCCTCCATGTGGTCCCCAGTCAACAAAAGTGTCGCAGCTATGCTGGCAGGTACAGTGGAGTCCGTTCTGACACCATTTGAACGGGTTCAAGTCTTAATGCAGGATCGTACCTACCACAAACATTATGGTAATACTCTGCATGCCTTTAGTGAAATAAGGCAAACTCAAGGAATAAAGGAGTTTTATCGTGGCCAAACTGCTATTTTATATCGTAATGGCCTAAGCAATGTTATGTTTTTCCTTGGCAGAGATTATTTACATATGATATACCCAGCACATGAAACCGCGGGACAGAAACTTTTCTTGGATTTTGTAAGTGGGGCATGTCTTGGTGCCTTCATAAGCACTTTGTTTTACCCCCTAAATGTAGTCAAAGTGCGGATGCAGTCAAAAGTGGGCGGGGAATTTCATAGCCTATTGCTGACTTTCAGAGTAATTTTGGGTGAAAGGAGTTACAGCATGGAGAAGTTATTCAGAGGTGTGCATATAAACTACACAAGAGCATTCCTCTCCTGGGGTATTGTAAACGCTACCTATGAATTGCTTATGCAACAGTTTAAGAAATTGAGAGCCAACGAGGAATCCTGACGTGGAGAAGTTGGGCGTGTTATTGGGTATTCTTATTGCATGAAATCTAAATATATATACATACTAAAGGGCAGAAACTTTGTCAGTATCACAAAAACAGTAACAATATACCTGACTCCAGATGCTATTTATTTAACCACATATAAGCAGCTTGATCAGATTTCAATTTTTGTTATTCATGTCTTAAAGTAAAACCAACTTCAGGAACATACATGTACATCTATATACATGCTGATGTTGATACTGGTGTTTATACTACTGAGCCCCTAATGTACACTTTTTGTGAATTTTTGGTTTTTAGGCACAGTTGGGCACTACTATTTTTGTATAAGCAGGACTGTGTTAGGACAGTTACAGACTTACATGTTTTGATTTCACGAAGAATTCATGTAGCTGATATAAATAAATTTTAAACTAATGAAATAATTATGGCTAGGAAACATACAATGTAATACTATGTACATGTATTACGGCTATTATTAGCAGGGTCCTGTATTGGCCAGTCAAATTTTAAGTCCCTTGCTACCTGTAGAAATCCTTGTACATGTATATAATATTGGTAAAGATTTACAAACAGATCATGCATGTATACAGGCTGTAACAGCAATACATATGGTTACATATGATATACTGTGAACTAGGTAGCCACAATTCAACATGATATTTTTGGAGCAAAAGTATCCTAGACCTTGTGTTGCAGGTACATGTACATGTAAGACTGTCAACATTAATAATGAGAATTAACAATTTTTACAGAGTATAATTATTGTTTTTATTGTAAGAGTGTTTACATGAGGGGTTTCGGTGATGCATATTATTTAAATCATGTTGATTAATTAATATTCAGACAGGTCATGTTACAACTCACACACCTGGTTACAGAGTGCTTATGAAAAATTCGCAACGGTCTGAAAAAGACTTAATTAATTATTACAAAATGGACAATCATTTTTGCAGATCAAATTGTAATGACTGTGTGTGAATACATGAAATTAGTTTGTATAATTATAGTACATTTAATTGACATTGAGTCTGCAAGAGGGGTAAAGAAGCTATAATTATGCTGACAGTCGCAGTTTTCTGTATCTATAGAACAAATCTATGTCATGTACTATACATCTTGTAAACCAGTCTGTAATAATGCTCAGACTGATGTTTGTAAGCCAGTCCAAGGCTTCTAAGCCAGCTGTATGTATCTGGAATAGATAGAGCATTATGTAACCTAGAGGCTACATGTATAGCCTGATCTGGTGATTAGGATCCATTGTTATTGCATAAGCTGAGAGTAATTAAATTGCATAATGCTCCATGTACTGAAATAAGATAAATACTGTTATGGTACAGTGTTTGTACAGGTATAAATGAGTTTATTTGCTGAAGTAAACTAGGCAGATTTTGCCACAGCTCTACCCTTCGTTCGGCTCTCAGAATAAAAATTGTTTGGAAATTAGGAGGTTGGCACCTCCTACCAAAAAAATCTGCTTTTAGACAATAATTTAAGTTTAACAGCATCTTTTGGGACAAATGCTGAGGTTGATCATAGACCCCCTTCAGGGCTAAATGGCTCTAACCTTATAAAACCCACTCACAGAATCAAGTTTTGTACAATTTTATAACTTTCTTTCAGTTTAGACTGACATTTCATGAAACTGTTTTCTTTACCTCTGTCCTGAGCAGAGAGTGATCGAATGAGCCATTGCTATCACCCTTCATTAATCTTTGTCAGTCATGTCTTGTTGTTTGGGTTCAACTTTTTACTTTGGGGCTATAGGTTTCATATATACGTATATATCCGGCATATACCCAGAGTATATAATGCGCCATATTCAGCCTGGCTACATGATGTCAAAAGATGGGCATAAGCTGGTATATGCCGGCACGGATGAAACAAATAGCCATCACCAGCACCAGCACCAAAAGTGCATCTGCTCTAAAACATAGATTCATTTTATCCTTAAAGAGTTTACGGGTGTCTTGAGGTCTTCTAGGTAACCTCTATGCATTTGTGCCTTAAATCTTTTCAATGCAATAACTATTTTTTGTCAGTTATAGAGTTCTTTTTGAAAACACAATACCATATGATTTCTGTTAACAGTGGTTAAGAGTTTTCTGTTGACAATGGTTAAGAGTTTCCTGTTAACAGTGGCCAAGAGTTGCTGTGATTCCTGTCTCTAAAAAGTAGAAAAACATTATGTACTAGAATATGCAATCAGATTTTCAAATACATTGTATTGTTTATTTTCTTTTCTAGTATAATGTTGCCATGGTTATGGTAATGCAACATTTTACAAATTACAAGGTTAGCTATTTAAGTCAGATATATAGGTTTTCAATCAGCCTTTGCAGTGAAGGTTGTACAAAGTGTTCAAATTTCATAGGTGTATGATTTGAACCAGTTATTTTACACAAACAATTCTCATTTTCGATGAATTGGCAAATGCTAGATAGAAATTGCCTGTCTGAGAACTACATGTTAACAATCTATGCTTTAACAAATTTATTAACCATGTTGACCATTCACAATGCATGAAGGATACAGTACCTGAGCTGTGCAAGGAATTACTGTACATTGCTTTAATTACTCACTTGATGCAATGTTCTATATCAAATTCTGACATGATTAATTACATATATAAAGTTTCATTAGTGATATATGGCAATTCATTTGCATCAGTATGCATATTTATAAGGCAGTAGTATTTGCTAAAAATGTACATGTATGTGCTTGTGGAAGATTTGAAGTGATGATTGTTTCTTACGGCTATTCACGGGTACTTAAACTAAAGTTTGGGTGATCTACGGTACTCTGCCATTTTATGATATAGCTACCAATATGTTACAAGGTTGAAATGATTAGCCCAAATCTTTCAACTGCTAATCGTAAAAAATATTTTTTTCATATGAAGGAAAGTCACATCTTTCATATTCATACCATAAATATGATTGGTTTTCTTTTGATGTGTGCTCATACAGTAAACTCTGTCTATAACAAACACCTTGGGACCATTTAAATTTGTTTGTTAAAGAAGACAAAAATCAGGTCCAGAAAATGTGTTCCGTATATGTGGAATTCCGCTATATCAGGGGTCATCTAATGTACAGAGTTTACTGTATCTAGCATGGAGATTTTATGATTATAGCCAATTTAATCCAGGAATTTTTCTCTGATAGTTTTCTTCTGATATGACTGTCACATAAGATAGTAATTGTAATAGAATGTACTATAGCATTTTTTTATCATGAATGCATTCCTCAAGTTCGACAAAACAGAAAATTTTGTTTGACAATTTAGCAATTGAGCACTTGTGATATAATAGAGAAAGTATTGATGTTGGAAATATATCTGTCCATCATGTGCATATCTTTAAAAAGCTGTATGTTGTTTTGTACAAGTATGTTTTTGAATACATTTGCTGTTTATAATGACATAAAAAAATGTCTATTTTACAATTTGATGTACTAAGTGATTGCTTATAGTCAAAATGGTTGTCTTTCAAAGTCTGTAGCAGTAGTAATGAATTATTGGACGTTACCGTTACCTCAGCATTAGCAGGTATACAATATGGTTGAATTAACTAGTCCAAAACAATAATGCAGTAATTTCTAAGCACAGTGAAAAGTGTTGTAGATTTATGGCTGCAATTATTGGCCAATTGAAATGGCTTGTAACTACATGTAACTGGCTTGTCAATGATTCAAGTGTCAATATTGCTGATCTTTATTTATCTTGCTGTGTGCAAGTTGTATTGCCTTTGCCACCAGTACAGATCCAGTACAGATCATGATACATGGTTAAAGAACATGTTGAAGCTCTTGTTTGAATCAGGGTAAAGTTCATACTTGCAGGAGAACAGAGGCAAGTTCTTTTCTGCTCTGTAACTCCAGTACTGCGTTTCCCAACTGGGGTTTTGTGTTATACTGCTGATTGTGTAATAAAATTGGGAATTTCATTTTTTCCTTTATTTCAGAATTTATGCAGGCTTTTGAGTAAGAGAACTTGATTTAAATGCAGTTAAACTGTTATTTTATAAATGAAATTGCATAGAAATAATGCTCAGCAAAACACTGCGGCCATAAATGTCCTAGCAAAGCAGATCAGTCACTAATGTCACAAGTTATTATGAAGTTGAAATTAATTTAATTAATCAAACTTAGCAAATTATAGTCCCTAAAAAGAAACATACTCAGTGAGTGTACATCAAAATCTCCTTGGTCGAAATCCCCTTGGTCCGAAACTGGCATAATAGTCATATATTAAATCCCCTCAATAGATTTTACAAGTGGAAAAGCA
This sequence comes from Saxidomus purpurata, assembly GCA_022818135.1. NCBI lineage: Eukaryota > Metazoa > Mollusca > Bivalvia > Venerida > Veneridae > Saxidomus > Saxidomus purpurata. The sequence goes on from JAFMSR010000017.1 coordinate 13,663,941, forward strand.
TATATTGAATGAAACAATTTTACTAAATGTTTTATTTGTCTCTAGTTTTACTTAACTATAGCGAATGATTGAAAAAATTAAAATTATTGAAATTACAATGTAAAATCCATTGAGGGGATTATGACTACTATGCCATTTTTCAACCAAGGGGATTTTGAGTGTCTCCCATTCACTGTATCTAAAAAATTGTTCAACGCAGCAAAGTGTTATGTGCAACTCACAAGTGGAGCAGACATGGAAAAGCCTTAGGTGACAAACTGTTAAAGGACTGTGCACAAAGGTGGAGGTGTGAACCATAGATACAGTAGTGTTATTAAGCTGTTTTTTTTGGAAAAAACCTGCTTATTAGAATGCCGATGTCGGGCGGGCGCGTGGGCAGGCTTCAAACATTGGTTTCCGTTCAATAACTGTTAGGCGACCATTGCAATTAAACTTGGTGGGTTGTGCTGGCATGAAGCGCAGCTTTGGTCGCTTTGGGGTCCCTGGGGTCAAGGTCACTGTTACTAAAATAGAAAAATGGTTTCTGCTCAGTTACTCAAGTTAGGAGTGACCAATTGCGATGAACCAATACAGTAGTAGTTAGCTTCAGCTGGTTTTGTTTGTATGGGTCAAAAGGGTCAGCACTTACTAAAATAGAAAATGGTTTCCTCTCAATGACTCAAGTTAGGAGCAACTAATTGCAATGAAACTCAGTGTTTAGGTAGCTTGCGTAGAGAGGAAGCTTGATATTGCATTCGGGGTAACTAGGGTCAAGGTCAAGGGCACTGTTACTAAAAGTAGAAAAATGGTTTCCGCTCAATAACTTGAGTTAGGAGTGACCAATTGCAATGAAACATGGTGTGAGGATAGCTTGCATGGAGAGGAAGCTTGGGATTGCATGACCTAGGGTCACTAGGGTAAAAACAAATTTCTTTGCAGTGGGGGAGTCAAGGTGCCGTTTAAACCTGCTTTGGGGGCATTGCAGTGTCTTCTTGTATGTAGACAATAAAAGGGCAGGGTGCTCTAAAAAAATGGACAGGAAGCATTAAGTTTGGGATATGGCACTTTTTGCATGTTTGAGGACTTCAAAATCAACATATTCTGCAGTGGCGGTCGATTTTTCATGACTTCCTAAAGGATATAGTTTGGTGAGGGATTTAAATGAACTGAATTTGCTTTTGAAAATTCTTTATTTATTTCAGCATTGTTTATCATGTGTTGTAAGTGTTATAATACATTGTGAATGATATAAAATGATATTTATTACATATACTCTGTGTGTGCTGTTTACGTAATGTAAAGGCACTTACAATCAAAACCATGTTGAGCAGCTATTAGAGAAGTGGTATCCTGAAGTAGGTGGCTTTTTGATTTTCATACAGATGTTAAGGTTAGTAAGCTGTCTCAAAGTTTTCTAAACGGGCAAGAAAAATTTACAGTGCTAATACACTAGAAATTTCTTTGCTTGATATTACAGTGTCAGGTACAAGTGAATTGTAGGGGTATACCAGAATTATGTTAAAACTCAGGTAGTAAATGACTGCATATTAATTTATTGTAATTTAGATGTGCGACTCCTGATACATGTACTGTTTGTTGAATCGAGTGTGCTCATAAATTACTTATAGATACATGTATACCTGTGATCATAATATAGTTACATGTACTGTGCTATTTCTCTGATATTTTAGGAGATATAACGATATGATTTATTAATGCACAATTTTTTTTAATTTTTACTTATTCATTTATTCGTGATTGGGAAACTTGTGACATTATCACTCCAGATCGAATCAACCAAAGTGAGAAAGAGTGGTAATTTGGAAATATCCATGTCTTGCCCAAGGATGATACGGCTGTGGCACCGGTAGGAATCAAACTTTGGACCCTCCTAGTCTGAGGCAAATGTGCTTCCAATCAGCCTCAAGGAAAAAACGGTGGTCTGCTATAACCAGTGTATGTGTCATGTCGACTATTGTCAATACGTACCAAATAAATTATTTTTGCGTGTATACGCCTTAATAATTATATTTTCATGGAATGCTTGTATAAATTAATATCAACTAATTAAAATTAAATATTAACCAATACCATTTTTTGGATCTAGAAGGTTAGATATCTCACGGTAACATATCAAAACCAACATCTTGACTTAAATACATGTAGTCACTGTTATAATATATCATATTAAAGTTAATAAGAGGCAACAGAAATTGCATTTCTTACCGTAGGTCTTCCAACTGACCTTGACCTTTTACTGCCGACCTCAAACTCTTTTTATTTAAAATTGATCAAAAAGGATAATATTCAAGTGTTTTGGAGTAAAAAGAAATACAAACTAAAATATATAGCAAAACCCCTGCTGACGGACCAAACATAAATGTTTGGCAAGGCGACCCGAAACATACATTTTTCCCCCTAAACATTTCACGTCTGATCAATTAGCTTTCTACAGTTGTTGCAAGATATTTTGACAGTGATTTAGGAGAAATGTGAAATTATTGATATTATTGTGTAAACATTGGGTAATGTAAGCAGTAATTAATTTCTTGCACGAATAATTTACGTTTTTATGCACTGTAAACTTTTGTTTTGTGCATATATCTATTATGTCACTGTCTCATTATCCTAAGTGACTTGTATATCTGGGTTGTATATGTCCCAGTCTGTATGATATTGAGTTTGGGGCTATATGTTTCATCTGTGCCGGCTATTGGCCTCGTAAAGCCAGACGAAATCCAGTTCAGTGTCAGCAAAGGGGTCTCAATACAAGCATACGCCAGGCATACGCAGGATATATGCCGGTGTGGATGAAACGTGCAGCCCCTTAGTCGGGTAGCTTATATCAGGGAACTGTAATACCCAATTACATATAAACTCCCGACTCCTTGGGGTAAAGACTATTGAACTGCTTCAAGTGCTGTAACTGTTTATTATGCACTAAACCAAGTGTAGTTATTACTTACACAGACATGTACATGTATGCAGATGTTAATCATTCAGTATAATCATGTTTTTTTCTGTATCATTTTTTACCTGTGTCACTTGTTTGATTAGATGAATTGTGTACATTTTATAGTTTATATAGCATTGTGTTTATTCAGTAAATTCATATTCAATGTGCCAAGAATGAAATGGGTATAGTTTTACAATCTATTAGTAAATAGTGTGCAAAATCAATGACAATTTAATTTTTTTTTTTAATTAAAATACAAATACACATGCCAATTAATAGACGAAACCTTATGAGATGTAACATTTTCTTGTTAAGGTAGCACCAGAGTTTAGTAAATTTTAATTTTTTGGTAAAATCAATATATATTCAATTTGTCAGCACAAATTATTTTCTTTGTGTAAGAGCTAAAAAAAAAAAAAAAAAAAAAAAAATTTCCCGAGCCAGGTTCGACCTCGGATCTGTGCTAAAAAAATTTACAGCGGCTAATATATACCAAAGAGCCCACCCCGTTAGTGGGGAGGGGTGATATTTTCTACAATAAAAGTAAGCAAAACAACACATTTTAATTGTTTCTTTTGCTGGAAAACTTGTCACGTTACTAAAAAACCCCGATACAGTAAATGACAATTGAAATTGAAAATTTTCTTTTTTTAGCGTAACTTGTCCATCTGGAGTGCAGTCGCTTTAAGGTAGCACCAGAGTTAATGCATTGTTACAGTCACAGTAACTGTTGCTGATGTGTTATTTATATAATTCAGGTTGCTGTTCCCCCTATGTGTTATTGTTAATTTGATTTTAGTTATTATACCTACATAGTTAGCCAGAGAAAAGTGCTTTTTGTTTGTTTTTGTTTGTTCGTTTTTGCCAAGCTTTAGGATATATTGGATGTCTGTTGTCTTTTCTTTCTGTGTGCCACATTTTACTTTATGAATTATGAAATTATTGTGCTCTTAAACCACTAAGTGAAAGATATTTTAAATACACTTCACAGAAAAGGTCTGAGGGTGGTCTCCTAGTTATCAAGTTGTTCAAATCATTCCATTCTATGCAGGTGAGTTGCCATGTCAAATCAATCATATTGAATTAAATATCCAAAACCACACAACCCAGAGTTTAGAGTTTTGTGTAGCATTATCTTGTGTTTTACTTTATACCAAGTTTTTTCAAATCTGGCCCCTTGGGTCACATTTGCCCCTTCATAGGGAGCACTTGCTCTTCATAGACCACATACAAGTTCCAGTTTTCATTTGGGTACCTGATTATCTAATAATGTCTCTCGAAATAAATTATGACATCATAGTGAGTTCGGGAAGTGTCGAGGTTCTCAGGTGAGCAACATAAGGTCACTAGTCTGATACATCATGTATATATTATACCTTTTGCATGTGATATTTAAGTGCTCAATATTTCAGATTTATTTTTCATTTCATAAGGAATTTGTGAATGGTTCAGAAAAAATGTTTCGTTATTTAATTAGGTTTCTTGATTGATTGAGTTTACATTACAGCAGTGAAATAAAATGTTCCAATTTTATACCGTTACCTGAAATTTTGTAATAATCTTTATTTTACATCCGACAGCATTATTTTACAAAACTTACTCATATAATTACTGTTATATCTAAGTAAGAAGTCAAACCTAGGTGTTAAAAGACATCTTTGAAGAATCAAAAGACCACCAGGAAGAAACAGTGAAATAGTCATAGTAGAAACACATAATTCTATATGAATAAAGACCACCTGTAAACAAAGATCCTTTTGGCTTATTCCAGGCCAATGGTCTTTGTTTAAGTTTCTTTTGATGATTATTTGAAGATTAGCCACTTAGAGAACATTTTGTTGAAATAAGTTATTATATATATATATACACTTATTTATTTGCACATGCTATAAGGCGTAAACAGCGACGAGATCATAAAACTGAATGTGTACAGATATATATAAGTCAATATGTACCATGTTATGAACTGTTGTGAAACATTGACAGAAGTGCATAAACTTGCATCATGCATTCTAGTTAGCAAAAGTATGAAGGTATGTCTGTGTTGTTTTGTTAACTATAAATTGGTAGTAAAAGGAGTCATGAATTATATAAACCTGTTCATTGTGTTTAAAGACCCTTTTTTTACGCCATTTCATATTCTCAATTAACTAATAATAACTAAGCGGTTATTAGACCTCGATTTTTCAAATTTGTCTTCATCAACTCCCAAGATTTTCTGTTTTAAAGCAGTCACTTTTTTTTTTCCTATCAGAAAAGATGAAATGCCGTGTCAAGCACACTTTTTTTCATAAAACGGCTTCATATCAGATGAGCCTCCAACAAGCATACTGCTGGTACTAATTTTGGTGAATCATGGCCGTCAATATGCATTGGAATTTTATCAATCCTTCCAGTATTAAATTTCTACTATAATCATATCCTCATTATGCCTAATCCATATTTGTTTAGTCCATTGATTCTGTAATCAATAGATTTGATGTGACCCTATGAGAACATGGTCCATGCTTAAAGTCTGAAATGTTTCATAGTTTCTCTGTAGACAGAACTCATTATTGAATCACCTGGTTGGCATGGGGTCACCAAAGGTTGTCTGCTATCTGACCTATATGGTTTGTATCCAATCATAATCAATCTGATCACTACGTTTATAGCAAGAATATCTCGAGTTTGTATCCGCATGACCAGCCTAGATGCTGAGTTCTGGCCCTTTAATTTCACAAAGTCAAAATAAATTCAGTTTTCCCATGTTTAATCTTAAAACTTGAGGCAGCCAGCACAATCTACATTGGTACAAGAGTTATTGCCCTTTTAATTGCTGAAGTGTTAAAAAATCTGCTGTGGCTTAGAAACTTATTATCCTACCTTAGACAGACCCAGTAATAATGCATAATCATGGCATAATATTTTAACATCAGTCACATTACCCCGTGTCGTTCTGGAGTTCTAGCCTTTAATAGTAGTTTGTAAAAGTTGAGCAAATCACCTCTGTTTAGTTTCATATTTGATCGATTGGATGTGACAGAGAGATGTGTAACAGCTCAATTTAAAAATGAAAAAAAAAATAAAAAATCCCTTTTAAGTTTACATAATTTTATTTGTTCTAGTTACATCAGCATGCATATAGTAAATAAATCTTCATACACCTTTCAAGTTTATTCATTTGATAACTAAATGAATAATTCTTCAATGCAACAGAAGCTCAATGACTCTCGAGTTAATATTGCACATAATTGTTCATTTTAACAAGATCTACATAAACCACTCAATAACACAACCAATTATGCTGCTTTATATATATTAACTCTAAACTCGCACTGTCAAGAAGTCCAATATTCTTGCTGAAGAAAGAAATCTTGCACACACGTCTGGCATTTGATATGTCTAATAAAAATGCATCCAACCACCCCGGACATTCTCGCACAGCTATTCTTATGTGGCTATGCTATTGTTCTTTCCTTTGTTGCTTTAGACACATAAAAGAAAATTTTATCCACGTAACAGACTGAATGAATATAATTCAAGCCATACAAGTATTTATACGTATTAGCTCGGAAAAGCCAACTTTGCTATAGCCATAAACCAAATGGTTTTGTATATAACTACAAAATTATGTATATGTGATATTTTTCAAACCAGCAACAGTTGAGCACACACCAAGCTGCTACATTTTTAATCAAGCCAAGACATTAAGGCTCTTTAAAGTTCCAGGATCACTTTTACAAGAAGCTCTCATTTGATCAAGAATGATGTCTTTCTGGTTCTTGATGAAACAACCTAGATACGAATGAAATGCATATGTCAACATTGTTTTAAAGTGAATAGAACATGGTTCTATCATTATCTTATCAAATAAGTTTAACAAAAACCTATTAAATTGGAATATTGCCTTTTAAGAAACGCTACACTTTTAAATCACATGTTGATCATATTCATGACAAGGAAAAAAAAAAAAAAAAAAAAAAAGCCAGGAAAAGACGCCACGCCTTAAATAAAAACAGATAATTATTATTCCCTGAGGAATATTGAAAGTATTTATTGTGCAAATAAGTTTATGTTACAATACCAATAACTTCAACGTGATCCTTGGACTTTAAGAGATTTGCAAATTATACATGTACCTGTACAGATTAGTGAACAGTATCGGTAGACACACCATTTTTAGAACATCTTTACTATACACTGGACCAAAATGCACCTATACTTATTTCATAAAACTAGAATGTATTGGGCAAAAAGCACAATGGAAATACTCTGAAAAGACGAAGATTTGTCATTTAAGCTGGTAAATCTATTCTGAACAACAGGTCTACGTACACAATGTGTCAATATATCTTTTGAGCACCAAGGAATAAACATCATATTCAATGCTAACAAACAGCCCTCTTATTTCACTATCACAGCCAAGTTTTTACATCTGGACCCGTCTTAAATGTATATATAACAAGCCAACAAAATTAACAAAACAATAGGGTCATAATGGCCCTATATCGCTCACCTGACTACCATTGGCTATAATAAAAGGGGTCATGATTCTAACATAATTCGTAGAGGTCCACTACACAATGCTAAGTAACATTTCAAATGTCTATAATCTGCCTGTTGGCCTTGTCTTTTCTTTTTTTAAAGTTTTCCCTATGTAAAATCAAGTGACTCCCCCCGCCCCCTCCGTCCTTGGAATTTTGACTAGGGTTTCAGAGAACCATAGCAACCAGAGTTCTGCATTGAATGGAATTCTTTGAACACCTTTGATAGAGCTTCATGCAACGAACATCCCTGCAAAGTTTCATCAACATAGGCCAAGTGGTTTCAGAGGAGATGTCGTTTGAAGGAAAAGTGGACGGATGACGGACCCCGGACGGAGAGTGATCCTAATAGCTCACACTGGCACTTTGTGCCAGGTGAGCTAAAATATTACAGTAGTTTTATTCATTTACATTGCAGTTACATTAGAACCAATATAATAAGCATCAAAATATTTCCCCCAGTGTAAAGAGTTGTCCAAAAAATCAAAGAGATGTATACTAAAAACTATCGAATTACTTGTACTATCAAATACTCTTTTCTGCATATTGTGCTTATGTAGGAACAGATATACCACATCTGACAAAAGACCATTGTTTGCTTAAAGGCTAACATCGACAATGTAAAAAAACAATCAAGGAATTACCTAACACTCTTCTGAAATACAAGCCAAGGTTTGACTGTACATGTTACAAACTGAGGTGAAAATTCAAAATATTTCACTTGTACCCCATAAGCAAAATACAAATTAAGATTAACTCCACCATTTTAGTACTACATGTACATTTCAATGGACTTTGTGCTTCTAATGACCTAGGAATAAAATATCTGAAACCATTTAAACACGACCATTGTTGCATAAAGCAGACTGAATTCTTGTAGTTTCTGAAAATATAAAAAATAATGATACAGTATAATTAAAAAAAAGAAAGCTATTTGCTTCATATATTTTTTGAAAAGAAAAAAAAAATCATAAAAATGAATTTTCATCCTGGGCAGAAGAAATTATGACAAAGGGTCGTCCACAGCTTCAGTAGTTCTGGATTTGTCCGTCTTCTCCTTTGTTGCGGCTTTCTTTTTCTTAGGTTTACTTGAAGCAGCACTTGTGTCAGCAAATATATCATCTGAAAAATAATCAGGAACATTGATGTCACATTGTATACTTTCATTGTATGTATTTTACATGAAGGAATTGAATACAAGAATGCCAACTTGGCACTAAGTTGCTTAATCCAAGTCAATTAATCCATTAAATAATTATATTGATCAAAATCAACATACCTATATCATCCTTAAATATTGGTTTTTTAGTAGTAGTTACAGCTTTCTTTTTGGGTTTCTTTTCTTTAGGTTTCGCCTTGGGAATGTCACTGAATATATCTGTTTGGTCAGTAAATATATCTTCATCTCTCGTAATAGCCTTTTTTGGCTTCTTTTTCTCTACTTTAGTTGCTTCTGTAAAAATGTCATCGTCACCAGCTGCCGCGTTCTTTTCTACAGGTGCCTTTTCAGCCTTTTTATCTTTAGGTTTTGATAGTGATGGTGATGAGAATAAATCATCATCATCATCAATTATAGGCGAAGGTTTTGGTTTCGGTTTCGATTTCTTGACCGCAAAAATGTCATCATCATCAACATCTTTAGTTATCACAGGTTTCTTCGTCTCCTCAGTGTTGTCTTTATTTACGTTCTCCGATTTCTTTGGCGCCGAGCTAAATATATCATCATCTTCCATTAAACCTGAGCTTTTTGTTTTACCTTTAGTTGCTGATGATTTTGGCACAGATGAAAATATATCACCACCATCATCTTCAACAGTGTTTGATTTTGGAACACTTTTAGAAGTAGTACTAGCACTTGTAAATAATTCGTCTAAATTTTCTGTTTTGGATTTCGGAAAATCTAAATTTTTTCCTTGGAATAAGTCATCGGTACTATTTTTACTGTTAGTATCCTTACGCTGCCCTATCACAGATTTAGCACCAGGTTTGGGTAAATCACTCCCAAATAAATCCTCATTACCAAATAGATCTGTTTTCTGTTCAGTTCCAAGACTGAAGTCAGGTGAGGGACTTCTTTCAGGAGAATCTGCGTAAATAAAAAAATATAAATAAGTGTTCTTTGTATTGGTCACATCTAGAGTAACAAATTCCATATTCAGAACATGTACATGTACAGTGAAATAATATCAGAAGAAAACATTTCTTAATTTACCACTCATTTTAAAATTATTTTTTTATAAATCATGCAGAATATCTTATACAGTAACGACCTTGGGGCCATTAATGTTCCATATCTGGAGTTGTTATATCCGTATACCATTTTCATATATTAAAATTAAAAAAAAAAAAAAAATCGGGCTGAGAAAATTTGTCCTATATCCGGTTTACGCTATATCCCGGTCTTTACGGAGTTTCTGTAGTACATGTATCAGAGTATGTATTTTCTTCAAAAGAAATGGTTCGGTTATGGAATGACAAGTATTTTAAAGTCAGTTCAATCTATTCATAGTTGTTCATAATATAAAATGTACCTTGTAAAAGTATCTGTTATCACTTTGTTAAACTTCATTTATTATAAGTTTTCTGACATTCACATTGTATAAACATACAGTTAACTCTGTATATAACAAACTCCTTGGGACCATCTGAATTTGTTCCTTATAGCCAGAGTATGTTACATCCATATAATATCATCTTTTTCTTATTTTACAACAGAAGAAAAAATCGGCCTGGAAATTTTGTTCCTTATATCCAGAATTTTGCTACATCCGGAGTTGTTACTTACAGAGTTTACTGTATGTTCAACACTATTAAATTTTGAATGTAATCTATTGTAACACTGATGCTTAACCTAATATTGGTGGTGGAACTCTAGAAGGATCAAAGTCGAGATCAGGTACCACTGGACTGGTTTGTGATTTTTCTGGACTAGTTGATGATCTAGATGATGGTGGACTAGTTACAGGACTAGGGGAAGAGTTGAAGAAATCATCTGTTGTACTTGAAGGGGACAACACAGCAGATTTCCTGGCATGCCTTGAAGGTGGACGCCGTTTACTTTGTATTTTTGCGCGATCCTGGAAATCAAAGAATGTAAGATAGCCACTTTTGGTTTAAAGATAAATTTGATTCATGAAAGTAAGGCCCGTGCCAACACTAATGCGTTCTTATAGAATAACTAAATTGAGGACAGAATAGAAAAATCTGTGACGCCACAGTCAATTGTTGTTTTCCTTGCAATCTCTTAAAAGATGGTGTATCTCATTCCTTACAAATAATTATAACACTTATAAAATATAGCAATATAAGAAACAATATATATATTTTTTTTGTTTCCTGCAGATTCTGAATCTGATTCACACATTGAGATTTTTTTTCACAGTCATGTTCCAGTTTTTGCAAAAAATTACTTAAAATCAGTTTATAGGGAATTAAATTTATAAATTAGCTATTAAAATGACAACAGATGTAGCTCCACAGATCTTGTTGTCATTGTCCATTCTGTTGAGTAATATATATTGTGAACAGGAACTTTTGCACAATACACACAGGAAAGAAACTACTAAACAGATGTAACTGACTTCAGCAACACAGTTAGGCCAGGCATCAACAGTGGCAAATTAAAGAAGGTGACTGTTTAATACAAGTGTTCCTAAAAAAACGGCCAATGGACACGTGCGGTTTTTTAGAAAGAATTTTAAAGCCAGCCAAAGTCTATTATAAAGGGATTATTTTCTTTTTATGGCTAAGTCAAAGTCAACTGCTCACAAACAGTATCACAAACAAACCCACGTGTTCTTTTGTGCAGTGTCAACCATTTGGCATGTAATGTCCAGGGACAATCCAGCAAATTAATTCTATTAATAATTTAAACACTGGAACCATCCATAATGTTATAACAGTATTGGCTGCTGAATACATGTCGGGAAATGTTATTGCATTTCCTTGAAGTGCTCCCCGAGCCGACCATTTTGATATGCAACATGACCCACTTCAATGCAAGGTGTGAAAAATAGTGAAAAACCACCAAACAGTGGCGACCACTGTCATAAAGCTCAACTGTATATGGAATAAAACTTCTCTAGTGCTTGAACATGCGCATACCTTATTAGCGCTCTGTAGAGTCTTAGCTTCTGCTGGAACATCAAAGCCAATAGAAATTGGCTCGGGCTCCTTTGCAGGTGGTGCTGCCCCTGGCAACATGGCCGATGGATTAAAGTTCAAGGAAGCCTACAAATGAACAAATAAACCACCTTCCATTTACTTATGTTTATATGCTACTACATGTATGTACTGTTAAAAGAATTTTGTTATAATAAGGAACAGGAGTTTTACTCAACTTTCAAGTACATGTACAATAAAATACCAGAAACTGCATTTTCCAATACATAAGAATTTGAAATTATTTCCATTTTGTCTGCAAAACTGTAAAAACAGAGAAGACATGATATTTTTCTGCTCAGATATCTTTAAACTTCTACATGTAAAATAAACTGTATATTTCTTGAAATATTAAAACTGTAATAACCTGGAGTTTTCCTATTTTACCCTTTGTTGGTGAGGTACTAGAAGGCTGTTTTACAGGTTCATCTGCAGGTTTAGGTTTATCCACCTTACGTTTCTATGGTAACAAAATACAAACACACTTCAAACTCACAGCAAGCAAAAGTAACTGTTACTATAACACTACAAGCAAAAGCGGTGTATTTGCAAATGTTTCCTACATTGCATAAAAAAAAAATTATTCTGTAAGTAAACTGTTGCTTTTAAATTACAAATTTCTTTAGGTTTGTACAAGAGTTAAGGAAAGTTAGTGGCTAGACTCTACTGCCCCAGTAAAGAGATTGTATGGCAGCAAGACGGGTGATAAAGAACTGCTGTGACTGAGTTACTGGTATAAGCTGTGTACCCAAAAAAGAATTACCAAGGATATTTATCAGCTATATAAAACTAGTAATCTAGGGGGTGTGGGACTCCAAACCTATCACTGCTTTAAATTCACCAAGGACCTCATAATTTTTTTTTCTCTGGCGAATTTGTCAGTTCACTAGGAAGCAGACATGGAGCATAGTTAGTAAGTTGGGTGCATTTAGCCTTAAAATAATTGTAGTTAATAAATGAGTAAGTGTACGCTAGACTATTGACAAATGGCATATAGACTAAGTAAACTGAAGAAACTGAAACTTCAAGCCGCAGTATTAACACAAATTTGCAAAACTCAGAAATTAATAAAGTTCTAGGCATTTTATAGAGATAAAGCTAGATCTATTAAATAAAAGATTAAGTCTAGATAACTAAAAAGCAAATTAAACTCAAATTTAGTGTAACAATAAAGGTACAACACACATCACACAATATTAAAGGCTGACACAATGTAAGTTTCCAGTGTTCTTTGATTTAAAGATCCTAATACTTGTACTGATAGAAAATGCCAAAAATATTTTGTACAGTTATGACTTTTCTCAAAGAAAGGGTTCAGTAATATGCTGCGTCATGATTTCTTTCCTGTCATCTCATAAAAATTCTGCATGACTGTATCTGCCTTTTGTAACTACAAAATGTACATATACATTGTGTAACAATGAATATACAAAAGTTTACCTCATCTGTACTTGAGAACAAGTCCTCGTCATCAGGGCTTGATAAGTCTGAAAACAATAAGATTTGATAACAATGAGATTTGAAACCAATGAGATTTGAAACCAATGAGATTTGAAAACAATGAGATTTGAAACCAATGAGATCTGAAAACAATGAAATTTGAAACCTGGATTTGTTCTGGAAAAGTTCTGTTTGTAAATAAAAATAGTAAATGAGACTTAAATTTTCATATGGTTTATTACATGTAGTGGAATAAACTGTGCTGTATGTCTGTAAGGGTATAATTATGAAATAACTGTAAAACAGACTCATTTTTTCTTTTTCAGGATTATTTAAAAAAGAACTTATTCTAAGAATAAAAAGATATTGGTACTTGTTAAGCGTTGTTACATAAAAACATATTGTTGTTTCTAACTTCAGTTTCTGAATGTCACTGCAAACATAAGACAGAAAAAGGGCAGCGGCTCACTTTTTAGTGCTGCAATAAAACAAAACTTTGACAGTTAAGGGCACACAAGATTTTAACCAGAATTTCTAAGTACAAATCAAGAAAATTTTTCACAGAGTATCTTCTTTTGCTTACAATAGGTCTACGATGGTACATAAGACCCAACTTTCAAAGAATATCCAAAGGTTAAGTAACAAGTGGACAAGAAGAAAATTTTAACTGAGTTTCTAAGCAAAAAGGGCCATAATTCAAATAAAATCCTTGACAGAATTACCTTCTCCTGCCCATGTTTGGGAATCATGATGGAAACAAGTATTCCAAATTTCAAATAATACTCAAAAGTCAGTCAAAAAGGGACGGTACGAAAAACTTAACCAAGATTCTAAGTCGATAAAAGGCCTTAATCTTTAAAACAAATCCCTGACAGAGTTACCTTCTCTTGCATACAGATGGGGGTAATGAGTGAAATAGCATTAAAAAGTTTCAAAGCAATATCTCAAAGGGTTAAGGCAATAAGTGGATTTTACCCATATTCAAGTATTTTCTAAGTCAAAAGGGGCATAATTCTGTCAAAAACCTTGACAGAGTTATGTCCTCTTGTCTGTGATGGTGTTCGTGATGGTAAACAAGTATGGTTAGTTCCAAAGCAATACCTCCAAGGTTTTGAAATGAAGTGAGGTGGTACGAAAAACTTAACCAAGCTCAATACACTTTCTAAGTCCAAAAAGGGCCATAATTCTGTCAAAAACCTTGACAGAGTTATGTACTCTTGTCTGTAGATGGAGGTTATGATGGTAAACAAGTATGGTAAGTTTCAAAGCCATACCTCTAATACTTTTGAAATAAAGTGAGGTGGTACGAAAAACTTAACCAAGCTCAAAACACTTTCTAAGTAAAAAAGGGCCATAATTCTGTCAAAACCCTGACAGACTTAGTACTCTTGTCTGTAGATGGAGGTTATGATGGTAAACAAATATGGTAAGTTTCAAAGCCATACCTCTAATACTTTTGAAATAAAGTGGGGTGGTACGAAAAACTAACCAAGGTGTGACGCCAACGCGCGGCGGGGGGGGGAGGGGGGTGGGGGAGGGGGTAGGATAGCTCCCCTTTTCATAGAAAAGTCGAGCTAAAAATGGTCAGAAAAATGTTAACCTGGTGTTTTTGTTGCAGGTGCCCCTGTTTTTTTCATGGCACTGAAAGGGTCCATTCCACCAAACATTGATACACCTCCTATGGGCTTTTTCGGCTTCACTTCTGTCGGTGATTCAGGCTGAAAGAAATTAAACATTTCACTATCAGATCTATACCACACTACTGATCATATTACTTTGAAACTAAAATTTTTGCACAGTGTCTCTGCAAGGAAAACATATTGATTGTCAGTGTTTTTAAATGACACATTTAAATAGATCAGAAATTAATGAAAGAGACTAAATATATCATTTCTGTTATAACATTACAGCTACATATTAAAGATACTTAATCGGGATACTTAGCATAAAGAGTGTTATCGGCTAGAGGAGGAAGTCCCCTTAACTAAATTTCTTGTACTTTAAGATGGCCATACAATGATACATACTGGTTTACTAGGCTGTGATGTCCCACTTCCAAACATATCATCGTCATCATCATCTTCACCCCCAGCAAGTGGTCCTGTTGCTTTCACTGGTTCAGTTTTCTTCTCTTCCTGTTTCTTGACGGGTGCACTAAACAAATCATCATCCCCATCATCCATAAGTGGTCCTGCAGATTTCGGCGTCTGCTCAGTAACAATTTCTTTCTTAACTTCCTGCTTGACTGGTCCCGGTTTTTTAACTTCCTGTTTCTTGACTGGTGTACTGAATAAATCTCCTTCACCATTACCACCAAACAATGGATCACCTGAATTTAGTCGCAAAACCATATATTTATTCTCCAAATCTGTGTGTCCATCAACAGTAAAAACATTGACAATATTAATGAACCACTAAAAAGCAAATGTATTTTTCTTTTCCTGCATAAAACCTTCACTAGCTTATATTTCTTCTGATTTTAATCACCATAAATGTTGATTTTACTATAATAGTACTATTGACTGACTTACTTTAAAGATTTTTTTTCTAAGTAAATAAACTGAATATTATGAAGAATATTTTGAAGGAAATTATTGTTTGAACCATCAAACTTGGTAAGTTTTATACCTGTTGCTTTCCTTGGTTCTGGCTTTTTGATTACCACCTCATCCACAGTTTCTGTCTTTGACACTGCTGATTTCTTTCCCAGGCCCAAGATATTAGATCCTCCAGGTCCAAACATGGACACCCCTCCCACTGGTGGTTTCTTTTCTTTTTTCTCTGGAATTTTCTCCTGTGAAATGAATTAAGCAGACTCAAATAAATAGTAAACAAAAAGTACAAACAAATGTAACCAAGTCCTTTGGTTTTCTTTTGTCGCTAATTGCAATATATAAATTAAATGTACATATAATGGTGCTTGTATATACATGTATGACTTTGTACAACGCATTAAAATAACACTAAAAACCCCTCATGAGTTAACTTTTCCCTATGCCTATTTGATAGATCTTTTCTTTTAATTTTGAAAGAAAACCTTTTGCCTAATTGTGTTAGAAAAGTAATTTTATCCCATCCACGGTTACATTTACAGAAAACTGGACTAATTTCTGTAACATTATTTACTCAACCTACACTCATATGCTATACTGTTACATTTGAAATGACACACAAGATTCATGCACTGAAACCAGTCTATTATACATGGTATGAAAGCAAGAACTGTTAACCAGTTTACGTGTTTCAAATATCTGTCATTTACCTCCACTTCTGGTATATCTGATGACTCTGTGGTTGTAGCTCCAGATATACCTATACTGCCTGACTTGGAAGCCTGTTACAGAGAAAGAAAAAAATGGTCTTGTATAAGCACATGATTGCAGAAGAAGTATGCAGACATCAGGCCAGTATTCTAATAGCCAGATACACCAATTGCAATTTTGTGATTTGTGTGCAGACAGACATATTCGTGAATTCTATATTCTCCTAAGGAGAATTCTCTAGGAGTAAATCTATGTGAAATGAATCTTTTGCAAGAATTTTGAATTAGCGAAGTGGATAATAGGCAAAAATTAAATCAATCGCAAATTTACACAATTTACAGTAAAAGAAGAAAATATCAACAAAATGTTTCAAAGAAGCTTGTACTATTCACAGTACATTTCACACTTTTTTCAACATTATAAAAGTCATAGAGTAACTATATCTTTGTCTTATTCCAGAATAGCTAATAAATAAGTAAAATTGACTGAATGTATCACATGTCATGTCCCTTACAGATTTAGCAGTGAACAACTATTCGTACCTTGACAGAACCAGTACCAAACAGATCATCATCTTCATCATCATCAACATCACCTCCAAACAAAGATGGTTCCTTGACAGCCTTGGTTGGCTGAGCTTTCGTTACCTTAGTAACTGGCTCAGATTTCTGTTTTAATGAAAGAATATAACAGTGTATATAATGCAGTTCAGATAGCTGTTCTATGTTCCTGGTAACAACATCAATATTGTAAATTATGACCATCCCGCCTAAAACATGGCTAAATGGATGTTGGCCTCGTTAGATCAGTGGTTAGGGTGTTCACCTTCAAAACAGGAATTCCTGGGTTCGAACCCGAGCCAGAGCACGAGGTGTGTCCTTGGGCAAAGACACTTAAAACACATGTGCCTCAGTCTACCCAGCCGTAAATGGGTAGCAGTGATGAAAAACTCACTGCCTCTATCTAGCGAATGTGATGACATCTGGAATGAGTGTTTAAGAGCCTTTAAATAAGCTACAGAGCTTTCTTCGTAATCAAACTAAAAATAATTTCGTACAAACTAAATGGACGATACACTGATATAACTACATAAATAATACATTTCAAACTATATCTAATAAATGCTAAATTAAATGTACTTTTATTTATCCTTGTTTGGAATCAAGATACCTTGGAATGGTGTATCTTATATAGAACCTGTACCTGTGGGGCAGGAGTTGCTTTTGGTGGTGGCTTGCTAAAAATATCTGCTGACTCATTTCCTCCAAACATATCACCATCATCATCAAATATATTCTTCTTAGCTGGTGAAGTTGTCTAAAGCAAGAACAAGAAGTGATTTTTTGGAAATATAGTATTGACTGTATAGTCTTACTTGGCGATTTTCTTTTTCACTAGGTTTTATGCCATTACCTGAAACCTACTGTATCTGGTTCATTTAGATTTGATAATGAATCATATTCTAAGACAAGTAACTGAGTAATGGACAAGTAATTGAGTCATAGACAGCTTTCCAAACTGAATGAAATGTAGGTATTTCAAACAGTGTTCTTCACAGCACATCAGACGAACCAAACAGATTCTGCAATTAGATCGAAGTCACTGATCATGTTAACCACGTTTTCTGCTTTTTGAAAAATTTCAACCTGAGGTTTGCAAAGCAAACTGTATGAGATGTGTAACTCTATGGTCGGGTTTTACATACAGTACAGTAACTGAGCAAATCACCATTTCAAACCTCGGTATGAATTTGCTTTATGTAGCATGTAGTCACAAGCTAAGATTAAAAAGCTACCTTTTTCAACAAGATTACAGATCATATCTGACAGTTACCTGTTTTTGAGGTGGAGGTTTAGGCGCCGATCCCCCTCCAAACAAGTCATCTTCACCTTCATCTTCATCGTGAAACATGGATATTGATTTGGATGGTGGTCTGCCAACAGGCTCGGCTTTCTTTGGTGTTTCTTCTTTCTTTGCCTCAGGCTCCTTCTTCTTAAACGGATCTACACCGGTTGGAAATATTGACACTGCACCGGCCGGTTTCTTTGGTCCTCTGGAAAAAGAATGACCAAGTAAAACTTCATTCTAAGACTTTTAGATTGTTAAATAAAAGACCGATCATATCTTGAACTGTTTGCCCATTTATTCTCTGAAATGAGTATAGACCTAGGACTGGGTGATCATAGTCTACATTCTTGGCTTTTCACCGCTCTAAATCATATATCCCATGGATGCACCCTGTGACCCTGACCTCCTGAATTTGAGCTATAGTTAAGTCATATCAAATGGTTCATTTTCTGTACTTGACCTGTTTTGTGAGTTAACCATGGAAAACCTTTCCAACAAATACTGTAATCATATTGTATGTTTGGTAAGAGCTGTGACCTACAGACACAATTTTGCAAGACAGCAGATAGTGGATAGAACACGGTTACTACAAATCATGACGTATGTCAGGAATTCTTCCCTTACAAAGGCAAAGTTTCTACTAACTGTTCTTTAGGTTTAGGTGGAGCACCACCAAACAGATCGTCCTCATCATCATCGTCCATGAACAGGCCCGAAGACTTCGGTTTCGACTTCTCTACCTGAAATATGTACAAAATATGCAAATGTAACAATAATCTTAAAAAGATAGGTTATAAAAATTTAGTAGTATAAGAATATAAAATACTGATGGAGTTCTATACAGAAGAAAATCCTCGCTGCAGCAATAAATCATGAAACTTTCCATCCCACAATGCAAACCTTCTTATAGTAGATCATCAGTTATCATACATGTACAGGCATTATTGGACTTACTATTTCAAGTGAAAATACTGCTTAATTTTTAAGCATAATAATACAGCAAACTCTGTATACAAAAAAAAATCAAAAAATCTTTGGGACCATTTAAATTTGTCCCTTATATCCAGAGAACGTTATATCCATATAGCATGTTAATATTCAATACAGAAGGAACAAAATGGGGCCCGAAAATGTGTTCCTTATATCCGGAATTTCGCAATATCTGGAGTCGTTATATACGGAGTTTACTGTATCATACAATACAGCTCAGTTACCTTATTTGATGGAGTTGTTTTTACTGGCTCAGATGGTTTAGAACTTGTTCCAAACAAATCATTCTCGTCCTCATCCTCAAACAGACCAGTGGTTGCCTTGGCTTTCCGTGAAAAACTACAATATAGTACTGAAACGTTACCAGAGTTCTGTTTACAAACTGCACTACTACTATTACATGTATAGTGTTCTACATAACCAGCTGTGTCATTATGGAGTTCATTTCCCCCTCACCCCAACATACCACAGAGCTACAGGTCAGACATGCTTAAGTGAAAGCATGCATTGATGCATGAACACATTGAAATGAACTGCCATAAATGATTGTGATACTTATGTCAAACTCACACCAACCAGGTTCAACACAAATATTTCAATTTCATAATTTCTTATTTCTGTTAGTTAAATGTATCTTGATTCTCAATACATGTAGCTTAAAAACTGATTGGTGAAAAGTTGACTTAGTACTTAGTCTAGGAAATAATTTGAACCAGTGTACAATAATTCATCATATCTAGCAGCACTTCAGATTTACAAACACTATTAAACAAATTGAAATTAAAAGAAGATCTGCAGACTGCCATTTTTTACCTGTTCGATTTTGGTTTGGATGCTGCCAAAGAATCATCTGACTCAGCTGCAAATAAGCTGTCTTTTGATTGGGCAGAACCCATCTTGGCAGACTGTTTTGATGCTCCTGATTGGTTAGATTTCAAACTTTCACTTCTAGACTTCTTTCCATCTGACCAATCATCATCCTCCTGTCATTTAAAGTTAATTTAAAAATATGATTCTGATAAGGAAAGGATCAGTGGACTAGTGGTTAAAGTGCTTGACTGGTAACCCAAAGATCACAGGTACGATTCCCCGCTTTTCCACAAACAACTAATGGTCTTTTGGACGAGGTCTAGAAAACAGGTCCTGTATGTCGGTGCTGTACACAGAGTATGTAAAAGTACCAAGTGGTGTCTCTTGCACCAGGACACATTTTATATCTTGCACTTTCCCCAAAACCTACAAAAACTAACCTCTTCTGGGGGCACTGGTCATATGGATTATCTAGTACCAATGACCAACTCTAAAAAAAATACCTAAATTTGTAATTTCGTTCATCATAGCAATATTGCCAAGTGCCATAGTGGTAGAACACATTACCTCTCTCTCTCTCTTCAAGGTTGATTCCATCTAGAATGAGTCTAGCAGTAAGTTGTAAGAATATGTTTCACAATAATTAAAGATAGATAAGTAAGTATAGAGAATGAAGCAGACTTTGATCTAATTTTAGAATTCTTAAATACCTCATCTGACTCATGTCTCTGGGCTTTACTCTTCAGTGCCTTTGTCAGTGGATTACCTGCCCCTGGTGGACCAAACATTGGTACTCCTCCAATTGGATGCTGTCATAAAAACACTGATTAAAGATACACCTGTTTCTGAACCAATAAATCAACAATACTTTCTTAAATGAAGTACACAAACGTGTAATCTCCACCCATCTTTACCGATCAACCATCAATTTATAAACAGCTTAGGCCAAAAGAGATAAAAAAAATCAACTTATTAAGCAAAGACGCAAAGCCAAACTTTCACTGTGAAGAAATGTCTGTCTAGAAACAACTACATGTATTTGGTTACTGTCACGGTCATAATTTTACAATGCTCTAAACCTGTATACATAACAAACAGGCTAACCCTTTTTGCAGGTGGTTCTTCTTTCTTAGGTTTCTCAGGTACTTCATTAAACAGCTCATCATCATCTTCATCTTCAAACAATGCACCTCCAGATTTTTCAGCCAGTTTCTCTTTCTTCACTGAAACAGAAGTTTTGAAAACCCGGTATCTAATAACAATTTTCTAAAACACCTTGCTTCAAAATGGTCTAAATTTATGATCGTAACATATATCAAGTAAAATGAATTCTTTTTCTTGACCCAAGTTGCATACCAATCCTTACCGTACTGGTGGTAACTTGTGATGAGCGCAGATCATGACTGAGCCCATTGAACACAACTTAGTTCAATTAAGAAATTTAGTAAGGAAAGGGTTACTGCACAGACTTGAAACTTAATTCTTGATATTAGTCTGCCTCCCCTGACAGCAGTGATTGCAAAAGAAATGCTTACACGTCTTTTGTCAGGTATAGTAGAAAGATATCTTATATACATGTACAGTTTTTGCATGAGCTCCTCTGTTAAGACCTCACAATATTAACACCAACCTTGTCTTTAAGACCAAACAACTAGGAACCAAATGGCACATTTTATAAAAAAGGTCTCGATAAAAAGACCATTTTGATATTAAGACCACATTATGCCGGTCTGAATGGTAGAACCTCATTGTACAATGTATGTTTGTATTATTACACAGTACCTTCCTTTTCTGCTTTAGGTTTAGCTCCACCAAATATGTCATCATCTTCATCCTCATCATCAAACAAACCTCCACCCCCACCTCCACTGCCCTTTGTTTTTTCTATAAAAAAACTAGAAACTGCCTTAAGGGTAATGGCTTCGAATACCGATATTTCCTACAGGCAGAATCAACATTGGCATGTAGAGCTCAAGGAGGTAACCTACATGTTAAATTGAGGGTAGAAAACCTATGCATTGCTTAGCTATGCATTCTACATGTATTTAGTAAAAAAGTATTTACAGTGACCTAACCATTTACCTAACTATCTAAAACTGGGAGTGCATGACTTAAATACCCCCACCCTCCATTAGCAGCTCTACCTGGGGGTTTTTACAATAATGTATGAGAACATAATTAGTATCAGGCTTCAAATGTGAAAATGGAAAATGAGATGGAGAATGAAAAGTTAATGCTCACAATTGATGTTTGTAATGAAAGTAGCTTTTTGAAATATCATGAGGCCTTACCGTAAGCTTATTTGTGCCACACTATAGCTGGTTACCTCATTTAAATTTTGGATTAGGTGGACATTTACGATCAGGACTAACCTTCTATTACTAATAATAAATGAAGAATTTGGGCAAAGGAATAAATAAGTTATTGAGGAGCTTTTTATCAAGCTGGAAGACCTGGCACTCAAATACTGACCTTGACCTGGTGGCACCTTCAAACTGGATACGGTCATGTACTAGATTTCTTGTCTAACCTCTTTCATGCCAACTATGAAGACAGTAGGTCAAAAGAATGTTAAGATTTGGACATATAAGATTCTTTGGTCAAGGCCCTGTGACCTTGACCTTTGACCTGGTGACCCAAAATGATAGGGCTCTACAACTCATGACATAACCCATGCCAAAACCATGGTTGGTCAAATGGAATCTTAAGTTATTGGGCGGACAAAAAGAACCGACGAACATAGAAAGGTGATTGCCATAAAGCTGAAGCCGGACGGAAACTAATTTAGTATGCCCCCTTACACTTGTTTATGTGTACACAAGGGATGTAAATAGTAAACTTTTTAAGGAAAGTAGGTTTGCTCGAAGACAGATATTTCCCACAGGCATGATTCACGAAGAAAGAGTTAATACATTAAAAGTGTTGTATTGAAAATATCTCAATTTCTCTGGAATTCTATATACTGTAATTAAACTGATTTCAGACTGACAGTTTCATAACCATCTTCATCCCAGGGGGATTCTATACCCCTATCCTCCATTACTTTACCTTTCTCACATTGAGAGACATAGTCAGTAGCCAGGCATCACCCATGCCTAAAACAGTGACACAATAGAAAATAAATGCCCAATGTATGAGTGTGTAATCAAAGCACTGTAAATACTCATGAGAGATATTATGATAGGCATTATTTGTGCCACAACTGAAGAATCTGCAAAATTATTGATATTATTTGATTTGTGAATTCAGTTGGACATTTAGGACAGCGCCTCATACCTTTCTCATTAAGTAAAATGAAGAATTTGGAAAATGAAATAACGTCGGAGGAGTATTTTATCAAGCTGGAATACCTGGTGCTCCAAATACTGACACGCCACCTGGTGGTGCACCTAGTTACAGCTACTAGTTGTCAGTGCAACCTGATTACAATTCTCTACTGGCTTTTCTTCCTCTTCTGAAAACAGTATTAATTCACAAAATGTTATTTGAACACATTACACTACATGATGACTGGGCTCTCTTCAACTGGTCTAATTTAATAGCTCTTGCCTCAAGAATAAATTAAAACCTGTTCTCAGCTGCCAGTAAAGGAAAGCTCCAAAAGTAACCAATAAAGAAAGGTGATTTTTCCATACAGTTCAAGCTAGAATTTGGACATAAAATAAGTGCCTGTGTAACACAAGTGAGTTACATATACAAATTCACTTCCCCCATTCTCTTGTTTTACAGAAAAGAAGAAAAAAGCACCAATTTATTCAAATTCTCAGAACTTTTCAAGAATGTGTGATGACCTAAAACTTGTGATAATCTAAATTCAATGACAGTTTCAGTACCTTCATCTTCTGATTCTTTCTTACTTTCTTTCTTTCCTTTTGAGCTATCACCAAACAAATCACCCTGTAAAATATTCACATGTAACTATTAAATGAATGTTATAAGATATACCATGAGAAATCATTACCTTGATTGGCATGATATTCTGTTTCAATCATCATACAGGTAAACTTGTAATGTAACAAACATAACACATTCTAAAACATGTATAATTATGTAATATGGTTTACATTGTATACAAATAGTATATTGTATACCAGATACAGTAAACTCTGTATATAATGACTTCGGGTATATTATCAACATCCGGATCTAAGGAACAAGTTTTCTCTGCCCGAGTTTTTTGGCTTTCTTAATTTTATATGAAAATTTAATATGGATATAACAAACTCCGGATTAAAGGAACACATTTAAATGGTCAAAAGGGGTTCGTTATAAACAGAGTTTACTGTTACAGTAGATAGTTTCTGCTTATCTGTCATAGACGCTATTGTATGTATACAGCTGAACTTTTGAAAGCTGAAATCAAAATTATTCACCCAACTTGCTTACAGCTGCAAGTACTTTGCATAGAGACAGCTAGTTCAATAGTAAATAGTTAATAAATACACGTTCCATGCTGTAACTTGCTACAAACAAATACTTTAGAAATAACCCTTCCATGGCTGCGTAACACGGGCAGCACCATATACATGTACTAATACAGAATTTATAAGATAAGTTTTCAGGATTTAAGATTTTATCAGAGAAGTAACAGTGCATGCTTTCTTTCATCAAAACTGAAACCCCTTACATTAACATAAACAGCAGAAAGTTGTTTTTCTTACCTCATCACTATCCCCAAACAGGTCACCTGACTTTTTCCCACCAAAAGTTCCGCCACCAAAAAGATCATCTTCTTCATCACTTGGAGCCGGAAACAAGTCTTTATAGAAACAATAAGAACATATTAAGCACAACAGAAATAAAATATATATGAATGAAAACTTTAACATAAGAAACACATTCAAAAGTCAAGCTGATATAGTACATGTGTGTTTTATTTAAATCATCTTTAAAAAATGTGTTGTAAACGTACCATCATCTTCTTTTGGCTTTTCCTTCTTTTTCTTTTCCTTCTTTCCTTTCTTCTTCTCTGTATTTAATGATAAAATTCATAAGTCACTGGTAATTAAAAGATGTAAATATGTCAAGTACTATGTTGTAGTATTAGAAACTTTTGATGCCTGTCCAAATTTAACAATAGCTCTTATATAGTTTTTTTATAGCATATTCTTTTAATTTAAAAGTGAAATACATGCACTGCAAGGTCAATAGCCTTACACAAGCTAATATCCCATTTTTCTACTCTATATTGTCTATATCCCCACTTAGCATATACATTATCTCACACCCTTGTTTGGGTTAATTATACTGTTATGTTCTCTATACCTTTTTTCTTTGGTTTTTCGTCTTCCCACTCGTCCTCATTGTCAGCAGGCACAGGTGATGGGGCTTTAGGGGCTGGCCCTCCTAATTTCCTTGCTAACTCCGATGCAAAGTCTAAGGGAGCACCTGGTGGCTAAATTATAAATTATACTTATTCGTTAACCAACTTCCAATTAATGTGATGGTAAAGTTTTGTTTTTTTTTTAAATCAAGGAAAGCGGATTTTCTATGAAAACCTGATTTTCATTTTTTCTTTCATGAAGAGTAAGGTAGACCTTGTCCAAAATCAAAACACCAAATTTGGTCTTGATACAAGGTATACATCAAGCCACTATATCATTCAAAACTGAAAATAATTGGTGGAAAACAATTATATAATATTAATGTTTTAGAAACAGATAATGATCAACAAACTGCCTAACAATATATACAAATGTACAGTAGTCTAAAAACCAGACATTTACTTCTTTAAATGTGGCTCAAAACACAGTACCTTAGAAAACTTTATATAGCAATGCTGAATTAATTGCTTTTCAAACATTAACTAGCAACTCGTGTACCTTCACTATATTTACACGAAAATTAAGTTATGTGATATTTTAAGCTAGAGCTATCACTGAACGTAATTAAAATACCCCTATAAACATGACCAATCACATGATACCACTTCTCTTATTACCATAACCTGTACTACTATATGATTAGCATTTAAATCCAGTATGTGGTTAAGGCGTTACAAAGCTGAAACAAAATTAAGTCACATGACCTTTGATCCCTAAATGTGATCTTGACATTGAAACAAGATAGCCTAGATACACACTTAGTCTATCTCCGACTATATCTCAGATATGGCCATCATTTGAGCAAAGTGGAATGAAAATCCTTCTGAGGACTTTGGAAATATAGTATCATGACCTCTGACCCTTAATTGTGACCTTGACCTTTGGCTGGCACAGTAAGGATATATGATTTGTTTGTCATATTAATTTTCTGTACATTTGACCTAAGTTTCATAGAAATCATTCAAAGGGTTAAGGAGATACATTCTCATGACCTTTGACCTTGATTGTCTCCATGAGGTAACATTTCGACCATCCTGCAAGAGCTTTAAGAAATATAGTATCATGACTTCTGACCCATATGTCTGACCTTGACCTTGAGGTGACAGGGTTGATGAGCTGAAGCATTTGATCAAAGTCTGATGGGGGGGGGGGGGGGGGGGGGGGGGGGGGGGGGGGGGTTTTTTTTGTTGGAAAATCTTTCAGGGTTTAGGAGATATGGAGCAGACATGAAAACTGACCAACTTTACTGCCTGACCAACAAGTTGACTCCTATATTACCACCGACTTTGTGTTGATATAAGTAATATACATGTATGTGTTTACTGAATAAAGTTATACAGATAAATGGTATAAACCTTTGGTTTTTCTTCCTCTTCCTCCTCCTCTTCACTGTCAGCAGAACTTTCTGCTTCACTGTCATCTTTGGGTTTCTTTTTCTCACTTGTACCAAACAAATCTCCATCACTGTCAGACTCATCCGAATCCTGTAACAGACAGAAAAGTTGAATTTTAAACATAGGTAAGTGACAGCAAGGCTCTTCAGACTCTTTTGCAAATACGGTTAAACCTTTCTCAATCGATCAGTTAAGGAATGCATAAAAACACTTAACTGAGGTTGCTGTGAGTGTCAGCCCCGCTAGCTCAATAGGTAGAGCATGAGACTTGTAATCTCGGTGTTGTGGGTTTGATTCCCGGGGCTGACCAAGTAAAATTACTAACAGTCTTTTGGATGAGACTAAAACCAAGGTCCCATCATGTATGGATGCTATACACCTGGCATATAAAAGAACCAGGGGTGTCTCTGGAATTGGGAAACTTTCTGTATCTTGCACTATCCTCCAAAAACCTAAAATAACTAACCTCTTCTAGGGACGTTGGTCATATGGATTATCCGGTACCAAAGATAAAACTCTAATTACATACACACAGGTTGCTGTTTCATACTTCTGTGTTTTATACATACATAAAAATGGTCAACTGACATATGCATAAGACAGGTGGCTGCCTTCTTGATATGATCGCTAACACATGTTCCGCGATAATTTTACTTATTGTTTCTTACAATTCGTTAACTACATGAAAATGTGTTCGTTCTCCTTGGTCCTACAGCTGCTATAATTCTAAATTATACTTGTCTTTACCGTTTAATAGTACAAACAACTGCTGCAAAGCTAACCATTTTGATCAGAATACAGCTAAACTAGAACTGCCATTGTCATGGCTTGAATACCCCCGCTTACCGCTTTGTCAGAATCAACAGTGGCCATTTAGAGCTCAAGGAGAACCTTCCTGTTATATCTGAGGGTAGTAAGCCTATGCATTGCTTAGTTATGCATTCTACATGTTTTTAGTGGCAAAGATCTAAGTGACCTTAACCTTTGACCTACTGACCTAAAACTGAAACTGCATGACTTAAATACTCCCACCCTCCTTCATGCAGCTTTACCTGGGGGTGTTTTATAATTAATATATGAGAACATAATTATATGCTTCAAATGTGAAAATGGAAAATGTAGATGGAGAATGAAATGTTAATACTCACAATTGATCTTTGAATGAAATTATAACAGGTAAGTGAAAACTGCAGTTTAACTAGAATTGTGTCCAAAGGACACCGATGCCCCCACTGTGCAGATGTGCTCATAAACAAGAGCAAGCATATCTGTATGTAAGATTTTTATGTATGTAAGATTTTTATGTGGAACTTTTTCATTCCACTGTTTCATTTCTGTACATATACCTAAAATGATCTACAGGTAACCTTATGTACATGTTAAATTAAATTACAAATGTAAAATTTATATGTTCAATTATTTATATGGTATATAGTGAAAAAATCAACACAGGACCATAATTCTGTTAAATTTGGCCGAAAACAAATTTATATGGTATATAGTGAAAAAATCAACAAAGGGCCATAATTCTGTTAAATTTGGTCGCAACAAAAATTTCTTCCTTTACTACCATCTACACATTAAAGCTGTTCATCCCTGGAAGTTTAAGCAAAATCTGCCATCCGGTTTAAGAGGAGTTGCGTTCACAATATTTCTATATGGTATATAGTGAAAAACTTAACAAAGGGCCATAATTCTGTTAAATTTGGTCGCAACAAAAATTCCTTCCTTTACTACCATCTACACATTAAGGTTGTTCATCCCTGGAAGTTTAAGCAAAATCTGCCAACCAGTTTAAGAGGAGTTTCGTTCACAAAATTTCTATATGGTATATAGTGAAAAAATCAACAAAGGGCCATAATTCTGTTAAATTTGGCCTGGCAGAAAAATTCCTTCCTTTACTGCCATCTACACATTAAGGTTGTTCATCCCTGGAAGTTTAAGCAAAATCTGCCATCCGGTTTAAGAGGAGTTGCGTTCACAAAATTTCTACATAGTATATAGTGAAAAAATCAACAAAGGGCCATAATTCTGTTAAATTTGGTCGCAGCAAAAATTCCTTTCTTTACTACCATCTACACATTAAGGTTGTTCATCCCTGGAAGTTTAAGCAAAATCTGCCATCCGGTTTAAGAGGAGTTGCGTTCACAAGATATATAGTGAAAAAATCAACAAAGGGCCATAATTCTGTTAAATTTGGTCGCATGAAAATTCCTTCCTTTACTACCATCTACACATTAAGGTTGTTCATCCCTGGAAGTTTAAGCAAAATCTGCCATCCGGTTTAAGAGGAGTTGCGTTCACAAGATTTCGGGACGTACGGACGGACGGACGGACTGACGGACTCACGGACGGACGGACGGACAAGTGCAACGCTATATGCACCCCACTTTGTGGGGGGCATAAAAATGGTGGAATGGTATAGCTACACCAAGCACAAAATGGTCACTGTAATAGGTAGGTATCATATCAGTAATTATTCCTGCTGGATCAAAGTTTATATATATGTTGTCAATAACTCCTCCTTTCCTATGGGTTGGAGTGTTGAAACATGGCTGGAAATGATAGTAATGTAAAAGATTGGTGAAATCTTTGCAAGTACTGTTGTTGTTGTATGTGTCAATATTGAAGTCTCCAGTTAAAATTGTGTAGACTGCTTGAGGAAGGGCTTGAATAAGTTCCTCTAAACTTGGAAGAAATACCTGCATTGATGTTCTCGGGTGCTTGTAAATAGACAAAATGATGATACGTAGACTTGGATATTGTTTTGGTTGTAGAATGACAATTTGATGATTCAGAGCATGGTTTGGAATGGTTCTTTCTTGGAGTAAAACTGTATTATAGTTGATGTACATAAGAACACCACTGCTTCTATGCTGACTAGGGTGGTCACGTCAAAGCACTGCATGACTTGGTATATCAGTTGAGGCCACTGTAACCATGACCTTTGACCAATTGACCTCAAAATGAATAGGGATCATTGACTGTCATCACCAACCTCCACACCAAATATGAAGACAGTGGGCTAAAGGACTTTTAACTAATTCAGGGCCGATAAGCAAAATCAAACAAACAGAAAAGCTGATTCCAGTATGTCCTCCTTACAACTTTGTTGTGCGGGGAATTGGTCATGAACAAACTGAACAAACTGCATTGTGGACAGGCATTCTTAAGAATATTAGCAGACTAGCTTTTTGAAGTCAAGGCCCCTGTGACCTTGACCTTTGACCTGGTGACCTCAAAATGGATAGGGGTCATCTACTAATCATGACTAACCTCCATGCCAAATATGAAGACTGTGGGTCAAAGGAATCTTAAGTTATTGGGCGGACAAGCTTTTTGAAGTCAAGGCCCCTGTGACCTTGACCTTTGACCTGGTGACCTCAAAATGGATAGGGGTCATCTACTAATCATGACTAACCTCCATGCCAAATATGAAGACTGTGGGTCAAAGGAATCTTAAGTTATTGGGCGGACAAGCTTTTTGAAGTCAAGGCCCCTGTGACCTTGACCTTTGACCTGGTGACCTCAAAATGGATAGGGGTCTTCTACTAATCATGACTAACCTCCATGCCAAATATGAAGACTGTGGGTCAAAGGAATCTTAAGTTATTGGGCGGACAAGAAAAAGGAGGCCCTGGCGGACGGCCGGACAGCGGGCCGGACGGACAAGCTGATTCCAGTATACCCCCCTTACAACTTTGTTGTGCGGGGGTATAATTAAGATAAATGTGCGTGCAAATTAATCATGATCTACACTGGCTTGGCTGATTTTTTTGTTTGTAGATTATGCAGTTAAATATAGCTATACTTCAAAACAACACGCTTAGCCTAGGCTTATCAAATAACCCGCCCAATTGAAATAAATTCCATAACTTCTAATTTTTTAGACTGCAAAGTATTGTACACAATATGAAATTTGTTACCACTTTTTGGTCAAAACAGTCCTTTCAGGATGGTTGACTAAATTTTCATCTGATATGGTACAAAATTTCTATCCTCAATTTCAAATTTCCTTTGCCATGCTGCAGAATTTGGCAACAATGACACACGGAGGGGAAGACCTTGCTGATATAGCTATTTCTCACAAGCCCTGCAAACTGCAGACACAACATTTAATTGAATGGTACAGTTCCTACCTGAGGAAAGAGATCTTTCTTCTCTTTCTTTGGTGGTTTTTCTGTGTCAGACCCAGATTCCGAGTCACTGTAGGAATACTGAAAAACCATCAAACAATATACATAAATATGGCACTACATGTACTAAGCCAGTACCTTTCTACAATTCACTTGCTATCTTTAACATAATTGATTTTAGTGAGGTTCTTAAATATTTCTTAAGGAACCAGTCTAAAATATATGGCCTCTGATTGGCTAAAATTCAAGTCTGGTAACACTAATGGCCAATCAGATGAAGCACATCTGAGAATTATTTTATTCAGTGGGTAACAACAAAAGCTACCAATACAATGACCTTTTTGATTGTTACCGTTTTCGGGCTTGAAAATTCAGAGCATTACCTGGAGCATTCACATAATTAGCTCTGGCATGTATCTGTGACATGGAAACTTTTATACATTCATTAATCTTAATTGTTTTTTTACTCATTACTTCACTTAATGAAGGATAAGTAAGGTACAAACCTCAGAGTCCTCCTTCCCACCTTCCTCTTTCTCCTCTTCTGATTCACTTTCACTGATGCTACCAGCATCTGATTCTTCATCTGAAACAGTATGTATTTTTACCTTAGCCCTGGTAAATTATGGACGAAACCATCTTTCACTTTATACAGTATCATTAATTGTGCAAATAGATAATCACTGAACATTTACATATTACCATGGACCTATATGCACATAGACTGACAACTCTTGATATTTTCCTATACAAAACATTGAACTATCATGAATGGTAAATTTTTAGCATATGAGGAAAATATGTGGTTATATCCAAGTTATAAAAGTTCAGTTTCCACCCGGTGGTCCATGTTAAAGTGAATTGAAGAATATTGCTTGTGAATGAAAGAAATCATATTTAAATAAATCCTGTTTTTTCTCAATATTTTTACTCAAGATCTTTGTCTGCACTTTTATAATTTACATGTTGACCATCTTTATGACAAGTTTAGAAATGAAAAACAAAACAAAGCGTGAGGTAATGCTTTGTTTTGTTTTTCATTTTAAGCTTGGTCAACATGTAAATAATGAAAGTGCAGACAAATTTCTTAAATAAGGCAGTATTGCCGAAAATTTGAATTAAAGAGTTATTTTAAACAAAAAAACAGTTACACTTATTATTCCCTGAGGAATATTTTAAAAGAAATGATTTTTACAAGGGTTTGAATTGTTTCTTGATATTTAGAGAAATTTAAATAATACAGAAGTGCTACTTAGCCATGAGATGGAGGTTTTAAATTGTTGCAGTTACTGTCTTGTGTCTCTAAATAAAGGAAAAATATCTGTACCACTACTGTGACCATGGTAATACTAACCTGAGGAAACGTCTTTGAGACCAACATCATCATATTGCAGAAAGTTTGGAGTTCCTATTAAGTATGGTAACGTCCTGTCTAGATATGGATCCTGAAAAGGAGAGGGAAAAGAAGTATAAGTAACAGTTGACTCGTTTGGTTGGAATTATTCTACTTTATGAATATTCAAAAGTTCTAGTATATCTTTGTATGGCCAAACTGCCATATAGGCTATTGAAAATTTCATCTAGATTTAAAAATAAGGAAATTTGGCCTAAAATCATTAAATATTGTTTTAAAACTACAAAATTTGATAAAAAAAATCACATTTTCCCTCAGTCTGATTTCTAAAATTTTTGCACCCCCCCCCCCCCCCCCCACCCCATTTATGTTTAAATGACAGGTTTTCTTGTCTTACAACACTTAATTTTTCAAAATTCAGTTCCTCACAAAATAGTCACAGTCTCTCTACTTCCTTAACTTCTGCTTCGGTTTGTATTAGTAGAGCTGCATGTAAATTAATTATTACACAGTGTTCTTTACCTTTGCCTCCAGTATGGGATCAACTCTGTAAGATTCATCTTCCTCCTCTGAGTCTGAGTTGTCAACATTTGAATCCAGTTTTTCAAACGCTTTTTCAATTACATCAACACCAAGTTTGATGGCTTCAGAAACTTTTGGAATTAGCTCTGCTTCCCTCTGTTCTCTTGTTTTTTCCTGGGAAATAAACTTAACAATATAATGCTCTATATTCCAGAAATTTCTAAATCTAACTTTATCACATTTCAATTTAGCCAGCATCTTATATTGTTTATAGGAACCCTGATTAGAATTTCACAAGGGAATATGATCATCACATGTGTTTACCAATGATCGTGTATTACACAAAATATTATGCAATGTGCAAATATGAGCCTTTGCAATCAGTACAAGACAGCACAGTCTGATTTGAATCCATTCTATTTGCTTATCCATCACACACAACCTTAGTAACACTGTTATAGTTAAGAACATAAAACTATAGATTTGCGTTAGTTCCTCTTACTATTAAAGACCCAGGATCTCTTTGAATTTACTGATATTGTAAAATATAAAATATACTGATAGGATAATGATAGAATCATGTTCTATTCACTCTAAAACAATGTTGGCATGTTCATTTCTTTTGTATTCAAATTGTTTCTTCACGAAAAAGAGTTGTCAGAAAGCTTTTCTTATTTTTTGCAGTATCATTGGAAAAAAAACAGCTCTATATTTCGAACATGTACATCGATTTAAAAAGTTTAGTAAGGAATGTGTTTGGTACAAATAAATGTCATTTCTGACGGTAAGACATCTTTCTTGGTAAAATAAGAACTACTTGTAATCGTGGTCCTTGGACTTTAAGCTACAGTCTCCTAAAAAAATATACATGTACTGTCGACAGTCTTCAATTCAATGAATTGTATTAACGATGTTTTGTTATGATCATATACCAATATATTGCATTGTATCATGAAATAGCTTCACTTGATTAAAAAGAGTTACAAAAAATATATTCATGTAGTTGTGTTTTCACAAAAACGCTTATCAGTTTTCTTTTTATAAAAGTAAACATACAAAATGTAGGTTATTGCACTACAGGGCTCAAATGTTTTTGCTTGTCTTACAACAATCTGGAAGACAGTTTTTTGTTCTTTGGACTGACGACATTTTAAATATTAACAAGAGCACAAGCCACTTTCTGTGTAAAGTCATTGAATATAAAGTATACCAGTAACAATCTAAATGTGTGTATGCTTACCTGGTTATCTGGTTTCTTTTCTTCTTGTGGTGTTTCTTCCTGTTTCTCATCTTCATCGTAAACTCGCTGAAATGTTAGTCATGTTTGTTTGAAACAGAGACGAAGAAATAAAAAGCTGTTGGTACCTTATTACAGTTTTGATGTTTATGATACATGTTGTTTTTTAATTTATTGATGCTCAAAATCCTATTGTATCTGAAGCAGACACTGCTTTCATCCGAAACAGTCAGTTTAAGATGCCACACCTGTATAAAGCACATTAGTTTATACAAGTACACATGTATAGTTCCCTATACTTACATTTTCTACGAACTGTGTGTTCGCTAACATCATGAAATCATTGAATACATTGTTCACCTTCACACTTGCCATCTGAAACAGCAAAATATTTAGTAACATACTTACATATGGTGAACAAAACTGTGTAAACAAACATTTCATTTAAATAATACAAAAATGTTAAAGTTTGTCTAAACCTAATTCCTAGTTTTTATTTCATACACTATATTTCAACAACTTTGCAAAAATGTACCGTTTTTAACAGTAAAAATATTTAGTGACCTATCTTTATTAAGGCAAAAAACATTCTTTTCTTGAGTAAGAGATAATTGCCAAGCATACCTTCCCAACTGCCAATATCTGGTATTGCACCCATAGAGACAGGTTGGTAGTCAGGGCTGAAACCAATGATCTTTTAATTATTAAGAGTATTCTAGATTTTTAAACTGCACACTAATTTAGAAAGGAGGTTACAGTACCTTGGAATCATGTACAAGGTTTTCCACCTCTTTCT
This sequence comes from Saxidomus purpurata, assembly GCA_022818135.1. Lineage (NCBI taxonomy): Eukaryota > Metazoa > Mollusca > Bivalvia > Venerida > Veneridae > Saxidomus > Saxidomus purpurata. The sequence continues at coordinate 13,698,677 of JAFMSR010000017.1, forward strand.
CAATCTCATGTGTTCTGGAGATCAACTTCTGGGAAAAATCTTGAAGATACAACAGAAGCTGAAAGACAACAACACAATTTCTATCATCAGCTTGCTCACAAGTTATTAATGTGATTCAAACATTTGACCTTCCAAACATCATGTCTAGGCTACTGAGTTCCCTGAACACTGTATGAAATATACTTACTTAATAGGGATTTTTTAACCTGCTCAATTAGGTAATATCATTATGACTGTATCCATTAAGCTGTTTTGTAGCAGTATTTTTGGTATGTATTGTCTTTTGGTATTGTGTTAACAGTACTGCATTTTTGTAACTTGTTCTACACAATTAAAAGTGGCTCAAGCATGGTCACAATTGAAAGATGAATGAATTCGTAATCAGCAATGTTCTGTTCAATCTATCTGAAGAACACCTGCCACTGATGGAACAAATTTGCAGCACAGTTTCTTTAAACAACTATGTACATACATTATTATCATGTATGTATAATTGTACTTACCCCAGCATCTCCTGCAAGGGACCAGTTGTTGGCCCCTTTTCTCATTTCATCCAGACTCCATGGTCTCTCCCAGCTTCTATCAACCTGAAATTCCCAAACATTAACATAATGAAATTCTAGATTAGACCAAAGTCCAATGCAAAGTGATAGTAACATAGCAATTTTGTTAGCCTTTGACATGACTTTTTCAACAAAGTGAAACCAATCATTGAATGCAAGTAGGCTGAATTTTAAGGGCAAGTCAGATCTAATGTATGCTAGAAGCTCAAGTTAACACTGAAGTGCGCCTCAGTGGTTATGAAGTAATACAATAGTACATAGGTTTGATCCCCTGTCAGACCACTAAATGGTGTCCTTGGATAAGACACTTGAAACCACAATTTGTGCATCATTTTGCTGCCTGGTACTATATATGCAGCAATAAAATCTCAGTCTATCACTCTGGCCAGTGATTGTTTTTAATTACAATGGATAATGTCTTGAGAGTCAAGGAATTTAAAAAAAACTTGCTTCTTAACTGAGCTAAAACAAATTAGTATAAACTTAATTACACCTGCAATTGCACCTTAAGTTGGGCTAATTTACAATGTACATTAGATTGTGCACACAGACTATAAATTTTGTAGTCCAAATAATTTTAGATTGTTCAGTACCTATTGACTGGCAATCTAACTGTCAAAACTTCAAAAGACCAAAACATCTGCCCGTGTGTACTGCAGCGTATTTTATTGGGTCTTACAAAAGCAACGACGTTGAAGCCAGCAAGATTTTTGATAGGTGCTTGTTTTATGTCACTATAAAAATATCAAATAAAAAAACAAGTGAAACTGCTTAGCTGAATGACTTGGGCTAGAAACTTTATAGTTGTTATTTAAACAAGATAAATTAAAATTATCTATGTGTACAGTAGTACAGTAATGTGGGTCTACATGTACAGTAATGTGGGTCGGTAGTACCAGGTACTGAAAGCAAAGCTTCAGCTTAGTAGTGTGTCCATTACAATTAGGCATGGAGGTGCCACAGTTGTAACAGGGTTCTTTCCTGTTTAATATTTTCCCCAAGTTCTTCTCTGCAGTAATCATTTAGTAGTCTATTACAATACCAGTACACTAATGTTACCAGGGAAAAACACTAAGAAACGTACTTAAACTTCAGTGTTCCAGATTCTATTTATTATACTAGAGTGTTGTACACTCTTCACATTTTAAGAATATATGTATATAAATGACAAAACTCTAGTATACATGTATATATATATACCCTCTGTAGACCAACCCGCATTATTAGTTTTCATACAGTACAATACAACATTTATTTATTGTCGGATAGGGTCTAAACATGTAACACAAGCTATGTAATGTAATTACACCAGGGGTTAATCATTTGCACATTCAGTTATACCTTGGTAGATATACTAAGAAAACAACATTAAATTCACAGTAAACAAAGATAACGGTTACTTTAAGAAGACCCCTTTTTTAATGTAAATGCCAAGTGATCAATGACTAAGCATGCAAAGCTGTAAGATGGTGAAAAATAGAGGTATACCGTAAATCTGTAAATTAAGAAGCCAAAAGTTTATTTAATGAACTGATACTGATAAAAATGTAATCAAGGATCAAACTAAGGCGAAATAACCATTTCTGCCACACAGTTATGAAAATTATGTCAAATCTAAGAGAGGGGTCTCACCACAATTCAAAATAAATTGTGCAAGATATATTGAGTACGTCATGTGTTTTAATTACTAACGTTTTTGGGAAGTAGAGTGTGGGAAGAGGGTCCTGTCACATAAAAGGGGTCCTGTCAACGCGTCTTTCATGGACTTCCCCCACTTTTTTACCTGTTTACTTTCAGTTTCATTGAAATTTCGCAAACGATTGTTTGCTTTAACGTAAAGAATATATTTATGCCATACTGCTCAGCACTAAAATAATCATTTCGATTTAATCATAAAAATAAATATGTAGCGATTCTCCTGTACCTGAGCCGAGGCTGGCTGATTTACTTCACTTCCCTCCGGGGGAGGTGGTGGTGGTGCGTCCGCCATTTTGTCTAGAATGCATCACATGACCAAATTTAAAACGATTACAACTGATAAATCTGATTGTTGTCATCTTACTTAATTGTTTTTACCTCCCCTGTCTGAGTGGTCTTTTTACTTCTGTTTCGGGTTATAAAAGTTACCATACTTCACCAAATTCACATGAAAGTTAAAAAAACTAATAAAATCGGATTAGTACAAAATTATAGGCGCCGGTCAGTTATGCAAGCCGTTTGAAAGGCGTCCAAAACAAAAGATACTGATAGTTTTATTGTCAAAAGAGCAGATACTTTGTGTACGTGACTGCCACCTGCCATATGGCAAACCAACCAAGGTCAACAGAGATGAAATTAGCCTCGTCACATGGCTAGATGATAATATATTTCATTAAAACTCCAAGCAAAATACTTAAGCCTTATATTCTAACAGGGCTCGATCTTCTTACATTTTTGACAGCAAAGGGAGTTAATTGAGTAAGAAATGAAAGGACAGATAATCTTCATATGAAATAGTAAATGTAAGGACTGAATGACAGTATAAGATGAAATATATGTGGTCTGTATCGCTGGTGTCAAGTGTCCCTTCCTGAGAGTAGAGTACCATCCCACCTTGGAGTTGAACTTACATCTGATCTAACATGGAACACCACATTATTAACATCACTGGCAAAGTCCCAGGAGCACACTTACAAGTGACTCATATTTTACCGAGAAAGATTTCTTACTTTATTTTTACCAAAAGATAAGTACATGTTAAAAAAAGGAAATTTTTTTTTTAATAATAGCTTTCTAGCAACACCTTTGTTTGTGAATACACGACTTAAATACGAAAGAAAGGCACATGTCGACATTGTTTTAGAGTGAGAGGTAGTTGAGTTAGGTTAGAAACTGCGTTTATGACAAGATGTCTATGTAAATAAAATGTTGTTAAAATCTGAGTTAAAACTTGTCAGTATATTATATATAAATAAATTGTGTTTGAACTTTGAAAAAGTGTATTATTTGTAAATTCTACCATATAACGTCACAACGTGCTTTTTGGCACAGTGCAAGTTTGATCATATATACGATAGAAATAATTTTAACTAAATACTCGAATAAAGTTTTAACAGCTTAAAATGTGACATGTAACACAAAATGATGACAGAGTTATTCCTAAAATAAAATTAATAACATAAACGATGGAAAGAAATGATAACGGAAATGTCACGCGGTCACAAAATGATAATGTTTAACTAAATAGAATGATAGAGTTTTGAAGTTTACGAAAGTTTTTATCTTTTTTTCTATTTTTGTAACTAAATAGCTTTCAATATTTACAATATAGCATGGGTATTACTAAAATAAGTTCAAGATTCAAGACTTATGGATAAAGTTAAAACAAGTAATATATGTATGTATTTCAAAATCAAACCCGTAACCAAGAACCATTAAGCAAGATTTACAAATAGATCTCTTTAATAAAACTGTCAAGCCTGTTTTACTTTATGGAGCTGAAATATGGGGTTTTGGGAAACTAGATTTAATAGAACGTGTACAACTAAAATTTTTGAAATATATATTGAAATTAAAAAGGTCTACTCCTAATTATTTTGTGTACGGTGAAACAGGATGTATGCCATTGTCAATAGATATAGAAGAAAAAAATAATTTCTTTTTGGTCAAGACTCTGTGTAACTGAAGGTGGAGACACACCAAACAAATTATCATCTGCAGTTTATAAAAATATCTTACGATCAACAGAAACCATACCCGATGAAATTCTTCAAGTAAAGTACCCATGGTTGCACAATGTTCGATATATCTTAATTAAATGTGGTCTTATAAATATATGGACCATACAAAATTTTCCGAATACAAAATGGTTAAAGATGTCGGTTAAACAGAAATTACAGGATTTATTCTTGAATAATTGGTATCATTTAGTTGAAAATTTAAGCAATAGCACATTCTACAGAGTATTTAAGGAATCTTTTGGTATTGAATCTTATTTATCTGAACTACAACCCTCTTTATTATATGATCTCATCAAATTTAGAACAAGGAATCATCGCTTACCTATTGAAACAGGAAACTGGTCAAGAATACCAATAAATGAAAGGAATTGTAACTCTTGCAGAAATAAAATTGGAGATGAATTTCATTATTTATTTGAATGCAAACAATTCTCCAATGACAGAAGACAGTTTATCAAACCATATTTCTACCGACGTTCAAACATGTTTAAGTTAGAAAAATTAATGTGTACTGGCAACAAATCAGAATTTCTGAAACTGTGTAAGTTTATAAAGGTTATACTACGAACTGTTAGAATGTAATAGTTATATTTGCCGATTATTGTCATTGATATAATGTTTGACTATCATGTATTAATTGAAATATTAGAACAATATTGATGGTTTATATGGTATATACTGCACCTAGAATGTGTTAATATATAGTAGCCTCCTAATATATCATATTGTCTGTTGTAAATGCCTCATATTTGCATGTGTGTACATGTATTGAGAGAATAAAAGAGATGTTCTGTTCTGTTCTGTTCAGCTAATAAAATAAAAACTTGCTACAAAATCAAAATCCCGTAACCAGAACAACAAACTTAGGTTAAAGTAATTAATAACAATCAGAACAACAAACTTAGGTTAAGTAACTAATAACAATCAGAACAACAAACTAAGGTTAAAGTAACTAATAACAATCAGAACAACAAACTAAGGTTAAAGTAACTAATAACAATCAGAACAACAAACTAAGGTTAAAGTAACTAATAACAATCAGAACAACAAACTAAGGTTAAGTAGCTAATAACAATCAGAACAGCAAACGAAGATTAAGTAACTGATAACCATCAGAACAACAAACTAAGGTTAAGTAAATAATAACATTGAAACATTAAACCCAATCCGGCTCTTCTCGGTATTTGTCCGGGAATCCGTGCCTCCGGCTGGGGTGGGATTCCTTCATGAGGTTGTCCCGTATGACCCTTTTAGTGTCTGTTTCTCAGTAGAAAGTTGACAGTTGTCGGATTACACATTCCATGTACCAATTTCGCCGAGAAGATGAGGTCGCCTTTGATGGACTGCCTGACGAGGTACTGGTGTATTCTCATCAGTAGGTAGTGGAGGCCTAGGTCATTTCCACGAACGCGACTGATTAGTGCCGCAAAGGCACCGACGAAATACTCCTGGGCGTGTTTGTCCTGTAGCAGCAGGTGGCACTGGTTAACAGAATCCGGTGACCGTATGCAGTTATCACTGCATGCCCGTTTTTTGATAATTTCCTTTACTTGAAATGTTAGGTATCGCACCATATAACTAAAGAATTGCCAGATTGCCCCTCTGATCACTTACCTATTCCAAATATCCCTTGATACAGGAATCATCCCAGCAGACAGGTCAAAAGCAAATGTCACCCCACTCTATAAAAAGGGAGATAAGGGCAATCCTACCAACTATAGACCTATATCCCTCACCTGTGTCCTCTGTAAATTACTTGAGCACATAGTAGCATCCAACATAACAAAACATTTCCAGGTTAACAGCATTCTCTACGACTTACAACATGGGTTTAGAGAAAAAAGGTCATGTGAAACTCAGCTGCTAGAACTCGTAGAAGACCTATCAAGAAACTTAATTCAAGGCCACCAGACTGATTTAGTCCTTTTAGATTTCTCGAAAGCGTTCGATAAGGTTAACCATCTCAAACTCCTATACAAACTACATCAACACCACATTGCAATGGGTCAAATCATTCTTGATAGGTCGCCGCCAGTCCGTTATAGTAGATGGGGAAACGTCAGATGGGGTCCCTGTAACATCTGGCGTCCCCCAAAGCTCTGTCTTAGGTCCCCTTCTCTTTCTGTTATATATAAATGACCTGCCTGAAAATATAGTTTCACAGGTCCGGCTATTTGCCGATGACACTGCTGTTTATATCGCCGTTAATAACAATTCCCAAGAAAGGATCTTACAACAAGATCTTGACAGGTTACAGCTATGGGAAAGTAAATGGGACATGGAGTTCAACCCCTCTAAGTGTACGGTGCTAAATATCACCAAGTCAAAACACCCATTTAAGTCAGTATATTCACTCCATGGCCAAGTCCTAGAAAATGTCAATGATGCAAAGTACCTGGGTATCACTTTCTCCTCTGATCTGAACTGGAACAAACATGTTAATCAGGTTACCTCTAAGGCTAGTAAGACCCTTAACTTTCTTAAAAGAACTAGAGCTATCACTAAATGTGATTAATACCCCCAAAAGACTGCTTTATAAACTGAGAAAGTTCGTAGTAACAGAATACCTTGCAAACAAACTAAAAAGAGATATTGTTCTTGGCAATAACTCTGTAATTTGTCAAGATAGAGTTATGGTTCTTGTACACTGCACTTCCTCTCATTGTGCTTGACCATTGTATGAAGTTGTATTGAATTCCAACCAGTAGTTTTCAAATAATGCTCCGGACAAGTAAAAGTAACAAAGGGCAATAACTCTGAAATGAGTCAAGATAGAGTTATTGTTTTTTCGCACTGCACTTCCTGTCATTGTGCTTGACTATTTTATGAAGTTGTATTGAATTCCAACCAGAAGTTTTCGAATAATGCTCCGGACAAGGAAAAGTAACAAAGGGCAATAACTCTGTAATGAGTCAAGATTGAGTTATGGTTCCTGTGCACTGCACTTCCTCTCATTGTGCTTGACCATTGTATGAAGTTGTTTTGAATTCCAACTAGTACTTTTCAAATTATGCTCCGGACAAGGAAAAGTAACAAAGGGCAATAACTCTGTAATGAGTCAAGATGGAGTTATGGTTCTTGTGCACTGCACTTCCTCTCAATGTACTTGACCATTGTATGAGGTTATATTGAATTCCAACCAGTAGTTTTCAAGTAATGCTCTGGAGAAGAAAAAAAAAACAAAGGGCAATAACTCTGAAAATATTCTAGATAGGTTATGGTTCTTGTACACTGCACTTCCTCTCATTGTGCTTCATCATTGTATGAAATTGTATTGAATTCCAACTTGTAGTTTTCAAGTTATGCTCCGGACAAGGAAAAGTAACAAAGGGCAATAACTCTGTAATTAGTCAAGATGGAGTTATGGTTCTTGTGCACTGCACTTCCTCTCAATGTGCTTGACCATTGTATGAAGTTGTATTGAATTCCAACCAGTACTTTTCAAGTTATGCTCCGGACAAGGAAAACTAACAAAGGGCAATAACTCTGTAATGAGTCAAGATGGAGTTATAGTTCTTGTGCACTGCACTTCCTCTCAATGTGCTTGACCATTGTATGAAGTTGTATTGAATTCCAACCAGTAGTTTTCAAGTTATGCTCCGGACAAGGAAAACTAACAAAGGGCAATAACTCTGTAATTAGTCAAGATGGAGTTATAGTTCTTGTGCACTGCACTTCCTCTCAGTGTGCTTGATCATTGTATGAAGTTGTATTGAATTCCAACAAGTAGTTTTCAAGTTATGCTCCGGACAAGGAAAATGCAACAGACCGACCGACCGACCGCCCGACCGACCGACCGACCAACCGACCGACCAACCACCGGGTGACTCCTATATACCCCCCTAAACTTCGTTTTGGGGGTATAAATAACCCTTCTAAACATTCAAGCGTAAGGGAATTTGCATATAAAACCCTGGTTAGACCCCAGCTTGAATATGCCAGTTCTGTCTGGTGTCCTTACACTCAGCAGAACATCCACAAAGTTGAAATGGTCCAGCGCAGAGCTGCGCGATGGGTTACTAAGGACTATTCTACATACAGCAGTGTCTCCCATATGTTAGATAAGCTAGGTTGGCGTTCCCTGGAAAATAGGAGATCTGATGCCAGACTCCTAATGTTTTACAAGATTGTGCATGGACTGGTTGCAGTGCCCGTACCCGCTTATGTTCAGCCCTCCCCTCCGTCTCACCCGACACTCACACCCTCTTTCTTTCAGGCAGATCCTCACTCCATGTAACTATTACAAATATTCCTTTTTTCCAGCAACTATAGTCCTCTGGAACTCACTGCCATCTGAACTTGTGCAGGTCCCTACCCTGGACCAATTTAGACAGGGAGTGACCACTCTTCCCCACCACGTTTAAAATGAAAATATTGTTTTTATCTGTTTTAGCTGTATATTTTCTCTTCTTAACTAACACTTTCAACTTTTTATTTCAACTCTCACAAATACATGTATAGTATTACTTTTATTCTCCTTTACATTTCTTCTTCTTAAACTCTCTCACAGACAAGCACCTGCACATAATACTCGAAAGAGGGTGTTGCAGTATAGATAGATCGATAGATAGATAGATAGATAGATAGATAGATAGATAGATAGATAGATAGAAGAACAGCATTAAACATTGCGAGAATTCATTTATGATTGTGTTTGTTGTTGGTTGTCTTCGCAAATAATTAGCATATGCTAAAAAGTCCATTTTGGTGAGTTTTTATATCTTTCAAAGCAAGTTCTATACATCTACACATTACATCTTATACCAATTAACATGTAAACCAGATTAATATATTTTCTTCTCGTTCGAGCTTCTATATGAATTATGTATCAAACGCTTCAGTGAAAGTGCACCAGGAAAAGACCCAGGACTTCCAAATATGAATAGAAACATAATATTTTGGACACTTACTTTTCAAAATAGTGAATTTCGTATCACAAAACTTCTTACATACAAGTGTTAAAATCTTATTAAATTAAATTTATTACATGAATGTTATGTTAAATATTACGTATAATGTATTACCTAAATATTCATGTCTACTATATTTACTCTGTGAATGTTAAACTTAAATATTGTATGTTTTACCTTAAAAACTCCTTTGTGTCTAACTCTACTGCCGTTAAAAATCTAATGCCAGAATCCCTGAAAGTGCCACGTTATATATCATATGTGGCCGGAAGGTGACGAACAATTAAGGGTATCCGTTTCCTCTATTATTGTCAGAATTACTCTAGCTAATTACTTACTCAATTAAAATAGGATGTGTTAAGACCCTAAGGAAAATTATTTTAAGTAAGACTTGTCAAGATCTTCGTGTGTCATATTAAGCACACCTTTAAAACCCGTTGGCAAAATAGAGTTCTAATCACCCCGCCCCCCCCCCCCCCCCCCCCCCCCCCCCCCGGGGGGGGGGGCCCCCCCCCCCCCCCCCCCCCCCCAACAAACAAAACCTTTTTTTGTTTTAAATTTTAAAACCCCACCCCCCTTTGGGGTTTTTCCCCCCCCCCCCCAAAAAAAAAAAGGGGTTTTTTTTTTTTGTGGGTTTTTTTTTTTTTTTTTTTTTTTTTTTCCCAAAAAAAAAAATTTTTTTTTTTTGGGGGGGGTTTTTTTTGGGGAACCCCCACCCCCCCAAAACCCCCATTATATTTTTATGAGTTCTAATCAAAATATTGTTTGTCAATTCTACCATATAACGTTACAGGCGTAAGGGGGGGACATTGATTCTGTGTCCTAATGTAACGTTATATTAGGACCCAGCTTCATTTAAAAAAAGATCCCCACACACATCTAAAATTGCATATGAGTATAATAATTCATGACACAGAAGAATAAATCTAATCATTTATTAACTTCCCATATATCGATGATTAATAAAACTTACTACAGATAACAAAATACGACTTTTTTCTTGGATTACATCCCGAAATATTTTTTAATTGTTAAACGCGTGTTTATTTAATCTTTAAATGCATACTCGCAATTAAATTACAAATGTACTCTCTATACGAGTGTCCTTGTATTATCGGCGGGCTTAGCACCATAATTTAGTGTATACGACAGTATCCTGTCTTCATTCACTGATAATTCGAACTTGGATAACACCCAAACACATTAAAAGACACTTTTACGTGTACTGCACCAGAATGCATATGGAGTAGAACACATGAAAACAATTACGGTCGCGAGTACTAGCCTCCCATACTGTTTTGGGAAGTTGTGACAGGCGGGTTGACGGGTGGTGGAGAGGGAAGGGAACTTTCTTCGGAAAATGCTGAGCTTTTCTTAATAAACTGGATCATTTGTTGGAGATCTTGGACTCAGAAAGTCACGGAGCCCCTCTAGAAATATATTATAAATTCTTCAACAATAACTCAAAGTCGGCCTCCACATCTGCTTCAAACAATTTTCTTGTTTTCAAAGTTGCTCGCTCTCAGATTTTGGTACAAAAATAAAGTTCCATAGTCATACAAAAAGGCTCCAGTATAAATTCCTGTCACGTGTAATCTCTAAATTTCAAATAATACCCTACCAAATAAAAAAGCGTTGCGCTACCAAACAAAAAAGCGTTGCGAACGCTTTTGAAATTTCCAATATAAACATACAGTGTAGCGGTGCCGTGTAACCAACATTTTCAATCGATTTCTGTAAATTCCTACCTAGATTTTTGCTTATATTTTGATTCTAGCCTTTTGTTTTATATTTATGTATTAGCATGTCAATTCTTAAAAATAATATTTTTTTCAACGGTAACTGAGAGCGAGCAGCTTTAACTAGTAGGTGACTCTTTACAAGGGCTTCTTAAATCCAATATATTCAAATAGATTACGACTTGTGATGTCTCATCTTTACGAGACGAGGAGGTATCAAATGATATCATGGTGATGCAATATTAATAAGGACTACAATGTATTTTCAAATTGTTCCAGCAAAACCTTGTTGGAAAACGTATATACATGTATATGCTCTTTATTAAATCACATGGAATGTAAACTTGTAACAAACCCATATTTATTTAGCTTCAGAGTATAGTCTTCTTATTTCAGGAAATGTGATCATAACTTGAACAGTTATTTGTAAATTTGTAAAGAGTTTCACATTATATGTCTTATGGCACAACTAAAATGTACACTTCTGCGCTGTCTTATGTATATGTTTCTTCTCAGTACAGAACAAGATACTGAAGAAAAGGTTGTGATACAAATAAATCACCTTACATCAGATAAAGACGTAATTATAGCAGTTTATATTGCAGTTATTTTAGTTCAATACATTTAACATTTTCTGTGTCTGATCTCACTTTGATTACTCTAGCAGAGACTAACGATGGCAATTGTCCCAGTCGGACGGCCCCTTTGAGCACTGCCAAACTAGGATCCTTTGGAATGGTTAAGTTCTTATCTTGTATTCTCCTCTTCGTTTCGTCCTGAACAATTTTACATTCGCCAAAACCCCCAACAAGTAAAATATTTTCAACGTTGTTCATATCTGGTCTGGCAAGAATTCGCATCACGTGATCAATCATGTTGGTAATTGGTTCATCAAACCAACTCTTCACTATGGAGGCGTCAATACACAACTCTTCGTCTTTCAACGTTACAGTTTTTGACATTTCTGAAGTTGAAAGTTTGTCTGTTAAATCAGTCCTCTCCACTTCTTCATACAATTCTTTCAGTGATCTGTAGAACTTAAAAGATATTTTGCCTTCTGTTTCAGGTGTAATTGTTCTCTTTTTAGTTTCAAAGTTCCTCAGTAAATCAAAATAGTCTACCATCTTTTCATCTTTAAATCTCTGCATGACGTTTTGTCCAAAGATCTTTGTCAGCCATTCAAGATAGTTGTTATCTACAACATTGCCACCCCAAGGTCCACCACTAGCTTTGTATAGCTCTTTAATTGTTTGATCGCTGAGCTTTTCGTGAACGTATATATCGGCTGTCCCGCCTGGAAATAAGAAATATAAACATTGATACTTTACTGCTATGTTCGATAAAATCTAAACAAAGACGGACGGCGAATGCAAATCTTTCTACATTTTGATTCTCTAAAAGATAGAGAGGAGTGTCAATCACAGAAAAAGTAACAATGGAGGGTGGAAATTCTAATTAAAAATTAAAGTAAGATAGAAATAATGGTTCTTACAAACTTGAACAACTCAGTTTGCAGATATATTTTGAACAAGAAAATGTAACAAACTGGAAAGGGGAATTTTTATTAAACGAAGCAGGGCGTTAACAATCGATCATCACTCTCATTCAATATCCACAAACAATTCTACAAACATTAAATGAACAATTATTATGCTTGTTGTAATGCTAATGCATTGAACAATACAGTACATTACTTTTTCAAATGATGCAAAATAATGATTAAATAATGGCACAATTTGAGTAATGCCTGGTAATGATTAACATTCACACGTGACAAGGTTAAATTCCGTTATTATCTTTACCTCCTAAATCGACGACCATATACGGCGTGCCGACTTCCGGTTGGTCCGGTCTGGCAAAGATAGTCGTTACACTCTGAATATAAATCGAAGCAGCTTCTGGTTCCGAGCATAGCCGGAGTCGTGAGTCTGCTAGGCCAGCCTGAAATTATGCTGATATTGCATTTATCTTATGAACACAAATTGCAAGTCTATTAACCTTGCAAGATGAAATACAATATTGTTCTGGATGAAATAAAATGTTGTTCTGAATTCTAACGTCAATAAAAATGGCATGAATGGCAAAACGGAGGACTAAAAGTATATGACGCATTCATTAACGGGAATGTTGTTCCAGTAAACACAAGATAGAACAAATTCCACAGTGCCAGATTGAGTGAATTTGAAGTCTCCCGAAAATAACATATAAGCGGTTAAGCGTGCGAAGGTATATTGACTATGTTTGATACGTAACTTGATAAGAAGTTCTCTTTCCATCATGTTGATGATTGTTAAAGACTTAGGTTATCATTTCTTGTTATTCAGATTTAATTTACTAAAATGTACCTAATTCCGGAGCTAAATAGTACTTTTAGTACTTTGATATAGTTCTATCTATGAAAAATGATGTCTATGAAATATAAGTTGATATTACCTCGACTGCTGCCTCCCGCATAAACATTCTAGATCTATCAGTCCAGATAGCGGGCACTGTGAGCACATATTTCACATCAGCTTCCGTCACAAAACCACTGGAGAAGAGGTCCGCAGATTTGAAGAGGTGGTCCTTTAAGTACCGAATTGCCATAGTGAATATAGAGACAGCTGGTAAAGGTACGCCATTAATATCATGAACCATCGTCTTTCTTGATAATTCCTATGTATACATGTAAAAAAAGAATAAGATTACACAATTGTTGACGTTTATTGGCTGTTGTGCTATGTGGGGACGTTTAACATTGCTATGACCTGCATTGTTTATTTAGTAGCATATTTCAAATGTTAAAATCATTATGTTTGGTATGATTTACTCAGAAGTCACATATATAGGTTTTCATAAAAAATCATAAAAAATAATACTGTCAAGGAATGCCATAATGACACATAGCTTCCTTGTCTATTTACTTATATATGTTTTATCCTCTAACTGAAATCTTTTACGAATGAAAGTCATTTCCATTACATTACCCACGAATTAGCCATCATTCTGCAACGTGTCAGGCATACGCTGTCACGTGTTGATGATTTCCCGCGTTATTGTGCAAAAACATCTTAAATCTATGGAAGTTAAGGTGTCTGCCGCTCATCCCGGAGGTTGCGGCTTCGAGCCCCACTGAGGTCGCGACCGTACCTCCTCATATGACACTAGTACTGGTTTTTCCAGGTAGCGGACTCGTGAGTGACTCGATAAGCTACAAGCTTTCTTCACAATCGAGCTAAAATAAATTAGTATAAACTAAATCAAAATTCTATGGATTAACAGCATTAATATGACGTCATTTTCATTACATCTATCACGAATCAACCATTATTCTGCCACGTGTCAGGCATACGCTGTCACGTGTTGACAACTTACCGCGTTATTGTGCAAAAGCATCTTAAATCTACGGAACAACAGCCAGCCATGATGTTTGTTTTCTACCGCTAGATTGAAATACTTGTTTTCTGCTTCGTAACCAAATGAATCAAACTGTTTACTCGGATTAAGCAGCACACACGTGGGAGTCTTCATAGAAACCAAGTCCCCAGTCCCGTCATCCCAACCCTGGTTCGTCTGAACAAGCGTTGGCCTATCGCGATATGAGAATGCATATCCACTGTAAGTTGTTCCGAAGTCAAACGCTGCCACTACCATATGAGGCCTGAAGGACGCTGCCATCACTCTGAAAGTAAACAAAGTAAGTTTTAGTGTTGTAACGTATATAGGTACTCTCAGTTGAGCTATTATACACATACAAAAGTATAACGTACTCTTTTGTTTTCTTATAACAAATTTGAGTTACAATGCAATCTCTGGACGATTAATTTTGAATTACAGATACCTGGTCCTTTCAGATTAGTGCCTGACACGGGGACCCGCGTCGATAAGAACGCATCGTCATTAAAATACTATATATAAATGTATTGAGAGAGTTTCAAATAAGCCTGTAGCATTCTACTCGATCCCAAATGTCTATTATAAATGTGGCATATTGTATATACATGCAATGTATTGAATAAAATATTATTTAAACCAGAAATACTATGTCGCCATAACTCACGAAACAAGAGTATCGGTAACACAGATGGATGTTCCTGTCTGAAAGCCCAACTGTTTCTTAGAATTCGTTTTCGCGAATATTTCTGTAGGGCTTTAGTGCGGTGGGTTTGTAATATGTTAACAATTGTCAAGATCTCATACGCAAAACATCATTTATATTATGTATTTACGATGTAAAATGCTACTGTGCTAAAGTCTTGTTTTCAGCAGCGAAATTATGCTAAATTTTATGTCTTTATATCGTGTTTGTTAATACCCGATAATGTTAGTAAAGGACCCTATATATCGTCTTGAAATAATGGTAAAATTACAGCTATTATTGTGTATAAGTCTTGGTTCAATATTAATATAACAACTTTGTGACTTTTATATGACAATCATCATAGAATGTACATGTAGTTTACCCAAATTATTCAAAATGTATCTGTTTTTCATTATGAAACACTACTTCCTATTTTTTCTACATAAACTACTAGTGTAAAAGATATACTACACAACCAACTGAAACACATTTGATATCATATAGCCTAGGATAGTTAAAAACATGCACCCCACCCAATCAGTGAAATTGGGGATACCTTATCCACCTATATATACACATGTTAATATATAGGTCCGCGATCATATGATTCACAAATTATTCATATTTAGTCATCAATGTGTACTCTAGAAATAAAAATGCCTGTGAATTTTACTTAACATACATTATTAACTACTCACCTAAATATAACTTCCTCACTCCCTCCTTATATATATATATTTAAGTATTTCTGTATCCAACATCTATCGTTCTAATATTCACGATATATTAGTCAGCGAAGTAATCTTCAATGATAACGTATTAGTCAATAAAGGCATGAGTCAGTGTGCTAGTTTATAACCCTTTTATACATGGGCGTAGACTGTGAGGAAATATCGAAGGGGTGCATGTGTTCTCTACGTTGATGCTAAAACATTTTGTCTTGAAGGAGACTGATTCGTTACTTCTTGCAAGCTGATCTGCAATTTAAATCCAGTTTCTATGATTATGTCATTCAATAAAGCAATGTTTATGAATGGATATCATTTACGTCGGGGCAATCTTCTCCATGGTATATTTACTTAATTGAGGCTATAATTTTGCATTTTTGGTGTTGCATGTAGTTGCATATGCATGCAATAAACTCCGTTTTTAACGAACTCCGTTGAATCACTTAAATTTGTTCCTTATATCCGGAGTTTGTTATATCAGTATAACATTTTCATATAAAATGAATAAGAATAAAAGATCGAGCCGAAAAAAAGGTCCTTATATCCGGATTTTCGCTATATCCGGAGTCGCTTTGTACGGAGTGTACTGTTCATGCATCATTGATGTTTAATTTTAAAATGCAGTTTAGTATATTAGGTATCAAAATAATTCTAATGATTTGTAGACTCTTTTGAAAAAGAATTTTAAGTTTTGATGTTGCATATATATCTTTTGACGTTGCATATAATCGCATATATCATGGATGTTTCATTTTAAAATGCAGTATTATAACATATTTGGTATCAAAATGATTCTTATTATTTGTAATGTTGAAAAACAAAATTGAATTGATGTAATTTGAAATTTATTTGAATGTTTCTATGATTTCTTTTATTTTTTTTATAAATATTTCTTAATTGTTGCAAAATCTCTGTCAGTAAGTACGATGTAATAATGACATTTCCCTGTTAATTTGTAAGTCTGATATAAGGTAGTAATAATCAGAAAGATTGTCACAAAATCCCTCAGATTCTTCCAGCAAGCTATATTCTTTTGCTGGGGGAGCGGTGGTGTAGAGGTCAAGGTGTCTGCCTCTCATCCCGGAGGTTGCGGGTTCGAGCCCCATCAGGGTCGCAACCGTACTTCCTCATATGACACCAGCACCGGTTCTACCAGGAAGCGGACTCGAGAGTGACTCGATAAGCTGCAAGCTTTCTTCACAATCGAGCTAAAATAAATTAGTATAAACTAAACTATATTCTATTGATGGAAGTAAAATTGTGAATTATTCATTTTAATAATTTAAAATACAATTTAAAGTATATGATAATTTTTCCAATATTTTCTATTTTTCACTCTTAAAACTGATAGAACAACAATGATTATGAAAATCTTTTATTCATAAACAGCTGTTAGTTTTGGCATTTTGTCAGGTATTTTTAGCATGTTTTATATTATGCTGTATGTTGTACATGGAAAAAACCTAAATAAAATAAAATATTATGTATTAGCATTCTTGTTTATTAACACAGTCATTGTATTCTACTAAGTATATAATAAGTTACATAGTAAAAAGCTGTAATATAGGAACACTATGGAAGCCTTGGAGGGCCACTTTTGAGTTTCGACTTACGGATGTTTTTTTTTTTACTTTTGACTTATGACTTTCGACTTTTAACTTATGACAGATACAGAGTTGGCAAAGTTTCCAAAGAGTCATAATGGTGTAAAATTGTGTTTCTTCAATGCAGATGTAGAAACAATAAGTAAAATTATGTCTGTGCGTAGTATTGCAAACTTGTTTGTGTAAATAAATTATCTAAGTTACTTTTGTCTTTGTCATTTATTTTAGTATCAATGAGCAGTTACGGGTCGCCAGGAGGCGACCTTGGGAGCCTCCGCAGTGAGCGGCGACGCAGGTTTCCTCATTCTTTTAGCGGGGGAGGGAGGGAGGAGTGTGGGGGCTTGCCCTCCAGGCGTAAAGCCAACTATCAAGGAACTAAAAAAAATAATAAAATTTTGAAATTTTTTTGTTGCTATGGTAACATTTAATTTTTTTTATGTTTTTATGTATCTATAGGTTAATATCACAACGTATACCGAAGGAAATTAAAGTGCTGTAATATGTATAAGCATATTGTTATATTGATGGGTCCTCGGTAGCAGGTTCCTAGTATTACCGAACCTGCCGTGAGGACCGTGTATAGGGTTAGGGTTAGGGTTTATTTTATCATAAGTCATAAGTAATAAGTCAAAGTCAATGTCAAGTCAAAGTCAAAAGTCATAAGTCATAAGTCATAAGTCATAAGTCATAAGTCAAAAGTCATAAGTAATAAGTAATAAGTTAAAAGTAATAAGTTAAAAGTCAAAAGTCAAAACAAAAAGCCTGTTAAAACATGTTTTATTTTGTTACTACATTGTATTGATAGAAATGATATATTTTTTATATATTTTTTATATATATATAATTGATTTTATTAAAATCTTTTAAATAAAAATTGTATTTTATTGAGTGTGGTCGTGTTTAACGGTTCTTATAAAAATGCCAAAGAGGCAATACACAGAGGATAATTGTTGGTTTCGGTGTAAGATCACGTTATAATTTCACCGAGTGGGCACCAAAAGTGATATTTTCACGAGTGGCGCAGCCACGAGTGAAAATAACAACTTTTGGTGTTCACGAGTGAAATTAACGTGATATTACACCGATGCCAACAATTTTTCTGTTTATTTTATGGTTAAAACTCTACTTTTATTGAGTTTGTTTCTATAAAATATCGAAAATCGCGGGAAACGTCATCAGAAAACATAGCGCAAATGACGTCATTTAAACGACGTCATCGTCGCATGGTTTCCAGCATTAATTACGCTCGGTATACTTTTTGACGTAAATCCGGGTTTATGATTGCAAAAACAGTGAAAAATAAAAATGGTAATCCACTGTTTCAAAACTGTAGATTATCACTTTTATTTCACTGAGAAAACTCTATAATTCACTGGAAAACATAAAATAAAGCAGTTTATTTAATGTTTTCGAGTGAATCATAGAAATTTCTCAGTGAAATAAAAGTGATAATCCACAGTTTTGAAACAGTGGATTACCATTTTTATTTTTCACTGTTTTTGCAATCTTTAACCCGGATTTACGTCAAAAAGTATACAGAGCGTAATTAATGCTGGAAACCATGCGACCGATGACATCGTTAAAATGACGTCATTTGCGCTACGTTTTTTGATGACGTTTCCCGCGATTTTCGTTATTTTATAGAAACAAACTCAATAAAAGTAGAGTTTTAACCATAAAATAAACAGAAAAATTGTTGGTATCGGTGTAATATCACGTTAATTTCACTCGTGAACACCAAAAGTTGTTATTTTCACTCGTGGCTGCGCCACTCGTGAAAATATCACTTTTGGTGCCCACTCGGTGAAATTATAACGTGATCTTACACCGAAACCAACAATTATCCTCTATGCTTTTGGAAATGATCGCAGCGAAGCGAAAAAGCGACGTTATATTAACTTATATACCTCGTAGGAGGTATTATAAGAGAAAGAATGATTACAAGAAGAGAAACTATTATCGAAGACAACGCGATTCATATGTCAAAAGTAATTAGTCATAAGTCAAAAGTCAAAAGTCGAAAGTCATAACTTAAAAGTCAAAAACACCCGTAAGTCGAAACTCAAAAGTGGCCCTCCAAGGCTTCCATAGAACACCCATGGTCTGAGCGAGTTTCCCAGTAAAACAAACTTACATGTAATTTGTATTAATTTTACTATTTACGAATTTTGAATGGACTGAAAAAACAAAGGTATTTCTTAAATTAAATATTTTATATTTTGATATTTTACGTTGACGTACTTTGTCCATAGTTAGACATCTATTTTTTCCAGGTATGTTCTTCAAAATTCACATAGGGTAACGTACACATTCAACTTCAAATGTACGTCATAACATAGTCCTTAATTAGTCTAATGATGGAGCAAAAATGTAAAACTGTAATGTCGATACTGCTTGCGAAAAGCAATTTCGAAATAATAGCTCGAATGTATGAAAAACATAAAAAAAATTAGGACATGAAGTTGACGTTATGTTTAACATTAGACAAACACTGCTGCTTAATGATAGGACTTCTTTATTGTACGACAGAGGGGGAAATGTTCCATAATATAATTATGTCAATATCTTGATGTGGTGTTGGTTATTTTCATAGTGGTCGGAACTCATGCACAGCTATGTATATTACCTGATATAGTTTTGAATGAGTATATCGTAATTAATATATGCGTAGGTTGATGACAGTATCTTTTATCTTTAATATTTAACAAACCCCGCAGCGATTACTTCCCTTGCATTATACAGTAATTTGTTAAATATTCAAAAAGTACAAAATTGAATATCAGCGTAAGCTTTTCGTACTGCCTTTACAGTAAGGTTGATTTTATACAAGAGGTCAAATACAAAAACAAAATACTTTTAATACAATTGTTTACATGCCGTAACGTGACATTTCCCATCATCACGTGGTATCTTGTGGAACTTAATTGGGAGTGATTTGAAAGCAGTGCTCACCCAATCAATTTGACATAATTATCAAGCCCTATCCACCACACACACGAGAGAGGTAGGCAGTTTACAGAGACAGAAGGATACACCGTTTCAAAAATACATTTTTTTTTGTTGTTAATATAATCCTCATACATTCATCTGGTATCGTCCATTGTCACACACCATGCCACACATAACTGACCTTGCATCGTGAGAGGTCCTCTTAGTTAGTCTTAATCAACATGTTAATCAGTACAAACTCGATAAACGCATGGCTCAATGTAACCTTGTCGACAATGTAATCTTGTCTGAAAACAATAATGTTTGGTAAGAGTTGACGTACCAGTTTTGGATATTACATATTTGTGGCTAATTAAAAAAGACTATCATATGTATAAGCAGTATGTTAGCATACGGTAATATTAATTTTCTGTATCGAATATCAATTACTTTATATGTTTGTGTTTTTATTAAATTTCTAGATTTAGCTCATGCTCTACAAAGAGCATGTAAAACTTTCATGACTTTGCTTTTCGAGGGCTCAACGCGAAACTAGCCTATGCGCATTTTTTAAAAATGTTCAGGAGAAGGAAAAAACATTCCAAAACAATAAATATATTGTTTGTATAAGTATGATTAAGATATGATGTGTGTTTTTGTGATACCGAAACATGATCACTTTGATTTTTACAATCAGGTCAATTGAAAAGAAGTTTTTGCAAAGAAAGTCACATAGAATACTTTCACACTGAATTCTGATAAAAATGACATTTTGGTTAAATGCGAAACTATTCTATATGATTTTCAAACCATCATTTATAAATGCATTGGCGTCAGTTTTAACAACTTACGAACCTAAAGGAGTATGTAATTGATCTTTTAATAAAAACTGCAAATAGCATAGTTTCGCGCTAAAATTTCCACTAAAGTTGTCTGTTCACATAATGCGAAACTATTCTATATGACTGTCAAACTTTGAGTTTTGCATTTATTTCGAGTCATTTCTTTGTTTTATGGTCATAATATAAATTCAAGCTAAAATTGTTTATAACATTGTGAAATTCAGCACCAGTTAATGACAAAAAACAAAACTAATAAGAATTCAGACAAGCAAAATTTTTCAAAAAGTTTGACCCTTCAAACTGCAAGGCAACATGTAATGGCAATAATTGAAGGTTGTTGACATGACGTCCCTTTATGTTATTGCTTGGTGTCTAAATTTCACACATAAACCAATGTACTAGTAGTACATGACGGATTGTACAAAACTCTGATCTGTTGAAATGGCACCCCATGATGTTAAATAATAATTACATCATGGTATCCAGAATGCAAAAAAAGTAAAAGTAATGTTATGTAACTACCCAGTTAAACCTATTTGCAGTGCCTTTTACACTTAATGGTTTAATTCGTAAAAATCCACAGCAACTAGTCTGTACTTTGAATTGTTTCAAACAATTGTATGGTGCACTTCTTCTCACTTCTTTAATCTTTACAACTTTACTTTCACGCATTTTCGTTCAGTTAAAGTATACAACAATGGCTAACACTTGTTACATGTTTATTAATGAAATGAAATTTAATTGAACGTTATATATTAAATCATAATATGAAAGTAATAAGTAAATGTTGAAAATTCTTATCAATCACTGTAACAAATAATTAATGTGTCCCAGTATTATGTTGTTGAATAAAATACAGTCAGGAGTTTGGATGCACAGTAATTAAATCACGAGTGCGTAGCACAAATGGTTTAATTTTTGCATTCGGACGACTGACTGTGTTTTAATCAATGATAAAATATTAGTACATATTCATTATTTCGATTCTTACACTTCATTTTCTTTGAAAACTATCCTAGGTTATATTCAACTCATAGCAGTACATCATTGAAACTTTAAAACTTCAAATGCGATTGGACGCACTTGTTTACATAGTTACGTCTTGTCATTACATCATTTTGCAGAATGATGTCCTTGGAGAAAGTTGCTGTATTTTATCGTAAAATAAAATACAACCTTTTCCCCTACACATGTATGTTTGCATAGGAAACACAGCCATGCATGTTACAATGAAGGAGTAAGCCTGATGGATGAGAACTGATAAATAATGTTTAATTCTGCAGATGAATACTATAATTCCAATCTGAGTCAGTATCAAAATGATCATGTTAGAAAGTCATTTTAGTTGTGCACAGTTCATTATTACTAGAAATGACTGCTCTAATTTTATAGTATAATTGCAGAATTAATTTTCCTACTATTCATGTAATTTTAGAGTTTTGTTTGTTTTGGGTTAAACGCCAGTTTTCAACAGTATTTCAGCTATTTGCTGGCAGACAGTTTACATTACCTAAGGCCCTGGGAAGGACTAGTACTAGACAACCATCCTCTGTAAAGAAATATCACCTCTCTCTCATAAAGAGAAATGGTCCATAGCTGGGCTTGTACCCCTATGATCCTTTTTCGGTGAGAGGTCACAGTGATTTCAAGTCAGCAACTATAATCACTCAACCATAGAGGTGGTCTATGTATATGTTTATGACATTTTCCTTTTGGGGCCCTGTCAGTTACAGCTTGCGTGCATCCATCTGACATATTTTTCATATGTTCTTCCTAACCCTTATAGCTGTCCATTTTTCTCCCTGCCCATATTACCAATTGTCTAACTTTCTGATCAATCTTATATCCTATCACTGGGCCATCTCACCTCTCTTTTCCCAACCAATCTTTCTGACCCATATTGCCTCCTCCCTTGTCCTATCACTTACTATATGAGTGTAGAACTATCTGACCCTTCTTGCCTTCTTTTCCCTTCCAAACTTTTACTTTTTGAGTTTATATGTCTGACGTATCTTACATCTATATTTTGCATTAATATTTTTTTATTGTATGAAGTACTCTTTAGCGCTACTTCTAGAGTTCTAATAACACTTGGATGAAAGTTTCTAAGGAAATATAAAGACAAAATATTTATCCATTACAAAATCATTTGGAAATTGAGGTATACACTGGTATATATACCAGTATTCCAACCAGAGCTTAGTCTACTGCTGGCTTAGATGACAAAATTAACATGAAAATTTTTAATTTGCTTGCAAAAGATATAATAGGGCATTCCGTTTGCTGCATGGTAAAATTGCTCAAAGAAAGATGGGTCAGTTCTAGCCGTGTTCCCAAAATTCTCAGCTTCCATAATACACATATTACTTAATTGATGTTATAGTGATGATACACAAGATGGAAAGAACATAGATGTTTATAAGGAGACATATTTACCAGTAATATGAATTGTAAGAAAGCAAACCACCAGCTATTAGTTAATTCAGGCAAATACAGAAATTTAAGTGTATTTTTTTCTTAAATGCAGTAATAGACATTTTTTCTATCTTTATGCACTTATGATTATTAGAAGATTAGGTTTAATGCAGTACATCCCATGATGTCATGTCTTACTGAATCTCACTTTTAAATTAGTAGTTTATTCCTTATGCAGTAGCAGGAGAGTTTCTGGCTAAACGGATTTGACTTCTTGGGGTACGAACTTCATAGGGCCTTGACATTTATGACTTTCATTACTGGGCACACCTACACCCCACTAATTGCTTTTCATTACTGAGCACACCTATACCCCACTAATTGCTTTTCATTATCGGGTACACCTAAACCCCTCTATTTGCTTTAGTAAAAAAGTATCAATTAATATATTAAAATTAAGTATCTTCAATAAATGATATCATAGAATGTAAAAATTAGAAGAACAGAAGTAATTAGATTGGCACATAGACTAGTTTCACATTAAACGCTCAACTCAAGTTTCAGTGCGAAACTATCCTATATGAAAAGAACCAAGGATTACAAGTTCTTTTCTGAATATTTTTAAGCAGTTTATTATTGATGATGTACCTTTCCCTTAGTTTAAGCATAACATTGAAGTATATTCACAAAATTGAATAGTTTTATTATTCATATAGACTATATTAGCATCTGTTTGACTCAATTTTTAATGTGAAACTAGTCTATGTGCAACAGTGCACATAGACTAGTTTCGCATGAACAAAAGTTGGCAAGTGTCTGATAGAATATAAGGACAAATTAGTTCTTTTCCTTTTATTAACTTCAGTACAAGGAAGATTTTCACACAGTATGTGGGTACTGACTTGATATTTCAGAATATAGAAAAAAAGTACTTTTGAAAAAAATGTTAGATAGGCTAGTTTCGCGTTGAGCCCTCGTTTTGTATTCCAGGGATTTGATCAATGCGTTTCCATTCATATCCCTTTATACCCTTATAAATAGACATACTGCGTATTTTCTTGCCAACTTCCAACTTCCTTGCAAACCTGAAATTGTTCACATTAATAATGTAGATTTTTCTTACTTATCAGTCTGAAGGCAAGAGGTGAACGGTTGTACCAAAAATACAACCCTTTCTTTCAATTGCTACATATATGCAGACGAGCGCGTTACCGCTATACCATGCATCAGCTATAACAGCGTACCGGTTAAACAGCTTATAATTTCATATTACAACACTTTTACTTTTTGTTGCTTGCACACTTATATTCTCGTGAGGTATCATTAAGTATTCTCTGAGACATTTTCATAGAGTTCAGAGAAGCACAGTAAAATTATGCTGCGTGGATTTCAATCCGCGATCTTTGGGTAAAGATACCGACATTTTACCCTCGCAGCACGCAACATCTTTCTGGTATTGCTGACTCGTTTGTGCGTCAAGGGCTTTAAAATTTTTCTAAAAAGCGAGTTTCTATTTTAAGATGCAAGCCTAACAAAATTTAAGACGGTTTGAAGTAATTTTCCTTACCTTGTGTCCCTTTTTTATTTTTATTTTTTCCATTTTTTTGGCAACACTCATGGACAGTGTGCTCAATTTGTTCAAATGGTATGACAAGATAATAGTCGATGACTGCTTAATAAAAAAATAAAAAACTGTTCCGCCAGTTTTTGAAATTGCCACCACATTATGTTTACATGTATAGGTTCCGGTTTCATGTTGCGTCACATTGGTAGACGGAGAACCAGTTTTAGAGGGACGTCACTCCTAGCAGTTTGTGTTTGATTACATGGCGTATGTCACTCCTTTTCTTTTTTCAGTCTACCGGGTACTTCAGTGGTAAAATATGAAAGTTAGGATCCGGGGAAAATAAGATCACATTTTGTTAGCTTGGTTCTTATATAAATGTAAAAAGACAAAACAAAGCCGGAAAAGGCATAATCCCGACATCGACCTCCTATGGCTCTAACTCCAGTTTTAACAACAAGAAATGAAACCATTGTAATTAAACCATGGTGAATCTGGATACTTGAAGAGCATGTTAGTGTTGTTTTATAGCAGTCAATATTCCAATCCATAGAGTTCTCTTTTGCATAAAATATCGCTATGATTTAAGGTTGTTTTTCATCTTGTTCATACATACAATAATGTATAAAATTCGGATGCACGAATTCGGATACTACACGTCAAAACGTACAAGAGATAGGGAAAACTATGCGGAGAATAAAGTAATTGCCCGCTTTCATATAAAAGTGTTATCCAGTGTCCTCGTAGTAACGTGTCCAATTTTTTTTATAAACGAAAGTTAAGTATTTTGACATGACTGGCAACTTCGATTGACAAAATGGCATACGCATATTTTATGGAATGATCAAACTGTAGGTCGTGCCTCGAGTGAATTTACACGTGCTGTTTCTATTATTTGAAAGAAAATTGTAGAGAAATATCCTAACAAGAAATATAACTTTATGGTGCGGTTCCTATATCCCGAAAAAAAGAAACAATATTATCTGCTACATGCAATAAATTATTCCAGCAGACACCACGAAGTAAGAGAAATTGTCAAAAATTGGACACCAGGCCATTCAGGTATACAAGAAATAGACATTATACATTCTATCATTGAGAAAAGGCTCAGGGCTTCTTTTGTTTATAGTCCGTTTAACATGATAACAAAGTTGGTCCAAACAAATTGTTTGTTATTCAGCTAAGGGAGAAAAGATGCTTTGATTTCCAAACTGCTACAATCACAGTTCTTTCAATCAGGTTCCGTTTTTAAAGGTTTAAGCTTAAAACATATGTGAATGGTCTGCCCTTTCATGTATTTTGCAAGACTTCTTGTTTAAGTACCGGTAAGTATCCTCAGGCAAAATAGGTCTTTAGAAAAAAATGCCTTACTGAGGCAAAACAATTGAAATTAAAGCCAAACATGTCTGACAAGAAGAGAAAGGATATTAAAAGCATGTTAAGATGCCAGAAGATTATTGTACTTTCATGGAAAAGATTTGAGAGAATTCTATTAAAGATGCTGATACTTTGAACACTAAAAGACAATCATGTAGGTGTTGCAACTTTGCTTGGTTACTTTTGTCTGTTAGAAACATTGTAAGTGAAGTTTTTGTCTACAGAGATCAGTATGCTTTATGTATAATGGCATTTTATTCTTTTCTGAGAAGATATAACAGTTGATATATTGATATAAAGTGGCCTTAACTTTAAATCGTCCACACAGAAATCATGCAAAGATTCGAAGACGAAGTCTACAAGAGCTTACGCCTTGATGGTTTGTCAGTCGTCCGTCTTTCCGTCTGTCCGTAAACATTTCCTTGGTAACACTCTACAGGCCATAATTTTCATTTGACTTTCATGAAACTTGCCTAGAAGGTTGTCTGTACATGAACCCTACTGCCTTTTGGGGCATTGGGTTGAAGGTCAAGGTCACAGTGACCAAAACATTGAAAACCATTTCCGCTCAATCTTTTGAGATGTAATTACCAGGAACAGTCTTCGAACGTCATATGATTAGTCTTACTGAGTAGATGATCCCTCAGTAGGTCAAGGTTAAGGTCACAGTGTCCTCTGTAAGCGTTAGGTCACGTCCGCTTTATATTGTTATTCTGATGAAGGCTTTCGCTGAAACGTTTATATGAAAATGATGATATAAAATCGTTGTTGTAATAATGTTTTGTTGTTGAGTTTTCCATTCTTACTGTTATTAAGGTTACAAATTGTATGAGCACTAAAATTGTTTTACGAGTCTCAATTTAGTTGTTCTTGTTCAGAAAAGTTCTCAAAATTGTTTGACAAACGCTTACTGTTTTGCATTAAACCATGTGTTTCAAAAACATTTTTTGCTAATTTGCTGGACAATATGTTTGCCTATTTTGATAATTTCTTCGTCAACTGAAATAAAAAAATGTTTAGCGGGCTCAGCTGTGTAGGCTGAATGAACGTGTCAGTATGGGTTTTAAGTGAGTTTTAGCTATCAGTAATTATGTTGGAATCTTCAATTAGAATAATGCTGACTCCACAGAATCATGTAAATATTGACATTACCTTGATCTATCTTCAGAAGAGCACTTTAAGAATAACTCTTTTACATTTAGTTTTGCCTTTTTGCTCCATCTCGAAATATAGTTTTTATTTATCTCAAAACTTATTTGGCATGATAAAATATTGATATGTGTCACTATTTTATATAAACACTTATTGTTAAACTCAAATTTTAAAGTATCATTACAGTCGGACGAAACAGATAAAAGTTAAGCAAGTTGAAAAGTTCAACTTCATTTTTCTCAAAATAGCAAAATTGTAGATAGGACATTTAAAGGATAAGACGAATTTATTTACATTTTTAGCCGACAGCTCTTCCGTATCATTTGTATCATAAATTGTTGACATTTAACTCTGCACTACATTTTGATATAATGAGCAGTGACTTTAAAAAGCACTATTTTTAATGTTTACCTAATCGATCTCATTTACCTGACTATACTATATTTTAAGACATACATAAAATAATATGTTTCGTGGAATAAAATTAGGTATTTGAGTTGGTATACAATACGTTTATAAACATGGACCATTCCGTTTATTTTATCTATTAGAGATTCAATCATTATTTAAGAAATACGATCTATGGGGGGGGGGGGTTTTTAGGAATGGGAGGATTCCCCGGAGGTGATGGGCCTGGCGGAATAATTCACGAGGGCGAAGCCCGAGTGAATTATTACGCAGGCACATAACCGACGGGAAATGCTTCAACTTCGGGAAAAAAACCCAAGCCATAGATTATTTCGATTCTTATAAGCCGAATTTATGAAAACTATCGTAACTACTACGGACCTTTTTTCAGTTCGGCCGTAATGTGTAAAATAGCATAAATAGTGGCTATTGGAATTCACTCCCCTATTCGGGCAACCAGTCAAGATATCAGACATAACTATATTATACAAACTTATTTTAGTTTTATCATCTAGATTTTAATACGTAAAATATAAAAACAGTACCTGACCGTGACATTTTGCAGACGACGTCAGATTCAGAACTTAACAAAGCAGACAATCGATTTTAAAAGCGAACCGTTAATCTGAACTGTACAACGTTTTAACGTGGAGTAATGACGTCAGTGTGATGACGTCAACGTTTTCATTCATTGTTTTGTCTCCCGGAATCAAAACATTGTATGACGTTAATCCTGAATTTTCTTAGCCTTTTTAAAGGAAAACAAGGTGAAGGTATTCTAATGCTTAATTGACTCAATCAAAAATAAAAT
Organism: Saxidomus purpurata; assembly: GCA_022818135.1. Taxonomy (NCBI): domain Eukaryota; kingdom Metazoa; phylum Mollusca; class Bivalvia; order Venerida; family Veneridae; genus Saxidomus; species Saxidomus purpurata. Next base: position 13,727,497 of record JAFMSR010000017.1, read on the forward strand.
TTAGGTGCTTAAACACAATTATTTCTTGTGATGTATTTAAACAGATATTATTTCCGTTTCTATATTTTATTTTCTGCGCGGGAGTAAATTAGAAAAGTCGGAAGGAGCTACTTCCTTGTCCGAAACTCCGCCTTCTTTTCCGAGTGCTTTAATCATATTAATGCACTCGAATTGACTATAGAAATATACCATAGGCATATCAGAATTAATATGGATACCTTTTTTCATTTCTATTTCTCTGAAGTAGTACTGGTACCATGACGGTGGTTTTAGTTGAACGCTCATTATTTTAAATCTTTATGACTTCATGAGACCATACTAAACATATTTCATGCTTGAGCTATAAAAACAAAAGTTGTATGCGTATATGGCACAACTTACACAATAAGTGTTTCATAACGGTATTAGTTAATAAACATTGTCTCATAAAATTCCAGTAAATTAAAGTGACATTTGAAGCAACCTTTTCACCTTTGCAGTTTCAGATTGCTTCTGTTAGTATATGTATAGAGGCTATTTGTTTGTATTGAGTGAGTATGGAAAAGTGATTCAATTATCACATTTTCTCGAGCGCTTTTTATTTTATGTTATTTGTTAAAAGTTGTTACATGCACAAAATATATCTATATCATGTGCATATACCACAGAAATAAGCAGTTCCGGGCATAACTGATATGAGATCTCTATCATCACACTCTGTCCGCTGAAATATGAAAACATTTAATGATAGAACACAGTTATATTAATTATGGGTTTAATATAATAATAATAATAATAATAATAATAATGGTAATAAAAATAATACTACTACTAATTATAGTGATAATAATGATGATAATAAAAATAGGATAATAATAATAATAATATTGATGGTTAAAAAAGGTTACTCAGTACATGAAAGGACTTCTAAAATAATAATAATACTGTAGAAAGAATACAAAGAGCTTAACTCTACATAACATAATTATATACATGAAAGGACACTCTGTGCAAGTAATGATATAGAAAAAATACTGCTATGATAATAACTGTATTCCATTTGTTCTAAAACGGTGTTGATGTAAGCCTTTTGTTCGCATTTTGGGCGTTTACCAAGGAAAATAATTTCATATTTTATGCAATGTCACTGAAAAGATACGGCGCTATATAACACCTGCATGCACTTAGATTAATAAGGAATGTGTTTGTCACCTGCATGGGAATGTTTACAGATAACTTGTCATCTGACGACTGAAGAGTGTGGTGGTATCCTCTGATAATGGTTAAACCGTAAGAATTGACCTTACGGTCTTTCATTGAGGTAAAAAGATAGTAAGATTGCCTATATTGATATCAAAGTATTGGTATTAGTACTTAGGATGATAAAAAAGATACATAGACATACTATTACGACGCTTTGCTGTAAAACTGTCATTGTTACAGTCAGTATAAGATTATTCAATATGTATCATTTACTGAGATTTAAGATCAAATATATCCAGAAATAAAGAAGATAGAATCTTAAAGCTACACTGTAAGGGTAGGGCGGAGCACGTCGTAAATAACGTAATTTTTCTGCGATGTATAAACGTATTTTGTCATTATTTCGAAGCCGTACACATGGAATTCTGCGGAATTATGTCGGCTACATATGTTACATTGACGTCAATATAATAGAATGTTGCTTTTGTGACGTCAATACTGTTTCACAGATACTACATCAGCTTCTTTATAAAAGAAAACGTGCTAAGTATCAAGGCAAGTTAATGGCGTTATCAGAAAGTACTGAAACACGGACGATAATCATTTTTCTAAATCTTATAGAATGATTGATTCGCTGGCTAAAATGTTATATATCACTATAAATCGCCAAGTAAAAAACATTTGCATATTTTCATATACGAGGTGTTATCTAGAGGTTACTTTACATACCAAGTTGTATAGTGGCAAGATAACACGTATCTAAATTGTTATTGAAAATGACATAAGACATTTTCATGCATGGGTTTTGTTCCTGGTATATCATATAAATAAAACATTCGACATTTCAAATTGACAAAACATAGATTCGTCTTTATATCGATAAATTATCATTTCAAATCTTTGCTCTTCCTCAAAGCAGGACTTAACTGTGTGTCTTTAAGTCATTATATTTCGATAAACATGGATTTCCAATGTATAACTTTCCCTTATGAAATTTTTCCGCGATTCCGCTTTGCATATTTAAAATCTTTTGACTTCCAAACAAGATATAATGTGTTTAAACACAAGTTGTCTGGGGAAAGGTTAAAACCATCACGGTTCGTTACAGTGCATCTTTGTAAAAAGAGGAACGAAACAGAATTTCCAATTTCAGTAAATGATTTGATTTTGAACCCAACAGAAAAAGATAATGTTAAAACGGGACAGGTTATCAAATTCAGAAATATCAGGTCATACATAACAAACCAAAAAGAAACTATAAGCGCGGCTTCTTTGTTAATTGTTGGATGCAGCGCGTATAGGGAAATAGATAAACTCGGTTCTACAAAAAATGCTGCCGTTTTAATTGCTAATGATGACCAAACAAAAGAGCGGTTGACAGAATATTTTAGGGGCAACAAGCAAATGATTGTCACTGTAACAAAGAAGGCGACTATTGTCAATGAAGTCAATACTTTGTTGGAACGATGTGCACTTGCACCGCTGAAACAAATAAGCGAGGATTGTTACAGCTCGTTGCAACCAGAATGCAAGAACTCCGCAGAACTAATGACAGCATCCTCTGACATGTGTTTGCTTCCTGAAAAGTACAGGAAAGTAGAGAGCGAAGCCGAATTTGTCCACACATCTCCTTCTCGGTGCAATGGTTTTGTGTTACCCGACAAGATTGAAGCTAGGAAACAATCTAACGGCATTGTACACAAAACGACTCAAAGTTCTCACTCCCACATCTTATTGCTACAAACAAGAGCAAGGACGCACAATGAACAGCAAAAGAGACAGAACGTTTCCGGACATCCAGATATGCGCTCTGCTGTTTCCTCTGACAATAAACCCGGCTGTAGCAAAAGGAAAGGCACGGCCGATATGAAAGAAACTTACCCCCGCAAGGTTAAAAAAAGGAAAGGTACGTTATCAAATTTGAAATGTAAACATTTATAAATCTTATGTACAGTATGAACCAATCAAAAACAGTAACTAGGACATGTACAGGTATTAACTGTTTACTTTGTACATTGGCAAACTTAAAAAAGTCAACAGTATAACTCTTAATGTGTTGAAACATTGGTGGTTATGTATTCCAAGAAATCATTTTCGGATAAGCGTTAATACTGTCAGCGTTTTTATTTTTTAATCTTACTAATTAAGTACAAATTATTATCGCACGTGTACTCTTATCTGTAAACGATACTTTGTGTAATATGCCCTTTGCAAAATAGGTGGAAAGAAAACTGAAGATCTGGAGAAAGATACATCACCGGAAGTAAGCAAAAACCATTCGAACAAGGCTTGCGATGAAGATTTCTATGAGCGGCTTTTAGAGGGAATTCTCTGTACGGGATGAGTAATATTCCTGAAGAATTCAGACCTGATGTCCCTGAACAAAACTACGATTTCAGCAAAGAGGTAAATTTTAGAAGAGAGAAAATAGTTTGTATTGCTTTAAATGTTTTATCTACATGGCTGGTACATTTATTATCTGGTGAGAAACAAGAGATATGAGAGAAATTCATTTTTTCTTCTGTGATTTTCATAAACAAGCAATTAAACCTTTACCAATTTTGACGAAAAATCATATAATGAAAAAATATGGCAATGTATATGAGAGTACATAAAGAGGACCGACTTCGAAGGGAAAGTCGTATATAAAAATACAACTCATTTTAAATATTCGATATATGTAACTTTCGTAAAGCATTCAACAGCCGTTTGTGTGTTCATGTTGAGTCTGGTTAATATCAAACAGGTATAATTTGTATATTTCAGCTGAGAAATGAATTGTTCGGGATATGCCCAACGATAAGAAGAATAGGCTATCGTTACCGAACATTTTATGTTTACGCTGCTACACCAAAAAATCCTATAGATGGAGCTGAACGAGACAGCATAATTGCATCTGTGTTGCAAAAGTATGGTATCAACAGGTTTGAAATAGCGTCATGCGCTGACAATTTCACCGAGTTCAGTCACGTCGGAGCTAAAATAGAAGCAAGATCGTCACGGATAATCTCGTTGAGGACAAGAAAAATAAGTAAGGTAGTCAAAGGGGGCACACTAGGGTGTTTTGTAAATATGAATGAGGGAGAAAAGCAGTGCGGTCTTCTAGCTAAACATGTGTGTGAACATTGTAGTGAAATCTATGATGTCGCTAATGGAAACAATGAATGGCTTGGTGACATTATTCCAGAAACGAATACTCCGAAATTGGGAAGTCTTGACATTTCTGCCACATTGATGATGAAACACATTGAAGACGACCAAACAAAGCTCATGGATACTCGGGGAAATCGCAAGAAAGGGGTCTTACATGAATACAACGATTCTCAGCCTGATGCAATATGTAGGACTGGTCAGTCTGTGTATATTTATGGGGCTACTTCGAGTCCTGGGATAGGGGAAATTACAATGCCATTTGTCGATTGCGGCCTTTCCTCTGCTTTAATTCAGGTAGAGGATCAATTTGATTATGACGAAGAGGTTGAATCACGTTTCGCTCAAGGGGGAGACAGTGGCGCTATAGTATGTGTAGAGGATATTGATAATAATGTGCATGCATTAGGTATGGTAATGGGGTCGGATTTGAAACCTCGTAATAACATGTCGACAGCCAGAAGCACATACCTTACGGTGCCTTTATCAAAAGGTATACAACAATTAGAAAATGATACCGGAGAAAGATTTACCTTATGTTAACTGGCAAGCTTTGTTTTTCTGATTTGTTTTATTAAACAAATAAGTTCCTCTGATAAATAAATCACAGGGACACAACGGTTTAGGCAACATACAGTGCAAACAGCGTACATATCCAGATGTACACGGCAACAACCCGCATGACTTATACTAAAATTTTATTAGCTCGTCTGATTTTTGAAAAAAATGACGAGCTATTGTCGTCACTTGATTGTCGGCGTCGTCGTCGGCTATCGTGTTTTACAAACAGCTCTTGTTGAGATTGTATTAAGGGCTCATGGGGTAAAGCTCAAGAATTGTTTTTTTCTAAAACTATTCAATAGGGAAAAAATACAATATCTTTAGTTGCAGTTGAATTATTGTGTCCAAACTTAGTGTCTAGTAATTATTTACGAAAACCTTTTGTGGGATTGTGATACGGGGTCAAGGTTAAGGACACTGTTGCTTAAAAAATGGTGATCAATTAACCGTAGCATGATAAAATCAGACGAGCGCCCGGCACCCGCAGGTGGTGCTGTAAACCTTTTGTGGGATTGTGGTACGGGGTCAAGGTTAAGGACACTGTTGCTTAAAAAATGGTGATCAATTAACCGTAGCATGATAAAATCAGACGAGCGCCCGGCACCCGCAGGTGGTGCTGTTGTAAAATGTATTTGAACTTTCAATGTTCTTACCCTAATATGTATGTCTGAGTGAATGTGTAAATATTCTGTATCATGCTGATTTTTTACAATATGCGTAATTTTGTTTAATATATTCAATATTGAAATTTTCATGAAATAACTTTAGTATGTATAACTGTACATAGGAAGTTCTTGAGTTTGTTGACGTCTGTGAAATGTCATATTTCAAACTTGATGTCCGACGGCAACATGTCAAGTCCACAACCTGCTATTGAAGGAAATGTCGTATTGTAGGTGACACGCCGTCCAAATCAATTCCAAATATTGAGATGGACGAGGAAGTTACAGTCAATACAAAGTCTCATGTGCCAATCTTTATCGAACTCGACAGAGTTGCGACTTTAGCAGTTCTGTGCACGTGCGTGCATCAGTGCTTGCATCCAGCCGTCCGGGCTGTAACTTCCACATGCAGTGAGCAATTTTTAATTGGTTTGGCACTACTGTTCACCACAAGGGGCAAATGTGTCGCGATCTAGATCCATGCCTGTTGCTCAAAAGTAAATGTCTCACTTGAAATTAAATGTCAAACATGAACACATGAAGATGGACGGACGTACGTAAATATACCGAACCGAAAAAGTGACAACTAAGTCGGGTCAACGCCAGTGGGATCGACAACAATATTTTATTGTATTTTTTTAATTATATGAACTTAGACTTACGTTTATGTTATTTGTTGCAATAGTTTTTGGTATTTTCATACTTCATTCACTCATTGAAAGTTTCTTGTTGAGGCGTGAATGAGGCTACAGACTGATACCTATTGATCTGACCATTGTGGTAATTTGGGTTGATTGCGGGTTCGAGCCCAACATAACTTTGGCCACGACCGTACCTCCTCATATGACACCAGTTCTGTTTTTCCCATGAAGCAGATTGCGAGTGACTCGATAAGCTTCAATCTTTCTCCACAATCGAGCTAAAATAAATTTGTGTAAACTAAAGGAAACTCCTTAATAATACCAGGGATCTTGTACATGTATATACGATCCCTGAATATTCAATAGATAGATAGAGCTATCTATAGTGCGTCTGAGAACAATTTTCAAATTAAGTTTTAGCCGTGATTGTAAAATATGTTAGTTAAATCCTTTCGCGTTCCTTCGATATAGTCGTTTTTTTAATGGAAACTTTGTTTTCAGCTACATGTATTTGGAAAGTCCTTCTGTAAGCACAAAGTATTAGAGAGCACATAGGCTTGATCTTCCAGGAGGAACAAGCAGAAGGCGACCGAAAATGCTATATCACAAGGTTTAAACTTACTCCCCATTCTGTACAGTTGCGTCACAGTGACTCAAATCATTAAATTGTTCTTGTTTTCGTTTGATGATGTTGTTGATTTTCAAGGTAATGTTATAAGCTCTTAATTGAAATTATCGCAAACATCTGGGCTCGTCCATCATATCCACTGCTTGAAAAATGCAGTTTATAGCGACAGTTTAACGCACGTAATTGCAAGTTGTACCATTAGTGCAGATAGACGGGAGATGTTGTATAGTATCTGCGATGATGAATTTATATTGAATCTAAAACATCTAGACTCGAAAATGTTCTTCTTGTATCTCCTAGGTGCAAAATATGATAATGGACCGTGTGTCCCGGATTCCCAGATAGACGTAATATTCACGATCTTATTTGAGTATGTAATTGAATGTCTCAATAACTATATGTAATTAGAGTACAGTTACCCCGTGCACGGAAACAGACACTCGTAATCATGTACCTATCTTATTCTATGTATGTCTTTGATTGCTGTAAGTTGTATATATTGTATTTTTGCTTTGTAATCCATATATGACATGTAACATGTCAATCTCCCGTTCTGTTCTGTAGTGACTTAAGACAATTACGTTAATAATGTACAAATTATTATTAACTATTTAATGTATTAATATTTCCTATAGTATCGTTTACACAAACGCTTAAACCTGACGAGCTGACACGATAACTAATGAAATATCAATACATACGATCAATTGTAATTCTGTTTAACAAAACCTTTTTATAAAATGATTAAAGATGCAGGCTGCTTCTAATAAAATTAAATGATCGACCTAGCACTTAATACGCACTTAAAATTATTCAGAAATAAACGTATTCACATCTAACGTGAAAGAGTGCAGCTAAGAGTGTAGCGTATTGAAATAAGTGTTAGAGTTCCCGAAAGTAGTGTGAATGCCGTATTTATACTAAACAGACTCACACAACACGATTAAGAGGCACTCAGCCCAAGATTGTGAGCTGTGTGCTCACAGTCCGCATTATAGGCAGTGAGTACTCATGGCTCACGCTATGGGGTGTGGGCACACAGGTGCTTGCAGTTATACAAGCGACTTCCAGGCTTTAACATGATATATACGTTAGAACAACAATAATACTTTAAGGACATTAACCTCATATGTACGGTTTTCTGGAGCCTTGAATCTGGTACATTTGAGGAATTTACAGAATATGTCTAAAGTTTAAATGTGCCACCACTGAGGTTGCTACGCAACTGCTCACTGTGAAAACAACATGGCGGACATAGTTTAGGAACAAAATCAAACGCATTAAATACAGAAATATGGCAACTTGTAATTCAAAGTAAAGTGCAGGATTAGTTTTAAACCTGGATGTAATACAAATAATTAGTATATATGACTTCTTTATTGACTAGAATAGCATAAATAATGAGATATAGGACTGAAAATCGTATAGTCGCGATAACTGGTGACAATCAACAAGATTCTGCCGTGGAAAACACGAGGAAATCTGAGAACACTGGTATAGTTATGTACGGTTGTGTTGATGTTCTGTACGATTTGCAAGAGCAACAACCGTCTTTATGTAGTGTCGCCAGCTAACATCATCAAAAGAGATAAAACAGCACAACCTCCACCAACAGTTTTTTCAGTTTAAAATAAAATATCAAGAATTACAACTGGATAAAAATACTAGTATATGCCTACTCCAGAAGTTCCAAAACAGCCGTTGTCAGAAGATAGGTTTAGAAAATCAAAAAGGGTGCTCATTTTCGCAATTTGTCCAGTCTCGTTTCGTCAAATATAGATTTTTTCACGTCGGCATTTCGCATGGGAAGGCCGACATACCACCAGGGTCGAATAGCAATCTTAGATTTTGAAAAGATCTTTGTAATACTCAATATAGTTAAACAAAGCAGTTATATACCTGCCTAGAGATTTTGCATCTCCGCTGAGTTAGCACCACATGTCCCCCGCTTTACCACCGGTGAAGGTGGTGCGCGTTTACGGGCTGTGGTAGGTCCGTAGGTTGATGTCACTTCTTTAATGTCCATAATTAAACAGATGGCTTGTTCGCTTTTACACAAAAATAGGCGTTATAACATGAACATAAGTCTGGAAATGGCGGTATGAGTAAAACTGCTTCATGGTACTGGAGTAAAATCGTATCCATTCAGCCACTGCGTCATCATATCTGATTTATGTTCGAGTTGAATTCAGAATTTCATCAACAGTCTGTCACTGAAACAGAAACATCAGTTTTCAATTAATGCGCCTGTTTTTGTATTACTAATGAAAATAATATGGTGTCACATTTGCAGGAATTTTTAATTGAATGCTCTACCGACAGAACTAAGTGACCGCTTGCAAATATACCTTCAAATTGTAATTAAATATGTACCGTGACATGTGCATCAAAACATGAAATATATATGTTTAGACCACAAATCATTTCGTAGATCGTACCTTTACTCCAATAAGTCCCATGCTATAGCAGGTTTTTCAGTTGCTTTTACTTTCACTTTCAATCGCTTTCGGATATGTTTTGACATTTTCCTTGAATAGCTGTTAAAAATAACTGCGCAACATCTCGAACATTCATGACAGCTTATTCAATTCGATAATCACAAAAACTGAAAAAAAACAGCTGTAGCATCGAGCCCATTGGAGTTAAGGTATGATCTACGACATGATTTGCAGTCTAAACATATATATTTCATGTTTTGATGTTGCATGCCTTTCGCAGTACCACAATATTAGTGGAGAATGTAGTGAAAAGCACCGTTGGAATGTCGTTGAGCGAAAATTGTCATACCCGCGTTGACATTTTCGCTTGTAGAACGAAAACGGCTTGGAATTTTCCTTTGAGGTAAACTTTCTCTTAAAGCTGTATCATTTCCCTCTTGAATTCGCCCAAACGTGTTTGATGTTAGTCAAATTTGAAAGAAATGGAAGATTTTTTTCGGAGCGATATGGTTGTTTTCATATAGCGTGTGTTGGGAACCTTGTGTATGGTAAAATGCTATGAACAAAACATGTTTTTTAATTAATTATGATATGTCAAAGGTATGCGCCTTCAACCATTGAGTATATATAGCGGAAAAAATGAATGTTTACATGGAATGTAGTTCTAAAGTTAATGTTCAACTGCAATGTCTAGCTGAACACGTATACATAGCTGAACATTAACATTTTCGTTGCACTTTTTAATGTCGAGCTGAGTGGGGGGGGGGTTTGGGGGGATTTTTTTTTTTTTTTTTTTTTTTTTTATTTTTTTTTTTTTTTTTTTTTTATTAATATTTTTTTTTTTTTAAAAAATTTTTTTTTTTTTTTTTTTTTTTTTTTTTTTGTGCAAAAAAACATGCAAAAAATTCAAGATTTCTATTTTAGCGCAATAAAAGCGAAACATGGTGTCACATCCTCGGGAGAATCTTTAAGGGGAGCGGTGGTGTAGAGGTTATGGTGTCTGCAGCTCATTCCGGAAGTTGCAGGTTCGAGCCTCTCAGGGGTCACGACTGTTCTTCCATATATGATACCAGTACTGTTATTTTCAGGAAGCGGTCTCGAGAGAGACTGGCAAAGCTACAAGATTTCTTCACACTCTAACTAGAATAAATAAGTATAAACTAAACTAAACTTATTCTAATATTACGCAAGCAAATATCATTTTTTACCATTTGAGTGGCCGGAATAATCAGCGGTTGTCCGGTCTAATACGGAAGATTTACGACCGCAAGCGAACTATCCGGCCGCTACAACTCTGACCAGTCTTCTCTTTGCTAGCGAGTAGAGAACAAATTCTCGTATATATCTATCTTAATATCAAGCTGCAATGATCAACCGAACATTAATTCTTGCTCTAGCACGTAGCACGTTATTCGATTATCAAGACATTCTCAGTGTCGAGCTGTGATGTTCGATCAGTTTAACATTCGATCTAACTAGACACTCGGTAAATACGTTAGAAAATCTTAATGTTGAACTGCAATGTTCAGCTCAATTTTCGTTTTAGCTCAACATTCGATTATCAAGTTTAATTTCTGATAATACATTAGACGATCTCAATGTCGAGCTGCAATGTTCAGCTGAACATTTCGTTATAGTTCGACAATTGGATAAGACGTTAGACAATCTCAATGTTGAGCTGCAATATTCAGCTGTACATTTCGTTATAGCTCGACATTCGTATAATACATAAGACGATCTCAATGCCGAGCTGCAATATTCAGCTGGACCTTCGTTATAGCTCGACAATTGGATAATACATTAGACGATCTCAATGTCGAGCTGCAATGTTCAGCTGAACTTTCGTTATAGCTCGACATTCGTATAATACATAAGACGATCCCAATGTCGAGCTGCAATGTTCAGCCGAACCTTCGTTATAGCTCGACATTCGTATAATACATAAGACGATCCCAATGTCGAGCTGCAATGTTCAGCCGAACCTTCGTTATAGCTCGACATTCGGATAATACATTAGACGTTTTCTAAATGTCGATCTGCAATGTTCAGTTGAACCTTCGTTATAGCTCCACAATTGGATTATACATTAGACAATCTCAATGTCGAGTTGCAATATTCAGCTGAACCTTTGTTATAGCTCGAAATTAGATAATACATTGGACGATCTCAATGTCGAGTTGCAATGTTCAGCTGTACATTTCGTTATAGCTCGACAATTGGATAATACATAGGACGATCTCAATGTCGAGCTGCAATGTTCAGCTGTTTATTGCGTTATAGCGCGTCAATTGGATAATACATTAGACGATCTCAATGTCGAGCTGCAATGTCAAGCTAAACATTTCGTTATAGCTCGACAATTGGATAATACATAAGACGATCTCAATGTCGAGCTGCAATGTCAAGCTAAACATTTCGTTATAGCTCGACAATTGGATAATACATTAGACGATCTCAATGTTGAGCTGTGTTCAGCTGTTTATTTCGTTATAGCGCGTCAGTTGGATAATACATTAGACGATCTCAATGTTGAGCTGTGTTCAGCTGTTTATTTCGTTATAACGCGTCAATTGGATAATACATTAGACGATCTCAATGTCGAGCTGTGTTCAGCTGAACATTCGTTCTAGTTCGACAATCGTTTTTAGAAAATTTCAGTTTCAATGTCGAGCTGCAATGTTCAGCTTCGACATGTTCTATAAGAAATGTGGAGGTAGAGCAAATGCATAGCTGAACAATGCAGCTCGACTTTGAAATCGACCTATATTTTATACGAATTTCGAGCTAGAACGACACCGAGGTTGAATGATTAAATAATAATATTAAATATATACGAATGTCGAGTTAGAACAAATATTCATCTGGACATCGCAGCTTGACATTCATACTGAACTTTGTTGTACACGAATGTCGAGCTAGAACGAATGTTCGTCTGAACATTGAAGATTGACATTGAAAAGTGCAGCGAACTTTTAATGTTCAGCTATGTGCCTGTTCAGCTAGACATTGCAGCTGAACACTAGTCTTTGGCTATGTAAATATGAATGTCGCGCTGAAGTTAGTGTCGAAAAAGACATTCCACATAAATATTTCTTGCATACCAGATCTGGATATCCGCAGTTTTTGCCAGTGATGGAATATCTTATCTTACATCCCCTGACGTAAGATGACTAAGTGACGTCAGAACGAAATACTTTTATGAATGAATGCGTACATGCATACATTACTACAAGAAAATAGCGCGTAAATGTAAGTCACTAATTTTATTTCATTTCTGCTACTATTTGTAGAATATGGTATAATGCAAGATTTTTCACTGGCTGCACGTATGGATGAGAACATCCAGCTCTCGGATAACTGTTTTGGCGTAAACTCGTCAGAGCCTCGTTACCGCCAAAACAGTTATCCACGAGCCAGATATTCCAATCTGCGCGTGCATCTAGTTAAAGATTTTTATATCATTTTTGACTATATAAGTCGGCTGTTCAGCAACTGAATGACGCCAGAACGAACTATATGTACTTTTAAGTGAATGCGTAAGCTCTGACTTCATATACACAACTACAATAAAATAACACTTAAGGGTAAGGCATAAGTTTTATTTCATCTCTGCTATCATAAGTAGAATATTGTTTGCAAGAAAAAGAATCAATAACTGGCTGCATAAGCGGATGGGAAAAGCCGGCTCTCGGGTAACTGCTAAGCCGGAGGTAACTGGACTGAGCCTCGTTATCGCCAAAAACAGATATTACCATCCGCCCTTGCAACCAGTGAAAGATTCTTATATTCTGTTACATTTTAATTAATATCTGTCAAAAACATAAAAAAGGGATGGAAAAACTTATGTCTTACATGTACGTGCTTTAAGAGCATTTACTGTGTTTTCAACATAATTTTTCACCGCAACACAGTTCGGCCATTTGGATGGGTAATACATGTATACATTTACAGAGGACTCGTACACCGCTGTGCCAAACGAGATCTTTAATCACCAAAGTTCGAATACTAGGACAAAACGTTATGAGAAAAGTCAACTCCCAGCTGGCAGGGTATTTAAACCTACATAGATGAGTACATGTATTCGCTGTACGGGACACTAAATTTTATCTTTGCCAGTGGAACTGGGGAGAAGGAAAATGAGTTGTTGGCGACAGGTGCTCTGAGAGGCTTTCGAGCTTGGACTGGTACCCCTTACAAATGTACTCCTGTCTAGGCTACAGAGTCGCATCACAAGTGGAGCTGCCCTAGTCTGGGTGGATGCTTACGGTCGGCTAGTTTTGACTGTCGGTTCTAGGGTACTGGTTTGGGCTGATGTTCGCAGACGACTAGTTTTGACTGTGAATATTGGTTCAGGCTGGGTTTCTGGTATAGGCGGACGCACAGTCAACTAGATTGATTTTTGGTCTAGCCTGTCTCTCAAACAGTGCCGGTTAAAGGTTCTCCGTAGAGAGGGGGGGTTGTGTATTATTTATCTTCTTGTGAACGCGGTATTCGGCACTGAATAACCAATGAATATGAACATATACCTGCCCGCTGTCGCAGTTTGAGAACAGTTTAAACTTTGAAATCTGATCGGTTTTAGTCACAAAATTATGCAGTATATTAACCAGTGAATAACAAATGTTTAACTACAAAATGGAAGCCGTGTATTTAGAATGTTTGAACTGGGACTAATTTTGTTAAAAATGTTTATTACAGTCATAACTTGATGCAGCACTGTCAGTGCTTTGATTTGTAGAAGGTAGAATTCACGACTGGCTATATAGCTAGAAGTTCCGCTTGACGAAACTGGGGGCACATTTGGTAAATTACGACTTATCGCATGTACAAATGTACTTACTTAATCCGATTTCCCTTTTCGCCGCCTCATGCATTAAAGACGTTTCTCTTCACGCACGGGTTTTTTTAGTAAATGTAACAATACAATGATCAAGTATGATACCATAAAATGCCATAGGCTGTTTATAATTGTTCACGAAAATCTCACTCACTTGATCGTGTACATGCGTTGCTTTCATTCACGTGAAGATTTCCGAGGGAAAACACAGTCACATGAAGTTTGGACCGCCAAAAGGAAGGACATACGTTGTAAGTTTTTTTTTCCTCACTTATTTGGTATGTAAGATCCTGACAAACTTCTGAACTTGCTTGTAGAATATGTAGGTACTGGAGCTGCATGGAAGGGTCGGTTACAAAATAGATAAAAAGGCGGTATAGGATGTGTAGTTAGTTGACTTATTACCAGCAGTACTAGGATTGATTCTCTACTAGCTACGTGCACATTGATATACAGTAACTGTAATCAAATACCATGCTTATTTTCTGACTTGGAAATCGAACCAGAAACGTACGAAGTGGCGTGCTAGCGGCTAGACAACAACAATCGAGCCCGTCAGCCCATAAAAAGCTTTTTTTCAGGTTTAGGAAGCACGAACCATTAAAGACATTCTTTGGTAAATTACAGATATTTCATTCAATAGATTTATACAGTTACAAATATTAGCTCCACTATTCGAAGAATAAGGAGGGCTATTCTACTCGCCCCGGCGTCGGTGTTGTTTGTTGTTGCTTCATTTTCTTGTTATGCCTTTGCAACAACAGTTCCAACCTTAACTGCTTAAGGTACATTGAACTGCTCCATTTTTCTCCAGTTCTGTTACTTCTTTATATGTTAGAAAGATGCTGCTTATAGCGTCTGTTTTGACAATACGACTTTTTAAATTTAAAGTTGATCTTTTAAATTTACATGTTTCCAAGGACTGTGTAAAATGACTTTATGCGTTAAAGCTCATGGTTCACTGAAAAAATGAATAAGTAAATAAATAAATAGATAAAGTAATGAAGTAACAAATAATGTTGTTAATAAATAAAGTTATATAAATAAATAATAATTATAAATAAATAAATCGCTATATAGGAGCTATCAGAATAAAAATTTTATACATGACTTAAGTAATAAAAATCTTAGGAGCTGTGTTTAATAGTTAATAAATAAACTATTACATTTGCATTTAATAGTTTTCAAGTTTTTATTTCTGATCAAGGCTTATTACAAGCGTGTGATCATATAAACATGTACATTCGTTATATCCTAGCTACAATAAACATGTGATATTTTGAGGAACAAATACACAATTCTGTAAATTACAGATATAGATGTAGATTTCTGTTTGATATCTTTATAAAGTACAGAAATTTAGGAGAATGAGTCAATTTTTGAAGGGGGTTAGAATAATTTTACAAAAGGAGGCAAGTTTTACCAGTTTAGTTTAGTTACTGGTACACATAAAATATTTCAGTTTAATAGAGTTTGGATTTTTATAGTAATACTATTAAAGACAGATAAGATTTCCTAACATCAAGAAAATTGGGACATTAGATGCATTCAAACTGAATAGTGTCAAGGTGCAACTCAAGTTGACTTTCTACACATATTGTTTAATATTTTTACACGCGTGTTGTTAATAAGGAAATTTTTATTTACAGCTTGTATGGAGCATGTGTACGCGTGATTGATAGAAAAGCGCCTTCTAAAGTAATACCAATCATTAAGGGGCACTCCATCCATCAGCCTATTGTACAAAGCATGTGTTCAATGAACGTCTAAATTAGATCTAAGTACAATTTGAAGACTTTCAAAGCCTCCCATAATACAGAGAGGCCTTCTGTAATAAATCGCATCCACCCATCAGTTGTACAGCATCAATCTACATAATTATTGAATGATTTACGGTACTGCAACATATTTTAAACCGCTGAAATTATCCATAATGACAGGAATGCATAGCTGAAATTTTTTGGTTAAGTAATAATTCTTCCAAAGATTCGTTTATTCGTGTTTTGGGGGTTATTTAGATCGACATCAATTATAGGCTATGTCCCTTTAAAATCAGAAGATGTCTTCGCTCATTTCTCTAAGTAGAGCAGCGTAAATTAGGATATGATTTTAATGAGATTGAGATTATACATGTACAAAAGATATAAAAGTCGGCGGCGGCAATGTAGACTATTTTTGACGTGGACCCAGTTTTGCATAACAGGACTGTCTTAGGCAAAATTGACGAAATGCCTCGGTACAGGTTTATTTTGATTAACCGTGACATACCACTGTTTCCTTGATTTAAAAAAACACGACAAAACTGAAACAACATGCGAATTGTTTTTATACAAAGTAATAAAGTACAATATCTAGAGACGGGGGACGTTATATATCCGGCTTCGAAATGCCAGCATGTGTCTTAAACACTGCACGTGACGTCATGCTAAGTACTGTGTGTTGTTGTAAACGTCACCAGAAGGACTGAGCTTTATCACATAAGTAGGATTTTCATTCGTCCACTTACAGGGGTCACGCGCAGGGTTCACCCTGTCTGAAAACTTGCGCATGGACTTCTTTTTTTTTTTTTTTTTTTTTTTTTTTACTTACGAGAGATCGATTTTAACCCTTCTAGTCTATTAGGATGTCAAATATCACTGAACTGGGTTTTAACTCCACATGTCTGCTTTTTGTTTATGAAAATATAGATCTAGCTCTATTTGCACGCGGTTAAAACACAAATCACATAGATCTAGGGGCCTGTAAACAAAACGACGGTAAATTGAAAATTTTAAACCCTGGTTAAGTCGTGTCCAAGGTCGTTTTCAAAGTTGTCTAAAAGTGTCAGCATTTGCCTCAGATATTTTTTTTCAGTACTTGGGAGCTATTGACATAGCTTTTAAATTCATACAGATAAAATGTGTTCCGTGCGATAACTGTTGATTCTATGGAAAGCCAAACATGCCTTAACCAGGAAATACTCATGCATTATATAGAGAACGCTACAGCTCTCGAAAGGATATGTATAAAATATTTTAATGCAATTAAGGCTAAGTGAAGGAAAGAAAGCAGTTTTTGAGTAGCGGCTACCATGTTTGTAGCAGGATGAAAAATGTTTTAAAACATTGGTCATTAAAACATAACAATTGATTGATTTCTCTTATTGTAGCTTGACCTCATTATACAAAAGAATGTTGATTGAAAATCAACACAAATAGATTCTATATCTTAGAAAGAATACGATGTGGTGGTGGTGCTGAATTATTTTTAGTATGTACGTTATAAGAGTGAATAGTTGAAACAAAGTCACACTGTTTATACCAAAATATGTCTTTCGTCTGAAAACATACATGTTGTAGAATCTGGTCGGGTTGGCGAAAAATGGGAAAGAAT